>OX328123.1:1696205-2317357 GCA_946811695.1 Gonocerus acuteangulatus | reverse complement strand
GGAAAGATTTAAAAACAAAGAGTTATTAGTTATTGGTTCCACCTTTCCTGAAATACTTTTTCGGCCCATGATACGTCTCAAAGGACGCACCTTCAGCTGGCAGGGTGGGCCAGCCCCGCCATCAAACATAATTTAAAAAAATACTTATTTCACAGTTCAATGCATTGAAAAATATCGAAATGTTTCTTTATTCTAGCCATCTTCTACTATAATATTAATTCTACAAATAAATGCAATTTAATAGGAAAAACTACCAATAAATAAGTGAGCTAAACAACTACAAAAACCTGTTCAAAAGAACAAAACAAACACAGTTTTAAGCTCTTATTTCTCCGATTGACATCGCCTAATCAAAAATTGCTTCAGAAACTTTTTTGTAGAAAATTTAGTAAGCTTTCAAATGATTATCTTCTACTTACCACGATTCCCCGAACGTTTTTGAGATATTAAGGAAAATATAAGAAATTCCCAAACTTTTCATGTCTAAAAATAAAATATTTTATTCTATTCCTTCCTTGACTCGAAACGTAACCAAAATTTAAACATATTTGTTTATATGAATTTCCAATCTGGTAATGTCCTTTTCCATGAATTAGGCGGGAATGGAAAATTCTACCCTCTTGGTATATATTATGTCATATTCTCAAAAATACCGAACAACAATTTTTTCTTATAACTCAGGAGGAGATTTCAATATTTATTTTTTTATTTTTAATATTATTTATTAAACAATCTATCTATTTTGTTAATATCATTTTTTAATTAATGTATTTTTTTATTTAACCTTATTTTTTTTATTATTATTTTTTCGTTTTTTTTATTTTTGTTTTAGCGCGGTTCCTCCCTCCCTTCATAGGGAGGAACCCCGCTTATAAGGTCGATCTCATGAAACAATCCGGAAGTGCCGACTAGAAAATTTTGTGTTTCAGAACCCCTAGAGACCGAAAATGACGGTTGCTCAAATTTGTATATATATATATATATATATATATATATATATATATATATATATATATATATATTTGTCTGTTCGCTCATTTCTGGCTTCCCTAATGGTCCGATTTTGATGAAATTTGGTACGAAAATCCTTCGTCCAATTTGAAAGGTCAAGTTCGTCAACCAGCAGAATGCGCCCACTGGAAGATGGCGTTTGGGGCGAAATTCGCGCAAAAAAAAATCGTAACGTTTACGTTTTTGAGTTCATAAGCTTTTAAGTACTCGTTTTATAGGCTTCTTGGGCTAGAAAAACGAATGAAACCATTTTCAAGGCGATAGCTTTAACCGTTTTTGGTTAGGGTACTTAGAATCACGGGATTCAGATGAAACATTTTCTGCATGTTCTACTTTGATTAAAACTAATATGTTGAAATTTTGGTTACGTTTCGAGTTAAGGAAGGGTTAGAATAAAATATTTTATGAACAGACATGAAAAGTTTTGGGAACTTCGTATACTTTCATTAATATCTCGAACACGGTTGGGAAATCGTGGTAAGTGGATAAAAACTATTTGAAAGCTTTGTAAATTCTCTACAAAAAAGATTCTGAAACAATTTTTGATTAGGTGATGTCAATCGAAGAAAAAAGTGCTTAAATCTTCAAATACGTCTGTTTAGTTCTTATGAACGGGTTTTTGTCGTTCTTTTTGTAATTTTGTCTCCTTCCCTTAGTTTTTTATTGCTTTTTATTTTTGTAATTTCTTATGTTGTATTTGTAAGGAAAATGTATTTGTGTGTAAAACAGGATAGGTAAAATGAGACCAATTTTCTGTTGCTAGAAATAATGAAAAGGTTTGGGAACTTCGTATACTTTCATTAATATCTCGAAAACGGTTAAGAACCTTGGTAAACGGAAGGTTACTATTCGAAAGCTTACTAAATGCTCAACAAAAAAAGTTGTGACGAAAGTTTTAATTAGGCGATGTCAATCGGAGAAATATGTGCTTAAAAATTTAAAGTAATTGATTTCGTTTATTCGAACAGTTCTTTTAGTCTGTTTTATTCCTTGTTATTTTTTAATTGCTTATAGTTGGATAATGTATTTGACAATAAAACAGGTCAAGTAACATAACAAAAACAATTTATTATTAGAAATATAGATTTCCAAGATTCCAAGACCTTGTAATTAGTGGGACCGTTTCTACTGTTAGCCGACCCTTCCAGGTAAGATCGTAAACCAAGACCTTTCAAGACTGGTGGAACCAAAATAATAACTGCTTCTATTTTAATCTTTCCAAAGTAGACTAGGGATAAGAACAGAACCGCGCTAAGATGATACAGTTCCTGCGAGTCGGACTTTTTTTTTATCCTCCATATTTTCTGGAGGAGGTTTGCATCCTTAAGGAATAAAATTAAGAGAGGGATTATTTTTGTTCAATTACAGAGTTCTTCCTTTAATTATCGTTTTAGATTGTATTTTTTCAACAGATTTTCGCACCGGGGACATTCTTCAAATATATGGACCACGGTTATTAGTTGAAAGACAAAGTATTTGTTGAACCTGACGGATGTTGAAAGTTCGGTTTTTACTCCCAGACAATATTCCAGGAGCTGTCAACGAAATGTCAAAACTGTCAATAGACACCGGACTGTATATTCTTGCTGACTGCTGGAGAGAAGATTGAAACAGGTAAATGGGTTTCTCCCCGATACAATGGAACGGCTGAAGCAGTCAGCTGATAGTACCGTGTGCACGTCTCTAGTTAGCTCTATTGTTCGGGTCGATCTCGTCTCGTATTCCACAGCACAGATATACTACACAGGTAGTGGTACGGGGAACATCGTTACATCAGTCTCTCACGGTCATTCCTAGCTGCCGCCAGGGGTAGGAGGCGACTTATCCTCTCAATATATATATATATATATATATATATATATATATATATATATATATACATATATATATATATAAAAAATAAAAATAAAAAATCAGTCCCGTAACAGGCCCCGAGGGCCCTGAGGGCAGATACTATAGAGGTATCTGATTCATGACCATACGGCACACTAGGGAGATAGTGTGGTCAGTACTACGCTCCGGCCGCCTGATTTTCCCCTTGTCCGCTTCGACTGCTAGAGTCATTAGCACCCAAGGTACCCATTATTAAATTAATTAAAGGCTGGGTTGGCTTAGGGACGGTCAGGGAGGCCGAATTCAACCCGAGAACGAAGACACTTGAAGAAAAAATCTTTAGTGCTTGCTCGGGATTTGAACTCAGGCCTCCAGCTTATTAGTCCAGCGCTCTACCACTGAGCTAACCTCGCCCTATATATATATATATATATATATATATATATATATATATATATATATATATATATATATATATAGACTTGATGTTTATTTTTCGTCGCTGGGATGATATTTTTAGATGGAAGGGCATTTTTCTCCAGCGGTGGTACTCCTCCTCACTTCTTCCTGGAATATTTCGATGGGTTCATCTCCATCTTCGTCAGCCAGGTCATTAATGTGACATTAGTTAACATAACAAGCGAGGATGAAACATTAATGACCTGGCTGACGAAAATGGAGATGAACCCATCGAAATATTCCAGGAAGAAGTGAGGAGGAGTACCACCGCTGGAGAAAAATGCCCTTCCATCTAAATATATATATATATATATATATATGTATATATATATATATATATATATATATATATATATATATATATATATATATAACAGATCCCTGTCTCGACTGATACATATATGCCGGCTGATATCGACCTTGTAAATTTAATTCTATATACAAGAACGTTTTAAATTTATGTGAGGAGTAATTTAGCATCTGTTAAATTACATTACATTCACAATATTTCAAGGGATGAATGATTAGAATATAAAGTGAATGGCCTCCTAGATTCCGTACGTCGAGCGAATGACGCAAACAAGAAGTGTCGGTATCTCACTACGTGAACCGTCTGGCAAAATCATGATTTTCTTTTCTCTTAATTATTGATTGGACAGTGATTTCACTCTTTTTAAAAAACCTACTTTCTGCATGTAGAATAGCAAAAATAAATTAGAAACCAAATAAGTAATAATTAAAATCTAATAATACAAATCTGTAACTTTTCGGGTTGACAGTTTCATCCCCATTGACCTCCGAACTCCTGGACGATTTTGACCTAGCCTTTGAGACATCCTGGATCAAGACCTACTAGTTTTCCAAGTTTGGTAAAAATCGGTCAAACGGTTTGGATTTGTATAAAGAACAAACAGACAGACAAACAAGGGAAATATATATATTTATATTTAACGTAATTTAAATGAACAGATAATTCAGAGACGTGTACACTAGCCTGTACAAGAAAGATGTACTCCATGGACCCAGATTACGTGCGAGACCGAAGTTCTGATGGAAGGATGGAGTTGTACATGATACTACTAGGCATAGAGTACTGGATGGTTGTTGAACAAGACTGATTGTGAAGATCCTGATCTAGGAAATGGTTGTGCGCCAGTTAGGTAAGGAAGTACATTATAGTCAGTCCGCAAACAATAGAACAAGAAGGGGCGTGGCTGGAGGGAAGTTGGGCCTTGCCACACGTGGGCTTTGTGCAGCGCGTTAACGCTACCTTGTTCTTTTGTTTGCTGGCGGTTGATAGCTGAGATATTGAGATGGTGTGTTGAGCGCGGCAAAGAGGTGGGGGTATTCAAAGAACAGGTAAAGGCATAATGATTGTAGGAAGTTATCGGGCTGTAAACCTTTCCAATATCGATCCCCGACCATCGTCCACGACAAACGTGGATCTTTCATTACGCATAGATAACGGGAACAAGGTAAATACACATACGAACATACAGGGAATAATTTCGGGGGGGGGGGGGCTGGGAAAATTTGGGTGGGGGGCTGGGACCATTTCCGGGTTTTGGAATACTGCCGATCTAGAACTACTCCGCTATTGTCCCATAATAAAATATTTTTTATGGACTAAGTGATCTTCTTTAATTTATTTTTGTGACACATTTTTACCGATCAAATCCAAATTTCGGAGGTGGGGGGCAGCAGCCCACTCAGCCCACCTCTTATATACGCCCATGATACAAACATGGAAAAAAAAACCATCAAGAATCTTAGAAAACAGAGAGTACAAATGCTAAGTATCGAATGTCTATACAGATTCCTGTTGGACCGATGTATAGAAACTCTCGAATCTAAGTTGTTTATTTATTTATTTTACGAGCTTCGCAACAACGGCGACTTGCTCTTTTTTTTTAAGATACAGTAAAAAATACAAATTTACATGTTCACAATTATCAGTAACTTATAGTACTAAATACAACAAAAGTTTGAAAAGAGCTTACGACAAAAGTTAGGAGGTTTGTGTTAAGAATTATGTGCTAAACATTATTTAGAGCCTTGCTTTTTGAAATATAGTTAATATATTTACATAACTTATCACTAAAACTAACTACAATTTTGTTATTAGGTCATGATGGGTGCTACACGTTGTGGTTTTCCATTAATGAACAAGTAAAATTGAGTAATAATTACATAATAGAAAATAAAAATAATAATAATAATTACACAATAGAAAAGAAAAAAAAATTCTTTTGTTGGAGAAAAAAGACAAACCGATATGCAGAGTTTGTAACATAACACTGCCAATTAAACACATACTCACTGAATGTAAAAGAATCTAAGTTGAAAGGGAAAGTTACCACTGTCAAAAGGTAGAATCTCCCGACTATTTGACACTTCAAAGTAAAGAATAAAAGGTTTTTTCACTCTGGAAAGTGGAGATTTTCACATTCGATACTTTGCATTAGTATCGACCATATACCAAACGACCCTAATTTTAGAATATTAAAAATATAAATAAATAATTAAGTAAATTGTTAATCGTTAAATAAATAAAAAAATATACGAATTATGAGAAAATATGTATGGTATTATATATTAGATTGTGAGGTAAAGAGTGGATAGTCTGAAGATTTCTGGACGAAGATGGAAATTAAGTGAAGATGTTTGAAGCTCTATTTAAATTCCAGAAAAGTTCCTTCATACTTGTGCTAATGGCCGAAGAACGTTCATTCCAAACTTACAACTTCACTTTAACGTTCAACTTGTTCAAAACTTCTATCCAAGTCGAATTAAAATTCTTTCGAGAGAACTACTTCACTTTTCCTTGACACTTTACAGGCTGTTGTTTAATAACTACATTAGCAAAGGGTTAACTTCCCAGGTCTGAGAGGAGCAGAGGTATCTCTATGGTGTGAGGTTCGCAACGTGCTACGTCAGAGAAACTAACAAAAATTATTAAATTATTTTTATTTTAGACCAAAGAATTAGTTTTTATGCAAATGGAAGGGGAAAAATAAAAAAAATAACTATTTACATATATCGCACTAGTATTTCTAAAGTGACACAACTCAAAATCTGTGTTTCTCAGTTCTGACTGTGAAAGACATTAATAAATATATCTTTATGAACCATCAAAACTGTATGTTCCTAGCTTCAGAGCTTCTACACCAGAGGGAACTTGGGTCACTCTTCCTATCTTAATGATATTCCATCTACATAGGCAAGAGTGTATGTACCTAGCTTCAGAGCTTCTACACCAGAGGGAACTTGTATCACTCTTCCTGTCTTAATGCTATTCCACCTACATAGGCAAGAGTGTATGTACCTAGCCTCAGAGCTTCTACACCAGAGGGAACTTGTGTCACTCTTCCTGTCTTAATGCTATTCCATCTACATAGGCAAGAGTGTATGTACCTAGCTTCAGAGCTTCTACACCAGAGGGTACTTGTATCACTCTTCCTGTCTTAATGCTATTCCATCTACATAGGCAAGAGTGTATGTACCTAGCTACAGAGCTTCTACACCAGAGGGTACTTGTATCACTCTTCCTGTCTTAATGCTATTCCATCTACATAGGCAAGAGTGTATGTACCTAGCTTCAGAGCTTCTACACCAGAGGGTACTTGTATCACTCTTTTTGTCTTTATGCTATTCCATCTACATAGGCATGAGTGTATGTACCTAGCTACAGAGCTTCTACACCAGAGGGTACTTGTATCACTCTTCCTGTCTTTATGCTATTCCATCTACATAGGCAAGAGTGTATGTACCTAGCTTCAGAGCTTCTACACCAGAGGGTACTTGTATCACTCTTCCTGTCTTTATGCTATTCCATCTACATAGGCAAGAGTGTATGTACCTAGCTTCAGAGCTTCTACACCAGAGGGTACTTGTATCACTCTTCCTGTCTTTATGCTATTCCATCTACATAAGCAAGAGTGTATGTACCTAGCTTCAGAGCTTCTACACCAGAGGGTACTTGTATCACTCTTCCTGTCTTTATGCTATTCCATCTACATAGGCAAGAGTGTATGTACCTAGCTACGGAGCTTCTACACCAGAGGGTACTTGTATCACTCTTCCTGTCTTTATGCTATTCCATCTACATAGGCAAGAGTGTATGTACCTAGCTACAGAGCTTCTACACCAGAGGGTACTTGTATCACTCTTCCTGTCTTTATGCTATTCCATCTACATAGGCAAGAGTGTATGTACCTAGCTACAGAGCTTCTACACCAGAGGGTACTTGTATCACTCTTCCTGTCTTTATGCTATTCCATCTACATAGGCAAGAGTGTATGTACCTAGCTTCAGAGCTTCTACACCAGAGGGTACTTGTATCACTCTTCCTGTCTTTATGCTATTCCCTCTACATAGGCAAGAGTGTATGTACCTAGCTACAGAGCTTCTACACCAGAGGGTACTTGTATCACTCTTCCTGTCTTTATGCTATTCCATCTACATAGGCAAGAGTGTATGTACCTAGCACAGAGCTTCTACACCAGAGGGTACTTGTATCACTCTTCCTGTCTTTATGCTATTCCATCTACATAGGCAAGAGTGTATGTACCTAGCTTCAGAGCTTCTACACCAGAGGGTACTTGTATCACTCTTCCTGTCTTTATGCTATTCCATCTACATAGGCAAGAGTGTATGTACCTAGCTTCAGAGCTTCTACACCAGAGGGAACTTGTATCACTCTTCCTGTCTTAATGCTATTCCACCTACATAGGCAAGAGTGTATGTACCTAGCCTCAGAGCTTCTACACCAGAGGGAACTTGTGTCACTCTTCCTGTCTTAATGCTATTCCATCTACATAGGCAAGAGTGTATGTACCTAGCTTCAGAGCTTCTACACCAGAGGGTACTTGTATCACTCTTCCTGTCTTTATGCTATTCCATCTACATAGGCAAGAGTGTATGTACCTAGCTACGGAGCTTCTACACCAGAGGGTACTTGTATCACTCTTCCTGTCTTTATGCTATTCCATCTACATAGGCAAGAGTGTATGTACCTAGCTACAGAGCTTCTACACCAGAGGGTACTTGTATCACTCTTCCTGTCTTTATGCTATTCCATCTACATAGGCAAGAGTGTATGTACCTAGCTACAGAGCTTCTACACCAGAGGGTACTTGTATCACTCTTCCTGTCTTTATGCTATTCCATCTACATAGGCAAGAGTGTATGTACCTAGCTTCAGAGCTTCTACACCAGAGGGTACTTGTATCACTCTTCCTGTCTTTATGCTATTCCCTCTACATAGGCAAGAGTGTATGTACCTAGCTACAGAGCTTCTACACCAGAGGGTACTTGTATCACTCTTCCTGTCTTTATGCTATTCCATCTACATAGGCAAGAGTGTATGTACCTAGCACAGAGCTTCTACACCAGAGGGTACTTGTATCACTCTTCCTGTCTTTATGCTATTCCATCTACATAGGCAAGAGTGTATGTACCTAGCTTCAGAGCTTCTACACCAGAGGGTACTTGTATCACTCTTCCTGTCTTTATGCTATTCCATCTACATAGGCAAGAGTGTATGTACCTAGCTTCAGAGCTTCTACACCAGAGGGTCCTTGTATCACTCTTCCTGTCTTTATGCTATTCCATCTACATAGGCAAGAGTGTATGTACCTAGCTTCAGAGCTTCTACACCAGAGGGTACTTGTATCACTCTTCCTGTCTTTATGCTATTCCATCTACAAAGACAAGAGTGTATGTACCTAGCTACAGAGCTTCTACACCAGAGGGTACTTGTATCACTCTTCCTGTCTTAATGCTATTCCATCTACATAGGCAAGAGTGTATGTACCTAGCTTCAGAGCTTCTACACCAGAGGGTACTTGTATCACTCTTCCTGTCTTTATGCTATTCCATCTACAAAGACAAGAGTGTATGTACCTAGCTACAGAGCTTCTACACCAGAGGGTACTTGTATCACTCTTCCTGTCTTAATGCTATTCCATCTACATAGGCAAGAGTGTATGTACCTAGCTTCAGAGCTTCTACACCAGAGGGTACTTGTATCACTCTTCCTGTCTTTATGCTATTCCATCTACATAGGCAAGAGTGTATGTACCTAGCTACAGAGCTTCTACACCAGAGGCTACTTGTATCACTCTTCCTGTCTTTATGCTATTCCATCTACATAGGCCAGAGTGTATGTACCTAGCTTCAGAGCTTCTACACCAGAGGGTACTTGTATCACTCTTCCTGTCTTTATGCTATTCCATCTACATAGGCAAGAGTGTATGTACCTAGCTTCAGAGCTTCTACGCCAGAGGGTACTTGTATCACTCTTCCTGTCTTTATGCTATTCCATCTACATAGGCAAGAGTGTATTTACCTAGCTTCAGAGCTTCTACACCAGAGGGTACTTGTATCACTCTTCCTGTCTTTATGCTATTCCATCTACATAGGCAAGAGTGTATGTACCTAGCTTCAGAGCTTCTACACCAGAGGGTACTTGTATCACTCTTCCTGTCTTTATGCTATTCCATCTACATAGGCAAGAGTGTATGTACCTAGCTTCAGAGCTTCTACACCAGAGGGTACTTGTATCACTCTTCCTGTCTTAATGCTATTCCATCTACATAGGCAAGAGTGTATGTACCCAGCTTCAGAGCTTCTACACCAGAGGGAACTTGTATCACTCTTCCTGTCTTAATGCTATTCCATCTACATCGGCAAGAGTGTATGTACCTAGCTTCAGAGCTTCTACACCACAGGGAACTTGTATCACTCTTCCTGTCTTAATGCTATTCCATCTACATAGGCAAGAGTGTATGTACCTAGCTTCAGAGCTTCTACACCAGAGGGTACTTGTGTCACTCTTCCTGTCTTAATGCTATTCCATCTACATAGGCAAGAGTGTATGTACCTAGCTTCAGAGCTTCTACACCAGAGGGACTTGTATCACTCTTCCTGTCTTAATGCTATTCCATCTACATAGGCAAGAGTGTATGTACCTAGCTTCAGAGCTTCTACACCACAGGGAACTTGTATCACTCTTCCTGTCTTAATGCTATTCCATCTACATAGGCAAGAGTGTATGTACCTAGCTTCAGAGCTTCTACACCAGAGGGTACTTGTACCACTCTTCCTGTCTTAATGCTATTCCATCTACATAGGCAAGAGTGTATGTACCTAGCTTCAGAGCTTCTACACCAGAGGGAACTTGTATCACTCTTCCTGTCTTAAGGCTATTCCATCTACATAGGCAAGAGTGACACATTTTCAGATGAATTTTTTTCTGAATTGTAGAACTTAAGAAATACTAAGTATCAGATCATCTCATAAGTAATTATGGTTTATGTCGGTGGACTGTAGAATGTGTCGATCCAAGTTTTTCTGCTAGCTCTTCGACTGTTACAACAGGATTTTCTTCCACAGTAGCCTGCAGGAGTTGGTCGTCAAGCTCTGTTGCTAGACCTGTACGAGGCTCGTCTTCAAGCTTCCGGTTTATGTCGGCGGACTGTAGAATGCGTCGATCCAAGTTTTTCTGCTAGCTCTTCTACTGTTACAACAGGATTTTCTTCTACAGTATCGTGCAGGAGTTGGTCGTCAAGCTCTGTTGCTCGACCTGTACGAGGCTCGTCTTCAAGCTTCCGGTTTATGTCGGTGGACTGTAGAATGTGTCGATCCAAGTTTTTCTGTTAGCTCTTCTGCTGTTACAACAGGATTTTCTTCTACTGTAGCCTGCAGGAGTTGGTCGTCAAGCTCTGTTGCTAGACCTGTACGAGGCTCGTCTTCAAGCTTCCGGTTTATGTCGGCGGACTGTAGAATGCGTCGATCCAAGTTTTTCTGCTAGCTCTTCTACTGTTACAACAGGATTTTCTTCTACAGTATCCTGCAGGAGTTGGTCGTCAAGCTCTGTTGCTAGACCTGTACGAGGCTCGTCTTCAAGCTTCCGGTTTATGTCGGTGGACTGTAGAATGTGTCGATCCAAGTTTTTCTGTTAGCTCTTCTGCTGTTACAACAGGATTTTCTTCTACAGTAGCCTGCAGGAGTTGGTAGTCAAGCTCTGTTGCTAGACCTGTACGAGGCTCGTCTTCAAGCTTCCGGTTTATGTCGGTGGACTGTAGAATGTGTCGATCCAAGTTTTTCTGTTAGCTCTTCTGCTGTTACAACAGGATTTTCTTCTACAGTAGCCTGCAGAAGTTGGTCGTCAAGCTCTGTTGCTAGACCTGTACGAGGCTCGTCTTCAAGCTTCCGGTTTATGTCGGCGGACTGTAGAATGCGTCGATCCAAGTTTTTCTGCTAGCTCTTCTACTGTTACAACAGGATTTTCTTCTACAGTATCCTGCAGGAGTTGGTCGTCAAGCTCTGTTGCTAGACCTGTACGAGGCTCGTCTTCAAGCTTGCGGTTTATGTCGGTGGACTGTAGAATGCGTCGATCCAAGTTTTTCTGCTAGCTCTTCTACTGTTACAACAGGATTTTCTTCTACAGTAGCCTGCAGGAGTTGGTCGTCAAGCTCTGTTGCTAGACCTGTACGAGGCTCGTCTTCAAGCTTCCGGTTTGTCGCTAGAAATCCTTCAAACCACTGCTGCACTTGTCGTTCACTAATCACATTTTCGCCATATATTTCTACAAGTTTTCGATAAGTTGAAGCAGAATTTTCTCCTTTTTTTGAATTCCCAAAGCATAACATGGCCTAAGTGGTGTCTTCGGAGATCCATTTTAAACGAAATTTTAATGCCATTTTAGATAACAATATCTGTTCAAATACAGGATTTTTTAAAAATGAAAAATTCAATTTTTTGTTTGTAAACGAAGATGTATCGTTTATATTTTTTATTGAATGTAAGGCTGCCTATTTCTATTGCTAATTCTTTTCATTGAATACCTTGTATATTTTTTAATATTATTTTTCTATCTGTCAATGTACCTATGTTTCCTTAAACCAGTATTTTTTCATTTACCCACTTTAAAAAACAAGAGTGCATGTTTAAACTGATTTCAATACAAATGCTGACTTTGCAGATAATAATAATGTTTCAAGTGTCTCTGTTTATTAACGAAACTCGCTAGAAACGGATGAGAACAGACTTTGATTGTTAGAAAATGTTGAACAATAACTAGCCCAACATTCGCCCTTGCGGTACTCCTGAAGTAATCTGACAACTCCAGCCATCTCTTCAATCCAAACTTTCCGCCCGACAAGTTATTAATGACAAATATAATTCCAACCAACTCTACTACCGAAATCTCCATACGCCTTTTGCATATATTGAGCAAAAGGCTCGAACACCCTACAACACCCTAGGGGGCCTCACTCCCTACTCGTCGCTGACTCATTTCAACAAGGTATAATCTCAAAAACATGTATATTTCTCATTTTGGAAATAGCTGTTGCTGTATGAATGTGTCAGGGGAGTGATGGTTCGTGTCAAGACAAAAAAAAAAAAAAAGAAAAAAAAGGGAGAAAAAAAGAAGGAGGGAAAAATTGAATAAAGGGGGAAATTAAATTTAAAAAATTATAATAAATACATAATAAATAAAAAAATCCCGGCCTGGATGCTTCTTACGGAAACCCAAGGGCATAGAAAGCGTATTCGTATGACATATTTTACATGGTAGGGTGCTGAAGACCGTGAGGTTTTTCGTGCCAAATTCTTTAAAAAAACAAGCATAAAAAAACGTACTATTTTAAGGAAAGCGATTTTAGAGTTCAAAAGTAAAATAATATGTAATAAATAAATATTTTAATCCACCGATAGATCTTTTACTAATAAGCAGAATGGTTAAGGCTTAACTTTTTCACAAATTATTATATTTTTGTTCTCATTTAATGATATTACATTCTGTAAAATAATTACATTTTGTAATGTGCTTACATAAAATATAATAATCACGAGCGTCTGCACCAGCTGCCCCCTTGTCTCCTCGGGTAAGCGAGATGACTGGGGACAGCCGTACCCCACTCCTCAACCAGCAGCAGTAGGAAGTACTGGAGCTGGAAAAGGGGCGAGAGAGCTGCAGACACTCTAGGGGCTTGTGGGGAGAAGATAACCACCGTTATCACTCCCTTGTGTTGCTTAAAGCAGATCGCGGGGTCACATCCTGTTCAACCGTCGTGGTGGGGAATAGGGATGGTTGGGAGTGGACAGTGACTGGACAGCAGGATTAGGGTTTAGAGATAATTTGTAATGAAAATTTGCAAATCAGATGGAGATAAGGTCTTGTATTCACAAATTATTAAAACAAATATTGTGATGGTGTTGATCCTGTTCACCGCTGCCACCAATGTGATGGTGTTGATCCTGTTCACCGCTGCCACCAATGTGATGGTGTTGATCCTGTTCACCGCTGCCACCAATGTGATGGAGTTGATCCTTCTCACCGCTGCCACCAATGTGATGGTGTTGATCCTGTTCACCGCTGCCACCAATGTGATGGTGTTGATCCTGTTCACCGCTGCCACCAATATGATGGAGATTCGGGGACTCTGAATGAAAGGCAGCTTGAAAGTAGTAGCGTGTATTGATAGGACAACTGGCCTGGACGGGACCATCCCTATTCCCCTGTCGAGGTGTGGAGTCTGGTAGAGAGACTGAGGACTGAGCTAGGATTTAGCCTTGCCTAAATAGGCAGGTTGGATTGGGGAATCGTCGGAATCATAGAGCAATGCAGGTCTCTAGCTGCTGATGATCAATATTGCTGACTGGTGTTTGGGTTCCTTCCTTTCCCATGCATTTCCTCACAATATTAACTGTTTTTATTTCAATATTTTCAAATAACACTAAGTATAATGAGGTTACCGAAACCCGTTAAGATGACGCAGTTCCTACGAGTCGGAGGTCCTCTATATTTGGAGGAAGCTAATGATAAGATAGTTATAAATTTTAATAAAATTTTTTTAATTCGTTATATTTCTTACTATCTTGTTTCATCAAACCAACATCATTTTCTGCAATTTATGAATAACAAATAACTCAATATTTTTCAATTCCTAATTTTTTTTTTTTTTTTTTTTTTTACGGCATCTACAACTTGGCCATTAGCGCCGGGCTATCTACAGGTTGCCACCCTTTTATAATGCCAACAGCACGTGGTCGGTCACCCATTCAGGTACTGACCACGCCCGACGTTGCTTAACTTCGGTGATCTACAGGAACCGGTGCATTCAACGTGGCTATGGCCGATGGTTTCAATTCCTAATGTCATAACTTTTATATGGGATTTTAAAATGTCGAAAAAAAATTAAATTTTAATTTTTGCAAAATAAAATGGCGATACTGTGCCTGACGCCTTATGCAGGCGGATATTTTAAATTTAAAACAAAAAAAAATTAAAGAAGAAGGTAAAATATAGTAAAATACGTGGGATTTTTTAATAAAAAAAAATTTGTTTGAAAAATGATTTAAAATTCTTTATTTTCTACTAAAACATCTATCGATAAACGTCCATCTTGAAAATTCAAAAAATCGAGAAAAAAAAAACTTATTTTACTAAGAAATATCATTAGGAAGCTGCAGTTAAAATTTGAAATTGATCGAGTGAAAATTGAAGGTCCTAGTGTATCATCGATTTAAAAAAACATAGTTCAAAGTTTAATCCACTGAAATGTTCATGTGATTTTTTTTTAATAATTTCTAGTAATAAATATTTAAAAAGATGGTTTTTAATTTTGAAATGTATTGATTGACGACCGGTGGCAGTGAGTGTAAATAGACATTTGGAAACATTTCTCCCACATAAACACGATAAAATATCCTTTTTTATTAGTTAAGTATTTAATCCCATAAAAAATGGTAAAAAACACTAAAATGTAGTATTACTCCTTATGTGACAATATGCCGTTATTTTTAATAAATTAATAGGGGCGAGGTTAGCTGAGTGGTAGAGCACTGGACTAATAAGTTGGAGGACCTGAGTTCAAATCCCGAGCATAGTACTAAAGATTTTTTCTTCTAGTATCTTCGTTCATGGGTTGAATTCGGCCTCCCTGACCGTCCCTTGGCCAACCCAGCCTTTAATTAATTTAAGAATGGGTACCTTGGGTGCCAATGACTCTAGCAGTCGAAGCAGCCAAAGGGAAAATCAGGCGGCCGGAGCATAGTACTGACCACACTATCTCCCTAGTGTGCCGTATGGTCATGATGAATCAGATACCTCTATAGTATCTGCCCCTCAGGGCCCTTGTGGCCTGTTGAGGGACTGATTTTTTTTGTGTTTTCTTTTTGTAATAAATTAATATAATCCGGATAGACATATTTCCCCTTACAAAATTAGAGGAACATCGTAAATCTGACATTCCTGTAAGAACATGGCTGGGTTTTCAGCTTGGAGGTTGACATTTTTTAAAAATTCCCATGTAGCTATGAAGTATCGGGTCCCGGGCTACATCTGACGCCACATGTAATTGACAGCTACTCGGTGTGGGAGGGGGAGGGAGGGGGGGGGGGGGTTGGAACGAAGTCAACCTTATTCCTTCAAAATCATTTTAGGTCCAGATCCAAAAATACACCATTCATTGAATTTGTTTTAATGATACAAGAATAGATTCAATCAATCAATTTAAAGTTCTGTCACGCAGGAGCTGCGAAACTAAGAAAATTCCTCAGAAATACGGTTAATTTAATATATATATATATATATATATATATATATATATATATATATATATATATAGCAAGCCTATTTATGATTATTCGTCATTTATAGTGTATATTTTAATTGTTATATATTTATTTGTGGTTATCCGCAATAAAAGCGATTCGCCCAATACAGTTGAACATGTATTTATATACCTATAATAATACAACTAATTATACAATTGTTCAAAAATGCAATGAAATAAGATAATATATATATATATATATATATATATATATATATATATATATATATATATCTTAGCGATGGAACGATAGTAAGGACGTTTTGTAAGAAGAGTAGTAAGACAAGGGTAGATATGAAAACACAAATATATTTATATATATATATATATATATATATATATATATGTTTCCAGTCATACGATATATTATTCTTCAGTTTAATAATTGATGTATTTATTGGTGTCATGACACTAGGGCGCTCCGGACTTTCCTGTCATGACACTGTTGTGGCTTCGTACACTTCGTCTAATGAAAGATTTTTCCACTAAAAAAAAAAAAAAAAAAAAAAAATGACATACATGCATACACGTTTGAACAACCGTTATTTTCTCAAGCTATAGGTTCCCGAAATATTCGTAGAGAGCACTTGAGAATTGGGCGTCAAAACGTGAAAATATAATACAAATAACCAATAACAACTATTTCTCCATGAATTAATTTCCCCTTTCCAGTAGAATCAGATGATAATTCCAACCTCCAACCTCAAGTCCTGGATCGGAGCCAACTCCTCGACGGTTATCTCATGAATCCAGCATTCTATCCAGCAGAATCAGGCATTACTACAGGAGCACATTGATATATTTAACTTTTATATATATATATATATATATTGGTAGAAATATCTAGTAGTGTTTCTATCTATAGGAGTACTACAATGTCAAGGTACAATTAGTCGGAGAGGTGGTAACGCACTTTTCATGAAGTGTTTTATGCACCCTGAAATTTTGCTATAATATACCTCTTAGGTAGATAAGAAGGTAAATATGTGTTTCCAGGACATAACTTGGAACACCAGGTACTGCACATAGGGGAAAGGTGCAAAACAATATTGCCCAAAAGTAGAGTTTTATTCAGAAGCCAACTATTATTAATGAAAAAAATTGCAAATTACGGCAATTTTACAATGAATAATAAATAAGGCAGGCACTTTTAAGGGGGTTAAAATGTAAATTTAAAAAAAAAAAAAGTACCTAGTTTTTATTTGTAATATTAAATGAAGTGCTTTATTCAGGCTGCGATTTAAACAGTGTCTTCAATAAACATATTTGAAAATAATAACAAAAGTCCGACTCGCAGGAACTGCCTCATCTTAGCGCGGTTCCGTTCTTATCCCTAGTCTAATTTCGAAAGATTAAAATAGAAGCAGTTATTATTTTGTTGAGAGGAGATCGTTGACCGTTGATGATGCAAGGTAGGGATTGTCCGGGTTAGGTCACTGCTACTTAATAATACATACCCCATATGTGTAGGTATGTGGGCATATATATGTACATATGTGTGCGTGTATATGTGTATGTGTATATGCATATATATAAATATATATATATTATATATGTATATATATATATATATATATATATATATATATTTACATAGATATGTGCATATATTAGTGTTAAATATGTCCTACTTGTATTTACAGCCCTGATGAAGGCTTGAAGTTCAAGCCGAAACGTCGGCACAATAAAACCATTTTTACGATAAAATGTAGTTTTATTAAGTAGCAGTGACCGAACCCTGACAGTTATATTTTGGTTCCACCAGTCTTGAAAGGTAGGATTTACAATCTGACCTGGAAGGGTCGGCAACACAAGAAACCGTCCCGCTAGTTGCAAGGTCTTGGAATCTTGGAAATCTATATTTCTAACAATAAATTGTTTTTGTTATTTTACTTAACCTGTTTTATTTTCGAATACATTATCCAACTATAAGCAATTAAAAAATAACAAGGAATAAAATACAGGCGAAAAGAACACTTTGAATAAGCGAAATCAATTACTTTAAAGCTTTAAGCTCTTATTTCTCCGATTGACATCGCCTAATCAAAACTTTCATTAGAACCTTTTATGTAGAGCATTTAATAAGCTTTCTAATGGTATTCTTCCGTTTACCAAAATTCTCAACAGTTTTCGAGATATTAAAGAAAGTTCCCAAAATTTATATTATTTCTAGCAACAGAAAATTGGCCTCATTTTTCATATCCTGTTTTACACACAAAATTTTCGCAACATAAGAAATTACAAAACTAAAAAGCAATAAAAAACGAAGGGAAAGAGACAAAAATTACAACAAGAACGACAAAAACCCGTTCATAAGAACAAAACAGACGTATTTGAAGTTTTAAGCACTTATTTCTCCGATTGACATAACCTAATCAAAAATAGTTTTAGAATCTTTTTTGTAGAGAATTTAGTAAGCTTTCAAATAGTTTCTATCCACTTACCACGATTTCCCAACCGTGTTCGAGATATTAATGAAAGTATACGAACTTCCCAAAACTTTTCATGTCTGTTCATAAAATATTTTATTCTAACCCTTCCTTAACTCCAAACGTAACAAAACTTTCAACATATTAGTTTTAATGAAAGTAGAACATGCAGATAAAGTTTCAACTGAATCCCATGATTCTAAGTACCCAAACCAAAAACGGTATTCAAAAAATATTTTTCCAATTTTCTCAAAAACGGTTAAAGCTATCGCCTTGAAAATGGTTTCATTCGTTTTCCTAGCCCAGGAATCATATAAAACGAGTACTTAGAAGCTTATGAACTCAAAAACGTAAGCGTTACGATTTTTTTGCGCGAATTTCGCCCCAAACGCCATCTTCCGGTAGGCGGATTTCGCTGGTTAACGAACTTGACCTTTCAAATTGGACGACGGATTTTTGTACCAAATTTCATCAAAATCGGACCATTCGTCTTCGAGCTAGAGAGCGAACAGACAAATATATATATATATATATATATATATATATATATATATATATATATATATATATATAAATATATACATATATATATATATACAAATTTGAACCACCATCATTTTCGGTCTCTAGGGGTTCTGAAACGCAAAATTTTCTAGTCGGCACTTCCGGATTGTTTCATTGTATCAACCTTATAAGCGGGGTTCCTCCCTATGGGGGAGGGAGGAACCGCGCTAAAAGGGAAGACAATTTTGTGGGGTTTAATTATCAGGAAACATAAAAATAGATGTTGCCTATGATAGACTGCAATACACTGCGCGTAACCGTAAGAGTGAATGACAGCACCGCGCAGTTGTGGTTGTTCTCTGCGCTCTCATAGGTTCTTGCTCACATGATCATGTACAGCTGTTCCGGTTTAAATGGAAGCGTGTATAAAACTCTCATTTAATATGAGAATAAAAACAATTAAGCTTTTTTTTTTTTTTTTTTTTTACATGTTATACCCTTAAAAGTGTCTGCCATATTTATTATTCATTGGAAAATTGTCTTAATTTTACATTAAAGATAGTTGCCTTCTAAATAAAACTCTATTTTTGGGAAATATTTTTTGCACCTTTCCCCTATGTGCAGTACCTGGTGCACCAAGGTATGTCCAGGAAACACATATATACCTTCTTATCTACCCAAGATTGTTTTGCACCTTTCCCCTATGTGCAGTACCTGGTGTTCCAAGGTATGTCCAGGAAACACATATATACCTTCTTATCTACCCAATATTGTTTTGCACCTTTCCCCTATGTGCAGTACCTGGTGTTCCAAGGTATGTCCAGGAAACACATATATACCTTCTTATCTACCCAATATTGTTTTGCACCTTTCCCCTATGTGCAGTACCTGGTGCACCAAGGTATGTCCAGGAAACACATATATACCTTCTTATCTACCCAAGATTGTTTTGCACCTTTCCCCTATGTGCAGTACCTGGTGTTCCAAGGTATGTCCAGGAAACACATATATACCTTCTTATCTACCCAATATTGTTTTGCACCTTTCCCCTATGTGCAGTACCTGGTGCACCAAGGTATGTCCAGGAAACACATATATACCTTCTTATCTACCCAAGATTGTTTTGCACCTTTCCCCTATGTGCAGTACCTGGTGTTCCAAGGTATGTCCAGGAAACACATATATACCTTCTTATCTACCCAATATTGTTTTGCACCTTTCCCCTATGTGCAGTACCTGGTGCACCAAGGTATGTCCAGGAAACACATATATACCTTCTTATCTACCCAAGATTGTTTTGCACCTTTCCCCTATGTGCAGTACCTGGTGTTCCAAGGTATGTCCAGGAAACACATATATACCTTCCTATCTACCCAATATTGTTTTGCACTTCTCCCCTATGCACAGTACCTGGTGTTCCAAGGTATGTTCAGGAAACAGCGTATGTCCAGAGGTAGCGAAATTTCAGGCTGTATAAAACACTTCATGAAAAGTGCGGTTACCGGCTCTCGGAATAAATCTTCTTTAACCCATTCCAGAATCATGGCACACTCATGGGTGTGCCATTGATTTCCAAGGCTACAAGACGGCCTGAACACAGTCTGTTCGGTATTGAAATAATCCCGCCAGACTCCATATTTAATATTGGCGGTTTGCAAACAGCGATCTCTATCACCAGTGATTGGAAGCAACATCCTGAACCTCACTCTGCTTATGGACACCGGTAAGTGAGGAACTAGTTCTTTATCTGATTAGTGACTGGGAATGTGATTCCATCCCAATTTGGCGATTTCCGCCAATAGTAGTGTGTCCGATAATAGTGATGTGGAATTATCAGTTATTCTGAGTAAAGTAGTCGTAGAAATATGATATTTCTTGGACTATTGAAATCTGCAACCTATAGGAAAACAGAATTTAGCATTGGTTTTACTGTGTACCGAAAAAACTAAAAATTATCTTTATTTTCAGTTTACCTTACATTCCACACATGGTGGTCAATCCATAAAAATGCTCCTCGCAGTAAACATTTTCCAAAGAGCGAGTTCCACACCCGAATTTAATGATTTCCATAGTAAACATATTTTTTGTATTTATAGTTAACAATATAAAGAAGTAAAAACATTTCGTTCCTGGGGAGTGTGTTCGAAAAACTTTGTTGTCTGGAATGGTCAATAGCTTTACTAGAGCAACAAACTACAAGTTCATCATTTCCTTTGTTTTCTTTTAGCGCGGTTCCTCCCTCCCCCATAGGGAGGAACCCCGCTTATAAGGTTGATACAATGAAACAATCCGGAAGTGCCGACAAGAAAATTTCGCGTTTCAGAACCCCTAGAGACCGAAAATAACGGTGGTTCAAATTTGTATATATATATATATATATATATATATATATATATATATATATATATATATGGATATATTTATATATATATATATATATATATATATATATATATATATATATATATATATATATATATATTTGTATGTTCGCTCATTTCTGGCTTCCCTGATGGTCCGATGTTGATGAAATTTGGTACAAAAATCTGTCGTCCAATTTGAAAGGTCAAATTCGTTAACCAGCAAAATCCGCCCACTGGAAGATGGCGTTTGGGGCGAAATTCGCGCAAAAAAAATCGTAAAGCTTACGTTTTCATAAGTTCATAAGCTTGTAAGTACTCGTTTTATAGGCTTCTTGGGCTAGGAAAACGAATGAAACCATTTTCAAGGCGATAGCTTTAACAGTTTTCGAGAAAACTGAAAAAATAATTTTTGAATGCCGTTTTTGGTTTGGGTACTTAGAATCATGGGATTCAGTTGAAACATTTACTGCATCTTCTACTTTCATTAAAACTAATATGTTGAAATTTTGGTTGCGTTTGGAGTTAAGGAAGGGTTAGAATAAAATATTTTATTAACAGACATAAAAAAGTTTTGGTAACTTTGTATACTTTCCCTAATATCTCGAAAAAGGTTAAGAATCATGGGAAACGGAAGAATACCATTGGAAAGCTTACTAAATGCTCTACAAAAAAGGTTCTAATCAAAGTTTTGATTAGGCGATGTCAATCGGAGAAATAAGTGCTTAAAACTTTAAAGTAATTGATTTCGCTTATTCGAACTGTTCTTTTTTTCTTTGATTTTGATACTTAAAATTATGGGATTCAGTTGAAACATTTTCTACATGTTTGAATTTAATCAACACTAATATGTTAAAATTTCGGTTACGTTTGGAGCTAAGGAAGGATTAGAATAAAATATTTTATTAACAGACATGAAATGTTTTGGGAACTTCGTATACATTCCCTGATATCTCGAAGACGGTTAGGAATATTGGTAAACGGAGGGATACTATGCGAAAGCTTACTAAATGTTCTACAAAAAAGAGTCTGAAACAATTTTTGATTAGGCTATGTCAATCGGAGAAATAAGTGCTTAAACTTTGAAGTAATTGATTTCGTTTATTCGAACGGTTCTTCTTGTTTGTTTTTATTCCTTGTTGTTTTTTAAGCACTTATTTCTCCGATTGACATCGCCCAATTAAAACTTTCTTTAGAACCTTTTTTGTAGAGCATTTAGTAAGCTTCCGAATGGTAATCTTCCGCTTCACAAGATTGTCAACGGTTTTCGAGATACTAACGAAATTATACAAAGTTACCAAAACTTTTCTTGTCTGTTAATAAAATATTTTATTCTAACCCTTTCTTTACTCCAAACATAACCAAAATTTCAACATATTAGTGTTGATGAAATTCAAACATGCAGAAAATGTTTCAACTGAATCCCATAATTCTAAGTACCAAAATCAAAGACAAAGAACCCTCCCTAGGAAGGACGCTAGGCAGTTGAAAAGCTATATCTAGGAAATCCATGTCTCTAAGATTAAATTGTTTTTCTTATTTTTCTTAACCTGATTTATTATCAAATACATTATCCAACTATAAGCAGTTAAAAAATAACAATGAACAAAAACAGACAAAAAGAACAGTTCGAATAAGCGAAATCAATTACTTTAAAGTTTTAAGCACTTATTTCTCCGATTGACATCGTCTAATCAAAACTTTCATCAGAACCTTTTTTGTAGAGCATTCAGTAAGCTTTCTAATGGTATTCTTCCGTTTACCAAGATTCTCAACCTTTTTCGAGATATTAAAGAAAGTAAACAAAGTTACCAAAACTTTTAATGTCTGTTAATAAAATATTTTATTCTAACCCTTCCTTAACTCCAAACGTAACACAAATTTCAACATATTAGTTTTGATGAAAGTAGAACATGCAGAAAATGTTTCAACTGAAGCCCATGATTCTAAGCACCCAAACCAAAAACGGTATTCAAAAACTATTTTTCCAATTGTCTCGAAAACCGTTAAAGCTATCGCCTTGAAAATGGTTTCATTCGTTTTCCTAGCCCAAGAAGCCTATTAAAAGAGTACTTTCAAGCTTATGAAGTCAAAAATGTAAGCGTTACGATTTTTTTGCGCGAATTTCGCCCCAAACGCCATCTTCCAGTGGGCGGATTCTGCTGGTTAACCAACTTGACCTTTCAAATTGGACGACGGATTTTTGTACCGAATTTCATCACAATCGGACCATTAGAGAAGCCAGAAATGAGCGAACAGACAAATATATATATGTTTGATGTTATTTTTCGTCGCTGGGATAGTATTAGCGCGGTTCCTCCCTCCCCAATAGGGAGGAACCCCGCTTATAAGGTTGATACAATGAAACAATCCGGAAGTGCCGACAAGAAAATTTCGCGTTTCAGAACCCCTAGAGACCGAAAATAACGGTGGTTCAAATTTGTATATATATATATATATATATATACGTATATATTTATTTATATATATATATATATATATATATATATATATATATATATATTTGTCTGTTCGCTCATTTCTGGCTTCCCTGATGGTCCGAATTTGATGAAATTTGGTACAAAAATCTGTCGTCCAATTTGAAAGGTCAAGTTCGTTAACCAGCAAAATCCGCCCACTGGAAGATGGGTTTGGGGCGAAATCCGCGCAAAAAAATCGTAACGCTTACGTTTTTGAGTTCATAAGCTTGTAAGTACTCGTTTTATAGGCTTCTTGGGCTAGGAAAACGAATGAAACTATTTTCAAGGCGATAGCTTTAACCGTTTTCGAGAAAACTGAAAAAATAATTTTTGAATGCCGTTTTTGGTTTAGGTACTTAGAATCATGGGATTCAGTTGAAACATTTACTGCATCTTCTACTTTCATTAAAGCTAATATGTTGAAATTTTGGTTGCGTTTGGAGTTAAGGAAGGGTTAGAATAAAATATTTTATTAACAGACATAAAAAGGTTTTGGTAACTTTGTATTCTTTCCTTAATATCTCGAAAAAGGTTAAGAATCTTGGGAAACGGAAGAATACCATTGGAAAGCTTACTAAATGCTCTACAAAAAACGTTCTAATGAAAGTTTTGATTAGGCGATGTCAATCGGAGAAATAAGTGCTTAAAACTTTAAAGTAATTGATTTCGCTTCTTCGAACTGTTCTTTTTGTCTTTGATTTTGATACTTAAAATTATGGGATTCAGTTGAAACATTTTCTGCATGTTAGAATTTCATCAACACTAATATGTTAAAATTTCGGTTACGTTTGGAGCTAAGGAAGGATTAGAATAAAATATTTTATTAACAGACATGAAATGTTTTGGGAACTTCGTATACATTCCCTGATATCTCGAAGACGGTTAGGAATATTGGTAAACGGAGGGATACTATGCGAAAGCTTACTAAATGTTCTACAAAAAAGATTCTGAAACAATTTTTGATTAGGCTATGTCAATCGGAGAAATAAGTGCTTAAACTTTGAAGTAATTGATTTCGTTTATTCGAACGGTTCTTCTTGTTTGTTTTTATTCCTTGTTGTTTTTTAAGCACTTATTTCTCCGATTGACATCGCCCAATTAAAACTTTCTTTAGAACCTTTTTTGTAGAGCATTTAGTAAGCTTCCGAATGGTAATCTTCCGCTTCACAAGATTGTCAACGGTTTTCGAGATACTAACGAAATTATACAAAGTTACCAAAACTTTTCTTGTCTGTTAATAAAATATTTTATTCTAACCCTTTCTTTACTCCAAACATAACCAAAATTTCAACATATTAGTGTTGATGAAATTCAAACATGCAGAAAATGTTTCAACTGAATCCCATAATTCTAAGTACCAAAATCAAAGACAAAGAACCCTCCCTAGGAAGGACGCTAGGCAGTTGAAAAGCTATATCTAGGAAATCCATGTCTCTAAGATTAAATTGTTTTTCTTATTTTTCTTAACCTGATTTATTATCAAATACATTATCCAACTATAAGCAGTTAAAAAATAACAATGAACAAAAACAGACAAAAAGAACAGTTCGAATAAGCGAAATCAATTACTTTAAAGTTTTAAGCACTTATTTCTCCGATTGACATCGTCTAATCAAAACTTTCATCAGAACCTTTTTTGTAGAGCATTCAGTAAGCTTTCTAATGGTATTCTTCCGTTTACCAAGATTCTCAACCTTTTTCGAGATATTAAAGAAAGTAAACAAAGTTACCAAAACTTTTAATGTCTGTTAATAAAATATTTTATTCTAACCCTTCCTTAACTCCAAACGTAACACAAATTTCAACATATTAGTTTTGATGAAAGTAGAACATGCAGAAAATGTTTCAACTGAAGCCCATGATTCTAAGCACCCAAACCAAAAATGGTATTCAAAAACTATTTTTCCAATTGTCTCGAAAACCGTTAAAGCTATCGCCTTGAAAATGGTTTCATTCGTTTTCCTAGCCCAAGAAGCCTATTAAAAGAGTACTTTCAAGCTTATGAAGTCAAAAATGTAAGCGTTACGATTTTTTTGCGCGAATTTCGCCCCAAACGCCATCTTCCAGTGGGCGGATTCTGCTGGTTAACCAACTTGACCTTTCAAATTGGACGACGGATTTTTGTACCGAATTTCATCACAATCGGACCATTAGAGAAGCCAGAAATGAGCGAACAGACAAATATATATATGTTTGATGTTATTTTTCGTCGCTGGGATAGTATTAGCGCGGTTCCTCCCTCCCCAATAGGGAGGAACCCCGCTTATAAGGTTGATACAATGAAACAATCCGGAAGTGCCGACAAGAAAATTTCGCGTTTCAGAACCCCTAGAGACCGAAAATAACGGTGGTTCAAATTTGTATATATATATATATATATATATATATATATATATATATATATATACGTATATATTTATTTATATATATATATATATATATATATATATATATATATATATTTGTCTGTTCGCTCATTTCTGGCTTCCCTGATGGTCCGAATTTGATGAAATTTGGTACAAAAATCTGTCGTCCAATTTGAAAGGTCAAGTTCGTTAACCAGCAAAATCCGCCCACTGGAAGATGGGTTTGGGGCGAAATCCGCGCAAAAAAATCGTAACGCTTACGTTTTTGAGTTCATAAGCTTGTAAGTACTCGTTTTATAGGCTTCTTGGGCTAGGAAAACGAATGAAACTATTTTCAAGGCGATAGCTTTAACCGTTTTCGAGAAAACTGAAAAAATAATTTTTGAATGCCGTTTTTGGTTTGGGTACTTAGAATCATGGGATTCAGTTGAAACATTTACTGCATCTTCTACTTTCATTAAAGCTAATATGTTGAAATTTTGGTTGCGTTTGGAGTTAAGGAAGGGTTAGAATAAAATATTTTATTAACAGACATAAAAAGGTTTTGGTAACTTTGTATTCTTTCCTTAATATCTCGAAAAAGGTTAAGAATCTTGGGAAACGGAAGAATACCATTGGAAAGCTTACTAAATGCTCTACAAAAAACGTTCTAATGAAAGTTTTGATTAGGCGATGTCAATCGGAGAAATAAGTGCTTAAAACTTTAAAGTAATTGATTTCGCTTCTTCGAACTGTTCTTTTTGTCTTTGATTTTGATACTTAAAATTATGGGATTCAGTTGAAACATTTTCTGCATGTTAGAATTTCATCAACACTAATATGTTAAAATTTCGGTTACGTTTGGAGCTAAGGAAGGATTAGAATAAAATATTTTATTAACAGACATGAAATGTTTTGGGAACTTCGTATACATTCCCTGATATCTCGAAGACGGTGAGGAATATTGGTAAACGGAGGTTTACTATGCGAAAGCTTACTAAATGTTCTACAAAAAAGATTCTGAAACAATTTTTGATTAGGCTATGTCAATCGGAGAAATAAGTGCTTAAACTTTGAAGTAATTGATTTCGTTTATTCGAACGGTTCTTCTTGTTTGTTTTTATTCCTTGTTGTTTTTTCATTGGTTATAGTAGGATAATGTATTTGACAATAAAACAGATTAATTAAAATAAGAAAAGCAATTCATTGTTAAAAATATATCACGCTGTACCGTATGAAATGTCAGTTTTGGATTTGTCGATTTCCTTCAAATGTCTTGAAACTGTCGCGGCTCCTATTCCGAGTACTTTGGCATATTCCCTAGTGTTTTTAATTGCTTATAGTAGTCAAATGTATTTGTCAATAAAACAGGATACGTATAATTAGAATCAATATTTTGTTTGTTAGAATTCGAAGATGCCGTATGAATATCTAGATTACAGTACTGGTGTTGATTTCGTTCTTTAGAATTATTCTTGGTATTCCCTATTTTCATCGTTACCCATAGTTTTTTATTGTTAGTAGGTTTTTCTTATTGATTATAGAATATAAATCTATTTGGCTATAAAACAGGATACGTAAAATTAGTGACAATATTTCGGAGATTTCTGAGCGAAATACTTTTAAGATTTTCTACCACCACGAACGGCTTTTTTCCTCTATTTTTATCCACTAGATAGGCTTTATTTTGCATATTATTCTATATAAGTTTTATTCAGCAGGGGATTCTGTTGAAATGTCGTGTTTTTGCTGTGTATTTTAAATACGATGTATCTAAGATTGGATAACATTAGCGAGTCTACATAGTTAAGAACCGACGACGGAGGATTACTTCTTGCTATGATTTAGTCTACATATGTATATTAAGTCCTAAATCCAAAAAATAAACTTCACAACGGTTAGATACTATGAGCGAATATGGCGGTTCAATGCCCGTAGAAGCAGAAGGTCCGCAGGAAATTTACCTGCTAAGAGTTAATCCTCAAGAGCTGTAAATATACCCCAGGTATCTGCCGACACAAATACAAAGCCTAGGCGGAGAGCACCCCAAAAACACAGATCCAAACATAGGTTATATACTAAATATTCATAAAGACTACTTAGTTGTAAACCGATTCATCAATTAGCAATCAATAGTTTTCAACAAAGGTTATATACTAAATATTGATAAAAAGTATTTAATTAGAAAAAAAACAATATTCCACAAGACTTGTTTTTGGTCCATTTGTATCTACTCCATAGACTTAATTAGGTATATTATTCTATTGTAGTTGGGCAACTAAACTTTGTTTTATTTTGTTAAATAAAGTTTTTTTTCTTGACTTGTTATTCGTCAAGACTTTTATTTGTCCTTGTGTATTAACTAGATAGGTTTTATTCGGCATATTATTCTATATAGGCTATATTAGGCAGGGTATTCTACTCAATCTTGTGTACTTCTTCTTGATCCTTCTGTACATGGGCGTATATAAAAACAATTTCGGGGGGGGGGGGCTGAGACCATTTCCAGGGTATGGAATACTAAATATTTAGAGCTTGGAATAGTTTTAGGCAACTGAAACGCTATTACACGTAAAATAAAATATGTTTTATGAACTAAGTGATCTTATTTAATTTATTTTTAAGGGTTTTACGAGAAGTTTTTATCATCAATTCAAAATTTCGGGAGGGGCTGCAGCCCCCTCAGCCCCCCCCCCTCATATACGCCCATGCTTCTGTATCCACTAGAAAGGCTTTATTAGGCATATTTTGTATTGATTTATAGAGCTTTGCTTTAGAATGAGAGCCAGATTCTGTAATTTCCGCTTCTGTGTAAAAGTTAGCTACTGTCGGTGTCCCTGACGCCTTAATATCACTTTTATTCGAGATGTTCGAGAGGATTTTGACAATTTTCACGAGATATATAAAAAAAATAAGTTTATTTCTTTTCTAAGCTTATCAAATGGCACTAGGGACATGAACGGAACCGCGCTAAGATGCAGCAGTTCCTGCGAGTCGGACTTTTTTTTAGATGGAATGGCATTTTTCTCCAGCGGTGGTACTCCTCCTCACTTCTTCCCGGAATATTTCGATGGATTCATCTCCATCTTCTTAGGTAGCCAGGTACTTGTTTCTTCCTCGGTGGTAGCCAAGGGAATGACATTTTTCTCGATCTGGGCTCCTTTTCTCCCCTCTAGCCACAGTATCGGCGGACGAATGGTGTTGAAGCTCCCTGGTGTAGTTGGGATTCTGTCCGTTGGCAGCGCTGATGGTATTGCGTCTTTTTTTTTTCTCCTCCTGCTTCCATTTTCCTCGCCGTAAGGTTTTATATGTTTGATGTTATTTTTCGTCGCTGGGATAGTATTTATATATATATATATAAATATATACAAATTTGAACCACCGTTATTTTCGGTTTCTAGGGGTTCTGAAACGCGAAATTTTCCAGTCGGCACTCCGGATTGTTTCATTGTATCAACCCTATAAGCGGGGTTCCTCCCTAAGGGGGGGGGAGGAACCGTGCTAAAAGGTTGTGATGATAGTTTTTATTAGATGATATCAATCGAAGAAATAAGTGCTTAAAACTTTAAAGTAATTGATTTCGCTTATTCGAACTGTTCTTTTTGTCTGTTTTTATTCCTTGTTATTTTTTAACTGCTTATAGTTGGATAATGTATTTGATAATAAATCAGGTTAAGAAAAATAAGAAAAACAATTTAATCTTAGAGATATGGATTTCCAAGATATAGTTTTCAACTGCCTAGCGGGGTCCTTCCTAGGGCGGGGACCCGTCCAGGTAAGATCGTAAATAAGACCTTTCTTGAAATAAAGATGGAACTGTCAACTTTGGTTCTCCTCTGCCTCCCGGCACTTTCATTGCTGACGAAGGCTACCAATGAGTAGCCGAAACGTCCTAAATATAGATTTTTTTAACAAAAATCGTATTGAGGTTTCTTTAGCCGAATCCCAACCATTCCATCTTTACTTATCACCTCGAAGGCTAACTATGTAATCTTCATGCTTTCTAGAAATGTGGACCCAAAGTAATAACACCTTCTATTTTAATCATTTTAAATGAGTCTAGGGATAAGAACGGAACCGCGCTAAGATGATGCACTTCCTGCGAGTCGGACTTTTTGAGAATGGACTGTATATACGACGACTAAACCCCTTTCTTTAGCCGAATCCTAACCATTCCATCTTTACTTATCACCTCGAAGGCTAACTATCTAATCTTCATGCTTTCTAGAAATGTGGACCCAAAATAATAACAGCTTCTATTTTAATCATTTTAAATGAGTCTAGAGATAAGAACGGAACCACGCTAAGATGATGCAGTTCCTGCGAGTCTAGAGATAAGAACGGAACCACGCTAAGATGATGCAGTTCCTGCAAGTCTAGGGACATGAACGGAACCACGCTAAGATGATGCAGTTCCTGCGAGTCCAGAGATAAGAACGGAACCGCGCTAAGATGATGCAGTTCCTGCGAGTCTAGAGATAAGAACGGAACCGCGCTAAGATGATGCAGTTCCTGCGAGCCTAGGGATAAGAACGGAACCGCGCTTAGATGATGCAGTTCCTGCGAGTCTAGGGATAAGAACGGAACCGCGCTAAGATGATGCAGTTCCTGCGATTCTAGGGATAAGAACGGAACCGCGCAAAGATGATGCAGTTCCTGCGATTCTAGGGATAAGAACGGAACCGCGCTAAGATGATGCAGTTCCTGCGAGTCTAGGGATAAGAACGGAACCGCGCTAAGATGATGCAGTTCCTGCGAGTCGGACTTTTTATTTATTGGTTTTTTATATTTTCAGACTTGTGTTCCATTGCATTCTATTGATAAAGAGTTCTAAATCTCCATCTTGGTCAGCATCTTCTAGGGATTCTTCAATATTTGTTTAATTATCATGATGGTGTTACATTTACAGAACTTCAGTGGTTTCTCTTTCGACATCAAACACCCATGAAGCTTTAGAGTTTATTGAAGGAAGGGAGAATTTCTGAGGGTTCGGTCGAGGTGTCTTAATAAAAGTCCGACTCGCAGGAACTGCGTCATCTTAGCGCGGTTCCAGTTTTTTTTTTTTTTTTTTTTTTTACGGCACATCTACATCTAGGTCATTAGCGCCGACATCCAGGGTGTAGCGAGGAATTTCACCAGCGAGCCGTGGGATGATAAAATTCCTGCCGGAGGTTGGGAATCGAACCCACCATCTCCCGCTTATGAATCCAAGGCGCTAGCCATTAGACCACGGGAGACCCCGGTTCCTGTTCATATCCCTATTCTCATTTGAAAAGCATAGAATAGAAACAGATAATATTTTCCTCGGCCTTTGTTGAAAGGGTTTTATGGCTGGCTATACCTGGGGTCAGGTCCGCAAGACCCTAGAATCCTCTTCTACCGATACTTCATTTCATACGTTTCAATGAATTGGAAAATATCAAATATTTTCACACATTCCTGTGTTCTTTTACTATAGTAATAATTCTACAGATAAAATCAATTAAAAAATAAAATAAAAAAACCAACAGCATAAAGGCAATTGAAAATATTCAAAAGACGTCAACGAATCTTTTTCTCTTGGCAAGCTATATTTCTAACAATGAATTGTTTTTCTTATTTTGCCTAATCTGTTTTATTGTAAAATACATTATCCAACTATAAGCAATTAAAAAATAACAAGGAATAAAAACAGACAAAAAGAACAGTTCGAATAAGCAAAATCAATTACTTTAATGTTTTAAGCACTTATTTCTCCGATTGACCTCGCCTAATCAAAACTTTCATCAGAACCTTTTTTGTAGAGCATTTAGTAAGCTTTCTAATGGTATTCTTTCGTTTACCAAATTCTTAACCTTTTTCGAGATATTAAGGAAAATATACAAAGTTACCAAAACTTTTTATGTCTGTTAATAAAATATTTTATTCTAACCCTTCCTTAACTCCAAACGCAACCAAAATTTCAACATATTAGTTTTAATGAAAGTAGAACATGCAGAAAATGTTTCAACTGAATCCCATGATTCTAAGTACCCAAACCAAAAACGGTATTCAAAAACTATTTTTCCAATTTTCTCGAAAACGGTTAAAGCTATCGCCTTGAAAATGGTTTCATTCGTTTTCCTAGCCCAAGAAGCCTATAAAAAGAGTACTTACAAGCTTATGAACTCAAAAAAGTAAGCGTTACGATTTTTTCTGCGCGAATTTCGCCCCAAACTCCATCTTCCAGTGGGCGGATTTTGCTGGTTAACGAACTTGACCTTTCATATTGGACGACTGATTTTTGTACCAAATTTCATCAAAATCGGACCATTCGTCTTCGAGCTAGAGAGCGAACAGACAAATATATATATATATATATATATATATATATATATATATATATATATATATAAATATATACATATATATATATATATACAAATTTGAACCACCGTTATTTTCGGTCTCTAGGGGTTCTGAAACGCGAAATTTTCTTGTCGGCACTTCCGGATTGTTTCATTGTATCAACCTTATAAGCGGGGTTCCTCCCTATGGGGGAGGGAGGAACCGCGCTAAAACTACATTTTTAGCGCGGTTACTCCCTATCTCCATAGGGAGAACACGCTTATGAGGTTGACCTCACGACGCAATCCGGAAGTGCCGACTAGAAACTTTCACGTTTCAGACCCTATAGATCACGAAAATATAGGTGGCTAAAATGTATATATATATATATATATATATTCCTTTTTTATCCTAGGAGGCATGGGGTCATTAAGCAGTCTTCCTTTATTATACTACTTTATTTATTGGGCCCGACATGTTTCGTGCATCTTTTCTTCGCACCTCTTCAGGGGCACTTCTTGCAAGGAAGTCCTCCCGTTACCAAGTACTCCCTCTGGAGTCCTGCTTAAAGTATTAAGCAGGACTCCAGAGGGAGTACTTGGTAACGGGAGGACTTCCTTGCAAGAAGTGCCCCTGAAGAGCTGCGAAGAAAAGATGCACGAAACATGTCGGGCCCAATAAATAAAGTAGTATAATAAAGGAAGACTGCTTAATGACCCCATGCCTCCTAGGATAAAAAAGGAATTTTGATATTTTGGGTCATCTATAAGAATAAATAATGTATATATATATATATATATATATATATATATATATATATATATATATTATATATGCTTGTCTGTTCGCTCTCTAGCAAGCTCAAAAATGGTCCGATTTTGACGAAATTTGGTACAAAAATCTATCGTCTAATTTGAAAGGTCAAGTTCGTTAGCCAGCAGAATCCGGCTACTAAAAGATAGCGTTTGGGGCGAAATTCGCGCAAAAAAATCGTAACACTTACGTTTTTGAGTTCATATGCTTGCAGGTGCTTGTTTTATAGGTTTCTTAACATAAGAAAACGAATGAAACCATTTTGAATGCGATATCTGTAACCGTTCCTGAGAAAAGTGGAATGAATGTTTTTGTAAGTCATTATTATTTTGTGAGTACTTAGAATCGCGGGATTGTATTGAAATATTTTCTACATCTAGGAAATTAATCCCAACTAAGATGTTTAAATTTTGGTTATATTTGGAGTTAAGGAAGTATGCGAAAAAAATTATTTTATGAATAGACATGAAAAGTTTTCGGATCTTCATATATTTTTCCTAAATATCTCGATAACATTTTGGAAATCGTGGTAAGTGAAAAGTGATCATTCGAATGCTTACTAAATTCTCTACTAAAAAGGTTCTAAAGCAATATTCGATGGGGCAACGTCAATGAGAGATATAAGCGCTTAAAACTTAAAAAGTGTTTGTTCTATAGTTTAGAAAGGGTTTTTCTCTTTGATTATCGCACTTTTCAATTGGTTGTTTTTTGTTTTATATTGAATTTATCAGTAAAATTAGTATTGTAGTGAATAATAAATAAAATGTATTGGTATTAACTTTGGAGTGGCTGTGGTAATCAAGATGGCTGTGGCCAATATCATGATGGCGTATACATAGGATTGTTTTGAATTCTCCTATCTATAAAACCTTCCTCATAGCCTCTAACTCAAGTTATCGTTACTGAAGCACATATTTACAGTTGACACTTAAAACAAGATACTTAAAATGACAACGATTTTTTGGTTGTTTAGAATAGAGCCTTCTCAGCAGTAGTCGAAGAGTTAGTAAGTTTTCAGTACATAATTGTATTGACTTATACAGATTAAGAATTATCCGCTTCTGTGTAAGTTGGCTACTGTCAGTTTCCTGTGATTTGTGATGCTAATCTATTCCATTTCTTCGAGTTGTACGTAACCGCGCTAAGATGACGCAGTTCCTGCAAGTCGGACTTTTTTGTTTTTGTTTCATGGCGTATCAACATTAGGGCTATTTACGCCGGGCTGTCTACAGGTTGCCGCCCTTTTCTATAATGCCAACAGCACATGATGGGTCACCCATTCAGGTACTTGCCACGCCCGACGTTGCTTAACTTCGGTGATCTACGAGAACGGGTGCATTCAACGTGGCTATGGCCGTTGGCTAACATAAATAAGAACGTTACGTAAAGGCGCCAAGAGTCGGACGTATTAAGGACTCGAACTGAAAACTATTTAGGAAAACTAGTTTCATACACTTTCTTCGAAAGCAGTTGCAGAAATTCGCATTAAATGTGGTGTCATTCGTTTCCCAATGTTGGCAAACATAGAAACAGTGTTTCTGGTAGCCTAGAAACGCATAGGCTTAAGCGATACGATTTGTTTACTTCACCTACGTGTATCGTGAACTTTTCGACATTTCCGGATTGCTTCATGAGATCAGCCTTATAAGCGGGTTTCCCTCCCATGGAGGAAGATAGGGTACCCGCTAAAAGGATGGAGGAATTCCAACCATCCTGCTTGAATTGTTAGATAAAAGCTATTCCATTCTGCAAGCTTGTCAAGAAAGGCAAAGAGCCTGTTCCTTCAGATCTCATAACCAACCTCTCTAAATATCCCATCTCTTTCTCCTTTCCCTCTACAATAGTCCTCTTTCTCTGAATAAACATACTTCAAGCAATATTTGACTTAAGCAAATTAATATTTCAAAGGCAGACCATCTCGGTATCAATGTTGTATCATATATTGATAACGTTAGTTCCTAGCAGGGACAAAAAATAACTTCGAATTTTTATGTCAAATCAGTTTCAATTTTATTTTAATTTTTTTTTTTTTTTTTTGGGGGGGGGGGGGGGGGGGGGGAATAAAAATGAAAATTTCATGATCGTGGATATATTTTAGTATTTTAGCGCGGTTACTCCCTACCTCCATAGGGGGAACCCGATTATGAGGTTGACCTCACGACGCAATCCGGAAGTGCCGACTAGAAACTTTCTCGTTTCAGACCCCATAGATCACGAAAATATAGGTGGCCCAAATTTGTATGTATATATATATATATATATATATATATATATATATATATATATATATTTATATATATATGCTTGTCTGTTCGCGCTCTAGCAAGCTCACAAATGGTCTGATTTTTATGAAACTTGGTGTAAAAATATATCGTCTAATTTGAAAGGTCAAGTTCGTTAAACAGCAGAATCCGTCCACTGGAAGATAGTGTTTGGGGCGAAATTCGCGCAAAAAAATCGTAACGCTTACGTTTTAGCGCGGTTCCTCCCTCCCCCATAGGGAGGAACCCCGCTTATAGGGTTGATACAATGAAACAATCCGGAAGTGCCGACTAGAAAATTTCGCGTTTCAGAACCCCTAGAGACCGAAAATAACGGTGGTTCAAATTTGTATATATATATATATATATATATATATATATATATATATATATATATATATATATATGTATATATTTATTTATATATATATATATATATATATATATATATATTTGTCTGTTCGCTCTCTAGATAGAAGACGAATGGTCCGATTTTGATGAAATTTGGTACAACAATCCTTCGTCCAATTTGAAAGGTCAAGTTCGTTAACCAGCAAAATCCGCCTACTGGAAGATGGCGATTGGGGCGAAATTCGCGCAAAAAAATCGTAACGCTTACGTTTTTGAGTTCATAAGCTTCTAAGGACTCGTTTTATATGATTCCTGAGCTAGGAAAACGAATGAAACCATTTTCAAGGCGATAGCTTTAACCGTTTTTGAGAAAATTGGAAAAATATTTATTGAATACCGTTTTTGGTTTGGGTACTTAGAATCATGGGATTCAGTTGAAACATTTTCTGCATGTTCTACTTTCATCAAAACTAATATGTTGAAATTTTGGTTACGTTTGGAGTTAAGGAAGGGTTAGAATAAAATATTTTATTAACAGACATAAAAAGTTTTAGTAACTTTGTTTACTTTCATTAATATCTCGAAAAAGGTTGAGAATCTTGGTAAACGGAAGAATACCATTAGAAAGCTTATTAAATGCTCTAAAAAAAAGGTTCTAATGAAAGTTTTGATTAGGCGATGTCAATCGGAGAAATAAGAGCTTAAACCTTTAAAGTAATTGATTTCGCTTATTCGAACTGTTCTTTTTGTCTGTTTTTTATTCCTTGTTATTTTTTAATTGCTTATTGTTGGATAATGGATTTGAAAATAAAACAGGTTAAGAAAAATAAGAAAAACAATTTAATGTTAGAGATATGGATTTCCAAGATATATAGCTTTTCAACTGCCTAGCGTCCTTCCTAGGGAGGGTTCTTTGATTTTGGTACTTAGAATTATGGGATACAGTTGAAACATTTTCTGCATGTTGGAGTTTCATCAACACTAATATGTTGAAATTTTTGTTACGTTTAGAGTAAAGGAAGGGTTAGAATAAAATATTTTATTAACAGACAAAAAAAGTTTTGGTAACTTTGTATAATTTCGTTAGTATCTCGAAAACCGTTGACAATCTTGTGAAGCGGAAGATTACCATTCGGAAGCTTACTAAATGCTCTACAAAAAAGGTTCTGAAGAAAGTTTTAATTAGGCGATGTCAATCGGAGAAATAAGTGCTTAAAACATTAAAGTAATTGATTTTGCTTATTCGAACTGTTTTTTTTTGTCTGTTTTTATTCCTTGTTATTTTTTAATTGCTTATAGTTGGATAATGTATTTTAGAATAAAACAGATTAGGCAAAATAAGAAAAACAATTCATTGTTAGAAATATAGCTTGCCAAGAGAAAAAGATTCGTTGACGTCTTTTGAATATTTTCAATTGCCTTTATGCTGTTGGTTTTTTTTATTTTATTATTTAATTGATTTTATCTGTAGAATTATTACTATAGTAGAAGAACACAGGAATGTGTGAAAATATTTGATATTTTCCAATTCATTGAAACGTATGAAATGAAGTATCGGTAGAAGAGGATTCTAGGGTCTTGCGGACCTGACCCCAGGTATAGCCATAAAACCCTTTGAACAAAGGCCGAGGAAAATATTATCTGTTTCTATTCTATGCTTTTCAAATGAGAATAGGGATATGAACAGGAACCGGGGTCTCCCGTGGTCTAATGGCTAGCGCCTTGGATTCATAAGCGGGAGATGTTGGGTTCGATTCCCAACCTCCGGCAGGAATTTTATCATCCCACGGCTCGCTGGTGAAATTCCTCGCTACACCCTGGATGTCGGCGCTAATGGCCTAGATGTAGATGTGCCGTAAAAAAAAAAAAAAAAAAAAAAAAAAAAAAAAAAAAAGAAAAAAAAAAAAAAAAAAAAAAAAAAACTGGAACCACGCTAAGATGACGCAGTTCCTGCGAGTCGGACTTTTGTTTTTGAGTTCATATGCTTGCAGGTACTTGTTTTATATGTTTCTTAACATAGGAAAACGAATGAAACCATTTTCAAGGCGATATCTCTAACCGTTCCTGAGAAAAGTAGAATCAATGTTTTTGTAAGTCATTATTTTTTTGTGGGTACTTAAAATCGCGGGATTCAATTGAAATATTTTCTACATCTTGGAAATTAATCCCAACTTATATGTTTAAATGTTATATTTGGAGTTAAGGAAGTATGCGAAAGAAAATATTTTATTAATAGACATGAAAAGTTTTCGGATCATCATCATACATTTTTCGTAAATATTTCGATAACGGTTGGGAAATCGTGGTAAGTGGAAGGCAACCATTCGAATGTTTACTAAATTCTCTACAAAAAAAAATCTGAAGCAATATTCGATGGGGCAACGTCAATCAGAGATATAAGCGCTTAAAACTGAAAAAGTGTTGGTTTTGTTGTTTTCAAAGGGTTTTTCTCATTGTTTATCTCACTTATTAATTGGTTGTTTTTAGCGCGGTACCTCCCTCCCCCATAGGGAGGAACCCCGCTTATAGGGTTGATACAATGAAACAATCCGGAAGTGCCGACTAGAAAATTTCGCGTTTCAGAACCCCTAGAGACCGAAAATAACGGTGGTTCAAATTTGTATATATATATATATATATATATATATATATATATATACATGTGTGTGTATATATTTATTTATATATATATTTGTCTGTTCGCTCAGTTTTGGCTTTCCTAATGGTCCGATTGTGATGAAATTTGGTACAAAAATCCGTCGTCAAATTTGAAAGGTCAAGTTCGTTAACCAGCAGAATCCGCCCACTGGAAGATGGCGTTTAGGGCGAAATTAGCGCAAAAAAAATCGTAACGCTTACGTTTTTGAGTTCATAAGCTTGTAAGTACTCGTTTTATAGGCTTCTTGGGCTAGGAAAACGAATGAAACCATTTTCAAGGCGATAGCTTTAACCGTTTTCGAGAAAATTGGAAAAACAGTTTTTGAATACCGTTTTTGGTTTGGGTACTTAGAATCATGGGATTCAGTTGAAACATTTTTGCATGTTTGAATTTCATCAAAACTAACATGTTAAACTTTTGGTTACGTTTGGAGTTAAGGAAGGGTTAGAATAAAATATTTTATTAACAGACATAAAACGTTTTGGTAACATTGTATACTTTCCTTAATATCTCGAAAAAGGTTGAGAATCTTGGTAAACGGAAGAATACCATTAGACAGCTTACTAAGTGCTCTACAAAAAAGGTTCTGATGAATGTTTTGATTAGGCGATGTCAATCGGAGAAATAAGTGCTTAAAACTTTAAAGTAATTGATTTCGCTTATTCGAACTGTTCTTTTTGTCTTTGATTTTGGTACTTAGAATCATGGGCTTCAGTTGAAACATTTTCCGCATGTTTGAATTTTATCAAAACTAATATATTGAAATTTTGGTTACGTTTGGAGTAAAGGAAGGATTAAAATAAAATATTTCATTTTTAGTCATGAAAAGTTTTGGGAACTTCGTATATTTTCATTATTATCACGTAAACGGTTCGGAATCTTGGCAAGCAAAAGATTACCATTCGAAAGGTTACTAAATTCTCTACAAAAAATGTTTTGAAGACATTTGCGATGGGATGATCATATTTGGATAAATAAGTGCTTAAAACATAGGTAATATCGTTCATTTGAACGAATCTTTTTGTGTGTTTCCTACAGTTTTTTTTCATTGCTCGTTATTTTTGTGATTGCTTATAGTAGTCAAATGTATTAGTCAATAAAACAGGATACGTATATATAGAAACAATATTTTGTTTCAACGGCATCTTGGAATTCGAAGATGCCCTATGAATATCTAGATTACTGTACTGGTGTTGATTTCGTTCTTTAGAATTGTTTTTAGTATTCCCTATTTTCAGCAGTTTTTATCTATTTATTAATTTTTTTGTTTAAATTCATTGAACAAAATCATATGAATTGGAAGGTGAGGAGCTAGGAGGCTTAGGGTGGGGGGCATTTTCCCAGTCCCCAGGTACCTCGAAGTGTACCCTCGTCATCTGTAAGTCCCTTTCTTGAGTCATAAAGATAAACCTCCAAACAACTTTAGGAATGTAGGATTTCTAATTTTTGCCAGTATCAGAACAGCCGCTCTTTACATACCACAGTGGTACTGACGTACCGGTCTATACTGGTTGCACTCCACACGGTGGTAGTACTTGGTGTATGCCACAGCGGATCGCTCATTATAACCTTATTTTATTCGTATTAAATAGGTACCTAAAAAAAATGTATTTGTGTATAAGTGTAGCGTTATTGGGATTAGAATAAAATATTTTATTAACAGACATGAAATGGTTTGGAATCTTCGTATATTATCCTTATTTTTTTTCTTTTATGGTGCATCGAAATCTGAGCCATTAGCACCATTTTTTCCTTATGAGCTTATATAATACTTAGATTTGGCTAGCGACAATATTTTACACCGCAATTAAAGTGACTTGCTCTTCTTACAAATATAATATTTATATTATAATATAAACATAATACATTAATTTGTCTGAAAAAAAAAGTCCAACCCGCAGGAACTGCATCATCTTAGCGCGGTTCCGTTCTTATCTCGAGTGCGATTAGTGAAGGAATATAGCAGCTATCGGTAGGTATTAGCACCATCCCCCCCCCGTAATATCTTCAAAAAAGTTTAGAAATCGTGGGATGTACGATATAACCATTCAAAAGCTTACTAAATTCTCTAAAAAAAAAGATTCTGAAGCAAATTTCGATGGGGCAATGTTAGTCGGAGAAGTAAGTGCTTAAAACTACGAAAGTGTTAGTTTTGTTATTTTAAACGGGTTTTTGTCACTGTTTACCTCACTCTTGTTTTTTTATGTTTATTTAACGGTGGAATGAGTATTTCATTAAAGCTGAGAAAATAAGAATCATATTGGTAATAGAGTTTTCCTAGAGTGAGCGTCGCGATGACGGGAGAGTCCCATCCGCTTAGAAAACTGTCAGTTTCCATATATGGCGCTTTAAGCTTCCTTCTTTTTCAGATTTTATTTTATATTTTCAACGAAAGATCAAAACCTACCGATAGCTGCTACTATTCCTTTACTAATCGCACTTCGGATAAGAACGGAACCGCGCTAAGATGATGCAGTTCCTGCGAATTGGACTTTTTTGTTTTAAATTGAATTTATCAGTAAAATTAGTATTGTAGTGAATAATAAATAAAAGGTATTGGTAATAACTTTGGAGTGGCTGTGGTAATCAAGATGGCTGTGGCCAATATCATGATGGCGTATACATAGGATTGTTTTGAATTCTCCTATCTATAAAACCTTCCTCATAGCCTCTAACTCAACTTATCGTTACTGAAGCACATATTTACAGTTGACACTTAAAACAAGATACTTAAAATGACAACGATTTTTTGGTTGTTTAGAATAGAGCCTTCTCAGCAGTAGTCGAAGAGTAAGTAAGTTTTCAGTACATAATTGTATTGACTTATACAGATTAAGAATTATCCGCTTCTGTGTAAGTTGGCTACTGTCAGTTTCCTATGATTTGTGATGCTAATCTATTCCATATCTTCGAGATGTACGGAACCGCGGTAAGATGACACAGTTCATGCGAGTCGGACTTTTTTTTTAAATCAATTTCTAATACTTTATATCTTAAAATTGAATGAAATGTTACATTCTGAAACTGTGAATTCTTACGTACATCTTGAAGAAATGGAATAGATTAGCATCACAAATCACAGGAAACTGACAGTAGCCAACTTACACATAAGCGGATAATTCTTAATCTGTATAAGTCAATACAATTATGTACTGAAAACGTACTTACTCATTGACTACTGCTGAGAAGGCTCTATTCTAAACAACCAAAAATTCGTTGTCATTTTAAGTATCTTGTTTTACTAGCAAATTCGTCTTACTGTTATAATCAACTGTAAATATGTGCTTCATGGCGAATAAAATTCCACTCTGTCTTGGGTTAAATCTTTCTATAAAATAAGAAATAACGATAACTTCAGTTGGAGGCTATGAGGAAGGTTATATAGATAGGGGAATTCAAAACAATCTAAGCATACGTCATCATGATTAGCCACAGCCATCTTAATTACCACAGCACTCCAAACTTATTACCAATACCTTTCACCGTTTCTTAGCTTATTTTACTACAATACTAATTTTACATTTTATAAATGCAATATAAAACAAGAAACAACCAATTAAAAAGTGAGATAAACAAAGAGAAAAACCCTTTCAAAACAACAAAACAAACACTTTTTAAGTTTTAAGTGCTTATATCTCTGATTGACGTTGCCCCATCGAATATTGCTTCAGAACCTTTTTTGTAGAGAATTTAGTAAGCATTCGAATGGTCATCTTCCACATAGCACGATTTCCTAACCGTTACAGAGATATTTACGAAAAATGTATGAAAATCCGAAAACTTTTCATGTCTATTAATAAAATATTTTTTTTCGCATACTTCCTTAACTCCAAATATAACCAAAATTTAAAAGTCTTAGTTAGGATTAATTTCCAAGTTGTAGAAAATATTTCAATACAATCCCGCGAGTCTAAGTACTCATAAAAATATAATGACTTACAAAAACATTGATTCCACTTTTCTCAGGAACGGTTACAGATATCGCCTTAAAAATGGTTTCATTCGTTTTCTTACGTTAAGAAACCTATAAAACAAGTACCTGCAAGCATATAAACTCAAAAACGTAAGCGTTACGATTTTTTTTGTGCGAATTTCGCCCCAAACACTATCTTCTAGTGGGCGGATTCTGCTGGTTAACGAACTTGACCTTTCAAATTACATGACAGATTTTTGTACCAAATTTCGTCAAAATCGGACCATTTTTGAGCTTGCTATAGGGCGAACAGACAATATATATATATATATATATATATATATATATATATATATATATATATATATACAAATTTGGGCCACCTATATTTTCGTGATCTATAGGGCCTGAAACGTGAAAGTTTCTAGTCGGCACTTCCGGATTGCGTCACCTCATAAGCGGGTTCTCCCTATGGAGATAGGGAGTAAGCCCGCTAACAATAAGCAGATATATTTCATTTCCTTGAAATATAAAACTATTATACACACCATCATTTTTTATACATCAAGTAAATTAGAATGCATTACAGTATACTTCCTCTAATCCGGCAGTCTATTGTACGGCACGCTTGATGATCCGGCACGGCAGGAGTGTCAAGGCCAAACATGAAATTATGTATTTATTCTGTGAAATCCCCACCACATCATCCCCGTGGTGCCTCAAGGGGTAGTAGAAATATTCCCGGAAACCCTCTCTCTCATCAAATATGTACTTTTTGCCAATTCAGTTTATAGCTTTCGCTCGACCTACGCCAGCTTCCTCAACGGGGCAGTTTATAGCTTTCGCTCGACCTACGCCAGCTTCCTCAACGGGGCAGTTTATAGCTTTCGCTCGACCTACGCCAGCTTCCTCAACGGGGCAGTTTATAGCTTTCGCTCGACCTACGCCAGCTTCCTCAACGGGGCATAAAATAATATATTTTTATAAATAAATATTTTTTGTATTCTAACAGTGTGCAATTTTATTTTAGTCATTTTTCATTAAATATGTACTAGTTTTATAGTCTACATTTCGTTTAATTTTCACTTATATTTATTTTTGTCGACATGCATCCGATAATCCGGTGTGCTTCAAGTCCCAAACGTGTCGGATTAAAGGAAGTTTAAAATATTTTAAAATGGAGAAATAACCAATTGTGTAAAGATATTTCACGTTCATATAATCCTTCTTACAGCAGTTTCTGCAGTCTGATTAGCGTTCTTGGACATGGAGAAGATTACATCAAGGCAAGTATGCTGTGGTAGGATTTCGTTCTTGAATGTTCCAAATTAAAAAAAAAAAAAAAAAAAAAAAAAAAAAAAAAAAAAAAACATCTTTACACCGAATTTAATAACGCTATCCATTTTCTGGAGCACAATGATACCTCGTCTGCCAATTGTTGAAAATGATGAATCGCGTCATTGAGCTGGTTTGTCATCGTGATGATGAGTGTATCGTCTGCGAAGGTAGCGAGGGATGAGTTGTCTGGTTCTGGCATATCACTGCAGTACATGATGTAGAGCAATGGGCTGAATTTGGCCCCCTGCGGTACTCCAGCTTTCATTTTTAGCATAAGTATGCTTTAGCGGTGACTAAAATGGAAAACAACATTACAAAAAAAGTGTCCGCTTGCGTTCACGAATGCTCAGTGGCGTTCGCGAATGCTCAGTGGCGTTCGCGCATGCGCAGTAGCGTTCGCGCATGAACAATGGCGTTCGCGCAAGTGTAGTGGCGTTCCCGAATGCGCACTGGAGTTTGAGCATGCGCAGTGGCGTTCGAGCAGGCGCAGTTATTAAGAGTTTCGCAACTTTTGACGATTTACTCTTCCAATTTATCATATAGTGATATTACAAAATACATTTACAAATTGTGTATAGAAATACACTATACAGATGATGCAATATATTATTACATTATAGAAGTTCTTATACATGTTAGCGTTGCTCTCTAGATCTAGAGAAAGCCTATGACACCGTTTGGAGGAGGCTTATTAAATCACAGCGAGTAGATTGGGGTGTTCAGGGCAAAATAGTACAATGCCTTACTAATTAATTATAACAAAGAAAATTCAGAGTGAGAATAGGTACGGCTCTTCCGGATCTATTTGTTCAGGAAAATGGAGTGCCTCAAGGAGGTTCTAATCACAACCTTATTCAATATTGCTACGAATTCTGTTTTCAGATTATCACATGAGGAGTAACATTCTGCATGTATATCGACGATCTACTTATGAATAGCTCATCCAGCTTTGGTGGTTCTCTTTGTGCTAAGAGCAGTCTTCACTCTCCCTTGGAATGTCCTGTCGTAGTTATGAGGAAATGATGGAGTAGAGATAAGCACGAAGCTTGGTGTTTCGGAATTTGTGCAGGAGTCCTAAGTACCAAACAGAATCTATTAACAAAACTATATTAACTCTTAAATGAGATCATACAATTATCCCTTTTCTCTCTCATGATATTTCGTATAGTCTTAATGTGCATTCCCTTAAAAGGCTTTTGGTACATTTCATTTTTTTTTTTTTTTTTAACTTTAAGAGCTGTACAGCAATGATGATCTGCCCTAAAAGAATTTAAATAAGTATAATAAATAAAATAATAAATTATAAGCCAAGGATCAGTAACTAAGTTAAAAAATAAAGGGTATGGAGAATGAATAATAAAAGAAAAATAAAGAAAAGAGAACAATAATAAAAAATGATAAAGAAATATATAAGCAATTAATAAAATAAATAAATACAGAATTAAACGTATAATTATAATAATAATTACTATTATAATTATACGTTTAATTCTGTATTTATTTATTTTATTAATTGCTTATATATTTCTTTATCATTTTTTATTATTGTTCTCTTTTCTTTATTTTTCTTTTATTATTCATTCTCCATACCCTTTATTTTTTAACTTTGTTACTGATCCTTGGTTTATGACTTTACCTGGTCGGGTCAGCCAGAGTCCAGAATAAACTTCTAGAGATACTTATTTCATACGTTTCAATGTATTGAAAAATATTAAAAATCTTCAAATTGTCTTGCGTTCTTATACTATAGTAATACATCTACAAATAAATGCAATTAAAAAAAAAAAAAAAAAAAAAAAAAAAAAAAAAAAAACCAACAGCACAAAGGCAGTTGAAAATATTCAAAAGGTGTCATCGAATCTTTCACTTGGAAAGCTATATTTCTAAAAATATATTCTTTTTTCCTATTTAAATTATTCTTTTTTAGCGCGGTTCCTCCCTATCTCCATAGGGAGAACCCGCTTATGAGGTTGACCTCACGACGCAATCCGGAATTGCCGACTAGAATCTTTCACTTTTCAGGCCCTATGGATCACGAAAATATAGGTGGCCCAAATTTGTATATGATGAATGAGATATTAAGGAAAATATACGAGGTTCCCAAAACTTTAGATCTCTTTTAATAAAATATTTTATTCTAACCCTTCCTTAACACCAAACGTAACCTAAATTTCAAAATATTAGTTTTAATAAAATTTGAACATGCAGAAATTATATATATATAAGTGCCCTAAACAAAAACTTTATTCAAAAAATATTTTGCCACTTTTCTCGAAAACGGTTAAAGCTATCGCCTTAAAAATGGTTTTATTCGTTTTCCTAGGCCAAGAATCCTATAAAACGTGTACTTGCAGGCATATAAAGTAAGCGGAACAACTTTTTTCGCGCTCCAAAAACTATGTTCCGGTGGGCGAATTCTGCTGGTTAACGATCTTGACCTTTCAAATTAGACGAAAGATTTTTGTACCAAATTTCATCAAAATCGGCAAATGTTTTAATTATTGAGGCAGGAATGTGCGAACAGGCAAATATATATATATATATATAGACCTATATATATATATATTTATATATACATATATATATATATATATATATATATATATATATATACAAATTTGAACCACCGTTATTTTCGGTCTCTAGGGGTTCTTATAAGCGGGGGAATTGGGTTTCCTCCCAATGAAGGGAGGGAGGAACCGCGCTAAAAAGAAGACATATTATAAAATTGTGACCCCTTTTTCTACAATATATTATTTGAATAGGCGGTCACGCATATATAAAACTCGTCAAAGTGAAGTTGAAGAGTTTGCATGACCTTTCGCCTATTCAAATAATATAAAAAAGAAGACACTATGTTATTACATTATATAGGTTTGTCGGGTGGTAAAGCATATTTATGTTCCTCAAGTTGAGCAGAACGGTCTAAACGAAATTAATTTATTTACATAGAACATACAAGCTTCCTAAATGATACACGAGATAAGAACAGAAACGCGAGTTCCTGCGACATTTTTGGATGGATTGTTATCATCTTATTTCGGACTTCAGGGTTTTTAACGTGAATCATGTTTTAAACAAACTAGATTTAAATTTGAAAATATATTACATCCCCCTTTGTAGGTGCTATTAATCGACGAGATAAAAACAGGACTGAAGCTCTTTGAATTGTAAAACCTGATCGAGATGTGTCGGGGTGATTGGTAGTGAAGTACGGAGTGCCTCAATGCTGGTGTGATTCAAGGAGCACTATTGGGCTCTATCCTATCCTTCTTCTGCCCTATTCAAAGTCTCCGGGCCTTTGTACGCCTCGAGGCTTGTAAGGATGCGTCCCACACCCTGCGTCCCACGCCCTGCGTCCCAAGCCCTGCGTCTCATGTAGTGTATTTACCAACTAGGGCGAAGAGACGATCCATCACCGGTAAATGTCCTCGGTACAAAGGCGCGGGAGACAACCCTTGTCCTTCCAAAGAGGACTTCACTAGTTTCGCCTTGAATTCCGCTAGGTTCGCTTCTCTGGCACTTATCCAATAGGGGATGAATAATGAATATTCACCATTTATGTATGTGTTTGAGTGTATATACATATATATATATATATATATATATATATATATATACATATATATATATATATATATATATATATATATATATATATATATATACATATATATATATATATATATATATATATATATATATATATATATATATATATATATTTGTCAAATACCACTCACTCACTCACTCACTCACTCACTCACTCACTCACTGACCTATCATCGCCCAGCCCAAACCGCTCGACAGAAAATTTTTGAAACTTTTCATGGACACTCCCTATATAACGTAGGCACTCGCTAAGTAAGGATTTTTTGATATTCAAATTTTTAAGTATTTTTAAAGGAGTTTAAAGTATTAGTTGGTTAGAGCATGCAAGCCTAGGCAGCCTGTATTGCTAGGACGATAACAGAACAGCTGTTACCGTACATTATCTATTTAATAGTATTATTAGCGCGGTTACTCCCTATCTCCATAGGGAGAACCCGCTTATGAGGTTGACGTCACGACGCAATCCGGAAGTGCCGACTAGAAACTTTCACGTTTCATACCCTATAGATTACGAAAATAAAGGTGGCCCAAATTTGTATATATATATATATATATATATATATATATATATATATATATATATATATATGTATATATTTATATACATGCTTGTCTGTTCGCTCTCTAGCAAGCTCAAAAATGGTCCGATTTTAACGAAATTTGGTACAAAAATCTGTCGTCTAATTTGAAAGGTCAAGTTCGTTAACCAGCAGAATCCACCCACTAGAAGATAGTGTTTGGGGCAAAATTCGCGCAAAAAAATCGTAACACTTACGTTTTTGAGTTTATATGCTTGCAGGTACTTGTTTTATACGTTCCTTAACAATGTTTTTGTAAGTCATTATATTTTTGTGAGTACTTAGAACCGCGGGATTCAATTGAAGTATTTTCTACATCTTGAAAATTAATCCTAACTAAAATGTTTAAAATTTTGTTATGTTTGGAGTTAAGGAAGTAGCCGAAAAAAATTATTTTATTAATAGACATGAAAAGTTTTCGGATCTCCATACATTTTTCGTAAATATCTCGATAACGGTTAGGAAATCGTGCTAAGTGGAAGATAACCATTCGAATGCTTACTAAATTCTCTACAAAAAAGGTTCTGAAGCAATATTCGATAGGGCAACGTCAATCAGAGATATAAGCGCTTAAAACTTAAAAAGTGTTTGTTTTGTTTTCGTTTTTTTAAACGGTTTTTCTCTTTGTTTATCACACTTTTTAATTGGTTGTTTCTTGTTTTAAATTGCATTTATCAGTAAAATTAGTATAGTAGTAAAATAAGCTAAGAAACGGTGAAAGGTATTGGTAATAAGTTTGGAGTGGCTGTGGTAATCATGATGGCAGTGGCTATTCATGATGACGTAGTTTGTTTTGAATTCTGCTGTCTATATAACCTTCCTCATAGCCTCCAACAGAAGTTATCGTTATTTCTTATTTTATAGAAAGATTTAACCCAAGACAGAACGGAATTTTATTCTCCATGAAGCACATATTTACAGTTGATTATAACAGTATAACGAATTTGCTAGTAAAACAAGATACTTAAAGTGACGAATTTTTGGTTGTTTAGAATAGAGCCTTCTCAGCAGTAGTCAAAGAGTAAGTACGTTTTCAGTACATAATTGTATTGACTTATACAGATTAAGAATTATCCGCTTGTGTGTAAGTTGACTACTGTCAGTTTCCTGTGATTTGTGATGCTAATCTATTCCATTTCTTCGAGATGTACGTAACCGCGCTAAGATGACGCAGTTCCTGCGAGTCGGACTTTTTTTTAATTGAGGTTAATTTCAACTATGATGGCAGATCTTGAATTACTAAAAATAAATTGTGATTTGGTCCCTCATAGAGTTTACGCCCTGGTGATGGTGCATCCGAGGTAATAATATCACGAACCACTTGACACAAAAATTTGAAATTTTGTACGGACAATCCTTTTAGAATGTAATCACTCGCTAAGAAAGGTTTTTTTGATATTCAAATGTTTAAGTACTTTTAGGGGGGTTTGAATTATTAAGAAGTTCCTCATCGGCTCAAAAATGGCCCGATTTTTATGAAATTTGGTACAATAATCTTACTTCTCATTTGAAAGGTCAAGTTCATTAACCAGGTGAATCCGTTTACTGGAACATGGTTTTTGGAGCAAAATTTGCGCGAAAAATCGGAACGCTTACATTTTCAGTATTTGCAGGTACTCGTTATATTGGTTTCTTAACGTAGGAAACCATATTTAAAGCGATTTCTGTAACCGTTTACGAGAAAAAGTGATAGAAATACTTTTCCAAACGAATTTTCTGTTTGGGTATTGAGAAACGATGATTGGTTCACTTGAAACTTGTACCAGGTATTTGACATTCATCTAATCTAAGATATTTAAACTTTGATATCGTTCGGAGGTAATAAGTATATGAAAAACACAAACAGACATCTCAGATAAACCCATAATGAGGCAAAACCCACTTAGCTTGTAACTCGGTTGGAGAGAGATAAAAAAGTCCGACTCGCAGGAACTGCATCATCTTAGCGTGGTTCCGTACTTATCCCTAGTGTCATTTGGAAAGATTAAAATAGAAACAGTTATTATATTGGTTCCACTTTTCTTGAAAAGTCTTGATTTATGATCTTACCTGTACGGGTCGGCTAACCCCAGAAAGGCCTCCGCTATGAAGAACCGTTCGAATAAACGAAATCAATTACTTTAAAGTTTTAAGCACTTATTTCTCCGATTGACATCGCCTAGTCAAAACTTTCATCATTACCTTTTTTGTAGAGCATTTAGTAAGCTTTCGAATGGTAACCTTCCGCTTACCAAGATTCTCAACCTTTTTCGAGATATTAATGAAAGTATACAAAGCTACCAAAACTTTTCATGTCTGTTAATATAATATTTTATTCTAACCCTTCCTTAACTCGAAACGTAACTAAAATTTCAACATATTAGTTTTGATGAAATTCGAACATGCAGAAAATGTTTCAACTGAACCCCAGAATTCTAAGTACCCAAACCAAAAACGTTATTCAACAATTATTTTTCCAATTTTCTCGAAAACGGTTAAAGCTATTACCTTAAAATGGTTTCATTCGTTTTCCTAGGCCCAGAAGCCTATAAAACGAGTACTTGCAAGCATATGAAGTAAGCGGAACGATTTTTTTTCGCGCGACATTCGCTCCAAAAACCATGTTCCGGTGGGCGGATTCTGCTGGTTACCTTCCAACTTGACCTTTCAAATTACACGAAAGATTTTTGTACCAAATTTCATCAAAATCGGACCATTATTGAGGCCAGGAAAGCGCGAACAGACAAATATATATATATATATATATATATATATATATATATATATACAAATTTGAACCATCGTTATTTTCGTTCTCTAGGGGTTCTGAAACGCTAAATTTTCTAGTCGGCGCTTCCAGATTGTTTCATGAGATCAACCTTATAAGCGGGGTTCCTCTCTTCGGGGGAGGGAGGAACCGCGCTAAAAGTAGTTAATTCAGAAGGAATGAAACTACTCTGGAAGCAAACAATATCCTCTAAGCCTGGCCCTATGTTAATAATAATAAACACACAATCATGGTTTATTATTAAATTAAATACAGGTTTTTAAATATTTTACACTCAGCTGTATAAGGATTTGGGCTCCCAGGTTGTACAACAGTAGGAATTAAATAGACAATTTAACTTCAGCTAGTCTCAGCAACTAAGGTCAACCGAAGGTCGACGTGGTCGTCCGACTTGAGCTCTCACATTGTAGCATACTTCTCGCCGTCGCTAGTCCCACGCTGGAACCGACTGTGTATGGCTGTTTGGTCGCACCTAGTCGCAAGAGTGCGCATGAACATTCCTAGGGGCAGAAATGTAATTAGGGGAGAAGCGACAGTTACATTGGACCCGTATTTCTCCACACCGATCCGATCCGATTTCGGTTGACTGACGTGAGTGCCTACATTGGTCCCGACACGATCCGATCCGATCTAGTCACAGCTCGTCAGTAATGACCTCTTAGTGAAGTGAAAATAATTACCTCCTTGTTGGAGGTATGTAGGAGGGGTTGAGAGGCCAATCAATCTTCTGGAAGTATATCAGACCAGAAAAAATAAATCTTACTGTAACAGTTAATTATTAACGTTTACACTAATAAGATAAGAGAAGCATTAGTATTCATATTTTAAAATTATTTATAAGAAACCCGGTATATCCTTGGATAAGTCGAGTCCTGAAATAGGTGGAACAGAATCTTTAGTACCGAGTAATCACAAGTAAATTTCACCTCAAGTAAGTAATTTCAGTCGAAAATTATGGAACATTTTGTAATAAGTCTAACTGATAATAGGCGTCCTGGAACTTCAAAGAATAATTAGAGACGTACCGATAGTAGTAAATACACTCTCCGTGGTCTAGTGGTTAATGCCTTAGATTCTCATGTGGGAGATAGTGGGTTCGAGTCCCATCGGTGGCATTTTCTCAGCTTACGGATCGTTGAGAAAATTCCTCGCTGCGTCCTGGATGTCGGCGCTAATGGCCCAGAAGTCGGTGCGCCGTTTAAATAAAATAAATAAAAACTAATAATAGATACGAGTAGGTACTTGAAACTTTTGATTCGATACCAAGTACTAATCAGTCTTGCGATACCAAGTACTAATCAGTCTTGCGATACCAAGTACTAATCAGTCTTGCGATACCAAGTACTAATCACTCTTGCGATACCAAGTACTAATCAGTCTTGCGATACCAAGTACAAATCAGTCTTGCGATACCAAGTACTAATCAGTCTTGCGATACCAAGTACTAATCAGTCTTGCGATACCAAGTACTAATCAGTCTTGCGATACCAAGTACAAATCAGTCTTGCGATACCAAGTACTAATCAGTCTTGCGATACCACGTACTAATCAGTCTTGCGATACCAAGTACAAATCAGTCTTGCGATACCAAGTACTAATCAGTCTTGCGATACCAAGTACAAATCAGTCTTGCGATACCAAGTACTAATCAGTCTTGCGATACCAAGTACTAATCAGTCTTGCGATACCAAGTACTAATCAGTCTTGCGATACCAAGTACTAATCAGTCTTGCGATACCAAGTACAAATCAGTCTTGCGATACCAAGTACTAATCAGTCTTGCGATACCAAGTACTAATCAGTCTTGCGATACCAAGTACAAATCAGTCTTGCGATACCAAGTACTAATCAGTCTTGCGATACCAAGTACTAATCAGTCTTGCGATACCAAGTACAAATCAGTCTTGCGATACCAAGTACTAATCAGTCTTGCGATACTTACTCGATTTAAAAAAAAAAGTACTTGGTTTCGAATCAGGTTGACCATACCCAAGTGATTAAGAAGACTTAGAGCAGTTACTGTTTCTGCGCAATCTTTATGCTAACGACTTTTTTGTTTTATATAATAAAACATAATTTTTGTTAATTGAATAAAAATTAGTTAATTAATTACTTTACTTTTAATTTTTGCTCTCACAAAATGATTTCCGTTTAGCGCGTTTCATTAAAAAAAAAATTTAAAAGTATCGATATCAGTAAGTATACATGTTTGAGGTCTTGAGTTCTAAACTCGGGCTTGCACTGAAGGTTTCATCTTTTATAATTATATATATATATATATATATATATATATATATATATATATATATATATATATATGTATATATATATATATATATATATATACACATATTCGAAAGCAATAGAGTTATTGATTTACCTCTAGAAATGGTAGAGTGTAAATAAATAATTAAATTAACATGTTTCATAAAATATGATTTATGAATTTTAAAATAACAATTCTGAAAAATACTTTCTTTTATTAAATACATTGTATTGAATACGGATCAATCTTTTAGACGTTTAAAAAAATACAAATTTAATTTAAATTTTTATAATTCAACCAAAAAAAACTTAAATTTTGGTTTCCATGAAATTCTTGAAAAAGTAAATGTACGCTATTATTATATACTGTCCATAGGTTTACATGGAAAACCCCCTAAGATTATATTAATATATTTAATATTTCACAAAATGGGCACTTTAAGAATATTGCCAGAACACGGCAACTCCCCATTTCTGGTGGACTTTGTATTTTTAGCCGACCAACTTATATTATTTCAACGACGAATTACTAGTTTCGCAGTAAATTCTTTCCTGAGAGAGAGAGAGAGAGAGAGAGAGAGAGAGAGAGAGGGTGGGAAGGAGGGAGGGAGAGAGAGAGATATTTTAATAAAGCTATTTTGGGAATTTAATACAATGGATCAATGAAAATCGGACGGTAAAAATCCAAATATCTTTTACTAGTGGAGACTATTTTTAAACCATGGAATTTTGCAAACCAATCGAACCTATCGAAGCTCTCGAAGAGAAATGAAATAATTTAATGAGCAGATTGAATTCGTTTCAATATCAGAGCTATGAGAGAAAATTGTGGAATTAAGAAGAAACTCTGAAAAATTGTTTGTAATTTCTGCCGACACTTTAGGCCTTTCTAAGAACAAACACACACAAACACTCGGCATAGTAGAGAGATTGACAATGTCTTGTTAGCCTAAAGTTCAACAATAATCAGCCAATATATTTATAAATATTGGTTCCTTGTGATTTTATGTTTTACAGAATGCATTCACTTCTTTCAAGTCAATGTTAATTGTTTGTACAGTTTTTTTTTTTAATTCAATACTACGCGTGTAATTTTATAATTGTATTTCTTAGATTATAGTACAAACGAATTATAAAAAATACTGTATGTATTGTATAATTGACAAATAAAGATATATATAAAAAAAAATAGAAAAAAAAAGATTATAGCACATATTTCCTGCAAAGTTTTCTATTATTATTGAAATAAGAAAAATGTTTAAAATTGTTCATAACTATTATGTGTTAATTAAAATTAAAATGTTGCAAAATAAAATATTGACTGGATATATTTATTATGCAAACCTTTGGCTGAGGGTAGGCGTGACGTATGGACGATGTGATGACGTCAGAGAACGGAACACGTCGCGAAATGGATAAGCGAAAAGGACACAGAATTCACTGACAGGAGCCGAGAGAGGACTGAGGTCGTTTTCGAAAAGAGCCGACAGATGGCAGACTTGCGCAGGTCACTGCAGGGTATCGGCAAGGTAACCTTCTTGTAGGTAGGTCACGGATTCACGGGGTAAACGCGCTAACTATCTACGTCATCATAATGATAGCATATATACACATAGGCCGGGCGGCAGGAGCGTATATAGGAAATAATTTCGAGAGGGGGGATGGGATACCCTCCAAGATGGAGACGGTGTCCGGGAAAATTCAAAAATAATTTATTGTGAAATGGTGGGTTTTGAGGTCCTCTGAAAACTTAAGTAAATTCTGAAGACATTTTTCGTTTTTATAGATTTTTTTTTTTTTTTTTTTTACAGAAAATGTTCTTACCAACACCGCAAAATGAGCTCATAACATTTCATTTTTAACTTAACAATTAGTAATTTTGTTCCATTTCCACGATTTGTAAAATATGCTTCAATTTCTATTACGCTGATTAGTTTTATAAAATACTATATACACAGACCCTAAGCTATAGTTTTTATGGCACAATCTTAGCGATTAAATCGAAATTTGGGGGGGGGGTGGGTCTGCAGCCTTTTCAGCGCCCCCCCTTACATATCAGGACCTCGGAAGAATGAGGGAGAAAAAGAAAAATCGACTTTTTTTTTTTATTTTATTTTCTGATTCAGAATAATGTAGGTAACATGACGTTTCGCCTTGATTCTCTGGTTGGCCTTTAGTTCTCTCACAGTTTCTAAAGTGAATAGGACCATCATCTATGAAACATTCAATGTCCTATTTCAAGGGCGAAACCCGGCTCTGAAACTCCACTCCTAGCATTTTGTTACTCATAAATCACTTGTAATAATTATAATTAAAACATTGAATTTCAATTGTATACTTCTTCAATCAGGTTTATGAATCAGCATTCCGTAGAGTAAACAATCGCCTTTCCTATCCTCAAGCACTTCTAGAACTTAGACATGGATTTCCCAACATCCGGAATTCCTGATTCGCCCTTTCTCTTCCAAGGTACTGATATGCCCTAGGGATGGGCGATAGTCGACAGTTGAGCACTATCGATAAGCCGATACTATCGGTTAAAATATATCGATACTATCAATAGTTATTCGATAGTGTCTTCCCCTATTCCCTACCTACCTATCCAATGAAGAATTTAATGGTATTGAGTTGAATTATCTATTAATTGCAGGATTAGGTATATTTATAACATTACATACACAAAGACTTATAAAATATATCGATACTATCAATAGTTATTCGATAGTGTCTTCCCCTATTCCCTACCTGCCTATCCAATGAAGAATTTAATGGTATTGAGTTGAATTATCTATTAATTCCAAGGATTAGGTATATTTATAACATTACATACACAAAGGCTTATAAAATATATCGATACTATCAATAGTTATTCGATAGTGTCTTCCCCTATTCCCTACCTACCTATCCAATGAAGAATTTAATGTTATTGAGTTGAATTATCTATTAATTGCAAGGATTAGGTATATTTATATCATTACATACACAAAGGCTTATAAAATATATCGATACTATCAATAGTTATTCGATAGTGTCTTCGCCTATTCCCTACCTATCCAATAAAGAATTTAATGATATTGAGTTGAATTATCTATTAATTGCAGGATTAGGTATATTTATATCATTACATACACAAAGGCTTATAAAATATATCGATACTATCAATAGTTATTCGATATTGTCTTACCCTATTCCCTACCTACCTATCCAATGAAGAATTTAATGATATTGAGTTGAATTATCTATTAATTGCAGGATTAGGTATATTTATAACATTACATACACAAAGGCTTATAAAATATATCGATACTATCAATAGTTATTCAATAGTGTCTTCCCTACCTACCTATCCGATGAAGAATTTAATGTTATTGAGTTGAATTATCTATTAATTGCAGGATTAGGTATATTTATAACATTACATACACAAAGGCTTATAAAATATATCGATACTATCAATAGTTATTCCATAGTGTCTTCCCTACCTACCTACCTATCCAATGAAGAATTTAATGTTATTGAGTTGAATTATCCATTAATTGCAGGATTAGGTATATTTATAACATTACATACACAAAGGCTTATAAAATATATCGATACTATCAACAGTTATTCGATAGTGTCTTCCCTACCTACCTATCCAATGAAGAATTTAATGTTATTGAGTTGAATTATCTATTAATTGCAGGATTAGGTATATTTATAACATTACATACACAAAGGCTTATAAAATATATCGATACTATCAATAGTTATTCGATAGTGTCTTCCCTACCTGCCTATCCAATGAAGAATTTAATGTTATTGAGTTGAATTATCTATTAATTGCAGGATTAGGTATATTTATAACATTACATACACAAAGGCTTATAAAATATATCGATACTATCAATAGTTATTCGATAGTGTCTTCCCCTATTCCCTACCTACCTATCCAATGAAGAATTTAATGATATTGAGTTGAATTATCTATTAATTGCAAGGATTAGGTATATTTATAACATTACATACACAAAGGCTTATAAAATATATCGATACTATCAATAGTTATTCGATAGTGTCTTCCCCTATTCCCTACCTACCTATCCAATGAAGAATTTAATGATATTGAGTTGAATTATCTATTAATTCCAAGGATTAGGTATATTTATAACATTACATACACAAAGGCTTATAAAATATATCGATACTATCAATAGTTATTCGATAGTGTCTTCCCCTATTCCCTACCTATCCAATGAAGAATTTAATGATATTGAGTTGAATTATCTATTAATTGCAGGATTAGGTATATTTATAACATTACATACACAAAGGCTTATAAAATATATCGATACTATCAATAGTTATTCGATAGTGTCTTCCCCTATTCCCTACCTACCTATCCAATGAAGAATTTAATGATATTGAGTTGAATTATCTATTAATTCCAAGGATTAGGTATATTTATAACATTACATACACAAAGGCTTATAAAATATATCGATACTATCAATAGTTATTCGATAGTGTCTTCCCCTATTCCCTACCTACCTATCCAATGAAGAATTTAATGTTATTGAGTTGAATTATCTATTAATTCCAAGGATTAGGTATATTTATATCATTACATACACAAAGGCTTATAAAATATATCGATACTATCAATAGTTATTCGATAGTGTCTTCCCCTATTCCCTACCTACCAATCCAATGAAGAATTTAATGTTATTGAGTTGAATTATCTATTAATTGCAAGGATTAGGTATATTTATAACATTACATACACAAAGGCTTATAAAATATATCGATACTATCAATAGTTATTCGATAGTGTCTTCCCTACCTACCTATCCAATGAAGAATTTAATGGTATTGAGTTGAATTATCTATTAATTGCAAGGATTAGGTATATTTATAACATTACATACACAAAGGCTTATAAAATATATCGATACTATCAATAGTTATTCGATAGTGTCTTCCCCTATTCCCTACCTACCTATCCAATGAAGAATTTAATGATATTGAGTTGAATTATCTATTAATTGCAAGGATTAGGTATATTTATAACATTACATACACAAAGGCTTATAAAATATATCGATACTGTCAATAGTTATTCGATAGTGTCTTCCCCTATTCCCTACCTACCTATCCAATGAAGAATTTAATGATATTGAGTTGAATTATCTATTAATTGCAGGATTAGGTATATTTATAACATTACATACACAAAGGCTTATAAAATATATCGATACTATCAATAGTTATTCGATAGTGTCTTCCCCTATTCCCTACCTATCCAATGAAGAATTTAATGTTATTGAGTTGAATTATCTATTAATTGCAAGGATTAGGTATATTTATAACATTACATACACAAAGGCTTATAAAATATATCGATACTATCAATAGTTATTCGATAGTGTCTTCCCTACCTACCTATCCAATGAAGAATTTAATGGTATTGAGTTGAATTATCTATTAATTGCAAGGATTAGGTATATTTATAACATTACATACACAAAGGCTTATAAAATATATCGATACTATCAATAGTTATTCGATAGTGTCTTCCCCTATTCCCTACCTACCTATCCAATGAAGAATTTAATGATATTGAGTTGAATTATCTATTAATTGCAAGGATTAGGTATATTTATAACATTACATACACAAAGGCTTATAAAATATATCGATACTGTCAATAGTTATTCGATAGTGTCTTCCCCTATTCCCTACCTACCTATCCAATGAAGAATTTAATGATATTGAGTTGAATTATCTATTAATTGCAAGGATTAGGTATATTTATAATATTACATACACAAAGGCTTATAAAATATATCGATACTATCAATAGTTATTCGATAGTGTCTTCCCCTATTCCCTACCTACCTATCCAATGAAGAATTTAATGATATTGAGTTGAATTATCTATTAATTCCAAGGATTAGGTATATTTATAACATTACATACACAAAGGCTTATAAAATATATCGATACTATCAATAGTTATTCGATAGTGTCTTCCCCTATTCCCTACCTACCTATCCAATGAAGAATTTAATGTTATTGAGTTGAATTATCTATTAATTCCAAGGATTAGGTATATTTATATCATTACATACACAAAGGCTTATAAAATATATCGATACTATCAATAGTTATTCGATAGTGTCTTCCCCTATTCCCTACCTATCTATCCAATGAAGAATTTAATGATATTGAGTTGAATTATCTATTAATTCCAAGGATTAGGTATATTTATAACATTACATACACAAAGGCTTATAAAATATATCGATACTATCAATAGTTATTCGATAGTGTCTTCCCCTATTCCCTACCTACCTATCCAATGAAGAATTTAATGATATTGAGTTGAATTATCTATTAATTCCAAGGATTAGGTATATTTATAACATTACATACACAAAGGCTTATAAAATATATCGATACTATCAATAGTTATTCGATAGTGTCTTCCCCTATTCCCTACCTACCTATCCAATGAAGAATTTAATGATATTGAGTTGAATTATCTATTAATTGCAAGGATTAGGTATATTTATAACATTACATACACAATGGCTTATAAAATATATCGATACTATCAATAGTTATTCGATAGTGTCTTCCCTACCTACCTATCCAATGAAGAATTTAATGTTATTGAGTTGAATTATCTATTAATTGCAGGATTAGGTATATTTATAACATTACATACACAAAGGCTTATAAAATATATCGATACTATCAATATTTATTCGATAGTGTCTTCCCCTATTCCCTACCTACCTATCCAATGAAGAATTTAATGATATTGAGTTGAATTATCTATTAATTGCAGGATTAGGTATATTTATAACATTACATACACAAAGGCTTATAAAATATATCGATACTATCAATAGTTATTCGATAGTGTCTTCCCTACCTACCTATCCAATGAAGAATTTAATGATATTGAGTTGAATTATCTATTAATTGCAGGATTAGGTATATTTATATCATTACATACACAAAGGCTTATAAAATATATCGATACTATCAATAGTTATTCGATAGTGTCTTCCCCTATTCCCTACCTACCTATCCAATGAAGAATTTAATGTTATTGAGTTGAATTATCTATTAATTCCAAGGATTAGGTATATTTATATCATTACATACACAAAGGCTTATAAAATATATCGATACTATCAATAGTTATTCGATAGTGTCTTCCCCTATTCCCTACCTACCTATCCAATGAAGAATTTAATGATATTGAGTTGAATTATCTATTAATTCCAAGGATTAGGTATATTTATAACATTACATACACAAAGGCTTATAAAATATATCGATACTATCAATAGTTATTCGATAGTGTCTTCCCCTATTCCCTACCTACCTATCCAATGAAGAATTTAATGATATTGAGTTGAATTATCTATTAATTCCAAGGATTAGGTATATTTATAACATTACATACACAAAGGCTTATAAAATATATCGATACTATCAATAGTTATTCGATAGTGTCTTCCCCTATTCCCTACCTCCCGATCCAATGAAGAATTTAATGATATTGAGTTGAATTACCTATTAATTGCAGGATTAGGTATATTTATAACATTACATACACAAAGGCTTATAAAATATATCGATACTATCAATAGTTATTCGATAGTGTCTTCCCTACCTACCAATCCAATGAAGAATTTAATGATATTGAGTTGAATTATCTATTAATTGCAGGATTAGGTATATTTATAACATTACATACACAAAGGCTTATAAAATATATCAATACTATCAATAGTTATTCGATAGTTTCTTCCCCTATTCCCTACCTACCTATCCAATGAAGAATTTAATGTTAATGAATTGAATTATCTATTAATTGCAGGATTAGGTATATTTATAACATTACATACACAAAGGCTTATAAAATATATCGATACTATCAATAGTTATTCGATAGTGTCTTCCCTACCTACCTATCCAATGAAGAATTTAATGTTATTGAGTTGAATTATCTATTAATTGCAGGATTAGGTATATTTATATCATTACATACACAAAGGCTTATAAAATATATCGATACTATCAATAGTTATTCGATAATGTCTTCCTCTATTCCCTACCTACCTATCCAATGAAGAATTTAATGATATTGAGTTGAATTATCTATTAATTGCAGGATTAGGTATATTTATAACATTACATACACAAAGGCTTATAAAATATATCGATACTATCAATAGTTATTCGATAGTGTCTTCCCCTATTCCCTACCTATCCAATGAAGAATTTAATGATATTGAGTTGAATTATCTATTAATTGCAGGATTAGGTATATTTATAACATTACATACACAAAGGCTTATAAAATATATCGATACTATCAATAGTTATTCGATAGTGTCTTCCCCTATTCCCTACCTATCCAATGAAGAATTTAATGATATTGAGTTGAATTATCTATTAATTGCAGGATTAGGTATATTTATAACATTACATACACAAAGGCTTATAAAATATATCGATACTATCAATAGTTATTCGATAGTGTCTTCCCCTATTCCCTACCTATCCAATGAAGAATTTAATGATATTGAGTTGAATTATCTATTAATTGCAGGATTAGGTATATTTATAACATTACATACACAAAGGCTTATAAAATATATCGATACTATCAATAGTTATTCGATAGTGTCTTCCCCTATTCCCTACCTATCCAATGAAGAATTTAATGATATTGAGTTGAATTATCTATTAATTGCAGGATTAGGTATATTTATAACATTACATACACAAAGGCTTATAAAATATATCGATACTATCAATAGTTATTCGATAGTGTCTTCCCCTATTCCCTACCTACCTATCCAATGATGAATTTAATGTTATTGAGTTGAATTATCTATTAATTGCAGGATTAGGTATATTTATATCATTACATACACAAAGGCTTATAAAATATATCGATACTATCAATAGTTATTCGATAGTGTCTTCCCCTATTCCCTACCTCCCGATCCAATGAAGAATTTAATGATATTGAGTTGAATTACCTATTAATTGCAGGATTAGGTATATTTATAACATTACATACACAAAGGCTTATAAAATATATCGATACTATCAATAGTTATTCGATAGTGTCTTCCCCTATTCCCTACCTCCCGATCCAATGAAGAATTTAATGATATTGAGTTGAATTATCTATTAATTGCAGGATTAGGTATATTTATAACATTACATACACAAAGGCTTATAAAATATATCAATACTATCAATAGTTATTCGATAGTTTCTTCCCCTATTCCCTACCTACCTATCCAATGAAGAATTTAATGTTAATGAATTGAATTATCTATTAATTGCAGGATTAGGTATATTTATAACATTACATACACAAAGGCTTATAAAATATATCGATACTATCAATAGTTATTCGATAGTGTCTTCCCTACCTACCTATCCAATGAAGAATTTAATGTTATTGAGTTGAATTATCTATTAATTGCAGGATTAGGTATATTTATATCATTACATACACAAAGGCTTATAAAATATATCGATACTATCAATAGTTATTCGATAGTGTCTTCCCCTATTCCCTACCTCCCGATCCAATGAAGAATTTAATGATATTGAGTTGAATTACCTATTAATTGCAGGATTAGGTATATTTATAACATTACATACACAAAGGCTTATAAAATATATCGATACTATCAATAGTTATTCGATAGTGTCTTCCCCTATTCCCTACCTATCCAATGAAGAATTTAATGATATTGAGTTGAATTATCTATTAATTGCAGGATTAGGTATATTTATAACATTACATACACAAAGGCTTATAAAATATATCGATACTATCAATAGTTATTCGATAGTGTCTTCCCCTATTCCCTACCTATCCAATGAAGAATTTAATGATATTGAGTTGAATTATCTATTAATTGCAGGATTAGGTATATTTATAACCTTACATACACAAAGGCTTATAAAATATATCGATACTATCAATAGTTATTCGATAGTGTCTTCCCCTATTCCCTACCTACCTATCCAATGATGAATTTAATGTTATTGAGTTGAATTATCTATTAATTGCAGGATTAGGTATATTTATATCATTACATACACAAAGGCTTATAAAATATATCGATACTATCAATAGTTATTCGATAGTGTCTTCCCCTATTCCCTACCTACCTATCCAATGAAGAATTTAATGGTATTGAGTTGAATTATCTATTAATTGCAGGATTAGGTATATTTATAACATTACATACACAAAGGCTTATAAAATATATCGATACTATCAATAGTTATTCGATAGTGTCTTCCCCTATTCCCTACCTATCCAATGAAGAATTTAATGTTATGGAGTTGAATTATCTATTAATTGCAAGGATTAGGTATATTTATAACATTACATACACAAAGGCTTATAAAAAATATCGATACTATCAATAGTTATTCGATAGTGTCTTCCCTACCTACCTATCCAATGAAGAATTTAATGGTATTGAGTTGAATTATCTATTAATTGCAAGGATTAGGTATATTTATAACATTACATACACAAAGGCTTATAAAATATATCGATACTATCAATAGTTATTCGATAGTGTCTTCCCCTATTCCCTACCTACCTATCCAATGAAGAATTTAATGATATTGAGTTGAATTATCTATTAATTGCAAGGATTAGGTATATTTATAACATTACATACACAAAGGCTGATAAAATATATCGATACTGTCAATAGTTATTCGATAGTTTCTTCCCCTATTCCCTACCTACCTATCCAATGAAGAATTTAATGATATTGAGTTGAATTATCTATTAATTGCAGGATTAGGTATATTTATAACATTACATACACAAAGGCTTATAAAATATATCGATACTATCAATAGTTATTCGATAGTGTCTTCCCTACCTGCCTATCCAATGAAGAATTTAATGTTATTGAGTTGAATTATCTATTAATTGCAGGATTAGGTATATTTATAACATTACATACACAAAGCCTTATAAAATATATCGATACTATCAATAGTTATTCGATAGTGTCTTCCCCTATTCCCTACCTACCTATCCAATGAAGAATTTAATGATATTGAGTTGAATTATCTATTAATTGCAAGGATTAGGTATATTTATAACATTACATACACAAAGGCTTATAAAATATATCGATACTATCAATAGTTATTCGATAGTGTCTTCCCCTATTCCCTACCTACCTATCCAATGAAGAATTTAATGATATTGAGTTGAATTATCTATTAATTCCAAGGATTAGGTATATTTATATCATTACATACACCAAGGCTTATAAAATATATCGATACTATCAATAGTTATTCGATAGTGTCTTCCCCTATTCCCTACCTACCTATCCAATGAAGAATTTAATGATATTGAGTTGAATTATCTATTAATTGCAGGATTAGGTATATTTATAACATTACATACACAAAGGCTTATAAAATATATCGATACTATCAATAGTTATTCGATAGTGTCTTCCCTACCTACCTATCCAATGAAGAATTTAATGTTATTGAGTTGAATTATCTATTAATTGCAGGATTAGGTATATTTATATCATTACATACACAAAGGCTTATAAAATATATCGATACTATCAATAGTTATTCGATAGTGTCTTCCCCTATTCCCTACCTCCCGATCCAATGAAGAATTTAATGATATTGAGTTGAATTACCTATTAATTGCAGGATTAGGTATATTTATAACATTACATACACAAAGGCTTATAAAATATATCGATACTATCAATAGTTATTCGATAGTGTCTTCCCCTATTCCCTACCTCCCGATCCAATGAAGAATTTAATGATATTGAGTTGAATTATCTATTAATTGCAGGATTAGGTATATTTATAAAATTACATACACAAAGGCTTATAAAATATATCGATACTATCAATAGTTATTCGATAGTGTCTTCCCCTATTCCCTACCTATTCAATGAAGAATTTAATGATATTGAGTTGAATTATCTATTAATTGCAGGATTAGGTATATTTATAACATTACATACACAAAGGCTTATAAAATATATCGATACTATCAATAGTTATTCGATAGTGTCTTCCCCTATTCCCTACCTACCAATCCAATGAAGAATTTAATGATATTGAGTTGAATTATCTATTAATTGCAGGATTAGGTATATTTATATCATTACATACACAAAGGCTTATAAAATATATCGATACTATCAATAGTTATTCGATAGTGTCTTCCCTACCTACCTATCCAATGAAGAATTTAATGATATTGAGTTTAATTATCTATTAATTGCAAGGATTAGGTATATTTATAACATTACATGCACAAAGGCTTATAAAATATATCGATACTGTCAATAGTTATTCGATAGTGTCTTCCCCTATTCCCTACCTACCAATCCAATGAAGAATTTAATGATATTGAGTTGAATTATCTATTAATTGCAAGGATTAGGTATATTTATAACATTACATACACAAAGGCTTATAAAATATATCGATACTATCAATAGTTATTCGATAGTGTCTTCCCCTATTCCCTACCTACCAATCCAATGAAGAATTTAATGATATTGAGTTGAATTATCTATTAATTCCAAGGATTAGGTATATTTATAACATTACATACACAAAGGCTTATAAAATATATCGATACTATCAATAGTTATTCGATAGTGTCTTCCCCTATTCCCTACCTACCTATCCAATGAAGAATTTAATGATATTGAGTTGAATTATCTATTAATTGCAAGGATTAGGTATATTTATAACATTACATACACAAAGGCTTATAAAATATATCGATACTATCAATAGTTATTCGATAGTGTCTTCCCCTATTCCCTACCTATCCAATGAAGAATTTAATGTTATTGAGTTGAATTATCTATTAATTGCAGGATTAGGTATATTTATATCATTACATACACAAAGGCTTATAAAATATATCTATACTATCAATAGTTATTCGATAGTGTCTTCCCCTATTCCCTACCTATCCAATGAAGAATTTAATGGTATTGAGTTGAATTATCTATTAATTCCAAGGATTAGGTATATTTATAACATTACATACACAAAGGCTTATAAAATATATCGATACTATCAATAGTTATTCGATATTGTCTTCCCCTATTCCCTACCTGCCTATCCAATGAAGAATTTAATGTTATTGAGTTGAATTATCTATTAATTCAAAGGATTAGGTATATTTATAACATTACATACACAAAGGCTTATAAAATATATCGATACTATCAATAGTTATTCGATAGTGTCTTCCCTACCTACCTATCCAATGAAGAATTTAATGTTATTGAGTTGAATTATCTATTAATTGCAGGATTAGGTATATTTATAACATTACATACACAAAGGCTTATAAAATATATCGATACTATCAATAGTTATTCGATAGTGTCTTCCCCTATTCCCTACCTACCTATCCAATGAAGAATTTAATGATATTGAGTTGAATTATCTATTAATTCCAAGGATTAGGTATATTTATAACATTACATACACAAAGGCTTATAAAATATATCGATACTATCAATAGTTATTCGATAGTGTCTTCCCCTATTCCCTACCTACCTATCCAATGAAGAATTTAATGATATTGAGTTGAATTATCTATTAATTCCAAGGATTAGGTATATTTATAACATTACATACACAAAGGCTTATAAAATATATCGATACTGTCAATAGTTATTCGATAGTGTCTTCCCCTATTCCCTACCTACCTATCCAATGAAGAATTTAATGATATTGAGTTGAATTATCTATTAATTGCAGGATTAGGTATATTTATAACATTACATACACAAAGGCTTATAAAATATATCGATACTATCAATAGTTATTCGTTAGTGTCTTCCCCTATTCCCTACCTCCCGATCCAATGAAGAATTTAATGATATTGAGTTGAATTACCTATTAATTGCAGGATTAGGTATATTTATAACATTACATACACAAAGGCTTATAAAATATATCAATACTATCAATAGTTATTCGATAGTTTCTTCCCCTATTCCCTAACTACCTATCCAATGAAGAATTTAATGTTAATGAATTGAATTATCTATTAATTGCAGGATTAGGTATATTTATAACATTACATACACAAAGGCTTATAAAATATATCGATACTATCAATAGTTATTCGATAGTGTCTTCCCTACCTACCTATCCAATGAAGAATTTAATGTTATTGAGTTGAATTATCTATTAATTGCAGGATTAGGTATATTTATATCATTACATACACAAAGGCTTATAAAATATATCGATACTATCAATAGTTATTCGATAATGTCTTCCTCTATTCCCTACCTACCTATCCAATGAAGAATTTAATGATATTGAGTTGAATTATCTATTAATTGCAGGATTAGGTATATTTATAACATTACATACACAAAGGCTTATAAAATATATCGATACTATCAATAGTTATTCGATAGTGTCTTCCCCTATTCCCTACCTATCCAATGAAGAATTTAATGATATTGAGTTGAATTATCTATTAATTGCAGGATTAGGTATATTTATAACATTACATACACAAAGGCTTATAAAATATATCGATACTATCAATAGTTATTCGATAGTGTCTTCCCCTATTCCCTACCTATCCAATGAAGAATTTAATGATATTGAGTTGAATTATCTATTAATTGCAGGATTAGGTATATTTATAACATTACATACACAAAGGCTTATAAAATATATCGATACTATCAATAGTTATTCGATAGTGTCTTCCCCTATTCCCTACCTACCTATCCAATGATGAATTTAATGTTATTGAGTTGAATTATCTATTAATTGCAGGATTAGGTATATTTATATCATTACATACACAAAGGCTTATAAAATATATCGATACTATCAATAGTTATTCGATAGTGTCTTCCCCTATTCCCTACCTCCCGATCCAATGAAGAATTTAATGATATTGAGTTGAATTACCTATTAATTGCAGGATTAGGTATATTTATAACATTACATACACAAAGGCTTATAAAATATATCAATACTATCAATAGTTATTCGATAGTTTCTTCACCTATTCCCTACCTACCTATCCAATGAAGAATTTAATGTTAATGAATTGAATTATCTATTAATTGCAGGATTAGGTATATTTATAACATTACATACACAAAGGCTTATAAAATATATCGATACTATCAATAGTTATTCGATAGTGTCTTCCCTACCTACCTATCCAATGAAGAATTTAATGTTATTGAGTTGAATTATCTATTAATTGCAGGATTAGGTATATTTATATCATTACATACACAAAGGCTTATAAAATATATCGATACTATCAATAGTTATTCGATAATGTCTTCCTCTATTCCCTACCTACCTATCCAATGAAGAATTTAATGATATTGAGTTGAATTATCTATTAATTGCAGGATTAGGTATATTTATAACATTACATACACAAAGGCTTATAAAATATATCGATACTATCAATAGTTATTCGATAGTGTCTTCCCCTATTCCCTACCTATCCAATGAAGAATTTAATGATATTGAGTTGAATTATCTATTAATTGCAGGATTAGGTATATTTATAACATTACATACACAAAGGCTTATAAAATATATCGATACTATCAATAGTTATTCGATAGTGTCTTCCCCTATTCCCTACCTATCCAATGAAGAATTTAATGATATTGAGTTGAATTATCTATTAATTGCAGGATTAGGTATATTTATAACATTACATACACAAAGGCTTATAAAATATATCGATACTATCAATAGTTATTCGATAGTGTCTTCCCCTATTCCCTACCTACCTATCCAATGATGAATTTAATGTTATTGAGTTGAATTATCTATTAATTGCAGGATTAGGTATATTTATATCATTACATACACAAAGGCTTATAAAATATATCGATACTATCAATAGTTATTCGATAGTGTCTTCCCCTATTCCCTACCTACCTATCCAATGAAGAATTTAATGGTATTGAGTTGAATTATCTATTAATTGCAGGATTAGGTATATTTATAACATTACATACACAAAGGCTTATAAAATATATCGATACTATCAATAGTTATTCGATAGTGTCTTCCCCTATTCCCTACCTATCCAATGAAGAATTTAATGTTATGGAGTTGAATTATCTATTAATTGCAAGGATTAGGTATATTTATAACATTACATACACAAAGGCTTATAAAATATATCGATACTATCAATAGTTATTCGATAGTGTCTTCCCTACCTACCTATCCAATGAAGAATTTAATGGTATTGAGTTGAATTATCTATTAATTGCAAGGATTAGGTATATTTATAACATTACATACACAAAGGCTTATAAAATATATCGATACTATCAATAGTTATTCGATAGTGTCTTCCCCTATTCCCTACCTACCTATCCAATGAAGAATTTAATGATATTGAGTTGAATTATCTATTAATTGCAAGGATTAGGTATATTTATAACATTACATACACAAAGGCTGATAAAATATATCGATACTGTCAATAGTTATTCGATAGTGTCTTCCCCTATTCCCTACCTACCTATCCAATGAAGAATTTAATGATATTGAGTTGAATTATCTATTAATTGCAGGATTAGGTATATTTATAACATTACATACACAAAGGCTTATAAAATATATCGATACTATCAATAGTTATTCGATAGTGTCTTCCCTACCTACCTATCCAATGAAGAATTTAATGTTATTGAGTTGAATTATCTATTAATTGCAGGATTAGGTATATTTATATCATTACATACACAAAGGCTTATAAAATATATCGATACTATCAATAGTTATTCGATAGTGTCTTCCTCTATTCCCTACCTACCTATCCAATGAAGAATTTAATGATATTGAGTTGAATTATCTATTAATTGCAGGATTAGGTATATTTATAACATTACATACACAAAGGCTTATAAAATATATCGATACTATCAATAGTTATTCGATAGTGTCTTCCCCTATTCCCTACCTATTCAATGAAGAATTTAATGATATTGAGTTGAATTATCTATTAATTGCAGGATTAGGTATATTTATAACATTACATACACAAAGGCTTATAAAATATATCGATACTATCAATAGTTATTCGATAGTGTCTTCCCCTATTCCCTACCTACCAATCCAATGAAGAATTTAATGATATTGAGTTGAATTATCTATTAATTGCAGGATTAGGTATATTTATATCATTACATACACAAAGGCTTATAAAATATATCGATACTATCAATAGTTATTCGATAGTGTCTTCCCTACCTACCTATCCAATGAAGAATTTAATGATATTGAGTTTAATTATCTATTAATTGCAAGGATTAGGTATATTTATAACATTACATACACAAAGGCTTATAAAATATATCGATACTATCAATAGTTATTCAATAGTGTCTTCCCCTATTCCCTACCTACCAATCCAATGAAGAATTTAATGATATTGAGTTGAATTATCTATTAATTCCAAGGATTAGGTATATTTATAACATTACATACACAAAGGCTTATAAAATATATCGATACTATCAATAGTTATTCGATAGTGTCTTCCCCTATTCCCTACCTACCTATCCAATGAAGAATTTAATGATATTGAGTTGAATTATCTATTAATTGCAAGGATTAGGTATATTTATAACATTACGTACACAAAGGCTTATAAAATATATCGATACTATCAATAGTTATTCGATTGTGTCTTCCCCTATTCCCTACCTATCCAATGAAGAATTTAATGTTATTGAGTTGAATTATCTATTAATTGCAGGATTAGGTATATTTATATCATTACATACACAAAGGCTTATAAAATATATCTATACTATCAATAGTTATTCGATAGTGTCTTCCCCTATTCCCTACCTATCCAATGAAGAATTTAATGGTATTGAGTTGAATTATCTATTAATTCCAAGGATTAGGTATATTTATAACATTACATACACAAAGGCTTACAAAATAAATCGATACTATCAATAGTTATTCGATATTGTCTTCCCCTATTCCCTACCTGCCTATCCAATGAAGAATTTAATGTTATTGAGTTGAATTATCTATTAATTCAAAGGATTAGGTATATTTATAACATTACATACACAAAGGCTTATAAAATATATCGATACTATCAATAGTTATTCGATAGTGTCTTCCCCTATTCCCTACCTACCTATCCAATGAAGAATTTAATGATATTGAGTTGAATTATCTATTAATTGCAAGGATTAGGTATATTTATAACATTACATACACAAAGGCTTATAAAATATATCGATACTATCAATAGTTATTCGATAGTGTCTTCCCCTATTCCCTACCTACCTATCCAATGAAGAATTTAATGATATTGAGCTGAATTATCTATTAATTGCAGGATTAGGTATATTTATAACATTACATACACAAAGGCTTATAAAATATATCGATACTGTCAATAGTTATTCGATAGTGTCTTCCCCTATTCCCTACCTACCTATCCAATGAAGAATTTAATGGTATTGAGTTGAATTATCTATTAATTGCAAGGATTAGGTATATTTATAACATTACAGGGGGTCTCCCGTAGTCTAGTGGCTAGCGCGCTGGATTCATAAGCGGGAGATGGTGGGTTCGATTCCCACCTCCGGCAGGAATTTTCTCATCTCAAGGCTCGCTGGGAAAATTCCTCGCTGCACCCTGGATGTCGGCGCTAATGACCTAGAAGTAGATGCGCCGTAAAAAAAAAAAAAAAAAAAAAAAAAAAAAAAAAAAAAAAAAAAAAAATTTATAACATTACATACACAAAGGCTTATAAAATATATCGATACTATCAATAGTTATTCGATAGTGTCTTCCCCTATTCCCTACCTACCTATCCAATGAAGAATTTAATGATATTGAGTTGAATTATCTATTAATTGCAGGATTAGGTATATTTATAACATTACATACACAAAGGCTTATAAAATATATCGATACTATCAATAGTTATTCGATAGTGTCTTCCCCTATTCCCTACCTATTCAATGAAGAATTTAATGATATTGAGTTGAATTATCTATTAATTGCAGGATTAGGTATATTTATAACATTACATACACAAAGGCTTATAAAATATATCGATACTATCAATAGTTATTCGATAGTGTCTTCCCCTATTCCCTACCTACCAATCCAATGAAGAATTTAATGATATTGAGTTGAATTATCTATTAATTGCAGGATTAGGTATATTTATATCATTACATACACAAAGGCTTATAAAATATATCGATACTATCAATAGTTATTCGATAGTGTCTTCCCTACCTACCTATCCAATGAAGAATTTAATGATATTGAGTTTAATTATCTATTAATTGCAAGGATTAGGTATATTTATAACATTACATGCACAAAGGCTTATAAAATATATCGATACTGTCAATAGTTATTCGATAGTGTCTTCCCCTATTCCCTACCTACCAATCCAATGAAGAATTTAATGATATTGAGTTGAATTATCTATTAATTGCAAGGATTAGGTATATTTATAACATTACATACACAAAGGCTTATAAAATATATCGATACTATTAATAGTTATTCAATAGTGTCTTCCCCTATTCCCTACCTACCAATCCAATGAAGAATTTAATGATATTGAGTTGAATTATCTATTAATTCCAAGGATTAGGTATATTTATAACATTACATACACAAAGGCTTATAAAATATATCGATACTATCAATAGTTATTCGATAGTGTCTTCCCCTATTCCCTACCTACCTATCCAATGAAGAATTTAATGATATTGAGTTGAATTATCTATTAATTGCAAGGATTAGGTATATTTATAACATTACATACACAAAGGCTTATAAAATATATCGATACTATCAATAGTTATTCGATAGTGTCTTCCCCTATTCCCTACCTATCCAATGAAGAATTTAATGTTATTGAGTTGAATTATCTATTAATTGCAGGATTAGGTATATTTATATCATTACATACACAAAGGCTTATAAAATATATCTATACTATCAATAGTTATTCGATAGTGTCTTCCCCTATTCCCTACCTATCCAATGAAGAATTTAATGGTATTGAGTTGAATTATCTATTAATTCCAAGGATTAGGTATATTTATAACATTACATACACAAAGGCTTACAAAATATATCGATACTGTCAATAGTTATTCGATATTGTCTTCCCCTATTCCCTACCTGCCTATCCAATGAAGAATTTAATGTTATTGAGTTGAATTATCTATTAATTCAAAGGATTAGGTATATTTATAACATTACATACACAAAGGCTTATAAAATATATCGATACTATCAATAGTTATTCGATAGTGTCTTCCCCTATTCCCTACCTACCTATCCAATGAAGAATTTAATGATATTGAGTTGAATTATCTATTAATTGCAAGGATTAGGTATATTTATAACATTACATACACAAAGGCTTATAAAATATATCGATACTATTAATAGTTATTCGATAGTGTCTTCCCCTATTCCCTACCTACCTATCCAATGAAGAATTTAATGATATTGAGCTGAATTATCTATTAATTGCAGGATTAGGTATATTTATAACATTACATACACAAAGGCTTATAAAATATATCGATACTGTCAATAGTTATTCGATAGTGTCTTCCCCTATTCCCTACCTACCTATCCAATGAAGAATTTAATGGTATTGAGTTGAATTATCTATTAATTGCAAGGATTAGGTATATTTATAACATTACAGGGGGTCTCCCGTAGTCTAGTGGCTAGCGCGCTGGATTCATAAGCGGGAGATGGTGGGTTCGATTCCCACCTCCGGCAGGAATTTTCTCATCTCAAGGCTCGCTGGGAAAATTCCTCGCTGCACCCTGGATGTCGGCGCTAATGACCTAGAAGTAGATGCGCCGTAAAAAAAAAAAAAAAAAAAAAAAAAAAAAAAAAAAAAAAAAAAAAAAAAAAAATTTATAACATTACATACACAAAGGCTTATAAAATATATCGATACTATCAATAGTTATTCGATAGTGTCTTCCCCTATTCCCTACCTACCTATCCAATGAAGAATTTAATGATATTGAGTTGAATTATCTATTAATTGCAGGATTAGGTATATTTATAACATTACATACACAAAGGCTTATAAAATATATCGATACTATCAATAGTTATTCGATAGTGTCTTCCCTACCTACCTATCCAATGAAGAATTTAATGATATTGAGTTGAATTATCTATTAATTGCAGGATTAGGTATATTTATAACATTACATACACAAAGGCTTATAAAATATATCGATACTATCAATAGTTATTCGATAGTGTCTTCCCTACCTACCTATCCAATGAAGAATTTAATGTTATTGAGTTGAATTATCTATTAATTGCAGGATTAGGTATATTTATAACATTACATACACAAAGGCTTATAAAATATATCGATACTATCAATAGTTATTCGATAGTGTCTTCCCCTATTCCCTACCTACCTATCCAATGAAGAATTTAATGATATTGAGTTGAATTATCTATTAATTGCAGGATTAGGTATATTTATAACATTACATACACAAAGGCTTATAAAATATATCGATACTATCAATAGTTATTCGATAGTGTCTTCCCCTATTCCCTACCTATCCAATGAAGAATTTAATGTTATTGAGTTGAATTATCTATTAATTGCAGGATTAGGTATATTTATAACATTACATACACAAAGGCTTATAAAATATATCGATACTATCAATAGTTATTCGATAGTGTCTTCCCTACCTACCTATCCAATGAAGAATTTAATGTTATTGAGTTGAATTATCTATTAATTGCAAGGATTAGGTATATTTATATCATTACATGCACAAAGGCTTATAAAATATATCGATACTATCAATAGTTATTCGATAGTGTCTTCCCTACCTACCTATCCAATGAAGAATTTAATGATATTGAGTTGAATTATCTATTAATTGCAAGGATTAGGTATATTTATAACATTACATACACAAAGGCTTATAAAATATATCGATACTATCAATAGTTATTCGATAGTGTCTTCCCCTATTCCCTACCTACCTATCCAATGAAGAATTTAATGATATTGAGTTGAATTATCTATTAATTGCAGGATTAGGTATATTTATAACATTACATACACAAAGGCTTATAAAATATATCGATACTATCAATAGTTATTCGATAGTGTCTTCCCCTATTCCCTACCTACCTATCCAATGAAGAATTTAATGATATTGAGTTGAATTATCTATTAATTGCAGGATTAGGTATATTTATAACATTACATACACAAAGGCTTATAAAATATATCGATACTATCAATAGTTATTCGATAGTGTCTTCCCCTATTCCCTACCTACCTATCCAATGAAGAATTTAATGATATTGAGTTTAATTATCTATTAATTGCAAGGATTAGGTATATTTATAACATTACATACACAAAGGCTTATAAAATATATCGATACTATCAATAGTTATTCGATAGTGTCTTCCCCTATTCCCTACCTACCTATCCAATGAATAATTTAATAGTATTGAGTTGAATTATCTATTAATTGCAGGATTAGGTATATTTATAACATTACATACACAAAGGCTTATAAAATATATCGATACTATCAAGAGTTATTCGATAGTGTCTTCCCCTATTCCCTACCTATTCAATGAAGAATTTAATGATATTGAGTTGAATTATCTATTAATTGCAGGATTAGGTATATTTATAACATTACATACACAAAGGCTTATAAAATATATCGATACTATCAATAGTTATTCGATAGTGTCTTCCCTACCTACCTATCCAATGAAGAATTTAATGATATTGAGTTGAATTATCTATTAATTGCAAGAATTAGGTATATTTATAACATTACATACACAAAGGCTTATAAAATATATCGATACTATCAATAGTTATTCGATAGTGTCTTCCCTACCTACCTATCCAATGAAGAATTTAATGTTATTGAGTTGAATTATCTATTAATTGCAGGATTAGGTATATTTATATCATTACATACACAAAGGCTTATAAAATATATCGATACTATCAATAGTTATTCGATAGTGTCTTCCCCTATTCCCTACCTACCTATCCAATGAAGAATTTAATGGTATTGAGTTGAATTATCTATTAATTGCAGGATTAGGTATATTTATAACATTACATACACAAAGGCTTATAAAATATATCGATACTATCAATAGTTATTCGATAGTGTCTTCCCCTATTCCCTACCTATCCAATGAAGAATTTAATGTTATTGAGTTGAATTATCTATTAATTGCAAGGATTAGGTATATTTATAACATTACATACACAAAGGCTTATAAAATATATCGATACTATCAATAGTTATTCGATAGTGTCTTCCCTACCTACCTATCCAATGAAGAATTTAATGTTATTGAGTTGAATTATCTATTAATTGCAGGATTAGGTATATTTATAACATTACATACACAAAGGCTTATAAAATATATCGATACTATCAATAGTTATTCGATAGTGTCTTCCCTACCTACCTATCCAATGAAGAATTTAATGATATTGAGTTGAATTATCTATTAATTGCAGGATTAGGTATATTTATATCATTACATACACAAAGGCTTATAAAATATATCGATACTATCAATAGTTATTCGATAGTGTCTTCCCCTATTCCCTACCTACCTATCCAATGAAGAATTTAATGATATTGAGTTGAATTATCTATTAATTGCAGGATTAGGTATATTTATAACATTACATACGCAAAGGCTTATAAAATATATCGATACTATCAATAGTTATTCGATAGTGTCTTCCCCTATTCCCTACCTACCTATCCAATGAAGAATTTAATGATATTGAGTTTAATTATCTATTAATTGCAAGGATTAGGTATATTTATAACATTACATACACAAAGGCTTATAAAATATATCGATACTATCAATAGTTATTCGATAGTGTCTTCCCCTATTCCCTACCTACCTATCCAATGAATAATTTAATAGTATTGAGTTGAATTATCTATTAATTGCAGGATTAGGTATATTTATAACATTACATACACAAAGGCTTATAAAATATATCGATACTATCAAGAGTTATTCGATAGTGTCTTCCCCTATTCCCTACCTATTCAATGAAGAATTTAATGATATTGAGTTGAATTATCTATTAATTGCAGGATTAGGTATATTTATAACATTACATACACAAAGGCTTATAAAATATATCGATACTATCAATAGTTATTCGATAGTGTCTTCCCTACCTACCTATCCAATGAAGAATTTAATGGTATTGAGTTGAATTATCTATTAATTGCAAGAATTAGGTATATTTATAACATTACATACACAAAGGCTTATAAAATATATCGATACTATCAATAGTTATTCGATAGTGTCTTCCCCTATTCCCTACCTACCTATCCAATGAAGAATTTAATGTTATTGAGTTGAATTATCTATTAATTGCAGGATTAGGTATATTTATATCATTACATACACAAAGGCTTATAAAATATATCGATACTATCAATAGTTATTCGATAGTGTCTTCCCCTATTCCCTACCTACCTATCCAATGAAGAATTTAATGGTATTGAGTTGAATTATCTATTAATTGCAGGATTAGGTATATTTATAACATTACATACACAAAGGCTTATAAAATATATCGATACTATCAATAGTTATTCGATAGTGTCTTCCCCTATTCCCTACCTATCCAATGAAGAATTTAATGTTATTGAGTTGAATTATCTATTAATTGCAAGGATTAGGTATATTTATAACATTACATACACAAAGGCTTATAAAATATATCGATACTATCAATAGTTATTCGATAGTGTCTTCCCTACCTATCTATCCAATGAAGAATTTAATGATATTGAGTTGAATTATCTATTAATTGCAGGATTAGGTATATTTATAACATTACATACACAAAGGCTTATAAAATATATCGATACTATCAATAGTTATTCGATAGTGTCTTCCCTACCTACCTATCCAATGAAGAATTTAATGTTATTGAGTTGAATTATCTATTAATTGCAGGATTAGGTATATTTATATCATTACATACACAAAGGCTTATAAAATATATCGATACTATCAATAGTTATTCGATAGTGTCTTCCCCTATTCCCTACCTACCTATCCAATGAAGAATTTAATGATATTGAGTTGAATTATCTATTAATTGCAGGATTAGGTATATTTATAACATTACATACGCAAAGGCTTATAAAATATATCGATACTATCAATAGTTATTCGATAGTGTCTTCCCTACCTACCTATCCAATGAAGAATTTAATGATATTGAGTTTAATTATCTTTTAATTGCAGGATTAGGTATATTTATATCATTACATACACAAAGGCTTATAAAATATATCGATACTATCAATAGTTATTCGATAGTGTCTTCCCTACCTACCTATCCAATGAAGAATTTAATGTTATTGAGTTGAATTATCTATTAATTGCAGGATTAGGTATATTTATAACATTACATACACAAAGGCTTATAAAATATATCTATACTATCAATAGTTATTCGATAGTGTCTTCCCTACCTACCTATCCAATGAAGAATTTAATGTTATTGAGTTGAATTATCTATTAATTGCAGGATTAGGGTATATTTATAACATTACATACACACAGGCTTATAAAATATATCGATACTATCAATAGTTATTCGATAGTGTCTTCCCCTATTCCCTACCTACCTATCCAATGAAGAATTTAATGGTATTGAGTTGAATTATCTATTAATTGCAGGATTAGGTATATTTATAACATTACATACACAAAGGTTTATAAAATATATCGATACTATCAATAGTTATTCGATAGTGTCTTCCCCTATTCCCTACCTACCTATCCAATGAAGAATTTAATGGTATTGAGTTGAATTATCTATTAATTGCAGGATTAGGTATATTTATATCATTACATACACAAAGGCTTATAAAATATATCGATACTATCAATAGTTATTCGATAGTGTCTTCCTCTATTCCCTACCTACCTATCCAATGAAGAATTTAATGATATTGAGTTGAATTATCTATTAATTGCAAGGATTAGGTATATTTATATCATTACATACACAAAGGCTTATAAAATATATCGATACTATCAATAGTTATTCGATAGTGTCTTCCCCTATTCCCTACCTACCTATCCAATGAAGATTTTAATGGTATTGAGTTGAATTATCTATTAATTCCAAGGATTAGGTATATTTATATCATTACATACACAAAGGCTTATAAAATATATCGATACTATCAATAGTTATTCGATAGTGTCTTCCCCTATTCCCTACCTACCTATCCAATGAAGAATTTAATGATATTGAGTTGAATTATCTATTAATTGCAGGATTAGGTATATTTATAACATTACATACACAAAGGCTTATAAAATATATCGATACTATCAATAGTTATTCGATAGTGTCTTCCCCTATTCCCTACCTATCCAATGAAGAATTTAATGTTATTGAGTTGAATTATCTATTAATTGCAAGGATTAGGTATATTTATAACATTACATACACAAAGGCTTATAAAATATATCGATACTATCAATAGTTATTCGATAGGGTCTTCCCCTATTCCCTACCTACCTATCCAATGAAGAATTTAATGATATTGAGTTGAATTATCTATTAATTGCAGGATTAGGTATATTTATAACATTACATACACAAAGGCTTATAAAATATATCGATACTATCAATAGTTATTCGATAGTGTCTTCCCCTATTCCCTACCTACCTATCCAATGAAGAATTTAATGATATTGAGTTGAATTATCTATTAATTGCAGGATTAGGTATATTTATAACATTACATACACAAAGGCTTATAAAATATATCGATACTATCAATAGTTATTCGATAGTGTCTTCCCCTATTCCCTACCTATCCAATGAAGAATTTAATGTTATTGAGTTGAATTATCTATTAATTGCAAGGATTAGGTATAATTATAACATTACATACACAAAGGCTTATAAAATATATCGATACTATTAATAGTTATTCGATAGTGTCTTCCCTACCTACCTATCCAATGAAGAATTTAATGGTATTGAGTTGAATTATCTATTAATTGCAAGGATTAGGTATATTTATAACATTACATACACAAAGGCTTATAAAATATATCGATACTATCAATAGTTATTCGATAGTGTCTTCCCCTATTCCCTACCTACCTATCCAATGAAGAATTTAATGATATTGAGTTGAATTATCTATTAATTGCAAGGATTAGGTATATTTATAACATTACATACACAAAGGCTTATAAAATATATCGATACTGTCAATAGTTATTCGATAGTGTCTTCCCCTATTCCCTACCTACCTATCCAATGAAGAATTTTATGATATTGAGTTTAATTATCTATTAATTGCAGGATTAGGTATATTTATAACATTACATACACAAAGGCTTATAAAATATATCGATACTATCAATAGTTATTCGATAGTGTCTTCCCTACCTACCTATCCGATGAAGAATTTAATGGTATTGAGTTGAATTATCTATTAATTGCAAGGATTAGGTATATTTATAACATTACATACACAAAGGCTTATAAAATATATCGATACTATCAATAGTTATTCGATAGTGTCTTCCCTACCTACCTATCCAATGAAGAATTTAATGGTATTGAGTTGAATTATCTATTAATTGCAAGGATTAGGTATATTTATAACATTACATACACAAAGGCTTATAAAATATATCGATACTATCAATAGTTATTCGATAGTGTCTTCCCTACCTACCTATCCAATGAAGAATTTAATGGTATTGAGTTGAATTATCTATTAATTGCAAGGATTAGGTATATTTATAACATTACATACACAAAGGCTTATAAAATATATCGATACTATCAATAGTTATTCGATAGTGTCTTCCCCTATTCCCTACCTACCTATCCAATGAAGAATTTAATGATATTGAGTTGAATTATCTATTAATTGCAAGGATTAGGTATATTTATATCATTACATACACAAAGGCTTATAAAATATATCGATACTATCAATAGTTATTCGATAGTGTCTTCCCCTATTCCCTACCTACCTATCCAATGAAGAATTTAATGATATTGAGTTGAATTATCTATTAATTGCAAGGATTAGGTATATTTATAACATTACATACACAAAGGCTTATAAAATATATCGATACTATCAATAGTTATTCGATAGTGTCTTCCCCTATTCCCTACCTACCTATCCAATGAAGAATTTAATGATATTGAGTTGAATTATCTATTAATTGCAAGGATTAGGTATATTTATAACATTACATACACAAAGGCTTATAAAATATATCGATACTATCAATAGTTATTCGATAGTGTCTTCCCCTATTCCCTACCTACCTATCCAATGAAGAATTTAATGTTATTGAGTTGAATTATCTATTTATTGCACGATTAGGTATATTTATAACATTACATACACAAAGGCTTATAAAATATATCGATACTATCAATAGTTATTCGATAGTGTCTTCCCCTATTCCCTACCTACCTATCCAATGAAGAATTTAATGTTATTGAGTTGAATTATCTATTTATTGCACGATTAGGTATATTTATAACATTACATACACAAAGGCATATAAAATATATCGATACTATCAATAGTTATTCGATAGTGTCTTCCCCTATTCCCTACCTACCTATCCAATGAAGAATTTAATGATATTGAGTTGAATTATCTATTAATTGCAAGGATTAGGTATATTTATAACATTACATACACAAAGGCTTATGAAATATATCGATACTATCAATAGTTATTCGATAGTGTCTTCCCCTATTCCCTACCTACCTATCCAATGAAGAATTTAATGATATTGAGTTGAATTATCTATTAATTGCAGGATTAGGTATATTTATAACATTACATACACAAAGGCTTATAAAATATATCGATACTATCAATAGTTATTCGATAGTGTCTTCCCCTATTCCCTACCTACCTATCCAATGAAGAATTTAATGGTATTGAGTTGAATTATCTATTAATTGCAGGATTAGGTATATTTATAACATTACATACACAAAGGCTTATAAAATATATCGATACTATCAATAGTTATTCGATAGTGTCTTCCCCTATTCCCTACCTACCTATCCAATGAAGAATTTTATGATATTGAGTTTAATTATCTATTAATTGCAAGGATTAGGTATATTTATATCATTACATACACAAAGGCTTATAAAATATATCGATACTATCAATAGTTATTCGATAGTGTCTTCCCCTATTCCCTACCTACCTATCCAATGAAGATTTTAATGGTATTGAGTTGAATTATCTATTAATTCCAAGGATTAGGTATATTTATATCATTACATACACAAAGGCTTATAAAATATATCGATACTATCAATAGTTATTCGATAGTGTCTTCCCCTATTCCCTACCTACCTATCCAATGAAGAATTTAATGATATTGAGTTGAATTATCTATTAATTGCAGGATTAGGTATATTTATAACATTACATACACAAAGGCTTATAAAATATATCGATACTATCAATAGTTATTCGATAGTGTCTTCCCCTATTCCCTACCTATCCAATGAAGAATTTAATGTTATTGAGTTGAATTATCTATTAATTGCAAGGATTAGGTATATTTATAACATTACATACACAAAGGCTTATAAAATATATCGATACTATCAATAGTTATTCGATAGGGTCTTCCCCTATTCCCTACCTACCTATCCAATGAAGAATTTAATGATATTGAGTTGAATTATCTATTAATTGCAGGATTAGGTATATTTATAACATTACATACACAAAGGCTTATAAAATATATCGATACTATCAATAGTTATTCGATAGTGTCTTCCCCTATTATTCGATAGTGTCTTCCCCTATTCCCTACCTACCTATCCAATGAAGAATTTAATGATATTGAGTTGAATTATCTATTAATTGCAGGATTAGGTATATTTATATCATTACATACACAAAGGCTTATAAAATATATCGATACTATCAATAGTTATTCGATAGTGTCTTCCCCTATTCCCTACCTACCTATCCAATGAAGAATTTAATGTTATTGAGTTGAATTATCTATTAATTCCAAGGATTAGGTATATTTATAACATTACATACACAAAGGCTTATAAAATATATCGATACTATCAATAGTTATTCGATAGTGTCTTCCCCTATTCCCTACCTACCTATCCAATGAAGAATTTAATGATATTGAGTTGAATTATCTATTAATTGCAGGATTAGGTATATTTATATCATTACATACACAAAGGCTTATAAAATATATCGATACTATCAATAGTTATTCGATAGTGTCTTCCCCTATTCCCTACCTACCTATCCAATGAAGAATTTAATGTTATTGAGTTGAATTATCTATTAATTCCAAGGATTAGGTATATTTATAACATTACATACACAAAGGCTTATAAAATATATCGATACTATCAATAGTTATTCGATAGTGTCTTCCCTACCTACCTATCCAATGAAGAATTTAATGGTATTGAGTTGAATTATCTATTAATTGCAAGGATTAGGTATATTTATAACATTACATACACAAAGGCTTATAAAATATATGGATACTATCAATAGTTATTCGATAGTGTCTTCCCCTATTCCCTACCTACCTATCCAATGAAGAATTTAATGATATTGAGTTGAATTATCTATTAATTGCAAGGATTAGGTATATTTATAACATTACATACACAAAGGCTTATAAAATATATCGATGCTGTCAATAGTTATTCGATAGTGTCTTCCCCTATTCCCTACCTACCTATCCAATGAAGAATTTAATGATATTGAGTTGAATTATCTATTAATTGCAGGATTAGGTATATTTATAACATTACATACACAAAGGCTTATAAAATATATCGATACTATCAATAGTTATTCGATAGTGTCTTCCCTACCTACCTATCCAATGAAGAATTTAATGTTATTGAGTTGAATTATCTATTAATTGCAGGATTAGGTATATTTATATCATTACATACACAAAGGCTTATAAAATATATCGATACTATCAATAGTTATTCGATAGTGTCTTCCCCTATTCCCTACCTACCTATCCAATGAAGAATTTAATGATATTGAGTTGAATTATCTATTAATTGCAGGATTAGGTATATTTATAACATTACATACACAAAGGCTTATAAAATATATCGATACTATCAATAGTTATTCGATAGTGTCTTCCCTACCTACCTATCCAATGAAGAATTTAATGATATTGAGTTTAATTATCTATTAATTGCAGGATTAGGTATATTTATATCATTACATACACAAAGGCTTATAAAATATATCGATACTATCAATTGTTATTCGATAGTGTCTTCCCTACCTACCTATCCAATGAAGAATTTAATGGTATTGAGTTGAATTATCTATTAATTGCAGGATTAGGTATATTTATAACATTACATACACAAAGGTTTATAAAATATATCGATACTATCAATAGTTATTCGATAGTGTCTTCCCCTATTCCCTACCTACCTATCCAATGAAGAATTTAATGGTATTGAGTTGAATTATCTATTAATTGCAGGATTAGGTATATTTATATCATTACATACACAAAGGCTTATAAAATATATCGATACTATCAATAGTTATTCGATAGTGTCTTCCTCTATTCCCTACCTACCTATCCAATGAAGAATTTAATGATATTGAGTTGAATTATCTATTAATTGCAAGGATTAGGTATATTTATATCATTACATACACAAAGGCTTATAAAATATATCGATACTATCAATAGTTATTCGATAGTGTCTTCCCCTATTCCCTACCTACCTATCCAATGAAGAATTTAATGGTATTGAGTTGAATTATCTATTAATTCCAAGGATTAGGTATATTTATATCATTACATACACAAAGGCTTATAAAATATATCGATACTATCAATAGTTATTCGATAGTGTCTTCCCCTATTCCCTACCTACCTATCCAATGAAGAATTTAATGATATTGAGTTGAATTATCTATTAATTGCAGGATTAGGTATATTTATAACATTACATACACAAAGGTTTATAAAATATATCGATACTATCAATAGTTATTCGATAGTGTCTTCCCCTATTCCCTACCTATCCAATGAAGAATTTAATGTTATTGAGTTGAATTATCTATTAATTGCAAGGATTAGGTATATTTATAACATTACATACACAAAGGCTTATAAAATATATCGATACTATCAATAGTTATTCGATAGTGTCTTCCCTACCTACCTATCCAATGAAGAATTTAATGGTATTGAGTTGAATTATCTATTAATTGCAAGGATTAGGTATATTTATAACATTACATACACAAAGGCTTATAAAATATATCGATACTATCAATAGTTATTCGATAGTGTCTTCCCCTATTCCCTACCTACCTATCCAATGAAGAATTTAATGATATTGAGTTGAATTATCTATTAATTGCAAGGATTAGGTATATTTATAACATTACATACACAAAGGCTTATAAAATATATCGATACTGTCAATAGTTATTCGATAGTGTCTTCCCCTATTCCCTACCTACCTATCCAATGAAGAATTTAATGATATTGAGTTTAATTATCTATTAATTGCAGGATTAGGTATATTTATAACATTACATACACAAAGGCTTATAAAATATATCGATACTATCAATAGTTATTCGATAGTGTCTTCCCTACCTACCTATCCGATGAAGAATTTAATGGTATTGAGTTGAATTATCTATTAATTGCAAGGATTAGGTATATTTATAACATTACATACACAAAGGCTTATAAAATATATCGATACTATCAATAGTTATTCGATAGTGTCTTCCCTACCTACCTATCCAATGAAGAATTTAATGGTATTGAGTTGAATTATCTATTAATTGCAAGGATTAGGTATATTTATAACATTACATACACAAAGGCTTATAAAATATATCGATACTATCAATAGTTATTCGATAGTGTCTTCCCTACCTACCTATCCAATGAAGAATTTAATGGTATTGAGTTGAATTATCTATTAATTGCAAGGATTAGGTATATTTATAACATTACATACACAAAGGCTTATAAAATATATCGATACTATCAATAGTTATTCGATAGTGTCTTCCCTACCTACCTATCCAATGAAGAATTTAATGGTATTGAGTTGAATTATCTATTAATTGCAAGGATTAGGTATATTTATAACATTACATACACAAAGGTTTATAAAATATATCGATACTATCAATAGTTATTCGATAGTGTCTTCCCCTATTCCCTACCTACCTATCCAATGAAGAATTTAATGATATTGAGTTGAATTATCTATTAATTGCAGGATTAGGTATATTTATAACATTACATACACAAAGGCTTATAAAATATATCGATACTATCAATAGTTATTCGATAGTGTCTTCCCCTATTCCCTACCTACCTATCCAATGAAGAATTTAATGATATTGAGTTGAATTATCTATTAATTGCAAGGATTAGGTATATTTATATCATTACATACACAAAGGCTTATAAAATATATCGATACTATCAATAGTTATTCGATAGTGTCTTCCCCTATTCCCTACCTACCTATCCAATGAAGAATTTAATGATATTGAGTTGAATTATCTATTAATTGCAAGGATTAGGTATATTTATAACATTACATACACAAAGGCTTATAAAATATATCGATACTATCAATAGTTATTCGATAGTGTCTTCCCCTATTCCCTACCTATCCAATGAAGAATTTAATGATATTGAGTTGAATTATCTATTAATTGCAGGATTAGGTATATTTATAACATTACATACACAAAGGCTTATAAAATATATCGATACTATCAATAGTTATTCGATAGTGTCTTCCCCTATTCCCTACCTACCTATCCAATGAAGAATTTAATGGTATTGAGTTGAATTATCTATTAATTGCAGGATTAGGTATATTTATAACATTACATACACAAAGGCTTATAAAATATATCGATACTATCACTAGTTATTCGATAGTGTCTTCCCCTATTCCCTACCTACCTATCCAATGAAGAATTTAATGGTATTGAGTTGAATTATCTATGAATTGCAAGGATTAGGTATATTTATAACATTACATACACAAAGGCTTATAAAATATATCGATACTATCAATAGTTATTCGATAGTGTCTTCCCTACCTACCTATCCAATGAAGAATTTAATGATATTGAGTTGAATTATCTATTAATTGCAAGAATTAGGTATATTTATAACATTACATACACAAAGGCTTATAAAATATATCCATACTATCAATAGTTATTCGATAGAGGCTGATTGGGGTAAATATTCGTCTCTTTGTGACTTATCTACCATAAACCTAGATGACCCGGATATCAATGACATCATTTGCAAACTTAATCACAAGATAATTCTGGCTGCTGAAACCACAATACCAAGAACCAAGACATCTGCTAAGAGAGTGCATATCCCTTGGTGGAACAGTGATTGTGAGAAGGTTGTTAAAGCGAGGAAAAAGGCTTTGCGTAAGTTCAAACGTAACCCATGCACAGAGAACTTAGAAGCATATCTAGCTGCTAGAAGAGAAGCCAGGACCAAAATAATCACAGCGAAACGCCTATCATGGAGGGACTTTGTCAGCAGTATTAATAACCAAACACCCATAGCAAAGGTCTGGGAGATGGTGCGGAAAATAACCGGTCGGAATAAATCCTCAACAATAAATGTGATCAAAGATGGCACAATATACCTGACTCAAACTAAAGATATATTAAACCATTTAGGAATCCATTTTCGAAACATATCATCTGACGCCAGTCATACAGCAGAATTCCGTCAGATCAAAACTGTACAGAATCAAAGCCTCTTCGAGTTAATTTTGACCCATTAAATCCACTAAACCTACCTTTCAGCCTTATAGAATTTACAGCCTCTTTGAGATGTAGAAGAGACACTTCTCCGGGACCTGACAACATATGCATCTCAATGATCAAGAACCTATCAAACCAAAATAAACTAGTAATTATAAAGATATTAAACAAAATTTTCTCGACAGACTCTTTACCAGCTATAAGGACACACTCTATATCTATTCCTTTATTAAAAAGTAACAAACCTCCAAATAACTAAACAGATAAAGCAAATAGCTACCGCATCATATCACTCACATGCTCCCTGTGCAAGGTATTTGAAAAAATGATCCTAAACCGCCTTCTGTGGTACATGGAAAACAAGGGATTAACAGCAAACTGGCAGAGCGGTTTTAAACCTGGCAGGTCTACAATGGACAATCTCATACAGATAGAAACGGATATACGAACATCCTTCAATAATCGCCAAAAGCTTCTGGCCGTGGTTATTGATATAAAGTCCGCCTTTGACTGCGTGTGGAGAAGATACATACTGGGCCGGTTGCTTGAGCATGGTGTAAATGGACATATTTTAAACTTTGTCAAAAACTTCCTAAATAACCGGAGATTCAGGATTCGCATTGCAGGTCAGCTATCCGACGAATTTACGCAGGAAAATGGTATACCGCAGGGAAGTGTCATCAGCGCTTTTCTCTTCTCTCTTGCCATGGATGGTGTGCTCGAACAACTCGAACCACCAGTGAAAACTATGCTTTACGCTGATGATCTCATTATTTACTGTAGTGGCAGATCTGTAGAAAATCTTCAATGCATCATGCAAAGAGCTCTAAATAAAACATATAATTGGCTGAGGAAGCATGGCTTCTCTCTATCTCCAGACAAAACAGAGAGCATCATGTTTACACCAAAGCAATCTCATTTTCAGCCTGTACTCTACATAAATAATAACCCAATCTCTCAAAAATCTAGAATTAAATACCTAGGAATCCATCTTGACCGGGCACTAAATTTTAACTTACACATAAAACAGTTAAAAAGTAATTGCCAAAGAGCCATGAACATTATTAAATCAATGACTTCTACATCCTGGGGATCAGATCGTCAAACAATGTTGATGCTATACAAGAACCTGATTAGGTCTAAGCTTGAATATGGGTGTACTGTGTACGGATCCGCATCAACACGAACACTGAAAATGATTGACTCTGTGCATCACGCTGGTTTAAGACTTGCAACGGGAGCTTTTCGATCAAGTCCTGTGATTAGCCTCTGCGTAGAAGCTGGGGAACTCCCACTACAATTAAGAAGAGATCAGCTTACCCTCAACAATTATATCAATATTTCAGCATCACCACTACACCCCCTAAAAGAATACCTTCATACATATACCATCAATAATAATAATTACCGCCTCTCTCTAAAACCTTTTCCGTTGCGTGCCTCCCTTCTCATCACTCAGCTGAATATTAGTCACATTTCCCAGCTTCTCCCAGATAGCATATCTTCAGTCCCTCCCTGGGTGGTTCCACAGCTAAAAATCAATATCTCCCTTGCAAAATACATAAAAAGGAATACGAGTCCAATAATTTTGGCTAATGAATTAAAAAAACTCAGAAATCAGCTCCCATCAGGACAGGATGTTTTCACCGATGGATCAAAAAGCAGTAATGGAGTAGGCGCAGCAATAACTACAGATGACCGACAATACATGTTCAAATTACACCCTTCAGCCACTATTTACACTCCCGAAATGACAGCAATAGAAAAAGCAATGCAAATAATAATACCAAAAAACAATAGATTAAATGTCTTCACTGACTCTCTATCTTCCCTGCTATCTATGACCAACATCTTCACTAAACATCCAATTATTGTTAGCGCACAGGAGGCAATGTATGATCATCAAAGAAATAAACAATCCACTGTCCTAACATGGATCCCAAGTCATTGTGGGATACGTGAAAATGACAAAGTAGACGTTTTGGCAAAAATAGCTGCAATTGAAGGAACTCTCTTACCCAAAATACCAAAAAATGACCTGAAAGCATCTGTTAAACACCTAGTGTGGGAAAAATGGCAAAGGATATGGGATAGCACTACTGACAACAAACTAAAGGAAGTCAAGGAGTCCGTAAAAACAAGGAAATTCTCGCAAACATTAACAAGGAAACAGGAAGTAGTAATTGCAAGACTGCGTATTGGGCATACCTTCCTCACGCACTCATATCTAATGAGCAAAGACCCACCTCCTTACTGTCAGCCTTGTAATGAAAGACTGACAGTCAAACATATTCTCACTGAATGTACAATCTACAAGAACTATCGTGAAAAATATCACCTAGCCTCAACCCTCAAAGAAATTCTCAACTTTCAGCAAGATCCATTAAACAAATTACTTAAATTCCTTCAAGACACGAAATTAATTGGAAAATTTTAAATGCAATACTAATCTCAGACGGCCCTACCATATAATAATAAATAATAACCATATAATTAATAAACTAACAATACCCCCAAAAATGTAGAGAAAGAACATAGCAAAAAGAGAAAAATTATAAATACCTTTTAGAATCCTCTAGATTAAAACAAATAAAATATTCCAGAATTCGAAACACAATTGCTACTATTAACTTGAACGGGACATGGGGATGGGGGAGGGAGGGACGGGGGTGTTCCTGGGGCGACACTTGGACGCTCTCTGGGCCAAGTTCTGGCCCCAAGCCTTGGAGTCTTTGCTCGCCCTCCGGCACCAGGGGGCGACCACAGCTCCTTTCAGGGCTTCGATCATAGGAACAGGAAGGAAAAATCATGAAATATATGAGAGTAGAGTCCTTGTGCCGCCGTGGGGATTCGGCCTGCTCCTCTTTCTGTTATCTCGGTCCCTGCTACTTTAAAATTAAATATGTCTAACAAATTATCCACAAATATCTGTGTTTGATGACCCCTTTGGGTTGTAACACTATAAAAAAAAAAAAAAAAAAATTCCTATCTTTCCGACAGATCCTTCGACGTCTCGTGCGGATCATCTCTGTCCTCTTCCTTTCCTCAGCTTGCTGGTGTTCCACAAGGCGGCATCCTAAGTCCTATCTTATTCCTTCTGTACTCTGCTGACATGCCCATCCACCATTCCACAACCCTTTTTACTTTTGCTGACGATACAGCCATCCTCTCATCCAATTCAGATCCTATACTTGCTTCCAAACACCTTCAATCCCATCTCCAACTGCTTGAACCATGGTTCATAAAATGGCGGATTAAAGTTAACCCAGAAAAATCTTCGAACATAACATTCACTCTTCGAAGATCCAAATGCCCTTCCGTCAATCTTTTCCAAAGTGAAATCAGTGAAAAAACCCAAGTTACCTACCTCGGCCTTACCCTTGACAAACGACTTACCTGGAGCCAACACATTAAAAAGAAAAGACAGGAAACAAACAGACGTTTTAGACTACTAACTAGACTACTAGATTCTCGCTCCAAACTATCATTACAGAACAAGAGACGGATATATACTGCAATACTCCAACCCTCCTGGACGTACGGCTTGGAAGTCTGGGGGTGTGCCAAGCGATCCAATATCCTCAGAATCCAATCTCTCCAATCCAAAATACTCCGTAAAATAGTCAATGCTCCATTCTATGTCTCCAACCTCACTATCCATAATGACCTAGAAATCCCCTTTGTCCAAACTCTATCCAAAACCCGATACCTTAACTTCCATTCCCGTTTGCCTGGTCACGACAATAATCCCCTAATCAACAAGTTATCCTCATCCACCATTCCCGGTAACCCTCATCGTCGCCTTAAGCGCAAATGGCCTAGGGACCTATTGTAAACTAAGCTAGTAAAATGTAAACTTCAAATGTAAATAGCCATACAAAAACCAAATGTAAATTTCTAGTTAATAGGTTTTGGCCACTGGGCTTTTTTTTCTTCCTACTGATATATCATGACTTTAGTCAAGAACAAAAGAATTATAAAAAATACATTATTGTATTGTATAATTTTCAAATAAAGATATATATATATATAAAATTGTGTTTTCAACATATTTTTCATGCTGAATTCAATTTTAGAGTCAGTTTTCAGGGTTTTTTTTTTATCACATACAGATATCCCAGAAACTCCATGAACACAGAAGAAATACGGGACCTGGTTTCAAGGGCAAATATCAAGGAAAATTAGAAGTAAAATACAAACTCAAATCTTTTATTACATAAGTTCTTTATGAAACAGTAATATTTAGACTGATGACGTTGAAATCTCCACACACGATCCATTAATGAGTATGGTATTCAATGTTTTCTAAGACAAATTTTAGATTTAATAAGTTTATTCCAAATACTCAGAATGAACTATAGGAATATTTTTTTTATTTTTTATTTATGTGGATTTAGAGCTAGCAACTAGGCGATTAGCTCTATAAACACCTAGGTAAGAGCTAGCAACTGGGCGATAAGCTCTATAAACACCTAGGTAAGAGCTAGCAACTAGGCGATTAGCTCTATAAACACCTAGGTAAGAGCTAGCAACTAGGCGATTAGCTCTATAAACACCTAGGTAAGAGCTAGCAACTAGGCGATTAGCTCTATAAACACCTAGGTAAGAGCTAGCAACTAGGCGATTAGCTCTATAAACACCTAGGTAAGAGCTAGCAACTAGGCGATTAGCTCTATAAACACCAAGGTAAGAGCTAGCAACTGGGCAATTAGCTCTATAAACACCTAGGTAAGAGCTAGCAACTAGGCGATTAGCTCTATAAACACCTAGGTAAGAGCTAGCAACTGGGCGATTAGCTCTATAAACACCTAGGTAAGAGCTAGCAACTGGGCGATAAGCTCTATAAACACCTAGGTAAGAGCTAGCAACTAGGCGATTAGCTCTATAAACACCTAGGTAAGAGCTAGCAACTAGGCGATTAGCTCTATAAACACCTAGGTAAGAGCTAGCAACTAGGCGATTAGCTCTATAAACACCTAGGTAAGAGCTAGCAACTGGGCGATAAGCTCTATAAACACCTAGGTAAGAGCTAGCAACTAGGCGATTAGCTCTATAAACACCTAGGTAAGAGCTAGCAACTAGGCGATTAGCTCTATAAACACCTAGGTAAGAGCTAGCAACTAGGCGATTAGCTCTATAAACACCTAGGTAAGAGCTAGCAACTAGGCGATTAGCTCTATAAACACCTAGGTAAGAGCTAGCAACTGGGCGATTAGCTCTATAAACACCTAGGTAAGAGCTAGCAACTAGGCGATAAGCTCTATAAACACCTAGGTAAGAGCTAGCAACTAGGCGATTAGCTCTATAAACACCTAGGTAAGAGCTAGCAACTGGGCGATTAGCTCTATAAACACCTAGGTAAGAGCTAGCAACTGGGCGATTAGCTCTATAAACACCTAGGTAAGAGCTAGCAACTAGGCGATTAGCTCTATAAACACCTAGGTAAGAGCTAGCAACTAGGCGATTAGCTCTATAAACACCTAGGTAAGAGCTAGCAACTAGGCGATTAGCTCTATAAACACCTAGGTAAGAGCTAGCAACTGGGCGATTAGCTCTATAAACACCTAGGTAAGAGCTAGCAACTGGGCGATTAGCTCTATAAACACCTAGGTAAGAGCTAGCAACTAGGCGATTAGCTCTATAAACACCTAGGTAAGAGCTAGCAACTAGGCGATTAGCTCTATAAACACCTAGGTAAGAGCTAGCAACTGGGCGATTAGCTCTATAAACACCTAGGTAAGAGCTAGCAACTAGGCGATTAGCTCTATAAACACCTAGGTAAGAGCTAGCAACTGGGCGATTAGCTCTATAAACACCTAGGTAAGAGCTAGCAACTAGGCGATTAGCTCTATAAACACCTAGGTAAGAGCTAGCAACTAGGCGATTAGCTCTATAAACACCTAGGTAAGAGCTAGCAACTGGGCGATAAGCTCTATAAACACCTAGGTAAGAGCTAGCAACTAGGCGATTAGCACTATAAACACCTAGGTAAGAGCTAGCAACTAGGCGATTAGCTCTATAAACACCTAGGTAAGAGCTAGCAACTAGGCGATTAGCTCTATAAACACCTAGGTAAGAGCTAGCAACTAGGCGATTAGCTCTATAAACACCTAGGTAAGAGCTAGCAACTAGGCGATAAGCTCTATAAACACCTAGGTAAGAGCTAGCAACTAGGCGATTAGCTCTATAAACACCTAGGTAAGAGCTAGCAACTGGGCGATTAGCTCTATAAACACCTAGGTAAGAGCTAGCAACTAGGCGATTAGCTCTATAAACACCTAGGTAAGAGCTAGCAACTGGGCGATTAGCTCTATAAACACCTAGGTAAGAGCTAGCAACTAGGCGATTAGCTCTATAAACACCTAGGTAAGAGCTAGCAACTAGGCGATTAGCTCTATAAACACCTAGGTAAGAGCTAGCAACTAGGCGATTAGCTCTATAAACACCTAGGTAAGAGCTAGCAACTAGGCGATTAGCTCTATAAACACCTAGGTAAGAGCTAGCAACTGGGCGATTAGCTCTATAAACACCTAGGTAAGAGCTAGCAACTAGGCGATTAGCTCTATAAACACCTAGGTAAGAGCTAGCAACTGGGCGATTAGCTCTATAAACACCTAGGTAAGAGCTAGCAACTGGGCGATTAGCTCTATAAACACCTAGGTAAGAGCTAGCAACTAGGCGATTAGCTCTATAAACACCTAGGTAAGAGCTAGAAACTAGGCGATTAGCTCTATAAACACCTAGGTAAGAGCTAGCAACTAGACGATTAGCTCTATAAACACCTAGGTAAGAGCTAGCAACTAGGCGATTAGCTCTATAAACACCTAGGTAAGAGCTAGGAACTGGGCGATTAGCTCTATAAACACCTAGGTAAGAGCTAGCAACTAGGCGATTAGCTCTATAAACACCTAGGTAAGAGGTAGCAACTAGGCGATTAGCTCTATAAACACCTAGGTAAGAGCTAGCAACTAGGCGATTAGCTCTATAAACACCTAGGTAAGAGCTAGCAACTAGGCGATTAGCTCTATAAACACCTAGGTAAGAGCTAGCAACTGGGCGATTAGCTCTATAAACACCTACGTAAGAGCTAGCAACTAGGCGATTAGCTCTATAAACACCTAGGTAAGAGCTAGCAACTGGGCGATTAGCTCTATAAACACCTAGGTAAGAGCTAGCAACTGGGCGATTAGCTCTATAAACACCTAGGTAAGAGCTAGCAACTAGGCGATTAGCTCTATAAACACCTAGGTAAGAGCTAGCAACTAGAAGATTACCTCTATAAACACCTAGGTAAGAGCTAGCAACTAGGCGATTAGCTCTATAAACACCTAGGTAAGAGCTAGCAACTAGGCGATTAGCTCTATAAACACCTAGGTAAGAGCTAGCAACTGGGCGATAAGCTCTATAAACACCAAGGTAAGAGCTAGCAACTGGGCGATTAGCTCTATAAACACCTAGGTAAGAGCTAGCAACTAGGCGATAAGCTCTATAAACACCTAGGTAAGAGCTAGCAACTAGGCGATTAGCTCTATAAACACCTAGGTAAGAGCTAGCAACTGGGCGATTAGCTCTATAAACACCTAGGTAAGAGCTAGCAACTAGGCGATTAGCTCTATTAACACCTAGGTAAGAGCTAGCAACTGGGCGATTAGCTCTATAAACACCTAGGTAAGAGCTAGCAACTAGGCGATTAGCTCTATAAACACCTAGGTAAGAGCTAGCAACTGGGCGATTAGCTCTATAAACACCTAGGTAAGAGCTAGCAACTAGGCGATTAGCTCTATAAACACCTAGGTAAGAGCTAGCAACTGGGCGATTAGCTCTATAAACACCTAGGTAAGAGCTAGCAACTAGGCGATTAGCTCTATAAACACCTAGGTAAGAGCTAGCAACTGGGCGATTAGCTCTATAAACACCTAGGTAAGAGCTAGCAACTAGGCGATTAGCTCTATAAACACCTAGGTAAGAGCTAGCAACTAGGCGATTAGCTCTATAAACACCTAGGTAAGAGCTAGCAACTACGCGATTAGCTGTATAAACACCTAGGTAAGAGCTAGCAACTAGGCGATTAGCTCTATAAACACCTAGGTAAGAGCTAGCAACTGGGCGATTAGCTCTATAAACACCTAGGTAAGAGCTAGCAACTAGGCGATTAGCTCTATAAACACCTAGGTAAGAGCTAGCAACTAGGCGATAAGCTCTATAAACACCTAGGTAAGAGCTAGCAACTGGGCGATTAGCTCTATAAACACGTAGGTAAGAGCTAGCAACTAGGCGATTAGCTCTATAAACACCTAGGTAAGAGCTAGCAACTGGGCGATTAGCTCTATAAACACCTAGGTAAGAGCTAGCAACTGGGCGATTAGCTCTATAAACACCTAGGTAAGAGCTAGCAACTGGGCAATTAGCTCTATAAACACCTAGGTAAGAGCTAGCAACTGGGCGATTAGCTCTATAAACACGTAGGTAAGAGCTAGCAACTAGGCGATTAGCTCTATAAACACCTAGGTAAGAGCTAGCAACTGGGCGATTAGCTCTATAAACACCTAGGTAAGAGCTAGCAACTGGGCGATTAGCTCTATAAACACCTAGGTAAGAGCTAGCAACTGGGCAATTAGCTCTATAAACACCTAGGTAAGAGCTAGCAACTGGGCGATTAGCTCTATAAACACCTAGGTAAGAGCTAGCAACTAGGCGATTAGCTCTATAAACACCTAGGTAAGAGCTAGCAACTGGGCGATTAGCTCTATAAACACCTAGGTAAGAGCTAGCAACTAGGCGATTAGCTCTATAAACACCTAGGTAAGAGCTAGCAACTGGGCGATTAGCTCTATAAACACCTAGGTAAGAGCTAGCAACTAGGCGATTAGCTCTATAAACACCTAGGTAAGAGCTAGCAACTAGGCGATTAGCTCTATAAACACCTAGGTAAGAGCTAGCAACTAGGCGATTAGCTCTATAAACACCTAGGTAAGAGCTAGCAACTGGGCAATTAGCTCTATAAACACGTAGAGTGCAAACAAAATAAAAGATCTAGAAAATCAAAATACTAAAAACTATAGGAATAAATGCATATCTATTTCCTTTATGGATAAGAACTCCTTTTAAGCAAGCCTTCGAAGCGTCCACTCAGCTGACCAGTATTAAATTCCATAAAACCCCATTAAAGAATTTATATCACAACAATAGACCATAGAATCTTTTTCTTTAAAGAAAGTTGCAATGTCTTCTATACGATGTGGATGCCATGCCCCTCGAGCCAAAAGGATTTTTGATTTTATCCTTGACCCAAGGACTTCTGCTGCATCCTTTGTGCGAACCAAGTCTCTGACTAAGTGGTTCAATTCTCCTCGGGTGACAAGCTCCGGGGAATGATCCTCTTCCGGCTCGAATGTTTCATCGTCAGCTTCATCAGGCTCACTTCCACTGCTCTGAGAACTTAATTCAACTGACAAAAGAGATAAAATGACTTCAAAAGATTATGGTTTGTATTTTTTTTATTTATTTCATATGTACAATTTTGAAGAAAAGAAGACTGTGGTTTTATATAATTCATTCGAGACAAGGAGACATGTAAAAATATTGCAATAATTGAAAATGGCATTTCAATCATGATACTCTTTTTAACACTATTATTCCATAAGAGCCAGAACAATAAAATAATATCCATAAAACACTGATTATAAATCCGTCATAAACTGCCGGTTCGCTGATGTCCCAGCCTTTGATGGTGATGGCACGATAGGCGTCGGTAGTTAGCGACAATGGTAAATATCTACAGACTTTCTGAAGAAGATAATGCATGCCTTCGTAGGGCCAGATCATTCCTGAAACGAGGAAAAACTCTTAGACATATTTTGACAAAGTACATAAAAAAAAATATTCATCTCCTATCCATAACGTGCAACAAAATCATTTACTCAAAAATGGATATGTTCCATTTTCCAATTACAGCTTTATTTATTCTTAAGCACTAATTAAAAGTTATTCCTATTTTTATAAAAATTCTTACCACAAACAAGCGTGAATGGGAAGAAACTACCAAATCCCAATAATGCTGCTGCACTTTCATTTTTGCATAGAATAGAAGCAAATGTTCCTGTAGGAATAAATTAATAGTTCTTTATCATAATTACAATTCATAAATTAATTAAAAATAATAATGTCATATACTGAACAGCATTTCAACAAAATTACTGCTATCGAATATATTTATATAAATCCAAGATTACAAACCAAAATTTTCACCACAAAATTAAATATATTTTCATTGTAAAAAAATGAAACAAGACTGCTGCCAAGGAATGATGAAAAAATCTAGGTTATGATAAAAAAAAGGCTATATCCTGGCTAAAAAAGGGTGGTAACCTATAGATAACCCGTCCTAAAATTCTTAGTTAATAATAATGGACGTTAAAATTTAAATAATAATAATAAGAAGTTATAGGGTCTCTTTATTAGCTTAAAACTAAAAAAAAAAAATCCCCGATCACTTCACTAAAAATTATAAATAGTCCTTGAGACTAAACCTTCCTCTAAACTCCACTGAGAATATCCAACATTGTTGCCAGCTCAATGAACTTATCAATTCTAAAATGTGATTATGTACATTTTCAGAAGAAGTATAGTACCTCAAGGTACCATCACTTTATCAATTATATACCTATAAGTATTTTTTTCTATCAATAAATTGACAATTATGTCAAGTAAATGTTTCATATCTGCTTTTTTACCAACCACCTTTTTTAATAATGTATGTTCTTTTTCCCCTTATTTGATACTGTTATTTTCTTTGTCAACTGTGGTCAAATTGTTGAAGTCAAATTTGTTCAAAATGAACTCAATAAAAATGACTCCTAACAACCTTGAGTCGTTTTTATTTAGTTACCCTGCACATAATAATAAAAATCTCATATTAAATAAATATTTATTTATTTATTAATGTTTACGCAACTTTGGTAACAAACATTTTGAGAATAATAATAAAGAATCCACAATTTTCTTGAGGTAATATGATGTAGTAGCGTTAATGTAGGTATTACAAGTTTTCAGTTATAGGATTTATATGTGAAATGTGTTTGAATGTATGTGATATGTTTGGGTTCAAGTAGATAGTAATAATAAGTAAAAAATTTGGTAGTGAGTTCATGTCGTAAGTCCAGTTGTTCTATCTTATCCAAATGTTATTAGGTCAGCATGTTATTCTGTCGATACGTTTTTCTTACTTAACAAATCTACAAAAATTGAGTCTTGTAGTATAAGTTTTACTAGATGGTATACATATCAGTTTTATATAGTCATTCGAGACTGATAAGGATTAATTTTTAAATTTTGAAAAGTAATTATATGTTGTCATAGTGTTTAATTTGTTTTAGGTATTGCAGTGTTTTTTCTATATATTAGCTCCCGTCACTGAGTAAGGTAGACAAGTTGTACGGTAGGTCAATGTTTTTTCTAAGTCTGCATTCAGTTAGTAAGTGTTTTATAGTTAATGTCGTGTTGCAGTATTGGCACTTGGGTGCATTCTGTTTTGTCATGAGGTGTGAATGAGTAATACGTGAGTGGCCTATTCTTAAACGACAAAGAACTACTTCCTCTCTTCTATTGCCTCTTTTGCTTGAGGTCCATTCACGTATTGTATTTTGGATTTCTCGTAATTTGTTTTCTGTCGTGTAATACCAAGCTTGTTGCCATTTTTGTACGACATATTTCTTTGCTTCAAGTTGCATATCTTGATACGTGACGTCCTGTTTGTCGAAGTGGTCTCGTTTGGTGGCGTTTTTGGCAAGGTTGTCTACTGTAGTGCTCTCCTTTATACCAACATGTCCAGGGAGCCATATATAGTGATTGGTTTGTTTAGTCTGTGTATCTGTTCGAAGATTTGTATAATTATAGGGTTATGGCTGTAGATGTCCTGTAATGAGTATAGTGAGCTAAGTGAGTCCGTACATAATGTTATTCGGTCCGTATTTATGTCCTGAGCATTCTCCAGACCAAGTGCGATGGCTTGCAATTCAGCTGAGTAAGTGCTTGTCATGCTGGGTATTTTAACCACAATATATTTTTCACCAACTACTGCAGCTGCACCAACTACTGAGTTTAAATAAATATTAAACTCACCGAAACTCAGTCCACTCACACCAACAATGAAGGTGAGAGTAGCGTAGAGGATTAAGCTACCGTTGAGGATGTTGTCCATGATTCCGAACATTACTGACAACATTAACGTAATCTGCAGAACGAGTACGCTTAAACACAACATTAAGTGACCAGTAAGCACTTCTGCAAAAGTCATACCTGTAAACAAAAAATTATAGAATTGGCTCATAAATTCTTTTTCTTTTTAAATATATATGTATACAAACTTACAAAACTACATCATTTCAAAATTTCCAAAATAATTCTAGTCCTATCATTAATATTTTTATCAATATATGTATAATTAATACCTTTAAAAGTTTATACAATTTATCTACGCAAAAAAAAGCATTATTTTTTTTTGTAAACATGAAATGTTGTGAGGCCTTAGACTGAATAGGACACCATGGATCACTAGTGATTGGGGAATAGTTGACGTCTTTTAATCGTAAAGGAATCCGCTCCTTGTGCACTCGTCAATGCTTACAATGTTTACTGGAAAACCATTGTAAATAGGCTGAATATTCAGTGGAAAACCACACTTCAGAGGATGGGAAAACACTAGACAATTTCTTTGAAGAAGTTATTTTAAAAAATAACTTTATCGAAGTCTTTTCATCCAAGATTTCTGAAAGTGGAGGCGTGCTTATTCCTGGGGTGGGTGGGATAGTTTCAAAAGGGTGGAAGGTGGAGGGATGTGAAAGAGAAACGTTATCTTGACCGAAAGAAAAAATGCTGCTTATGGTAGATATGAAATAAAATTGAAGGAAGTAGAGAAGATCTTAATGTGGTGGTGACTCTTTCAATAGGGAAATTGCTTTATGCATCTTTGTATAATTCTTCTTAACACGTTGGCTTTGGTATGGGACATATATGTCCCGTACTATCTTTCACTCAGGTACAGCGGAAAAAATAGCCCAACTCCCTTACTTAGGATGGGTGTATCTTGCCCAAAAAAAAACACTCATAGTTCATTAGATGCACAGAAATTAAACAAATTATTAGAACGTACAGGTACGTAGGTATATGTCCAATAATGTACACTAATGAATGAAATCAGAACACAAGACACCAGTGTCCCATGTCCAGCCTGATAAAAACGTTTAAAAAAGTGTATATTTTTGTGGAGAGTGTGAAGGGAATCCGGGATTTGCCTAAATTCTTTTAATATGGACCATGAAGCCCAATCGAATACTTAAGTCATTTTAATTTAATTTAATTTTTGCTTTGTTTCAATTATTCGTTACGGCTAGTAAAAGCTGAAATTTGTTCAAAAAATGTTTTATTATATTTAACTTGGTTCTTACGATTTCTGTATATAGTATTTGTAAAGTTTGAGAGTAGAACATAGGTTCTTAATAAGAATGAGCATTCTTTCCCTACATTCTTTCCTTTCAGTGAAATCCTTAAGGAAAGATGAGAGGATTATATTCCTCTCGTGGCCACTAACAGCAAGACTTTCCTGGAATCTTTCCTCTCAAGTTATCCCGCCGTTCCATCCGTAAGGAACAGCGAGAGGAATATAATCCTCTCGTGCCCACTAATGAGAAATAGCAATTCATGAGGATTCTTGACTGAAATCTATCCGGCTGGAAAGTGTGTTCGTGTAAGGGGGCTTTCCTCTCGCCTTCAGAAGGATTGCTGTCCTTTGAAGGGAAAGTGTGTCCTCTCATCCAATCCCGCAGTTTTAAAGATGGACCGAAGGAAAGTGGTAGCAATTGCTGCTATGGCAGTTGGTGTATATATATTTATATTACATTCCATCGGTCTATTATATTGATTTCAAATTGTTAAAATTAATTTTGTGTTTTAAAATCAATTCATATATTTAAAAAATTGTAGTCTACAACAATAAATGTTTGTAGTGAACTTTTATGAAAAAAGTTATTTGGATAAAAGTTTTAAAATACCAAACTTTATCCAAAAAGGTTCCTAATGAAAAAGTTCATGTTAAAAAAAAAGTAAAATTAAAAAAATATAAGTTTAACTTAAACTTTTTAAAAATAAAAGGTAACTTGAATTTTCGAACCCTGGTATAAATAGGGTGTGAATAGGGTATTTACTTTTGGGATATTCCAAGCCAAATCATCCAGCCGAAATGCATTTCGACACCCAAGGTTGTCAAATTTCGATGAAACTTGGTGAGTATATTTTAGTAATGGACATGAGTAAAAGTACCAACTTTTATGTTGTTATGTTCATTAGTTTTGAAATTCAGCACTTTAAAAATTGTTCAGCATTCAATAGTGAATGGAAATATATTGCTATATACAAGATTTAGAGCCACAGAAATAGTTCACATAGCGCCTCCATAGCTATAAGCAAAAGTAAAAAGCTAATAGCTAAGAAGTAAGGACTGACACGCAATCCTGCAGGATACAGTGGAATCTGAGAGGAAAGAAGAGCGCCCACTAACGAGAGGAAAACTAAACGGATTATGTCAAAGTGAGCCTACTGAAGGGATGACCCGACCGGCACGCTTTCCTTCCTTACCCATACACTGGCGTTCTTTCCGTGCAGATTCATCTTTCCTGCAGGAAAGAATGCTCGTGTATGGCTGGCTAATACCAAAGTGAGCCTACTGAAGGGATGACCCGACCGGCACGCTTTCCTTCCATACCCATACACTGGCGTTCTTTCCGTGCAGATTCATCTTTCCTGCGGGAAAGAATGCTCGTCTATGGCTACCCATTGTTACATAATATGTTGCATTAAAAAGTACTCATTTGTTTGTTATCTAATCCTACTCCTGCTTCAAAGTAGTTATCATATAACCTCCAGTAACAAAAATGTTCAGCAATAACCTTCAGGAATTTTTTTTTTGACTTTGTGAGATGTATAGATGTTTATGGGACACATGTGTCCCATACCGATCCTACAACAAACCACTGAAAGTTTGTGCTGAAGCCAACGTGTAACTAAATGTACTAACTAATCCAGCTAATTTTTTTTTTATTTTATATATATAAGGTACTTCTACTACTTGGGTCATTATCACCTAATCCAGTTAATGTATCCAGTTTCGTGATCCATTATTAAACAACCAGCTAATCATACGGTGACAACTTTAACTCTTTTATAAGAGTTATGTGGGAGAAGGTGTTTGTGAATAGCCATTCTTTATACCATATACTTCTATCACGCTTCTTGGCATAATTTTATTTTAATAATAGGCAAGCAAGATATGCTATCAAAGTATCGTTGTCTGCTGCCGTGCTTCACATTCCATGGGTCTACTAAATGGACTGTTCAGTCTGCCTTGCGATATGACTTATCATGTGTGAGCTAGACCCGTTCAGTCCAAATCTTGGGGCCGGACTGTGCAGGCTGCCTCGAGGTTTGAACTGAACGTCTATTGGCACCGTTAAATTAAAGACAATAGTTTTTATAGCTCCTTTGGCCCGTTATAAAGGATCCTTGGGCACTCGCTAATATTTTTTGTTAGTTTTACTTCAAAAACGTTTGATCAAAATTGGTTGTTATACAATTTTAGACAGATTATTTACTGAAGGAAGTTATATACAAAGCTTACCTGAAACTAGAAACCGATCCCAAATGCAGTCTGATTTGTCAGTGCCAATCAAAGAAACAATATGGATGAATGGAAGGAAATATGCTGAGCTAGAAAAGTAATATGAATTATTATATTTATTTTATATTTCTATGATTAAAGCAAGACTAGAATTTTAAACAGGAGAATATATTAGCCAATGCGGCTGTGATTGAATAAGGATGTGAAGTTAGGATCTCCCCGGGATAAGGTAGATGGCTTGTCCAAATCCTCTACTCAACGAGGTGCGGGTTCAACTCCTACTTGATGTTTCTACTAACGCACCTGCGGATGGAAAACCTGTGATATATATCAGCAAAGATTTACATACTTTGAATTTATTTTATAATTTGGTACATGAATTTTACTTAAATATGTAAATAAATAAATATATTTAGAATGGTACATATTATTGTATCCTCAAATAATAAGGTTTTTCGAATACATAAGTGACAGCTTCTAACTGAATTCTCTAATACGGCGTTTTCTCTAATCCTAGAGAGAGGTAGTTGAGAACAAAACAAATTTTTGAAAGGAGATCGTTGACTGATCAAAATGTTAAGATGTTAAGGCAGACATTTTTACTGTGCATCACCACCTAGACCATGAGCAGCAAGCTATGTATAGGTAACCACCCTTCCTAAACCTCCTCCAGGCAGAATGTAGTTAAGAAAACTACATTTTATAGATAACAAATGTAGTTTATTAACCGCCCAACCAAACCCTCATGATATCTAGGTACCTTATTAAAAAAAATATATGTCTACATATTTGATTGTGTTGTATCACAACTGCATGTAAAAATAAAAACAATGTATAAATAAATGTATATATACCTAAATAAAACAAATATACATATTTATGTTTTATAAAAACAACACAATGTATATAATATAATCCTCCACAATCAAATAATATTGGCGATAAAAAATGTGTTAAAATATTTTGTGTAATGCTTTTTTATATGTTGAAAAATTGAATTATTTTAACAAATATTGTTCTGAATAATGTATTTTATTTAAAAAAAAACCTATTAAGCCGAAAAATGAAAAGAAATTTGCCTGTTATTTGTTAAAAAATACTATTTGGCCATGTTATAATGTGTAAGGAAAATAAAGAGGATGACATGCTGTTTTTCCTACACTAAACTGTAGTTAGTGTGGTTGTCAGTTGGGAATGCTTCAACTCGAAACAACGATTTTTTTCATAAAAAGTATGGTCTTCTGTTTAGGCAGCAATATATAACATTTACTTATAGCTAAACTGCTTAATAAGAAAAATAAACTCTGCTTTTCGCAACGTTTACATCAGAAATTCAGCATAAGTTTCCCACATAAACTCTTTTCCCGCACAAAAACAACATCTTCTCATCAGAATTTGAACTATGAATACTTACAGTTCTACAATGGTTGGCAAAGTGAAGTCTGTAAAGCTGATGTGCGAGTCACCATAAATAGGCTCTTTCATCTTTCAGAGAGAAAAATAGAAATTGAATGAAGAATTAGGAAGATTAGAATAGATTTAAATAAGCTATAAGTATTATTCATATGTAGTAAGTATTTCTAAGAAGATATATTTACATTAATAGGAATTCCAGCAGCTGCCACGGGCCAGTTACAACTTGAGTAAAAATTTTCATAAAATTTTAAAAATGCTTTCCGTAAATCTTGCTTTATTATATCAGCAAAGAACTTGTCTGAAATCAAACAATAATAGTTAAATTAATAATTAACTTAAAGAGTACCGTGACGCTCATAACGTAGGAGCTGTGTAAGAAATCACATTCCTGAGTAAGTTGGTTAGTTTAGGTCACATTCATAAGAAATATGCTTAAACTAAATGACAAATGTTTATCTCTTGTTATCGTGGTTCCTCCCTCCCACCATGGGGAGGAAACCCACATATAAGGTTGTACTCATGACACAATCCCGAAGTGGCGACTAGAATATGTCATGTTTCAGAGCACTTAGATCACGAAAATAATGGTGGTTATATGTAAATAATCTAAGGGGTTAGGTCTCCCAGCAAATATACTGTTGTAATACCTTTTGGTGAAGACTATCGTCACTGGGATCGGTGAGAATACTGTGGGTGAGCGCTCTCGACGTAAATACATCATTATCAAGCCACTGATAATGACGTACTTACATCGAAAGCGCTCGCCCACACCGATCACAGTGACGACGGTCTTCACCAACAGTGGCTATATTTGTTAATAGTTTTAATATTTATTTTATTGTACAAATAACAAATATTCTATGGGTATTAAGAAAAATTAATTTTTTCATCTGCATTAGTAATATTTTATTAAGATTTAAAATTTTCAATAATGTTTCAACAATAAAATTCATACAATGATGTAGATTAGTGATGATATAATTTATGATAATGTTCTAATGTTAGTGTCAAGAATTGTCGTGTCGGTTTGATTGTGAGTACAGTGTTTATATTCTGGCTATCATTGCCTGAGAGTTCTTCCATATCATAAGGGAGATTAATACTGTATCTTCTGTGGTAGGCTAGTCGAGTATGTCCTATTCGTAGTCGAGCCACAACTATTTCTTTGCGTCTGTTTTCTCGATGACCGGATGGCTATTCATTAGCCATCCATGTAAATTACTTTGTAAATTTACTAAGTAATTTACTATAGTAAAATGACTACTTCTCCTATCTAAAGGTTGAAATAAAGAAAAGCACCTACTTGTCATATCCATTTGAATAGTGATTAGGCTCATCGTTAAATCATCGTCATCAGTATACAAGCTCATCTCCGTCCTGTAAAGGAATGCTTGAGTGAAGTTGAGAGGAATATGGATATATCCGATGATATTGCTCCGTAATAGAGCTTCCGTCGCATTTTCTATGCTCCTGTATGGTACCTGGTTCATATTTAAGATATTCAATAGATTTGCAACATATATCAAATTAAATACTATTGTCAGGTGTGTTTGGTTGCTTGGGAGAGAGCCGAGGTTTATTTAAACTTGTCAAACATTGGTCTACGCTTATCTGAGAATAGCAACAAGAATCGGCTGTTTGTTCCGTCTCGTCAGTAAGCTTTCCTCCTTCCTCTCTTTGCATGTTAGTTTTTAAAAAAGGGAATACTCAATTGAACTTGCAATTTGATCATCACTTCAAGGTAGAAAACTATTACTTGTAAGCTATATATTATAATAAGTTAACAAGATGGCCTTGAGTCCTATGTTATTTGCACTCCACGTCTAAGGTTGTGGGTTTGATTACCACTAGTGCAGGCAGGTTTTCTTTTTAAAAAAGTAAAGGCTTGACAGCTATCTTGACTGGAAAAGGGTGGAACTCTGTAGATAACCTGTTCTGAAAATCCATATTATTTATGAATGGGAATTCAAATTTAAATTTAAAAAATCGTTATTTTTATTCTTTTTTCATCCGGAAATTATTCTTTAAATTATTATTACTATATTTGGGAAGGCAAAAGAAAGAAAAAACACACAATGGTAGACAGAAGAACAGCAACAGGAAATATAGAAGAAGAAAATTAAATTGAATAAATGCATGTAAAATAGACAGGCAGAAATCTATGAAGGTTACAGGGGAAAACCAAAAAGGGAAAACATTGCAGCCTGCGAAGAATTTGGACGCTTCATGGAGCAAAGTGCTACATATTACCAATAGTTATTTTACAAGGTTCTCAAAAATTTGAGAAAATAAAATGAAAATGAAAGCTAACTAAAATTTGTCAAGGATTCTGCTGAGAAGGGAAAAGGACAATAAGATGGAGGGAATACTTTGAGGATCTCGTAAATAGCCAAATGGATGAAGAGCAGCATCAACAAGCAGCAGAGGTTGGAGATACGAAGAACTGGTTGAGGTACTGCACAAGTTGAAGCTCGCGAAAGCAATAATAAAATAACACTAATAATATTATATCGCACTAGTATTTCTCAAGTGACACAACTCAAAAATCGGTGTTTTTCAGTTATGACTGGGAAAGACTTGGTAAATATCTCTTTATGAACCATCAAAACTGTATGAATCTAGCTTCAGAGCTTCTACACCAGAGGGCACTTGTATCACTCTTCCTGTCTTAATGCTATTCCATCTACATAGGCAAGAGTGTATGTACCTAGCTTCAGAGCTTCTACACCAGAGGGAACTTGTGTCACTCTTCCTGTCTTAATGCTATTCCATCTACATAGGCAAGAGTGTATGTACCTAGCTACAGAGCTTCTACACCAGAGGGCACTTGTATCACTCTTCCTGTCTTAATGCTATTCCATCTACAAAAGCAAGAGTGTATGTACCTAGCTTCAGAGCTTCTACACCAGAGGGCACTTGTATCACTCTTCCTGTCTTAATGCTATTCCATCTACAAAAGCAAGAGTGTATGTACCTAGCTTCAGAGCTTCTACACCAGAGGGCACTTGTATCACTCTTCCTGTCTTAATGCTATTCCATCTACATAGGCAAGAGTGACACATTTTCAATTGAGTTTTTTTTTTGTTTTTTTTTAGTCGTGTCACTTTAGAAATACTAGTGCGATGTGTAAGATGATGATGTCAGAATTAAATAAAATCTGAATTAACACTAACAAGGGAAATTTTATATTTTTCAATTTCACTAATATAGCCACAGGACATCGGGCCAGTAATATTATGTACATCACAGCTCATGCGTATTTCGTCCATACATAATCCTCTCATTGCTACATCTTCGTTTATCAAACCAACATTAGTAACATCTGGGAGTCGGCCAACAGCTAAATGGTACAGGAAGCAATTTATCAAGGGTAGTAGCAGCAGTATTACAAAAACTCTGAAAAAAATATAAATATCTAAAATTAAAACTAAAACAAACAAAATATTTGAAAATTAAGCATAATTTTTATTTTGAGAATATTTACTCTTTATTCCTTTTGCTCCAATTTATGTCGTGAAGGAACTGAGTTTTGGAGTGAATCAACGAAAAGCCTTTATTCACTTCAATTGGAGGATTCACTCGGTCTGTTGCTTTGAACGATTCCTGAAATTGAATAAAACATCTCTTTATAAACTGCAATTATTAATGCTTCCACCAAATCTCTCCACAACCAAACTGAATGGATTTCACTGTTAATGAATAAATTTTGCTGTCACACTCAGGGCCTCCGAGAGGAATTATGGGCCCCTGTACATATAATTTCACGGGGCCCCTTAACCCCCTCCCTCCATTAATTTGGTAATTACAGGCCCCTGTCCAAATAACTTCACGGGGCCCCTCAACTCCCCCCCCCCCCTCCATTAACATTACCCAAAACTATTAATGGAATTATTTAAAACTGACGTTTCTCTGAAAATGAAATTAAATCCATTAGTAATTGAACGGAGTGGAAAATGGTAGGTATATAACTTTGTTATTCTAATTATAATGCGAGTAGTACCCCCCCCCCCCTGAGGGGTGCCTCGCTTATCGGGGGCCCTGGTCGTACCTACTTATGGCGTAAATCTAGTCGCAAATCACTTGAAACATCCAATTCATAGAGTAACATCTATACCAAACACTAACATTAAAGAAAATAGGTTAGGATAATTATAAAACACTTTTTATGAAGACATTGTTGTATAAAGTAGAATAGAGATTAAAAATACTAAACAATCAACTAACACAAGAAAAATATTTGTGCTTTGTCTTCCAGATGACAGTAAAAAAAATATGAGAAAAAGAATTTGTAATAAACAAATTGACAAATATATTTCAAAAGTGTCAATATTCCAAATGACCTGCGGTTTAATGCAAATTCTATTGGGGCAATTGTTTTGATTTTTACAAGTGTCAATAACTGCAAGTGCTGGCAGAGATAAGATTTGCTTCCGGAATATTCTCCCAATACTAGTGAACCGATTTAGTTTATTTTTAGAACAAATCTTCCTCTTTAGATGAGCAAGATAAATGCTGAGTTTCGTTGGAATATACAACAAATGTACAATGTTTGGGGCATATTAATTATCTGTGTCCAAAATAAACTCAGACTCAGATGGACCAACTTTGCTGGTTAATGATCTTGCCCAATCGTATGTCACGGGAATACTAAATACCAAGTTTTGTGGCAAAGAAACAAAAATTGTGGCTCCTATATTATCTGAGACATACACACTCACAAACACAAAAGTGAATTTTGAATTAACCCATTAACGCACAAAACCATTTTTTTTTTGTATAAAACAGTTTTTTTTAGAGCATTGAAAAACACCTGCCAATCTGTACTAATTATATTGAAACAAATATGGTTCCAAGTAATAGAGTGGGACGTATATGTCCCTCTGATAGACCTTACTAATTTCTGAGCCCCTTCACACGCAGAGGATTTAAGCGGGACATATATGCCCCTCTGTGCATTAAAGGGTTAATGAGATGTAAGAACTTGATATTAAATAAGTAATACATTAAGCATTAAATAATCTAAATACAATATAAATGTTTGGATATTTTTGAATAAATACATTTAAGTAATTTTGATATGAACGTGAAATGGAGTAAATGTAATAAAATGAGTTGATAATATTACCTGTATTACTGCAGACGTTGCTGCTACTTGCTTCAAACTAACTTTGAGGAAAAGATCATCGAGGCTTTCTACGTCGTTCTCTATCATCAATTGTTGAGGATTCCCTTCTTCGAGAATCACTCCTTTTCGCATCATTCCAATCTAAAAATGAAATTATAATTAAAGATAAGTAACCTTATTCAATCCAATTATTTATTTATCAGGCGGAAGTTTAACAAATAGAAATACATGAATTAATAAAAATAATCTATTAATCCCTTCTCGACATGTTTCGTACCTTCAGTGCCTCATCAGGAGCTAAAATCTAGAATATTTACAGCCATAATTAACTTGTCGAGCAGGGATTAATTAATTATTTTTATTAATTCACGTGTTTTTATTTGTTGACCTTCTGGCAGAAGTTGTAATAATCCTTCATATTCATCCAAACTAACATATATACATTTTACTTTATCAATTTGAAAATGTTCCCATATTGAAAAGGTTATTTATAATGTTATTCTTCAATTTGTTTATAACCTCTCTGACTTTTAATGAATCATAAATTTATTGACCGAAACTCTGTTTTTATATTTTATCTTTACATTTAATATTTATTTTATTTTAGATTTGAGTTTAGTTTTAATTGCTTCCATTGTATCCACATGCACAGAAGATGAGAACTTATCTTGAAAGTGCTTTGTAGCTTGATTAAGTCTCGTTTAGGACTAGGGAAGGCTTTCAGAGGTCAGGGAAGAGAGAGTGTGTTTAATGTTTATCAATACTTAGCCAAAGCTAAGGCTGAAAACAATTTAGACTATAACGTAGCCCGTTCAAATAGATGGTTAGATGGAGGGGAAAGGGCGTGGCCTATATCCCCGATGTAGAAAATTGGCTGTAAACATTCTCTGAGTCATAATCTTATCACTATGAAACTTAAAACGTTTTCAGTCTTAGCTTTGGCTAAGTATTGATAAATATTAAACACTATCTCCCTTATCTAACCTCTCAAAGCATTCCCTAGTCTTAAACGAGACATAATCAGTTTTATAGTGATTCACGTTAAGTGTTTGATCATTAAAAGGCTTTGCAAAAGGCAGGACAGAAGGGAGAGTGCAGGGGAAATTCCCGCCCGACATTTTTGCATGCAGAATTACTTGAACAATCTATAATTATAAACCAAAATTGAGTCAAGAAAATGGTGGAAAAATAAAATAATTGAATAAAGAAGCTAACCTTATGTGCTTTTCTCGCTTCCTCGATATAATGTGTGGTTATTATTATAGTCTTCTTTTCCACATTGGCCAGACGAACAAAATATTCCCAGATTCTATATACAGAAGATTGAATGAAAAGCTTTAGCATTATCTCTAGATATATTACTTTGAGAGTATTTAGTATAAATATATAAACATACCCATGACTAATAGCAGGATCTAGACCGACGGTAGGTTCATCGAGGATTAGGAGATCTGGACGATGCAGGAGGGTTATAAACAGAGATAATCTTCTCTGTTGTCCTCCGCTAGAAATAGAAATAACTACGATAATTATATTGTTCCTTCTACAATAATATTGATAAACCATTCATGAAATCAACATTATATTCAACAGGAACTACAAAAGCATATTGAATGAAGAGTTGAATATATTATTTTTGTTATTTATTAGTTAAATAAGTTAATTTTATAGACATTATTTTTACAACTAACTATAGATTTCTCGCAATTTTGGAAAGAAAACACGCAAAACGTTGGTCTTAAACCTAAAAATAAAGGAACAGGAAGACAGAGCAGACTCCACTTCCTGATAGGACTAGTCCCAGTCAGAAGTGAAGACAATTAGTCGAGAAATCTAGGAGGCTTTACACAACTAGACACTTCACAAGGATTTACAAAACTAAAACCAAAAGGATTATATTATTATTTATTTACTAAAGGGAAAATTATTTTTTCATTAATCATTTTTATTTTATAATGGAGATGGAGATAGTTAGCCGTTGCAGTGATACGAGGTCAAGGGATTGTTAATGTTAGCAAACATTTAACCATCCTCACCTAACTGTCTTCTTGCTCTTCCTTCCTCTCCCCTAGGCATTTTAGCACTTTCTTCCGAAGGAAAGTAGCTGTTGAGGTTGCACTCATGACGGAATTTTTGAAAAATTTCTTCAAATCTTTATCGACCCTACCTAGTAGACAGCGATAATGACCCCCGTTAAAATTTATATCTATCTATCTATCTATCTATATATATATATATATATATATATATATATATATATATATATATATAGATATATATATATGTACGTATGGAACGGCTTCTTTCTCCAGCGGTGTCGCTCCTCTCTCCATCGCAATATTTCGTCGGGTTCATCTCCGACTTCTTCAGGCTGCTATGTGTCGTCCTCGGTGGTTATCAAGGGAATGACGCTGGGTATCACATGTATGTATTCCATGCATACATGTGATACCCAGCGATGCAATTTAAAACAAAAAAAAAAAAATATATATATATATATATATATATATATATATATATATATATGTCTGTTAACACGATAGCGGCCAGAGTTTTTGAAACTTGGTATATAGCATTCAATTAGCAAACGATTGAACGAGTTCGTTAACCACCAAAATCGGTCCACCAGAAGGGGGGTTTACCCCGAACCCAAAACACTAATTTGACCATGCCAGCCGTAATATTTGTTATATTTCAACGAAATTTGGTATTCGTAGTAGTAATCTAGAGAGAAAAGTGAGATGGAAAAATAAACTAAATCGGTTCATTAGGGGGGGGTTTACTTCGGACCTACAATACCAATGCGCCACTACCAGCCGTGATTTTTGTTATATTTCGACAAAAATCGGTATATGTAGTGTTAATCTACAGGTAAAAATGTGTTGTAAAAATAAACTAAATCGGTTCGTTAGGAGGGGGGGGTTTACTCCGGACCCAAATTACTGATGTACTCATACTGGTCGTAATTTCTGCTGTATTGTAAAGAAAAGCGGTATACCTCGTGGGTAACTCATGGGAAAGAAGTGTTGTAAAAATGAGCTAAATCGGTCAATAGGAAAGGGGGGTTTACTTTGTAATATATTTCAATAGAATTAGCTTGCCAGACGTAGGTTCGCAAGGCCGCCGCAAGGAGCGCTATCTCCCACTAGAGGGACTGTATCCTGTTCCTGCGTCAGATCAATTTTTATTTATTTATTTATTTTTTATTTTTTACAGCGCATCGACTAATTCTTGGCCATTAGCGCAGATGCGTCAGATCAAAAGACGAAAATATGAAGTTTTTTGTATTTATTAAGTAGTGTAGTTGATACCATGTGTAAACATAACTCTGGAAGCAAATTAATTACAAAATTAATAATTGAAAAGTTACTCATTACAAAATTAAAAGAGAGCTATTCATGTTTTTATTTAATTTATGTAGGATATTTTAAGCAAATTGTTCTGGAAACCAGTCTACACTACCCAAATTCTGAGGAAAGTGCTTAGTTATGCAGCTCCTGCGTGACGGACTTTTTTAGTGCTGAAGAAGGCTGCCTTCTAAGAGGGAGATTCTTATCAAACACTTTGATGAGTTCGATACATTTATTTCTACAATAGACTATGGCAAACTTTAAAAAAATAAGCTGTAATATATCATTATTTGCTAGATTTTTTTTAAATTAAAAATTATGTTGGGATTTATATTTATATATATATATATATTCCTATTCTTTTGCATTTAATAGTTTTAAAAATTATTTTATAGTTTTAGTATTATTTATATCAATTCTATTTTCTTACTGCTCAACACTTTCACTATTGATTTTTAAGTTATGCTAATATTTAACTTCCCATGCTACATAAATATCGAATATACATGTAATCAATCATTCCTGTAACAGGCCAAAAGGGTCCAGAGGGGCAGATACTGTAGAGGTATCTGATTCTTGACCATAAGGCACACTAGGGAGATAGTGTGGGCAGTAATATGCTCTGGCCGCCTGATATTTCCCTTTGCAGGTATCGATTATTAATTAATTCATTCATTCATATACGGCTGGGTGAGCCTAGGGTCGATCTGGGACACCAAATCCAACTCTCGAATGACGACACTACAAGATAAAAATCTTTGGTGTGCACTTGGGTTGAATCTGGGTCCTCCACTTGGAATGCTCTACCAGTGAGCTAACCTCGCCCCCAAAATACATGTAGTATTTATAAAATATAGTACATATTTGTAAAATGTAAAAGGTAGAAAATACAGAGTTACTTTAATGTGGAAACACCTTCATAACCTTCATTTTGGAATACTCTTTTTTAGCACTTTCCTCCGAAGGAAAGTACCTATTGAGGTTGGACTCATGACGGAATTTTTGAAAAATTTCTTCAAATCTTTATCGATCCTACCTAGTAGACACCGAAAATGACCCCCGTTAAAATTTATATATATATATATATATATATATATATATATATATATATATATATATATATATATATATATATATATATATATATGTATATATATATATATATGTCTGCTAACACGATATCGGCCAGAGTTTTTGTTTTTTCGTCACGAAACTTGGTATATAGCATTCAATTAGCAAACGATTGAACGAGTTCGTTAACCACCGAAATCGGTCCACCGGAAGGGGGGGTTTACCCCGAACCCAAAACACTAATTTGACCATTTCAGCCGTAATATTTGTTATATTTCAACGAAACTTGATATTCGTAGTGGTAATATAGAGAGAAAAGTGAGATATAAAAATGAACTAAATCGGTTCATAAGGAGGGGGGGTTTACTCCGGACCAACAATACCAATTCGCCACTACCAGCCGTGATTTTAGGTATATTTCGACGAAACTCGGTATTCATAGTGGTAATCCACAGGTAAATATGTGTTGTAAAAATAAACTAAATCGGTTCATTAGGAGGGGGGGGGGGGTTTACTCCAGACCCACAATACCAATTCGCCACTACCAACCGTGATTTTTGGTATATTTCGACGAAACTCGGTATTCGTAGTGGTAATCTACAGGTAAATATGTGATGTAAAAATAAACTAAATCGGTTCATTAGGAGGGGGGGGGGTGGTTTACTCCGGACCCAAATTTTTAATATATTCATACTGGTCGTAATTTCTGCTGTATTGTAACGAAACGCGGTATACGTCCTGGGTAACTCATGAGAAAGAAGTCATGAGCTGAATCGGTCAATCGGAAAGGGGGGTTTACTTTGTAATATATTTCAATAGAAAAGCCAGCCAGACATAGGTCCACAAAGGCGCCGCAAGGAACGCTAGAGGGACTGTATCCGGTTCCTGCGTTAGATCAAAATACGATAATATGAGGTTTATTGTATTTATTAAGTAGTGTAATATGTACCATGTGTAAACATAACTCTGGAAGCAAATTAATAATTTATCATTTACTCATTACAAAATTAAAAGAGAACTATTCATGTTTTTATTTTATTTATGTAGGATATTTTAAGCAAATTGTTCTGGAAATCAGTCTACACTACCCAAATTCTGAGGAAAGTGCTTAGTTATGCAGCTCCTGCGTGACGGACTTTTTTTTAGTATGTGTATATGTAAGAAGAAAGCATACCTCATGTGTGAAACCAGCCCTTTTTCTGAGGGAAGTTGTAGGAACCTGTATAAAGACTTCATTTCATCGAGATATTGTCGAGTGAGTTGAAACAAGTTTGCGTAGAATTCCACATTTTCTTCAATACTGAGAGTCTGCTGCAGACCGACTTCCTGAAAGTTGGTAATTCATCATTTGTTAAAATATGAGATAGGAAGAAGGCAACGGCTTATCGGATAGAAAATACATTTTAATAAAGTAAAACTTGAACTTATTATTAAAAAGTTCCTCAAGGTTAAGTTCAAAAGGCTTAGGAGGAAAATTACCATTAAATAGATTTTTAGATGATCTTTAGTTATTAAGTTTGTCATGGTCAAGGGGAGGGGGGTTTCAAGAAAGAATAATTATCCTTTCTTGAAACCCCCCTCCCACGGATAAACAACATAAAGATAAATACATTTTTAATATGCTTAATTTTTAAAAAAAAAACCTTTTACAGGAGATTTTTTTAAAAATTAAGAATATTCAAAATTTATTTATCCTTTCAAGCTCAGAATATTTTAGAATTGAGATTATAATAAAGTAAATCATAGTTAAACAAAACAATTATATATTTCTCCTACTTCTCGGGATATATCACCAGGGATGCAGTTTTTTAAGCCGATAAGTTTCTCTGGTATAACATCCGGCTTTCTCAGGTGGTACATGAAGCTTGTTCGCCAGGGAAACTTTGTGGTTTAGAAAACTGCACCCCTTGTGATATATTCCGCAAAGTAGGAGGAGATAAAATCACCCAGCGACCTATTTACCTGCGGCATGTATCGTATTTACCTGCGGCATGCATCCTATTTACCTGCGGCATGTACCCTATTTACCTGGGGCATGTATCCTATTTACCTGCGGCATGCATCCTATTTACCTGTGGCATGTATCGTATTTACCTGTGGCATGCATCCCATTTACCTGTGGCATGTATCCTATTTACCTGCAGCATGTATCGTATTTACCTGCGGCATGTATCCTATTTACCTGCTGCATGTATCCTATTTACCTGTGGCATGTATCCTATTTACCTGTGGCATGTATCCTATTTACCTGTGGCGTGTAACCTATTTACCTGTGGCATGTATCCTATTTGAGAGAGAGTTTTAATTCCAAGTTTGATTTTTCCTTTATTCAATGTTTTCAGGCCGACTATACAAGAGAGAAGGGTTGTCTTCCCACAGCCGCTTGGCCCGAGTAGAGTGTAACTGGAACAATAAAACCTGAATTACCAACTATTATCCACAAACCTCTTCCCGTCCATGTTGCACAGAATCTTTACTTCAATAAATATTATTTTCATTCTGTAAGTTGAAGGTGAGGACGAGGAAGAATACTAGTAGGAGTTGCTCGTTAAAAGTGTGAATCAGACTTGTCTACTTAACCAATCATGAGATTCTTACCCTGATTTAACGTTTTACTCTCAATCTTCTAAATTATGGACCTTAATATGAAATTATCAAAATTAGAATATACCTTAACATGACTTGTATTAAGATGCCTAATGACAAACCTAAACAGGTTCGAAATGTCGCAAGTATAACTCAATGTTTTAAACAATTTTGTGGAGCAACTCCTGCTCGTTATTACAATAATTCTTTTCATTGTATAAACTATTCAGTTTACTAAATATTTTTATCTAAATCTAAAAGATTAATTTTGAAACTTAAAACATCGAAATTAGAAGAATTTATACAGTTATTATTAGTTTTTATTTTCTCTGCTACAATCAGTTGTATAGCCATGAAGTCCTGCCAGGGCAATAGGTGAGTACTTACATTATAGTAGCCATAGCTGGAATAGTAATCATAATGGATAATTTTGGAGGCCCGGTAGCTGTGAGTGTTAAGGCGTGAGCACTTAACACTGCGTGCCAAAGGTCGTGGGATCGATTCCCACTAGGGTTGGTGGATTTTCTTTAGAAAAAAGAAAAGGCATCAGCCCTATCCTGGCTAGAAAAGGATGGTAACCCGTCCCAAATTTCATAGTAAATAATAATGGACGTTAGAATTTAAAATTTAAATAATAATAGATAATAGAAACGATTTGACTTCACAAATGGATTTACTATAGATGACAAATAACTTTGAAAAAAAGATGCCAAGTTCCCAGGCCCCTCCCAGATACAGTTATCCTACGAATGTTATGATATCATAGTATTGGGCCAAGTTTAACGCCCTTAAAAATTATCATGAACCTAATAATACCCCCTCACTTATTTGTGCATTTCAAACTTGGCCAGTTTTTTTTTGATAATGGCCACTATAACGATCGGATTTTGTATAACATTTCTGGGATTTAAAGATTCGGGCCCTTAGGGTAACAAGTCAGAATTATTATAAACTATCTGATGACTTGGATCAAACGATCGGGTTTGTATGAACTCTATGTAAGTTAAAACAGTCATCATTTAATGAAAATTTACGAATATTTGAAGAGAAAGCTCCATCATCAAAACCCAATGCCTCATGACTCATCATCAAGTCTTTCTTTGGCTGTAGAAAAGATGCTTCCTTACGTTTGGTTAATCTATGAGATTATAAACATACACGGCGAAGAAGGAAACTCTTTCAAAGAGTTCAATGCTAGAAGAAGTGATCCGATCAAAGCCATGTTTTGACTATTGCTTCTAAGATCCCCAATGCTAGAAGAAGTGATCCGATCAAAGCCATGTTTTGACTATTGCTTCTAAGATCCCCAATGCTAGAAGAAGTGATCAGATCAAAGCCATGTTTTGACTATTGCTTCTAAGATCCCCAATGCCAGAAGAAGTGATCCGATCAAAGCCATGTTTCGACTATTGCTTCTAAGATCCCCAATGCTAGAAGAAGTGATCCGATCAAAGCCATGTTTTGACTATTGCTTCTAAGATCCCTAATGCTAGAAGAAGTGATTTGATCAAAGCCATGTTTTGACTATTGCTTCTAAGATCCCTAATGCTAGAAGAAGTGATCCGATCAAAGCCATGTTTTGACTATTGCTTCTAAGATCCCCAATGCTAGAAGAAGTGATCCGATCAAAGCCATGTTTCGACTATTGCTTCTAAGATCCCCAATGCTAGAAGAAGTGACCCGATCAAAGCCATGTTTTGACTATTGCTTCTAAGATCCCCAATGCCAGAAGAAGTGATCCGATCAAAGCCATGTTTTGACTATTGCTTCTAAGATCCCCAATGCTAGAAGAAGTGATCCGATCAAAGCCATGTTTCGACTATTGCTTCTAAGATCCCCAATGCTAGAAGAAGTGATCCGATCAAAGCCATGTTTCGACTATTGCTTCTAAGATCCCCAATGCCAGAAGAAGTGATCCGATCAAAGCCATGTTTTGACTATTGCTTCTAAGATCCCCAATGCCAGAAGAAGTGATCCGATCAAAGCCATGTTTCGACTATTGCTTCTAAGATCCCCAATGCTAGAAGAAGTGATCCGATCAAAGCCATGTTTTGACTATTGCTTCTAAGATCCCCAATGCTAGAAGAAGTGATCCGATCAAAGCCATGTTTCGACTATTGCTTCTAAGATCCCCAATGCTAGAAGAAGTGACCCGATCAAAGCCATGTTTTGACTATTGCTTCTAAGATCCCCAATGCCAGAAGAAGTGATCCGATCAAAGCCATGTTTTGACTATTGCTTCTAAGATCCCCAATGCTAGAAGAAGTGATCCGATCAAAGCCATGTTTCGACTATTGCTTCTAAGATCCCCAATGCTAGAAGAAGTGATCCGATCAAAGCCATGTTTCGACTATTGCTTCTAAGATCCCCAATGCCAGAAGAAGTGATCCGATCAAAGCCATGTTTCGACTATTGCTTCTAAGATCCCCAATGCCAGAAGAAGTGATCCGATCAAAGCCATGTTTTGACTATTGCTTCTAAGATCCCCAATGCTAGAAGAAGTGATCCGATCAAAGCCATGTTTCGACTATTGCTTCTAAGATCCCCAATGCTAGAAGAAGTGATCCGATCAAAGCCATGTTTCGACTATTGCTTCTAAGATCCCCAATGCTAGAAGAAGTGATCCGATCAAAGCCATGTTTTGACTATTGCTTCTAAGATCCCCAATGTCTCTCATTCTGCATAAATTAAACAACTAGATAGATATTTATTTTATTTCTGTAAGATATATCTTGTAGAAATAATATAAATATTAGGCACTTTATTTATTTCCATTTCGAGTCTGGTAAATGCTATAATGCTTTAACAATTTCACAGTAAATGACAATATAAATTTTGTATAATTCTAAAGTTAACTTAATATATTATTTACATCATTCATATATTTATTATTTTCATATGTTTTTCCAATATTTATACTAAACAAATTATAAGATTATTTTTATAATATATTTTTTTTTTTATTCGTAGTTAATAATAAATGGACGTTAAAATTTAATAATATTTTTTAACAATAAAATACTTGTTAATATTACCTTAAATGTATCAGTATTATCCAATTATGTATATTAATGTGCTCTTCAAAATAGAAAAAATTACAAAAAATTAAAACTGTAAGTAAAATATAGAAAAAAAAATTATATTGTGAATCTACTGTGTGACACTTAGAGAGTGAAAGTTCTTACAGATAGTTTCAATGAATGTATAAAGCCGATTCCATTCCTCTATGGTGGTTATATTTAACTTATTTTGAATAGCCTGAAGGTGAGAGGATGCAGAAGTGGATGGCTTTGGAATATCTTCTCTGTTATCTTCAAGTGCTGAACAGTGTAGGAGGAGGTGGTATAGACGATTGGTATTTATGTACTGTTTGCAGAACGGGCAGAGATCATTAGCTTTGAGGGAGAATCGTTGACTTTCTTGGTGTAGCTTAATGCTTTCACGGTTTCCAACCCTTAGTCTGCTAATGTATCTTAATTTTGTTAAATTTATTCTGAACATCAAGTAGGTTTCTGGCTGAGATGGATTAAAGCTATACAGCACTCTGTAATTGGGATTCCTACTTGAATTTAGTGTTATATTGATGTCCGTTCATAAATTACAACTAACCACTCCCAATGAAATGAAGGAACAACATTATATTACACTAACTTACATTGTGCCTTTGGTGACTGTTAGATTTATCCCGGCAAGAACTAGGTGCTTAGGTTCTCCAGAAATCTTCTCTAAGATCCTAGAACCACCCCCAATGAAATGAAGGAACAACATTATATTACACTAACTTACATTGTGCCTTTGGTGACTGTTAGATTTATCCCGGCAAGAACTAGGTGCTTAGGTTCTCCAGAAATCTTCTCTAAGATCCTAGAACCACTCCCAATGAAATGAAGGAACAACATTATATTACACTAACTTACATTGTGCCTTTGGTGACTGTTAGATTTATCCCGGCAAGAACTAGGTGCTTAGGTTCTCCAGAAATCTTCTCTAAGATCCTAGAACCACCCCCAATGAAATGAAGGAACAACATTATATTACACTAACTTACATTGTGCCTTTGGTGACTGTTAGATTTATCCCGGCAAGAACTAGGTGCTTAGGTTCTCCAGAAATCTTCTCTAAGATCCTAGAACCACTCCCAATGAAATGAAGGAACAACATTATATTACACTAACTTACATTGTGCCTTTGGTGACTGTTAGATTTATCCCGGCAAGAACTAGGTGCTTAGGTTCTCCAGAAATCTTCTCTAAGATCCTAGAACCACCCCCAATGAAATGAAGGAACAACATTATATTACACTAACTTACATTGTGCCTTTGGTGACCGTTAGATTTATCCCGGCAAGAACTAGGTGCTTAGGTTCTCCAGAAATCTTCTCTAAGATCCTAGAACCACTCCCAATGAAATGAAGGAACAACATTATATTACACTAACTTACATTGTGCCTTTGGTGACCGTTAGATTTATCCCGGCAAGAACTAGGTGCTTAGGTTCTCCAGAAATCTTCTCTAAGATCCTAGAACCACTCCCAATGAAATGAAGGAACAACATTATATTACACTAACTTACATTGTGCCTTTGGTGACTGTTAGATTTATCCCGGCAAGAACTAGGTGCTTAGGTTCTCCAGAAATCTTCTCTAAGATCCTAGAACCACTCCCAATGAAATGAAGGAACAACATTATATTACACTAACTTACATTGTGCCTTTGGTGACCGTTAGATTTATCCCGGCAAGAACTAGGTGCTTAGGTTCTCCAGAAATCTTCTCTAAGATCCTAGAACCACTCCCAATGAAATGAAGGAACAACATTATATTACACTAACTTACATTGTGCCTTTGGTGACCGTTAGATTTATCCCGGCAAGAACTAGGTGCTTAGGTTCTCCAGAAATCTTCTCTAAGATCCTAGAACCACTCCCAATGAAATGAAGGAACAACATTATATTACACTAACTTACATTGTGCCTTTGGTGACCGTTAGATTTATCCCGGCAAGAACTAGGTGCTTAGGTTCTCCAGAAATCTTCTCTAAGATCCTAGAACCACTCCCAATGAAATGAAGGAACAACATTATATTACACTAACTTACATTGTGCCTTTGGTGACCGTTAGATTTATCCCGGCAAGAACTAGGTGCTTAGGTTCTCCAGAAATCTTCTCTAAGATCCTAGAACCACTCCCAATGAAATGAAGGAACAACATTATATTACACTAACTTACATTGTGCCTTTGGTGACTGTTAGATTTATCCCGGCAAGAACTAGGTGCTTAGGTTCTCCAGAAATCTTCTCTAAGATCCTAGAACCACTCCCAATGAAATGAAGGAACAACATTATATTACACTAACTTACATTGTGCCTTTGGTGACCGTTAGATTTATCCCGGCAAGAACTAGGTGCTTAGGTTCTCCAGAAATCTTCTCTAAGATCCTAGAACCACTCCCAATGAAATGAAGGAACAACATTATATTACACTAACTTACATTGTGCCTTTGGTGACTGTTAGATTTATCCCGGCAAGAACTAGGTGCTTAGGTTCTCCAGAAATCTTCTCTAAGATCCTAGAACCACTCCCAATGAAATGAAGGAACAACATTATATTACACTAACTTACATTGTGCCTTTGGTGACTGTTAGATTTATCCCGGCAAGAACTAGATGCGTAGGTTCTCCAGAAATCTTCTCTAAGATTCTAGAATCACTCCCAATGAAATGAAGGAACAACATTATATTACACTAACTTACATTGTGCCTTTGGTGACTGTTAGATTTATCCCGGCAAGAACTAGGTGCTTAGGTTCTCCAGAAATCTTCTCTAAGATCCTAGAACCACCCCCAATGAAATGAAGGAACAACATTATATTACACTAACTTACATTGTGCCTTTGGTGACTGTTAGATTTATCCCGGCAAGAACTAGGTGCTTAGATTCTCCAGAAATCTTCTCTAAGATCCTAGAACCACTCCCAATGAAATGAAGGAACAACATTATATTACACTAACTTACATTGTGCCTTTGGTGACCGTTAGATTTATCCCGGCAAGAACTAGGTGCTTAGGTTCTCCAGAAATCTTCTCTAAGATCCTAGAACCACTCCCAATGAAATGAAGGAACAACATTATATTACACTAACTTACATTGTGCCTTTGGTGACTGTTAGATTTATCCCGGCAAGAACTAGGTGCTTAGGTTCTCCAGAAATCTTCTCTAAGATCCTAGAACCACTCCCAATGAAATGAAGGAACAACATTATATTACACTAACTTACATTGTGCCTTTGGTGACTGTTAGATTTATCCCGGCAAGAACTAGATGCGTAGGTTCTCCAGAAATCTTCTCTAAGATTCTAGAATCACTCCCAATGAAATGAAGGAACAACATTATATTACACTAACTTACATTGTGCCTTTGGTGACTGTTAGATTTATCCCGGCAAGAACTAGATGCTTAGGTTCTCCAGAAATCTTCTCTAAGATTCTAGAATCACCCCCAATGAAATGAAGGAACAACATTATATTACACTAACTTACATTGTGCCTTTGGTGACTGTTAGATTTATCCCGGCAAGAACTAGGTGCTTAGGTTCTCCAGAAATCTTCTCTAAGATTCTAGAATCACTCCCATACTTCTTATAGCCATCTTCCACCAATACCATAACTTCATCTTCCATTTTACCTCCAATATCTGCAATATAAAAAAAAAATTAATTCACTTATATCAAGAAACTAATTGATTACTCCTTATAAATAAAATGCAGATATTGCCTGGAAATTGCACACAATCAAACCCTTTCTAGATAAATATCTGGTCAATTCATTATTTACTTGTCTATATAACGAAAAATAAAAACAAGCAAGAACTGCACCATTTTAGCACAGCTCATTTATTATCCCTAGTGCCATTTTGAAAGCTTAGAATAGAAAAATAAAAACAATTAAAGCTTACATACCATGATTCCTTAACCCTTTTCCAGATATTCACGAAAATATACGAAGATCCCAAAACTTTTCATGTCTTTTAATAAAATATTTCTTTCGAATACTTCTTTAACCTCAAATGTAACCAAAATTTAAACTCTTATTTTAGATAAATTTCGTAGATGTAGAAAATATTTCAATTGAATCCCACGATTCTAAGTACCCAACCGAAAATTAGTTACAAAATTAATTTTTTCCCACTTTTCTTTTGGTAATCAGACGAAAGATGTTTTTACCAAATTTGATCAAACTCGGACAATTTTGGAGCCCGTGTGAGAGCGGACAGACAAATATACATACAAAATTTTGAACGACCGTTCTTTTCGAGATCTGTGGGTTCTGAAATGTAAAACTTTCTAGTCGGGACTTGCGGATTGCATGATGAGGTGAACCTGATAAGCTAGTCTCCTCCCTATTGAAGGAGAAATGCCAAGAAACTGTTTATTGTGAATTTTATAAAGCATATTTATTTTGAAATAAATCATATTTACCTAAGGTAATGCTAGGTACTGTGACTAGGTCGGAAACCAGTCTGCCCTGGAGAATAAGGGTCTCATTCCCGCAGAACACGTTAAGGAATTTGAGAAGAACCTTCTAGAATATCTTAGACAAGAGACTGAATGGCCTTTAGTGTTCGGCGGGTTTATGAAGGGAAGGACATGGCGTGCTTGCGGTCCTGTATGAAGTGCCTGAGACATAAACATGGGCGTATATGAGGGGGGGGCTGCAGCCCCCCCCCCGAAATTTGGATTTGATCGGTAAAAATTTCATAAAACCCTTAAAAATAAATAAAATAAGTTCATTTAGTTCATAAAACATATTCTATTTTGGGTGTAATAGCGTTTAAGTTGGCTAAAACTCTTCCAAGATCTAAATTGTTAGTATTCCATACACCGGAAATGGTCTCATCCACCCCCCCCCCTAAGTTTTCCCAGCCCCCTCCGAAATTATTTTCTATGTACGCCCATGGACAGGAATTGTAGAGGTGCGAATACAAAATGCTGTATTGGTCATCTACAGAAGATTCCAATATTTCCCTTGAGCTGTCGATGATGTCAAGACTAAGTTTCAAACTACTAACTCCGTGCCAAGGGTAGTGGGTTCGATTCCCACTAGGGATGGTGGCTTTTCTTTCGAAAAAAGAAAAGGAATCAGCCCTATTCTGGCTACAAAAGTGTGGTAACCTGTAGGTAATGCTTCTCAAAACTCCGTGTTATTTATATATGGACGTTAGAATTTAAATAAATGAAAAACATGATATGTGACTTGTCGCTGTTCTGACTCCTCAATAGGCCATTGTTGTCAATTAACATTAAATCTACTATACAGGGTGTCCCACATTGAGGTATCATAACTCAAGGGGTTTATTCTACATCGCATTTGTAGTTCAGGGACGCAGAAATGAACGTTCTATCTCAACATGCAGAGGAGCTACTTAAACTTTTGTCTTTTTTAAAAACTACTGGCTTTTCTAAAAGAAAAACTGAGTTTTCGGAATTTGTGATCAATGCATCGTAAATAAAGACCACATTTTTAGAATCTACATTAAATTTCCAATAAGAAACACCCGTTATTGAAATATTACTATGTAAATTAAGAGCTATATTCAAAGGAAAATAGATGAGAACGTTTAATATTAGGTTTTTTATTAAATTATTCAATATTTTCTTAATCAGCAATTTTTAGACTTAGAGGTTTGCTCCCCCCCCCCTCAAAAGTTGCATTATTTAAGAAGCTTCAAAATGGTACCTCGTAGTTTTAGAAACAAATCTATTTCAATCTACTTTTTCCTGATTTCTAAGTCAAAACCATTGAGTTAGAAGGGAGGGGAGGGAGTCTAAACGATAAAAGTTGAAGCCTAAAATCGGCCATATCAGTGTGACAAAAAGCGCGCGAAAAGTTGAATTTTTGAATATTATTGTAAACAAACAATAACATTAAAGGAATTTATGTGTCGTATTCGTATAAATTGACATTTATATAAATGTATAAATATAAATCAATAAGAAAATGATATATATATATTCGTTCAAATTCATTTTTTGATTACGATCATATTCAGATTCAAATTTTCGCGCGTCACTACTGGTACTTTTGTCACACTGGCATAGCCGATTTCAGACCTACACTTTTCTAGCATTGGATGATAGATAACACTCCCTCCACTATCTTCTAACTCAATGGTCAAAACCAATAAAAGTGCTTCAGAGTGAACGAGCCATTCTGAACAAAGTCTTTAATTTCACAAGATGATGGCGATGTCCCATTCTTCCCAAACCACATGCCGTTTATTACACAAGTCCTTCTACCAAATAACAACTCACTCTGGTTTCAAATGGATGGTTGCCCAGCTGATAATGGACGAGTGGTGACGGAATGGCTGAAGAGTGAATTCCCTAACTGTTTCCGCACACACATTTTTTGCTCAGAATAAGGATACGAGTACAATTCGGAATCAAGTGTGAAAGAATTTAGAAGAACATATTGGCAATAAATAGCATTATTGTAAATACAATGATTGCATGAATTATATGGTTATGCCTTGACGGTCTTGGTAATAAATAGCATTATTGTAAATACAATGATTGCATGAATTATATGGTTATGCCTTGACGGTCTTGGTAATAAATAGCATTATTGTAAATACAATGATTGCATGCATTATATGGTTATGCCTTGACGGTCTTGGTAATAAATAGCATTATTGTAAATACAATGATTGCATGAATTATATGGTTATGCCTTGACGGTCTTGGCAATAAATAGCATTATTGTAAATACAATGATTGCATGTATTATATGGTTATGCCTTGACGGTATTGGCAATAAATAGCATTATTGTAAATACAATGATTGCATGAATTATATGGTTATGCCTTGACGGTCTTGGTAATAAATAGCATTATTGTAAATACAATGATTGCATGAATTATATGGTTATGCCTTGACGGTCTTGGTAATAAATACCATTATTGTAAATATAATGATTGCATGAATTATATGGTTATGCCTTGACGGTCTTGGTAATAAATAGCATTATTGTAAATACAATGATTGCATGAATTATATGGTTATGCCTTGAAGGTCTTGGTAATAAATAGCATTATTGTAAATACAATGATTGCATGAATTATATGGTTATGCCTTGACGGTCTTGGTAATAAATAGCATTATTGTAAATACAATGATTGCATGTATTATATGGTTATGCCTTGAAGGTCTTGGTAATAAATAGCATTATTGTAAATACAATGATTGCATGAATTATATGGTTATGCCTTGACGGTCTTGGTAATAAATAGCATTATTGTAAATACAATGATTGCATGAATTATATGGTTATGCCTTGACGGTCTTGGTAATAAATAGCATTATTGTAAATACAATGATTGCATGAATTATATGGTTATGCCTTGACGGTCTTGGTAATAAATAGCATTATTGTAAATACAATGATTGCATGAATTATATGGTTATGCCTTGACGGTCTTGGTAATAAATACCATTATTGTAAATATAATGATTGCATGAATTATATGGTTATGCCTTGAAGGTCTTGGTAATAAATAGCATTATTGTAAATACAATGATTGCATGAATTATATGGTTATGCCTTGACGGTATTGCCAATAAATACCATTATTGTAAATACAATGATTGCATGTATTATATGGTTATGCCTTGAAGGTCTTGGTAATAAATACCATTATTGTAAATACAATGATTGCATGTATTATATGGTTATGCCTTGACGGTATTGGCAATAAATACCATTATTGTAAATACAATGATTGCATGAATTATATGGTTATGCCTTGACGGTATTGGCAATAAATACCATTATTGTAAATACAATGATTGCATGTATTATATGGTTATGCCTTGAAGGTCTTGGCAATAAATACCATTATTGTAAATACAATGATTGCATGAATTATATGGTTAAGCCTTGACGGTATTGGCAATAAATAGCATTATTGTAAATACAATGATTGCATGTATTATATGGTTATGCCTTGACGGTATTGGCAATAAATAGCATAATAGCATTATTGTAAATACAATGATTGCATGTGTTATATGGTTATGCCTTGAAGGTCTTGGCAATAAATAGCATTATTGTAAATACAATGATTGCATGAATTATATGGTTATGCTTTGAGGGTCTTGGCAATAAATACCATTATTGTAAATACAATGATTGCATGTATTATATGGTTATGCCTTGACGGTCTTGGTAATAAATACCATTATTGTAAATACAATGATTGCATGAATTATATGGTTATGCCTTGACGGTATTGGCAATAAATACCATTATTGTAAATACAATGATTGCATGTATTATATGGTTATGCCTTGAAGGTCTTGGCAATAAATACCATTATTGTAAATACAATGATTGCATGAATTATATGGTTAAGCCTTGACGGTATTGGCAATAAATAGCATTATTGTAAATACAATGATTGCATGTATTATATGGTTATGCCTTGACGGTATTGGCAATAAATAGCATAATAGCATTATTGTAAATACAATGATTGCATGTGTTATATGGTTATGCCTTGAAGGTCTTGGCAATAAATAGCATTATTGTAAATACAATGATTGCATGAATTATATGGTTATGCCTTGAGGGTCTTGGCAATAAATACCATTATTGTAAATACAATGATTGCATGTATTATATGGTTATGCCTTGACGGTCTTGGTAATAAATACCATTATTGTAAATACAATGATTGCATGAATTATATGGTTATGCCTTGACGGTATTGGCAATAAATAGCATTATTGTAAATACAATGATTGCATGTATTATATGGTTATGCCTTGACGGTATTGGCAATAAATACCATTATTGTAAATACAATGATTGCATGAATTATATGGTTATGCCTTGACGGTATTGGCAATAAATACCATTATTGTAAATACAATGATTGCATGTATTATATGGTTATGTCTTGAAGGTCTTGGCAATAAATACCATTATTGTAAATACAATGATTGCATGTATTATATGGTTATGCCTTGACGGTCTTGGCAATAAATACCATTATTGTAAATACAATGATTGCATGAATTATATGGTTATGCCTTGACGGTATTGGCAATAAGTAGCATTATTGTAAATACAATGATTGCATGTATTATATGGTTATGCCTTGACGGTATTGGCAATAAATACCATTATAGTAAATACAATGATTGCATGAATTATATGGTTAAGCCTTGACGGTATTGGCAATAAATAGCATTATTGTAAATACAATGATTGCATGTATTATATGGTTATGCCTTGACGGTATTGGCAATAAATAGCATAATAGCATTATTGTAAATACAAATGATTGCATGTGTTATATTGGTTATGCCTTGAAGGTCTTGGCAATAAATAGCATTATTGTAAATACAATGATTGCATGAATTATATGGTTATGCCTTGAGGGTCTTGGCAATAAATACCAATTATTGTAAATACAATGATTGCATGTATTATATGGTTATGCCTTGACGGTCTTGGTAATAATACCATTATTGTAAATACAATGATTGCATGAATTATATGGTTATGCCTTGACGGTATTGGCAATAAATACCATTATTGTAAATACAATGATTGCATGTATTATATGGTTATGCCTTGAAGGTCTTGGCAATAAATACCATTATTGTAAATACAATGATTGCATGAATTATATGGTTAAGCCTTGACGGTATTGGCAATAAATAGCATTATTGTAAATACAATGATTGCATGTATTAATATGTTATGCCTTGACGGTATTGGCAATAAATAGCATAATAGCATTATTGTAAATACAATGCTTGCATGTGTTATATGGTTATGCCTTGAAGGTCTTGGCAATAAATAGCATTATTGTAAATACAATGATTGCATGTATTATATGGTTATGCCTTGAGGGTCTTGGCAATAAATACCATTATTGTAAATACAATGATTGCATGTATTATATGGTTATGCCTTGACGGTCTATGGTAATAAATACCATTATTGTAAATACAATGATTGCATGAATTATATGGTTATGCCTTGACGGTATTGGCAATAAATAGCATTATTGTAAATACAATGATTGCATGTATTATATGGTTATGCCTTGACGGTATTGGCAATAAATACCATTATTGTAAATACAATGATTGCATGAATTATATGGTTATGCCTTGACGGTATTGGCAATAAATACCAATTATTGTAAATACAATGATTGCATGTATTATATGGTTATGTCTTGAAGGTCTTGGCAATAAATACCATTATTGTAAATACAATGATTGCATGTATTATATGGTTATGCCTTGACGGTCTTGGCAATAAATACCATTATTGTAAATACAATGATTGCATGAATTATATGGTTATGCCTTGACGGTATTGGCAATAAATAGCATTATTGTAAATACAATGATTGCATGTATTATATGGTTATGCCTTGACGGTATTGGCAATAAATACCATTATTGTAAATACAATGATTGCATGAATTATATGGTTATGCCTTGACGGTATTGACAATAAATACCATTATTGTAAATACAAATTGCATGTATTATATGGTTATGTCTTGAAGGTCTTGGCAATAAATACCATTATTGTAAATACAATGATTGCATGTATTATTGGTTATGCCTTGACGGTCTTGGCAATAAATACTATTATTGTAAATACAATGATTGCATGTATTATATGGTTATGCCTTGACGGTCTTGGCAATAAATACCATTATTGTTAATACAATGATTGCATGTATTATATGGTTTGCCTTGACGGTCTTGGCAATAAATAGCATTATTTGTAAATACAATGATTGCATGTATTATATGGTTATGCCTTGACGGTATGGCAATAAATAGCATTATTGTAAATACAATGATTGCATGTATTATATGGTTATGCCTTGACGGTATTGGCAATAAATCCCATATTGTAAATACAATGATTGTATGTATTATATGGTTATGCCTTGAGGGTCTTGGTAATAAATACCATTATTGTAAATACAATGATTGCATGAATTATATGGTTATGGCTTGACGGTCTTGGCAATAAATACCATTATTGTAAATACAATGATTGCATGTGTTATATGGTTATGCCTTGACGGTCTTGGTAATAAATACCATTATTGTAAATACAATGATTGCATGTATTATATGGTTATGCCTTGACGGTCTTGGCAATAAATACCATTATTGTAAATACAATGATTGCATGAATTATATGGTTATGCCTTGAGGGTCTTGGTAATAAATAGCATTATTGTAAATACAATGATTGCATGTATTATATGGTTATGCCTTGACGGTCTTGGCAATAAATACCATTATTGTAAATACAATGATTGCATGAATTATATGGTTATGCCTTGAAGGTCTTGGTAATAAATAGCATTATTGTAAATACAATGATTGCATGTATTATATGGTTATGCCTTGACGGTATTGGCAATAAATACCATTATTGTAAATACAATGATTGCATGAATTATATGGTTATGCCTTGACGGTCTTGGCAATAAATACCATTATTGTAAATACAATGATTGCATGTATTATATGGTTATGCCTTGACGGTCTTGGCAATAAATACCATTATTGTAAATACAATGATTGCATGTATTATATGGTTATGCCTTGACGGTCTTGGTAATATTGATTCTATTCTGTTTGATTAAATTTCTGCTTATAAGTATACTGGGTTATTTATTACAATAATTTGAAATTGTATACAAAAAACACTCTCCTGTAGACAAAAAGCAAAAAAAAAACAAAAAAAAAAAACATTGAAATGAAAGGAACCCTCAAAAGTTGCTTAAAATGTTACCTCGTTTTCCTAGGAAAAATCGATAGAAATCTATGGGGAGAAAATGGTTATTACTAGAGCCCGGAAGTTAGGCAAAATGCCTTTTTTATCTGAATGGATATATTGAAGAATGAGATAGAAATAAATGTTTTCGTGCATTTAGGAAGTGTAGAGACAATTTTTATTTTGCCTATTTTGGCTTCCGTTGCCTTTTTTTTTTTTTTGCCTTTTTGCTCGTTATGCAATTTTTTCTGCGATTTAAACATTTTTTTTTTTTTTTTTTTTTTTTTAGAAAAAAAGCACCGTTCATCGAAGACAAAAAAGGTTGCACAAATTAAATTACATATTGTCGTCACAAATATCAATTCGATAGCTTATTTTCCCAACCCTTGGATTTAACCTCAGTAAATAACAGAACCTTCCTTTGTAGAAGGAATGCACAAGCATAATGAATAGCAGGAAAGAGAGAGGACGAGAGAAGTACGTCACTTCTCATTCCTGACACCCCTTTTGCTGTGACAATCCGTAATTACCTGGTATTCCGGATTTCGAAATGATAAGATAATGCAGAGGAAGTTTTTCCATGATGAAAAACATTTTTTTCTGAGGTCTATGACATTTGATACTTTGAAAAAGCATCTTGTTGTTGCTTGTAAGAAGGGAAAGTAAGAGTAAGTACACTAATTCTGTGATAAATTGGTAATAAAGAAATGAATGAGCATTTAAAATACATATTTTCATTAACAATGAGTAAGATTCCACTTTGCCTTCACTCCTAATAAATGCCTATTTTAATTACAGTACTGCCTATTTTCAGTATTTTAAGCGCCTTTTTGCCTGCCTATTTTAACCAGAAATAAAATGCCTAACTTCCGGGCTGTAGTTATTACTGTGGACTAATAACTATTTTTTCATTAGATTTTCAAAATATCTACAAATATAAGCTTAACAACTAACTGAATCCACGCCATTATGGAGGACGTCTTGTCTTAAGAGTTCTCATGAACTGGCACTGCTCCTGGATCCTGTTGATGAGTTCCTCCTTCGTCGTCACGGGCTCTGAATACACTCTGCTCTTCAATGTTCCCAATACATGGAAATCTAGATGGTTCAGATCAGGAGGCAAACGAACTGGTTCATAGTGGCCGATACAACGATTAGGGAATTCAGTGTTCAGCCATTCCGTCACCACTCGTCCATTATCAGCTGGGCAACCATCCATTTGAAACCAGAGTGAGTTGTTATTTGGTAGAAGGACTTGTGTAATAAACGGCATGTGGTTTGGGAAGAATGGGACATCGCCATCATCTTGTGAAATTAAAGAATTTGTTCAGAATGGCTCGTTCACGCTGAAGCACATTTATTGGTTTTGACTTAGAAATCAGGAAAAAGTAGATTGAAATAGATTTGTTTCTAAAACTACGAGGTACCATTTTGAAGCTTATTAAATAATGCAACTTTTGAGGGGGGGGGGGGGGGAGCAAACCTCTAAGTCTAAAAATTGCTGATTAAGAAAATATTGAATAATTTAATAAAAAACCTAATATTAAACGTTCTCATCTATTTTCCTTTGAATATAGCTCTTAATTTACATAGTAATATTTCAATAACGGGTGTTTCTTATTGGAAATTTAATGTAGATTCTAAAAATGTGGTCTTTATTTACGATGCATTGATCAAATTCCGAAAACTCAGTTTTTCTTTTAGAAAAGCCAGTAGTTTTTAAAAAAGACAAAAGTTTAAGTAGCTCCTCTGCATGTTGAGATAGAACGTTCATTTCTGCGTCCCTGAACTACAAATGCGATGCAGAATAAACTCCTAAAGTTATGATATCTCAATGTGGAACACCCTTTATAAGTATATATATATTTGTCAAATACCACTCACTCACTCACTCACTGACCTATCATCGCCCAGCCCAAACCACTTGACAGACAAATTTGAGATTTTGCATAGACACTCCATTTTGCAAGTAAAAACTCCCTAAGAAAGTTTTTTTTTTTTATATTCAAATTTTTAAGTATTTTTAGAGGTATTTGAAGTTTTAGTTGGTGTTAAAGAGAGCATGCGTTGCTAGGACGATAACAGGTCAGCTGTTACCGTACTGTTTCTATTTCATAATATTATCTTTATTTGCGGTTCATTTCAACTATGAGGGCAGACCTTGAATTACTAGAAATAAACTGTGATTTTGTCCCTTATTGAGTTTACGCTACACCTGGTGATGGTCAATCGGAGGTAATAATATCCCGAACCCTTGCACAGCCTCCTCACCCATCAGCATCCCCCAGTCAGAACACTTCTTGGTAATGCTCGCAAATATAATAGGTGTTTCCAAATGACATCCTGGAAACATGCATTTTTAACCTTCAACGTACATTTATTATTGAGAACGAATTTTGACCTCTGCTGGTTAAACTAATGTTACTGCTAACCTATAGATGACGTGTTATCTCTAGGTTATCTGATTGTTGACACTGGTCCAGAGCGCCCCAGTGTAAGGAAACATTATACTTTGATTACTTATCAATTGATGAATAACATATAGCTGTTACCCAGTGTGCCATGCTACACCAACTTTATATTATATAGCTGTAAGGAACAAACATACAGCTAGTAGACTATTTTCACGTTGCCTATGACACTTCCCGTATCAAGACCTACCTGTGTGCCAAGTTTGGTCAACATCGGTCAAACAGTTTGGATTTGTATAAGGGACAAACAGACGGACAGCTGACAGATGATTTTGACCTAGCCTATGACGCTCCCCGTATCAACCCCTACCTGTGTGCCAAGTTTGGTCAAAATCGCTCAAAAACTGTGGATTCATATAAGGAACAAATTGAATGGCTTTTTCTTTTTTTCCCCACAATATTGTATCCCTATACTGTGGGAGTTCATTTAGGTTCTGCAGGTTCCATCTTCCAATACTGCCTGCATTACAATCAAAGTAATATACCTTTTTTTTCTGAGTTTTAAAAGTATAATAATAATATTAAGATAGAGAAATATGATAGCGTAATGATGACAACTATAATAATAATACAAATAAAAATAGTAATAATAATATTGAGAAAGACACATATTATAATATCAAAATTATAAATTAATTGAAAGAAATAAAAAAAATAATGAATATAAATGAATCAAATAAAATAAATAACTGATTAATGAAAAGAAAACGTCCGTTCTTGGAATGGCTTATTCTTGCGATTGTTAAAACAAAAGTCAATCAGGATTGTGGTCATGAGAAACTGTTCAATTATTTATAGCAGCATTATTTTTCAAAAATAAATGCACTACTTTTCTCATTTGTTCCAATACTAAACATAAAGGTATGAATTCTGTATACGCACTTTTGATAAGATTATATGATATAATAATATAATATAATGATTTGTCAGTAAATGAAATTATTTACAGTGATAATCCATTGTCTCAGTTTAAAAATAAATATAAGTCAAGATTGCTTTACATACTTTCAGAAATATTTCACAAAAAGTTTTAGCAGAAATATTTTACTACAGCTCATGACAAAAGTGTAGTAGATAGGGTGGGAGAAAGAGTAAAATCCTTGGTCTCTAATGGAAGTTATCAGCAAATCTGAAACTAAAAATGTAAAAAACTCAGTAGAGTTTGCTAATGTTGCATCTGGTTTAATGACAAACACTACAATTCTCCGAATCACCCAAGTAGATAATTGAGCCTGCTATAAGTTCGGACAGTCCATGGGTTAATGTTAAAGACATAGGTTTTATTAAGCAAATGCATGTGATAAAATGCAATTCGCAAATCAAAAATTCAACTATGGAAAACAAACTGAAACCAGCAAGTTAACAGATCAAAAACTTAATATTTCAAATTTTAATGTTAGTTACTGGTGTGCAGTTACATGTGATAAAAATGAAGTTGTATTTCATTTTATATTGCCCAGCAAACCCTTCACTGAAGTAATGAATGTTTTGTACATGTAGGTAGTTCTCATTCTGAATAGCAATTTTAGTTTTAGGGATACTAAATGCCATGTTTTTGGGATACTATATGCCATGTTTTTGGGATACTACATGCCATGTTTTGGGGATACTACATGCCATGTTTTGTACATGTAGGTAGTTTTCATTCTGAATAGCAATTTTAGTTTTTGGGATACTAAATGCCATGTTTTTGGGATACTAAATGCCATGTTTTTGGGATACTAAATGCCATGTTTTTGGGATACTATATGCCATGTTTTTGGGATACTATATGCCATGTTTTTGGGATACTACATGCCATGTTTTTGGGATACTACATGCCATGTTTTGTACATGTAGGTAGTTTTCATTCTGAATAGCAATTTTAGTTTTTGGGATACTAAATGCCATGTTTTTGGGATACTAAATGCCATGTTTTTGGGATACTAAATGCCATGTTTTTGGGATACTATATGCCATGTTTTTGGGATACTAAATGCCATGTTTTTGGGATACTATATGCCATGTTTTTGGGATACTACATGCCATGTTTTTGGGATACTACATGCCATGTTTTGTACATGTAGGTAGTTTTCATTCTGAATAGCAATTTTAGTTTTTGGGATACTAAATGCCATGTTTTTGGGATACTAAATGCCATGTTTTTGGGATACTAAATGCCATGTTTTTGGGATACTATATGCCATGTTTTTGGGATACTAAATGCCATGTTTTTGGGATACTATATGCCATGTTTTTGGGATACTACATGCCATGTTTTTGGGATACTACATGCCATGTTTTGTACATGTAGGTAGTTTTCATTCTGAATAGCAATTTTAGTTTTTGGGATACTAAATGCCATGTTTTTGGGATACTAAATGCCATGTTTTTGGGATACTATATGCCATGTTTTTGGGATACTAAATGCCATGTTTTTGGGATACTATATGCCATGTTTTTGGGATACTAAATGCCATGTTTTTGGGATACTACATGCCATGTTTTTGGGATACTACATGCCATGTTTTTGGGATACTAAATGCCATGTTTTTGGGATACTACATGCCATGTTTTTGGGATACTATATGCCATGTTTTTGGGATACTACATGCCATGTTTTTGGGATACTACATGCCATGTTTTTGGGATACTACATGCCATGTTTTTGGGATACTATATGCCATGTTTTTGGGATACTACATGCCATGTTTTTGGGATACTATATGCCATGTTTTTGGGATACTACATGCCATGTTTTTGGGATACTATATGCCATGTTTTTGGGATACTACATGACATGTTTTTGGGATACTATATGCCATGTTTTTGGGATACTACATGCCATGTTTTTGGGATACTATATGCCATGTTTTTGGGATACTACATGCCATGTTTTTGGGATACTACATGCCATGTTTTTGGGATACTATATGCCATGTTTTTGGGATACTATATGCCATGTTTTTGGGATACTACATGCCATGTTTTTGGGATACTACATGCCATGTTTTTGGGATACTACATGCCATGTTTTTGGGATACTACATGCCATGTTTTTGGGATACTATATGCCATGTTTTTGGGATACTATATGCCATGTTTTTGGGATACTACATGCCATGTTTTTGGGATACTATATGCCATGTTTTTGGGATACTACATGCCATGTTTTTGGGATACTATATGCCATGTTTTTGGGATACTACATGCCATGTTTTTGGGATACTATATGCCATGTTTTTGGGATACTACATGCCATGTTTTTGGGATACTATATGCCATGTTTTTGGGATACTACATGCCATGTTTTTGGGATACTATATGCCATGTTTTTGGGATACTACATGCCATGTTTTTGGGATACTACATGCCATGTTTTTGGGATACTACATGCCATGTTTTTGGGATACTATATGCCATGCTCACATCATATTTATGGGCCTCAGAAACGATACAAAGTGATAAAATTAGTTTTTCATTGCTTGTATCCTTATAGTGAATCATTACAGGGTGATTTTGCATGAATCTGAGGTCCAATGGTAGTTTTCACTAAAGTCCATTGATATAACAGTTCATTTGGGAGGCGACATTCTTCAAATTTTGGAAAAAGGTTGTGATTTATCACTGTAGCTTTGAATGGAGTATAAATTTGTTCAGTTTTCTATTAATTTATCAATAAACTCATCAACTGTGCTGGAACACCAGAACATTTTACTTCAATCAACCAAAACCCGTTGACAGTACTCAACAAAATCATTTTGTAGCTTTGAGTAAAAACTCTTATTTTTTATAGTTTTTAAAATTAAATCGCTGTATTATAAAAAAATAAAATATTTTAAGCTAAAATTTTAATTGAACAATTTTTTGTCTTTAACAGAAAAAAAAATTAAAGAGTAAAAAACCATACATTTTATTTTTTCATGTGATAGTGATTCCCTTTTAGAATAATAATAAAGAAAATACTTTAGTGATATTCTTTTTACCTTTTGATGAGATTCCACTTAGTGTGGAACGCCATATTTAATTTTTAAAAAATGTATTTTAACACTTTAGGATTTTTTCAGACGATTTTTAATTACTTTACGGTTATATTATTTTTTTTCTGGCTTCCATATTTATTGAATTATTGTAATAAAAAATATCTTTAACATTGGTTGATAAATAAAGTAGGTATGATTTATATTCTAGAACGAAATGCACTTCCTTTGTCCAATCGATGATAACTGCAAATTTTTAAATACTTTAGCAGGGCATAAGAGTAAATTATTTGAGATTGAGCAAAACTATTTTATATTCTTACTTATATCCATGAAAGGAATGAACATGCTAAGTTTCATTAAAATCTGAAATCATGGGATCCATGAAAGGAACGAGCGTGCCAAGTTTCATTAAAATGAAAGGTAGGTGTCAATCCTATTTTTCTTGGGTTGATTTGACATGGAAAACCCCAAATGTTTAAATATCATATCACATATAGATGATTTTAGGTGGTATATTAAAGAACTAAAAGTATTTAAATTATTAAAGTTCTGTACAGATCCATGGGTTTATGTTGGAGACTTAGTTTTTATTAAGCAAATGCATGTGATAAAATGAAATTTGCAAATAAAAAAAAATAAACTATGGAAAACAAACGGGAACCAGCAAGTCAACAGATCAAATACTTAATATTACAAATTACTTACTAATATATGATATCAATCCAAATTCTGAGAATATAAGGCTATGATTTAGATAAACACAACATTTTTGTATGCCACATATAGATGATTTTAGGTGGTACGGTAAAGAACTAAAAGTATTTAAATTATTAAAGTTTTATGCTGAAGACATAGTTTTCTTTTAAAGCAAATGCATGTGATAAAATGCAATTTGCAAATAAAAAAACCAACTATGGAAACAAATCAATTAAAAAAAATTGGTTCATGGCATCTAGGAGCCCAGTTTTGTCCTACATACATCTTCATCAAAAATTAAGAAAATTGATCTTATATGATATTATTTGTCCAAATTCTGAGAATATACAGCTATAATTTAGATAAACATACAAAGGTTATAACTGAAAAGTTTTGTTCGCAAAAGAAAAACTTTTCGCAAAAAAAAAAAAAAAGGAAAGTTTTGTTGGCTTGCTAATCTCCACCTAGGCAACACTGGAAAGAAAATGGAGACTGTAACGTCAACAGATTAAAAACTTAATATTTCAAATTACTTATTAATATATATAAGTCCAAATTCTAAGAATATAAGGCTATAATTTAGATAAACACAAATATTTTGCTGAAACTAAAAAGTTTTGGAAGTTAGATAAACAAACCAAACTTTTTTTAAAAATATGGTTAATGGCTTCTAGGAGCCCAGTGTTGTCCTACATTTTCATCAGAGATTAAGAAAATTGATCTTACATGATATTATTTGTCTGAATTCTGAGAATATAAGGCTATAATTTAGGTAAACAAACAAAGGTTAAAACAAAAGTTTTGTTCGCAAAAGAAAAACTTTTCGCAAAAAAAAAAAATAAGAAAGTTTTGTTGGATTGCTAATCTCCACCTAGGCAACACTGGAAAGAAAATGGCGATTTCTGAGAATTCACTCTTCTGTATTTGACAGTTTTAAACTCGTTATTTCCGAACTGTGAAGCCTAGACGATTTTGAGCTAGCCTAGGAGATTTCCCATATCAAGAAGTACATATGTGCCAAGTTTGGTCCAAATTGGTCAAACGGTGTGGATTTTTATAAAGAACAAACAGACACACAAACGGACAGGTGATTTTTATATATATAGATGATGGGAACCGTGCTACAATAAAATCCATAAAATTATATAGTAGCGTTAATTTTAATAATAGATTATTTATCGGAATAAAATAACTACTTATCCGCCGTGAAGAAGCACGCGTAGTCAGCCAGTAAAACACACAATTCAGCACTTTTTTTTTTAAATGACCATTGAAATATTTTAGTATAAAAATAATAAAGCTAATTATAAAAAGAAAAGCTTTAAAATATCAATTATAAAGATTCGATGTGTAAACTGTTAATAATCTACCTTCTGCCTATACTGGGTGTCCCGATTTTAAATGGTAAAACTTCAGGAGCATGTAGGGGACCGAAAAACTAAGACAAAAAGTCTTTTAGGGATTTGCTCGTTTTTGCTTCGTTTTGGAGAAAATAGCAAAACCAGAAACAATACAAGTTTTCATTTTTAGCACTTTCCTTCGAAGGAAAGTAGCTATTGAGGTTGCACTCATGACGGAATTTTTGAAAAATTTCTTCAAATCTTTATCGATCCTACCTAGTAGACACCGAAAATGACCCCCGTTAAAATTTATATATATATGTGTCCGTTAACACGATGCAGGCCAGAGTTTTTGTTTTTTCGCCACGAAACTTGGTATATAGTATTCCCCCATCAAACGATTGATCGAGTTCGTTAACCAACAAAATCGGTCCATTCGGAGGGGGGGGGGGGGTTACTCCGGAGACAAAGTAGTTATTTGTCAATACCAGTCGTAATTTTTGTTATATTTCAACGAAACTCTGTATTTGTTGTGTTCTACTGAAGAGAAAGATGTCTTGTAAAAATAAACTAAATCGGTTCATTGGGAAGGGGGGTTTACTCCGGACCCAAATTACTAATTTGCTCATACCGGTCGTGATTTCTGCTGTATTGTAACGAAACGCAGTATACGTCCTGGGTATCTAATAAGGAAGGAGTGTTGTAAAAATGAACTAAATCGGTCTATCGGAAGGGGGGGGGGATTTACATTGTACTATGTTTGCATTGAATTGAAACAGGTGTTATTTATGTTTTTATATTATTTATCTAAATAGGTTATTTTAAGCAAATTATTCAGGAATGCACTCGACACTACCACTTCTGAGGAAAGTGCTTAGTTATGCAGCTCCTGCGTGACGGACTTTTTTACTTACTTATTTAAATTTTCAATGGAAAAAAAATTGTCATTGTAAATTATTTCAAGAAACCGATTACTAAAATTCAATTTCTTGATGCTGTTATAGTTTTCGTGTACTGTTTCTGCAACGGTAATGCTTTAGAAGCGGGGCGAGAGTATGCGCAAATGGAAGAGTGATTAATCGACGAGTCTTTTTGTTAACTTTTAATAGACAACAAGAGACTGGGGCATTCTTACTTCATAATGAAGGCTACCAATTCCAGGCAGCATTAAGAGCAGATCGTCGGTGAAGGAATTGAGTCCAACGCCGGTATTAGGAATATCGGAGCAGCCAACATGACGAACATTGAAAGGTGATAATCGCCGTCCGTACAATCTTCAAATATTGCAGAATTTATTACTTCAAATTATGCAAAGTTATTGAATTTTAATAATTGGTTTCTTCGTATGGGAAACTTTTAAGAAGGACGTTTATTCGGTGACGATCAACTGAAGAGAGGGATTAAGAGACCGAATCATAGATGAAGTGCACCAAATATCATCAGAACAGTGTTTAGGTCCAATTCATCAAGACAGTGCTAGATGTAATGCTGACGTTTCTCCAAGAGAACAACATTTCTTTAAACAAAAACTAAACTAAATAGATGATAACATAAAAAATGTGAATAAATAAAATGCCCCAGTTTCTCGTTGTCTATTAAAAGTTAACAAAAATACTCGTAGATTAATCACTCTTTTATTTGTGAATCGGCGCGCATACTCTCGCACCGCTTCTACCATTACCGTTGCAGAAACCATAACGAAAACTATATCAGTATCAAGAGATAGAATTTTAGTAATTGGTTTCTTTAAACAATTCGCAATGAAATTTTTTTTTTTGCTTTGAAAATTTCAATAAGTAAGTACAAAAATGAAAACTTGTCTCGTTTCTTGTTTGCGTTTTTCTCCAAAACGAAGCGAAAACGAGCAAATCTCTAAAGGACTTTTTGTCTTAGTTTTTCGGTCCCCTAAACGCTCCTTAAATTTTGCCATTTAAAATCGAGACACCCTTTATAATAAAGCCTATTTTCGATTTAATGTTAATGCATCAGTTTTGACGTGGGCCTTGTGGAAGAATGTTCGCTTTCCAACGATTAGGCTGTAGAATTGGGCCTAGTGCCTCCGAAGAGTCATCATATGGGGTACACAGTTATTAATAAAATGACTAAATATGATAATGTTGTTGATGTTCGACCTTCTGCCTATATAATAAAGCCTATTTACCATTTAATGTTAATCCATCTGTATCTGATTCTCCCATCGTCCGGCCTCGCGTCGTGTCTTTCTCCAGATATCTCTTAATCTCAAGGATTCTTACAAGATGTAATAAATCAGCAACATTTCCTAGCATTATTTCAGCCTTTATTATAATTTATTTCTTCCCAGGACTTTTTAAAAAGAATGATTATTACAAAGCAGAAAAAAGTCCGACTCGGAAGATGTGTCATCTTAAAGATTTTCCCTCCTTATACTTTGAGTCATTTTTAAAAGCGTAGAATGGGAACACTAGTTAATGTTTTAATAAGACTATGAGCGAAAATCCAGTCACTTCTTTCACTTCCTCAAAACAATACAACAGGAAGCAATCTTAAAGTTACATTATTTTTCTTTACATAGCTTAAACATGAGACAATTTATATTAAATGAATAACTATCTTTCTAGCTAATCTATTTTCTAGGATTAGAGTATACGTATGTAATATATGATTTTAGAAAAATATTTATTAGTCATTATTTAGAATAAAGTTTTAATTTTTCTTAATATGTAACTTGTACTGACTTTATGAGACTTTTATGAAGAACAAATAAATATTTTTATTATTATATCCCAAAATTCCACGATAAATATAGCTTTATCCATTTTCCTCGGTAATTTATATGGTCTTGGGAAAGGTTTCATTAGATTCCTTACAGAAACCTGTTCCTAGTAAATTAAATGTCCGACTAATAGGAACTGCATCAACTTAGCGCGGTTCCCGAGTGTCATTAGTAAAGGAATAAAAGACTATTCAGGCAACACCGTGCCGGGTGAGACAATCACACCAGCCTTCGCGAAACTCATCAAGATCAATAGATGAATATGTGAAGCTTTGTGTATTTATTACGTAGTGTAGTACCACGCATACACAAAACTCTGCAAGGAAATTAATTACAAAATTAATAATTGAAACAGCTGCTCATAAAAGATAAAGAGCACAAATAATAATATTTTTTATTTTACTTATCCATATAGGTTATTTTAAGCAAATTATTCAGGAATGCACTCGACACTACCCAATTCTGAGGAAAGTGCTTAGTTATGCAGCTCCTGCGTGACGGACTTTTGGATGTTTAGGGCTGCACTTTGGAAGAGCAGGTAAAGAAGGGCGGGCATGTCATAAATCATACATCGGCCTTTCCAGCAAATAGAAATCTGCTATATCCTACTCCTGGGGTAATCTGCTATATCCTACTCCTGGGGTAATCTGCTATATCCTACTCCTGGGGTAATCTGCTATATCCTACTCCTGGGGTAATCTGCTATATCCTACTCCCGGGGTAATCTGCTATATCCTACTCCTGGGGTAATCTGCTATATCCTACTCCTGGGGTAATCTCCTATCCAAGAGCTTATCACCATAGATCTGCTATATCCTACTCCCGGGGTAATCTGCTATATCCTACTCCTGGGGTAATCTGCTATATCCTACTCCTGGGGTAATCTCCTATCCAAGAGCTTATCACCATAGATCTGCTATATCCTACTCCTGGGGTAATCTGCTATATCCTACTCCTGGTGTAATCTGCTATATCCTACTCCTGGGGTAATCTGCTATATCCTACTCCTGGGGTAATCTCCTATCCAAGAGCTTATCACCATAGATCTGCTATATCCTACTCCCGGGGTAATCTGCTATATCCTACTCCTGGGGTAATCTGCTATATCCTACTCCTGGGGTAATCTCCTATCCAAGAGCTTATCACCATAGATCTGCTATATCCTACTCCCGGGGTAATCTGCTATATCCTACTCCTGGGGTAATCTGCTATATCCTACTCCTGGGGTAATCTCCTATCCAAGAGCTTATCACCATAGATCTGCTATATCCTACTCCTGGGGTAATCTGCTATATCCTACTCCTGGTGTAATCTGCTATATCCTACTCCTGGGGTAATCTGCTATATCCTACTCCTGGGGTAATCTCCTATCCAAGAGCTTATCACCATAGATCTGCTATATCCTACTCCCGGGGTAATCTGCTATATCCTACTCCTGGGGTAATCTGCTATATCCTACTCCTGGGGTAATCTCCTATCCAAGAGCTTATCACCATAGATCTGCTATATCCTACTCCCGGGGTAATCTGCTATATCCTACTCCTGGGGTAATCTGCTATATCCTACTCCTGGGGTAATCTCCTATCCAAGAGCTTATCACCATAGATCTGCTATATCCTACTCCTGGGGTAATCTGCTATATCCTACTCCTGGGGTAATCTGCTATATCCTACTCCTGGGGTAATCTCCTATCCAAGAGCTTATCACCATAGATCTGCTATATCCTACTCCTGGGGTAATCTGCTATATCCTACTCCTGGGGTAATCTGCTATATCCTACTCCTGGGGTAATCTGCTATATCCTACTCCCGGGGTAATCTGCTATATCCTACTCCTGGGGTAATCTGCTATATCCTACTCCTGGGGTAATCTCCTATCCAAGAGCTTATCACCATAGATGTGAAACCCATAAAATAAAATAGATAAGTAATCTGCTATCCTTTTCTTTAAGAAATGTTATAATAGAGTTCTCTGTAAAAGGTTTAATGAGTTCTATTTAATACAGATTTTCCAATTTCTATTAATAGGTATGATTTTAACTACTCGACTTTTCCTACAAAAATTCATTTAATTACTCAATAATGCCAACGGCCATATCCACGTTGAATACACAGGTTCCCGTACATCACCGAAGTTAAGCAACGTCGGGCGTGGCCAGTACCTGAATGGGTGACCGACCACGTGCTGTTGGCATTATAAAAGGGTGGCAACCTGTAGATAGCCCGTCGCTAATGGCCAAATTGTACATGCCGTAAAAAAAAAAAAAAAAAAAAAAAAATGACTTAATAATATATTTCAATTTGAACCACCTCTACTTCCTTTATCTACGACTTTTAAAACGTGAGATCATTTATTGGGCACTTTCGGATTACGTCATTAGTTTGACGTGAGAAGTGGGTTTTCTACATTTCGAGTGAAGGAGGAAACGAGTTAAAAACAACAAACAATTAAAAGGTGAGGTAAATAGTGGAAAAACCCCGTTCCTGCTGATAGAAAATATTCACACGGAAATATATATATATATATATTTTTTTTTTTACGGCGCATCTACAACTTGGCCATTAGCGCCGGGCTATCTATAGGTTGCCACCCTTTGATAATGCCAACAGCACGTGGTCGGTCACCCATTCAGGTACTGACCACGCCCGACATTGCTTAACTTCCGTGATCTACGGGAACCGGTGCATTCAACGTGGCTATGGCCGTTGGCACGGAAATATTGTTTCAAATTTTACGTATCCTGTTTTATTGCCAAATACGTTTTTATTCTATAATCAATAACAAAAATTACAAGCAATAAAAAAACTACAGGTAACAAAAATAACAGTTCAAATAAAATAAACCAACTACTTTAAAGTTTTAAGGACTTATTTCACAGATTGTGATCGCCCCATCAAAAATTCTTTTTTTTTTAGGGAGAATTTACTAAGCTTTTGAACAACAAGCAAAGAAGGAGAAATGTTCTCAGTGGCGGCTAAGGGGGGGGGGGGCTTAGCCCCACAGAATGAAAATTCACAATCTTTTTTCGATGAGGTTAGAAAAGTAAATTGTTTAGTTCATTGAGAGGAGATGGTTGACCGTTGATGATGCAAGGTAGGGATTGAGAGGAGATGGTTGACCGTTGATGATGCAAGGTAGGGATTGAGAGGAGATGGTTGACCGTTGATGATGCAAGGTAGGGATTGAGAGGAGATGGTTGACCGTAGATGATGCAAGGTAGGGATTGAGAGGAGATGGTTGACCGTTGATGATGCAAGGTAGGGATTGTCGGGGTTCGGTCACTGCTTTTAGTTCATTGAGAGGAGATGGTTGACCGTTGATGATGCAAGGTAGGGATTGAGAGGAGATGGTTGACCGTTGATGATGCAAGGTAGGGATTGAGAGGAGATGGTTGACCGTTGATGATGCAAGGTAGGGATTGAGAGGAGATGGTTGACCGTAGATGATGCAAGGTAGGGATTGAGAGGAGATGGTTGACCGTTGATGATGCAAGGTAGGGATTGTTGGGGTTCGGTCACTGCTACTTAATAAAGCTACATTTTATCGTAAAAATGGTTTTATTGTGCCGACGTTTCGGCTTCAACTTCAAGCCTTCATCAGGGCTGTAAAAACAAATAGGACATATTTAACACTAATATATACACATATCTATCTAAATATACCTAACATATATATATATATATATGCGTATACACATACACATATACACGCGCACATATGTACATATATATGCCCACATATATACACATATACATACATATATGGGAAAAAAACATATAAACGTAATGTTCAGCTAGCACAACAATGTGCTATAGAAATTAAACAGATATAATAATACAAGATAAGCTTACCGATGGGAAGGTTGAGAACTATACCTCACAGATGTGAGATCATTTCTGACTTGATACAGGGAAACTTAGGGAAGGTTGAGAACTATACCTCACAGATGTGAGATCATTTCTGACTTGATACAGGGAAACTTAGGGAAGGTTGAGAACTATACCTCACAGATGTGAGATCATTTCTGACTTGATACAGGGAAACTTAGGGAAGGTTGAGAACTATACCTCACAGATGTGGGATCATTTCTGACTTGATACAGGGAAACTTAGGGAAGGTTGAGAACTATACCTCACAGATGTGAGATCATTTCTGACTTGATACAGGGAAACTTAGGGAAGGTTGAGAACTATACCTCACAGATGTGAGATCATTTCTGACTTGATACAGGGAAACTTAGGGAAGGTTGAGAACTATACCTCACAGATGTGGGATCATTTCTGACTTGATACAGGGAAACTTAGGGAAGGTTGAGAACTATACCTCACAGATGTGGGATCATTTCTGACTTGATACAGGGAAACTTAGGGGAAAGGAGTTGGTTTGGAGGGGGGGGGGGGGGGTTCTGGTAAATTGTTTAGGTAAATTAATAATAATAAGTTCTAATTAATGTATGTTCTTAGTTTATCAAATTCTTCCTTATTGATTTCCAGGTGCCTGGTTATAAAATTTTGATTCTACACCCCCAGGTACGGCTCTAAGCCCATACTAAATTAGCCCCCTCCCCCCCCCACAGAAATGCTTCTCTAGAACCGCCTATGATTATAGTGTAAGTCCACAACACTATATAATTCTATACTATCAACCGCCAATATGAAATAGTGTTTGTGTATATACACAACAAATTATACATGAGTTAGCATAGTAATAGTTCGCCATCATAAATTACAGATCTGTTACTTACAAGGCCGACTAGTTATAATATTTTTTCCGTACGTGCAGCCAAACCTCTCAGCAATATTTCTTAACAATTGTGCTTACTTATGTGTAAAATGTTTAGTATATATATATATATATATATATATATATATATATATATATATATATATACTAGCTGCGTCTGCGACTTGTACCGCGTGGATAGTTACTTAGGGGATTTAGTTTATCCCTTGATTAGTTTAGTTTAGTTTTACCGATTTAGTTTATTTTTACAACATATTTTTCTCTGTAGATGATCACAATGAATATCGAGTTTCGTTGAAATATAACAAAATGAACGGCTGGTGGTGGCCAATTCTTAATTTAGCCCCTCCTCCCTACTAATAAACCTACTTAGTTTATTTTTACAACACATTTTTCTATTAAGACAATAGAATAGAAATTACGACCGGTATAAGGAAATTAGTAATTTTTGTCCGGAGTAAACCCTCCCCCCTTCTAGTCAACCGATCTTGTTTATTTTTACAACACATCTTTCTCTTCAGTTGACCACAACAAATACCGAGTTTCGTTGAAATACTACACAAATTATGGCTGGTATTGGTAAATAACTACTTTGGCTCCGGAGTAAACCCCCCTCCAGATGCACCGATTTTGTTGGTTAACGAACTCGTTCAATCGTTTGATGGGGGAATGCTATATACCAAGTTTCGTGGCGAAAAAAATAAAACTCTGGCCTGTATCGTGTTAACGGACACTTATATAAGTATATATGCATATATATATAGATATATATAAATTTGAACGGGGGTCATTTTCGGTGTCTACTAGGTAGGATCGATAAAGATTCGAAGAAATTTTTCAAAAATTCCGTCATGAGTGCAACCTCAATAGCTACTTTCCTTCGGAGGAAAGTGCTAAAAAATCGGTGCTGAGGACGCTCTCCTTCAGTTTTACCGAAATTTGGTACAAATATTTTTAAAAGGTCAAGTTGGATATTCATCTAACCTAAGATATTTAAATTTCGGTTGCTTTTGGAAGTGAGGAAGAATAAGAAAAAATCATTTATTTTCGAGAAGTTTTCGAATCTTGATATATTTTTTAAAATATGTTTAAAATGGGTGGGAAATCTTGGTAACCGTTCAAAAGCTTACTAAATTGTCTACGAAAAACGTTCTGATCTAATTTTCAATGGGGCAATGTCAATCGAGGAAATAACTACTTAAAACTTAAAATGTTAGTTTTGTTGTGGTCAACGGGTTTTTGTCTCTGTTTACATAACCTTTTATTTATTTTAGCACTTTCCTCCGAAGGAAAGTAGCTATTGAGGTTGCACTCATGACGGAATTTTTGAAAAATGTATTAAGTAATACAGTATCATGTATTAACATAACTCTGGAAGCAAATTATTTAGAAAATTAATAATTGAACAGTTCTCATAAGAAATGTAAATGAGCAGAACTATTCACGTTTTTATTTTATTTATATAGGTTATTTACAGCAAATTATTCAGTAATGTAGTCTACACTATAAAAATTCTGAGGAAAGTGCTTAGTTATCCAGCTCCTGCGTGACGGACTTTTTTAATTGCATTTAACAGTAAAATGAGTATTATAGTAGAAGAAGGTAGGAAAATGTGAAAGAGTGTTATAGTGTTTCCAAGAGCGAACGTTGAGACAAAAGGTTGGAGTAATTACCGCTTAGCTTATTGTCAGTTTCCTTTTCTGCCGCCTTAAATTTCCTTCTCTTTGAGATATTATTTTATATTTTTAACGAATGCTCAAAGCGTACCAACAGATATTTCTATTCCTTCAGGTAGCACTAGGGATATGAACGGAACCGCGCTAAGATGACGCAGTTCCTGCGAGTTTTGCATTGATATCGCTTAATAAACATGAAGTTAAGGAATACTGCGCAAACTACCCACTTCGGTGGGAGATGTTATGCGGCTCCTACGTGCTGTAGTTTATCGCTATTGTGTACAAAGATACAATAGTGATATATAAACCTTACCTTTCTTGTTGTAAATAGTCCGTAACTCCAACAGCTGAAGACGACACACTAACAACTCGGACAGGAGCTGTTTCAACACTGGATTAATGCTACGGAAAAAACTAGTCCATTCAAGGCTGTGTAGAGACTTCAGATGATTAGCAGGCAAAAATAGAAATATTTAAAGAATAAAACATTATAAAAAAAAGTAATAATATTTAATGATTGAGAAATTAAATAAAATTGAACAATAGATTTCTTCTTTAGATTACAATCCTTTCATTGTTTTAGAGTAATTACAACGCGTTTTATGAATCTAATCGAGGATTTGATGGAGGTGAATGCAAATAACATTTGTAAATGGCTTACTACAGCTTTTAGGTACCTAATACTACCTGGTAACTTATAGCGCGGTTCCTGTCTCTCTCCATAGGGAGCAGCCCCGCTTATAAGGTTGATCTCATGACGCAATTCGGAAGTGCAGACTAGAAACTTTCATGTTTTAGAACTCATAGATCCCAAAAATAATGGTGGTTCATATATATATATATATATATATATATATATATATATATATATATATATATATTATATATATATATATATTATGTATATATATATATATATATATATATATTTGTCTGTTCGCGCTCGCACATCCTCAAAACTCATCCGATTTTGAAAAAATTTGGCACAAAAATCGTTCTTCTAATTTTAAGGATCAAGTTCGTTAGCCAGCAAAATCCGTCCACCGGAACATGGTTTTTGGAGCGAATTTCGCGCGAAAAAAATCGCTGCGCTTTCATCATATGCTTACAAGTACTCATTTTATAAGCTTATTTATAAGCTCATAAAGAATGAAATCTTTTTTAAGGCGATAGATTGAACCGTTTTCGAGAATAGTTGTTCAATAAAGTTTTATGGTTTGGCTAATTAGAATCATGGGATTCAGTTGAAATATTTTTTCCATGTTCGAAATTAATTTTTATTTTATTATTGATTTTTTGAGCATCGCTTCGGTGGCCTTTGTGCATCGCTTCGGTGGCGATGTGCATCGCTTCGGTGGCGATGTGTATCGCTTCGGTGGCGATGTGCATCGCTTCGGTGGCGATGTGCATTTTCATCAGTACGTTTTGGTAGAGGGCGATATAGTATGGGGGGTCTATTAGCTCATCTTATCTTTAAATGAGGGTACATTTTCAGCACTTTCCTCCGAAGGAAAGTAGCTATTGAGGTTGCACTCATGGCGGAATTTTTGAAACATTTCTTCAAATCTTTATCGATCCTACCTAGTAGAAACCGAAAATGACGCCCGTTAAAATGTGTAAATATATATATATATATATATATATATATATATATATATACATTTAATAAATTTTGGTGTAATTAGTGTTTAACTCCTTCACTAGAAGGCTTGTGTAACCTACTTTGGATTATTCAAGTCAAAGAGGATTCTTGCAAAAAATACTTATCCATTTCTATCATAAAAATGTAAGTTATATATTGATGACGTTTTGCCTCATAACATTTTTTGTATTATGTCTTTTTAGATGGAAATCATTTGACAAAGTAGCTATTACAATAAGAAACATGGTGTAGCTTCTGAAATTGATTTATCTTAACCCTAAAATTTGTAGCATACTTTTTAATTTGCACTACCAGGGTGTTGTACCTCTGACCACGACTAGTTGTTGTACCTCTGACCACGACTAGTTGTTGTTCCTTTGACCAGGTCAAAGGTACAACACACCTGAGTATTTGTTTTATAATTCAACTTTTATGTTCTTCTGCTACAAATTTTAAAAAAATAACTAATATTACTATTACATATTTAGTCGCAGAGATCTGTGGTATTACATGTCCAATGTTAAAGATCCAATGTTTGAAAAAACAAACTTTAACTGACAAGTTTACGAGAGAAGATGAAAATTTGTATGATATTGGTGTTGTAGACATTGTGGCTATACTTCCAAACCCTACTATTCCTAGTGGATCTGCTTCACAGTTAAAACCTTTATCGGTTGGACTGGATTTTTCAGCATATTAAGCATAACATAATATGAATAATAGCTTTTTAATATGTTTACATCCTTGTCCTGTATTTATGAAACTTACAATTAATTACAATATTACTGAATATAATTTTTTTTTCCGCACTGCTGTATTGTTTTTACCTGGTCAGAGGTACAATACCCCGTGGTCAAAGGTACAACTACATGTTTTACCTTTGACCACTGTACGATTATTTTTTTAAAAATTAATAAAAAATATTAAATCTAAAGCTAGAACCTTGAAAAAATTAAATATGATAAGCAATAGAATACTAATTACAATGAAATAAAAAAAAAAACAGAATTTAGCCTTAATATCCAAGCTAAAATAAATTCAATTTTGCAAAGTGGTCAAAGTTACAACACCTTCCCCTATATATATATAGGGTAGGTGGGGGCAAACCCCGTAGTTTGGACTTTTTACGGTATTGCGACTAGTATTCTGTTTTAAATTGTAAATTAAAGCATGAATAATATAAAGGGGTGTCTTAGCTATAACCTGTGAAAATATGGGCGGGTTTGAGCGTGTATTGAAAAAGTACTTCTGTTTTTTTCGAAAACCTTCCTTTGCGAGGTTTTGCCCCGTCACGTGGGGCAAAAACCCGCACTGCGGAATACACCGAAAAACGGTCAAAAGGTATTTTTATTATTCTGGTTCAGGCTTTGAAAGATCAAACCTTCGTTTAATACCACAGATATTTGATTAAAAAACAAATTTGCTCAATTTGAGACTGACTGAAGCCTATCATCCTTACAACACGCGTTTTTCGAGGAACACGTAATGACGAATGGTTCCTTTCCACGAAACTACGTGCAAAGTCATTCTCTGCCAGTTTAGTATTGGCAGAGAATGGATGCTAATCTAATCCTATTGCTTTGTCTCCTTGACGAGTGGAAACTTTTTTTTTTTTTTTTTTTTTTTTTTTTTTTTCTTTTTTCTTTTTTTAGCAATTTAGCTTAATTAAGGCGAGCTTCCGTCAGTGTTTTCCTATCCGGGTTTCTCTTATAATTTCAGAAACACCAATTTCTTGGTTCCACTTTTTATATTTTACTAGCTGAATACCCGTGCTTCGTTCACGGCAGATAAGTAGTTATTTTATTGCGTTAAATAATGTTTCATTAAAATTACGTTACTATACAATTCTGTGCAGTTTATTACAGCACGGTTCCCGTCATACTATATTTTATTCAATGGGCGTTAAAATTTAAAAGTTTATGTTTCCAATAAGTCATATGGTAACACCCAATATATTTACGAGTATTACCAAGGTTATAGGCGAGAAGGCATTGCAAGGGTTCCGGATATTATTACCTCGCCTGGAAAACCTAAGGATATGCCATACATCACGGTTTGACCGGGACTGTCCCGGTATTTTGCAATTGTTTCGGTGTCCCGCCCGGTTTTATCAATGTCGCGGAAAAGGCTGTAAGATGTAAAAAGTAATGAATTCATGTTTATAAGAATCTTTTTTAAATCGGTTACTTTTCTACAATCAACATTTTTACTACTGCTCACACTGTCAAAGAAATGAGAAGTAATCTAACTGTAAAACGCTGGAACTACCTGCACAGCGCTGCCAGCTGCCAGACACTACTATTTGGCTGAGAGATTGTTTTAAGAAAATCAAGTAGCAAAAAAAGTTCCGTTCTTATTTTTAAGGTTTGGGTAGACTAACAGATTAGGATTCCCCCTTCCCGTTAGTTGCTAGGCTTAAAACTCACCAACCATTTTGCTTATAATTTGTACTCTTTTTATCCCCCCCCCCCCTGGTATGCCCATCCCATATTAATGTGTCTCGATTTAACTCTCCAAAAATATGGCAAGCCCATCTGACGGGGACAGGCAGAAAAGAAACGCAATTAAAACTCTATGAGGGACAGTTAATTTCTAGTAATTCAAGGTCTGCCATCATAGTTGAAATTAACCTCAATTAGAAATAAAACTATGAGATAGATAATGTAAGGTAACAGCTGTTCTTTATCGTCCTAGCAACGCAGGCTGCCTAGGCTTGCCTTCTCTAACCAACTCAAACTTTAAACCCCCCTAAAAATGCTTAAAAATACGAATATCAAAAAATCCTTTCTTAGCGAGCGCCTACGTTATATAGGGAGTGTCCATGCAAAATTGCAAAATTTTCTGTCGAGCGGTTTGGGCTGGGCGTTGATAGATGAGTGAGTGAGTGAGTGAGTGGTATTTGACAAATATATAGTAGATTAAATGACGGCCCTATATAATATCAGTTAAAAATAATTATAAAGGACGTAAATTTGGATTATTTATAAAACTATTAAGTCAATATACATTGTCTTCTTTTACAGATAAGGTTTTAATCGATTATGAAGGCATAAAGAAGCCCTGTTCTGCGTAGGCCTAATCCTACCTGATTAGACCCTTTCACACTGCGGGTTCTTGCCCCATGTGTTATGATTCAATCTAGAAGAAGAAGAAAAACACATTTATTGGGTCGGCTTGATTGTAAGCCTTACACAAATTTAACAACAAAACATATAAACATTAAGTTAAAATACATGAACATTTGAAACAATATATGGAATATTAGCTGTAATACTGATCAGCTAATAAAAATGGCTGTCTCTATAATATAGGATATAGGATGTCTTGAGAAAAGCGTGCTTTAAGGCATCGATTCACTGTGACCTGTCCTATTCCTAATTGTAGAATCTCTGCTGGAAGAGTAGCGAGATATTTCATTGTCGTGTACTTCAGAAAATCCGTGATGTTGGCTACATCCAGTTCACGATGCAGTTGTGTGTTCCTGATGAACCAAGGGGCTGACACTGCAATTCTTAAGATTTTATTTTGAAACTTCTGGATCTTGTTAATCTGCGTCTTCGTGGCTCCCATCCAGACAGGTGCTCCGTACGTAATGAGGGGTCGAATTAAAGTCTTGTAGAGCATTGTTGTCGTATGTGGTTTTAGTGAAGTATGTCTGTTGATCAAGGGGTAAAGCTGTCCAAGTCTTTGGTAGGTCTGTGTATGATTCAATCTAACGTGGCGCCCACATTTTCACAGAAACGTAACCTTCAACTTAGGCTATAGGAAACACTTGCTAACGTATGCTTATTCGTAATTTATTCTGGTTTATTAAATAACAATACGTTGATCCAGTAAAACTTGAATTAAAGTTTTTAAAATATTACATAAAAACATGAAAAAATCAACTTTTCTCATTATTTCCGTAGATAACACACCGAGCGTCACCAAACTTTACTCACGACTCGATCTTCTGGAGACCGACCTGCCATCTAGTAGCAATCTAAAAAATTATAGATAGATTACTTAAAAAAACGCGTGCGGGGTTTTGCCCCGTGCGGGTTTTTCCCCCACCTACCCTATGTCTGTTAACACGATAGGGGCCAGAGTTTTTGTTATTTCGTCACGAAACTTGGTATACAGCGTTCAATTAACAAACGATTGAACGAGTTCGTAAACCACCAAAATCGGTCCAACGGAAGGGGGGGGGGGGGTTTACCCCGGACCCAAAACACTTATTTGACCATGCACCCCATAGCTTTTGATATATTTCAACGAAACTTGGAATTCGTAGTATTAATCTACAGAGAAAAATGTGTTGTAAAAATAAACTAAATCGGTTCATTAGGAGGGGGGGGGGGTTACTCCGGACCCACATTACCAATTCCCCACTACCAGCCGTAATTTTTGTTATATTTTGACGAAATTCGGTATTCCTAATGGCAATCTACAGAGAAAAATGTCCTGTAAAAATAAATTAAATCGGTTCATTAGAAGGGGGGGGGGGTTTACTCCGGATCCAAATTACCCCCCCGGAAAGGGAGGTTTACTTTGTAATATATTTCAATAGAATAGCCCACCAGGCGTAGGTTCGCAAGGCCGCCGCAAGGAGCGCTTTCTACCACTAGAGTGTCTGTATCCTGTTCCTGTAAACATAACTCTGGAAGCAAATTAATAATTGAACAGTTACTCATTACAAAATTAAAAGAGAACTATTCTTTTTTTAAGTTATTTATGTAGGATATTTAAAGCAAATTATTCTGGAAACCAGTCTACACTACCCAAATTCTGATGAAAGTGCTTAGTTATTCAGCTCCTGCGTGACGGGCTTTTTCTTATATTTTGCTATGCTTTTATTAGATTTGGCTTGGTATACGTTCAGGTGTTATATTTTATTGTAGAAGTTTATGTTCTTTAAATGTTTGGTAAATGTGAAGACGCGGGGTCTCCACACCGATCTGTTTTGTAATGTTGCACTATAACGTATTTTGATGCACTAAACACGAATCCGTTAAAAAAAAACTCGCTCTCCACTAGGAAAGAAGTTATGAAGCACTAAAGTTCACTGTTGTGCGGGTTCTGAAAGGTAATGTAGCCTACTATGTTTGTCAACATACTCATGCGCGCGTATGGAAAAGTCCGTAATAAGGATTTCTAATTGAAATTTACCATAATAGAATTCTATTAATTTTAGCGAGTTGGATTGACTAGAGTTTTGATATCTTCTTGAGCGAGCGTAGCGAGCGGAGACGCACAGCACGTATGCCCATAAGCGACATGTTACGACAGGTGAGGACGCCAAAATTTACAATGATTTGTGAATAAATAGTTTATAAACCTTTCAAATAACAGTTATTTGTATGCCAATCTTACATCTCCGCGCATGCGCACGTTTACAAATACGTTGTTTACGTCAGCTTTCTGAACCCGCATAACAGTGTACTTTAGTGCTTCATAACTTCTTTCCTAGTAGAGAGCGAGCTTTTTTTTTTTTTAACGGATTCGTGTTTAGTGCATCAAAATACGTTATAGTGCAACATTTCAAAAGGATCGGTGTGCAGACCCCGCGTCTTCACATTTACCAAATGTTTCAGTATTGTGTCAATGTGACGGCTGCCATCTCCAAGGAGTTCTGTCATGTCATATGGGATATCTAGATCACGTCTTAAGTAGCACTCAGTCAGTATATGTTTGATTGTGAGGTCTGTATTGCATGATCAACTCGCACAAACAGCTCTTTCCAAGTCAATTTTCAGTTTCTTTGCCGCCGAGAAGTCGTCAAAGTCCGACTTGCAGGAACTGCGTCATCTTAGCGCGGTCCCTAGTGTCAATTGGAAAGCTTCAAATAGAAACAGTTATTATTTTGGTTATACCTTTCGTGAAATTCTTTTATGACCCCAGGTACGTGAGCGATGGCAAGGGTACCTTTACCTGGAAAAATGACCCCGGCGTTCTTACTGTTCGCTCAAGGAAAGCAAAATTTTACAGATAAATGTAACTTAAAGAAATCGACTACAACCAATTAAAAAGTGAGTTAAACAACGACAAAACTCCGTTCAAAAGAACAAAACAAACATGTTTGAAGTTAGAAGTAGTTCTTTCTCCGATTGACATCGCCAAATCAAAACCTTCTTTTGTAGAAAATTTAGTAAGCTTTCAAATGGTAACCTTCTGCTTACCACGATTCCTTCCATGGTAATAGTCAAAAACTCAACCACTCGATACGCCAACTTGCACAGAAGTGTCGGAAAATATCTCCCACTGTTTGATCGGGCGACAGTGCGAGCGCGAGAAATTCCTAGAGCTGAGTTTCATGTTTAGACGAGCAAGTTGAAGGGTCAGACACTCCCACAGCAAGCTCGCGACATCAGTTGCGCGAGGAGTTGCGACACTGCTCTACAGGCCGTTTACACATGCAATTTTCACTGTCAGACAGAAAACTCGCGCTATTTCTCGCCCGTGGTAACCTAGCTTTAGATATTCGTGAGTCAGACGGCTGTGGTCAATGCGTAGTCTTGCTACTACCACTTCTTCTCGCCGTGATTTTCTATATGACGAAGGCCAATCTTCAACTGTAGACTTCACTGTCCTTAATTTGTTTTCTGTAGTGTTAGTCCAGTCTAGTTGCCAGTTATTTAAGATAGTTTGGTCAGTGTACCTTGATGCGTCTTTGTAGTACGACTCAAGTGGTTGGTAAGTTTCTTTTTCTGTTACAAGTTTAGCATGTCGGTCCGCATATGTACTTAGTCCTATGTTTTCGTGTCCTGGTAGTCACCAGAGTGTTACACGTTTACCGTAAGTTCGTAAGTTATGAATATGTTCTTTTATTTCCGCGCATGTAGGATGTGTGGAGTATATGTTTTGTAAACATTGCAGCGAGCTCAAAGAGTCACTGCAGATGATTATGTGTGTTGAGTGTGATGATGGGACGTTATTTAATGCGAGGAAAATGGCACGCAGTTCCGCTCCAAGAATGCTGAAGCAAGGAAGGAGTTTTTGCCTGTGTTCTTCATCTTCCATGATGATTGCAGCGGCTCCTACGCCGTTTGTTGTTATCGACCCATCAGTGTAGAGAAACATGCTGTTTTTGTGTTCAGCATGTTCATTTAAACTAAAATGTTTAAATTTTGATTACGTTTGGAGTTAAGGAAGGATAACAATTTTTTTTTTTTTTTTATTGAATATTTACAATCTGTATACATATGTTTACATATAATACAATAAGTAAATATGTATCTGGATAACAATATAATATTTTATTAACAGACATGAAAAGTTTTGGGAGCTTTGTATATTTTCCTTATTATCTCGAAAAAGGCTGGAAATCTTGCTAAGTGGACGGTTACCTACTACTAAATCCTCTACAAAAAAGATTCTGAAAAATGTTTCGATTAGGCGATGTCAATCGGAGAAATAGGTTCTTATAACTTTGAAGTAATTGATTTCGTTTATTTGAGCGGTTATTTTTGACTGTTTTTATTTATTGTGATTTTTTAACTGTTTCTAGTAGGAGAATGTATTTGTCAATAAAACAGGATAGGTAAAATAAGAAAAAAATCGATTGTTAAATTATAGCTTTCCAAGAGAGAGATTCGAAGACGCCTTATGAATATTTTCTGCTTCTTCACTAGTGTTTTTGTCGTTCTTTAGAACAGTTTTTCCCTATTTGCCTCACTTTTTAATTGGTTGTTTTATTGAAATGGATTGAAGAGTTAAATGAGTTGTCTAGCTATACGGTAGGGGCCAATCAACCCTTCTCTATTCTCTGTCTTGTAAGGGTTCTACCTGGGGGTGATCCCCATAGGAGGATTGACACCTAAAATATTGCTGTTATTCAAGATAGGATTTTCACGAAATATCAAAACAACTGTTTCAACTATATCTATTCTTTTAGAAATGTCACTAGGGGTAACAAAGGAATCGTGCTAAGATGACGCAGCTCCTGCGACTTTTTTCAGAGTATTAACACTGGAGGCAGTTACTTGCAGTTCTGACAATGTTATTGGCATGCAACTACACAATGTTCATGGAACAGGTGGTTTTCAAATTGTATGAGCCTCTGGTCAATTTTACTCAGATGACATGATGTGAAGCTTCCAATCCTGTTCTCTCTCATAGTCCCAGTGCATCCAAAACATTTTTTTTAATCATATCCAACAATCTTGTAAAAAGAATTGTTTACAAATTTCATGAAACACAGTAATCTGGTAATAATTAGGCTAACTGAAAGAGCACGGGAGCACCAATCTCACCTTTGCCTAGTAACGGAAGGATGAAGCTTTTGCTCCTTGATAGCGTTAGACGCCCTATCAAACAAATCAGAAAGTAGTATTCTATATCCCACCCAAGTTAGCTGACTTATGTTGTAGATGTCTAGTAATGGAAGGATGAAGCTTTTGCTCCTTGATAGCGTTAGACACCCTATCAAACAAATCAGAAAGTAGTATTCTATATCCCACCCAAGTTAGCTGTCACAGTTGTAGATGTCTAGTAATGGAAGGATGAAGCTTTTGCTCCTTGATAGCGTTAGACACCCTATCAAACAAATCAGAAAGTAGTATTCTATATCCCACCCAAGTTAGCTGTCACAGTTGTAGATGTCTAGTAATGGAAGGATGAAGCTTTTGCTCCTTGATAGCGTTAGACGCCCTATCAAACAAATCAGAAAGTAGTATTCTATATCCCACCCAAGTTAGCTGTCACAGTTGTAGATGTCTAGTAATGGAAGGATGAAGCTTTTGCTCCTTGATAGCGTTAGACACCCTATCAAACAAATCAGAAAGTAGTATTCTATATCCCACCCAAGTTAGCTGTCACAGTTGTAGATGTCTAGTAATGGAAGGATGAAGCTTTTGCTCCTTGATAGCGTTAGACACCCTATCAAACAAATCAGAAAGTAGTATTCTATATCCCACCCAAGTTAGCTGTCACAGTTGTAGATGTCTAGTAATGGAAGGATGAAGCTTTTGCTCCTTGATAGCGTTAGACACCCTATCAAACAAATCAGAAAGTAGTATTCTATATCCCACCCAAGTTAGCTGTCACAGTTGTAGATGTCTAGTAATGGAAGGATGAAGCTTTTGCTCCTTGATAGCGTTAGACACCCTATCAAACAAATCAGAAAGTAGTATTCTATATCCCACCCAAGTTAGCTCACTTATGTTGTAGATGATTTTTTATTAGAACAGATTGATAAAATAAATCACTTGTATTTAATGAAAAATTTCAGTCGAATAAATCAATTTCATTGAAAACATTGTTTCATTCGAATAAATAAATTTTATGCAATAAAAATTTTCATGCAATAAATCATTTTTATTCAATAATGAATAAAAATAAAAAGTTACGTCATTCGTGGAATTGACTGAATAATGAATGGAAAATTATTTGTTATTTAAAATGAAATAACACATTTATTCATTATTCTGAATGATTTTTGCCCAACACTGGCCCCATCATAGCCTTGGGCTTTTGCCTCTATTTTTCATTACATGGACTATTTCAATATCCAGTAGCTACACTTGATGAAGATTTGAAAAACTTTTCGAAATACGTTCACCTTCAGTAGCTATGATTCCTATAGAAAATGCTCATAAAAGCAACATCACAAATAAATGCTACTGTAGTTTGAGATGAAATCAAGTTAAAAACTTGTTATATTTAAACTACGAAAACATAACAAGCTCCTACCCAGCTGAACTGCATGCTGTAATACTAGCACTGGACAACATACCTAACTCTCATCGCAAAAATATATTACTATATGTACAGACTCACTGAGCGCGTTACTTACATTACAGAAAATTTACAATTCTAATCCTTTAATTACAGAGGTACATTCAGAATAAACAGAAGTATTATTGAACAAGACAGTGACTCTGAATCGCCTACCAGGCCACATCAGAACGAGTACCGATATTGACTAACAAGCAAAACTTCCTGGAAGAAAAGAACAACTGGATACTGACAGCTTGTCGTACCAAGACTTGCACACTGAAGTTAAAGACAGAATAAAGCTAATTTTAATATGGAATACTAACAATCTACAACTTGGAATAGTTAGACAACTAAAACGCTATTACACCAGAAACAAATTATGTTTTCTGAACTAAGTGATCTTATTTAATTTATTTTTAAGATTTTTATGACACATTTTTACGGATTAAATCAAATTTTCGGAGAGGCTGAAGCCCCCACCCCTTTATACGCCCATGATATGTACATAGTGTTTTAAGTGAAAAGTATTAAATTCTAAAGCTGAAGATAAAATATAAATGCTTCTGAATATGAGCCTCCCGACAGGCAGATTCCTTCCGACTTTGGATTGTAATCAGCTATGCTGTCCTTAGTTCAAACAGTTATTAGAAACTTATAATTAAATTGTTATATTCTTAGAGTACAAATTCAAACACTGTTTCAATAGGAAAAACTTGTTAAAATACAATAAATAACATTTTTAAATTGGTTTATTATATTGAATTTTTACTCCAATGATGCAATTGTTCTCTTATACAATTTCAAGGATAAACAAAACCTTATGTTTTAATTATTTAAAATAATATGAAGTTAAGTTACATGAGAAAATAATAGTGTGATTAAATAGTTAACAATATATTGTGCCTTATTTCCAAACACAAGTACTATTGTTATATTGTTATTAACTTAAGAAAGCATTCCATTTCATCAACTCTAAATCATGTCAGAGAAATTAATCTCTTAGGCTCATTTTCATTGTTGTTTTACATAAAATGCTTAAACATAATCGTAGCTATTTAATCATCGTCCACATTCTTCGCAAAAGGATATTCACTGTTTGTCTCTGTATAAAAGATCCCACTATACCTAAAAAGATTTACATTTTTATAATTTAATATAATTCCATTGGTAAAACATGAAAGATCACAATTACATGAATAATTATATATATATATATATATACATATATATATATATATATATATATATATATATATATATATATATATATATATATATGTGTATACATATATATTGGCTCAGTGATATATCACTAGACTCATACTCTGGAGGACCTGAGTTCAAAACTCGGGAACGCACTAAAGATCTTCTAGTATAATCACTAAGGCTCTAAAAACAAATCAATGTAGTTACATATATAAATATATTGTTGATAAAATAAATTATGCATGTACTAATATTTCATCTATGGAGTCTGCAACATTATTATAAATTTCCCAATCATAGAATTTCATTTACTAGACAGAAAAAAAATTCTTTCCCAGGTGGGAAAGAACGTTATTTTCCCCACTGCAGGTTGAAGGCTGGATGAGCCTAAGAAAGGGCTGACTCTGAAACTGGAGCGGTCGAACTTCAAGTCCTGCAGAACACGAGTCAAGTGTCCTGCCACTTAGCCAACAGCTACAAGTCCTTGAAAAGCATTAAAAGCTATGTATTAAAGTGCCTTACCGATGGAACGCAGGATAGCCCATGAATGCTCCTTCATCAGTGCATGTTGCCTTGTAGAAGTCTATCGAGTCGCAGGTGACCGAAGGGAATGAATGCCCTGGGAGTATGGATTCTGCAAAATATTGATGAGATCGTCCGTGGCTGCATCCACCTAGTGAGACTAAACCAAATATGTACCATAATTAGTCCAGACAATTCAAATATTTCAGTAAAAATAGTTTTTTTTTATTAAGCCATTGAACTTTACAGCACCACTACTCTCCAGCACACTAGAAGAGGGAGGGGAGTAGTTACAAATTAAATTCTACATGAAAGAAATTCACACTTAAATCTATTTTCTAGTAAGTTATAATTAATTTCTGGAATGTGAGGAAAAACTCAACTCGCACGAACTCCTTCATCTTAGTGAATATAATATTGTGCTTAGAATAATTTGGAAAACAATAAATAAGGAGAATCAACTATATATGTAAATCCTTACAAATATCATCCTCGAGACATCCGGGCTGCCTTCTGCCTTTGTTTGGATAGAAATCGGCTGAGCAAATCGGACTTATCAATCCAAGCTGGCCACCATTTGTATGAATACAATCCACAAATTTTGCATCCGTTGAGTTCAGTCTTTTATCACTTCCGGAGTGAAATTTATATTGTGCGGGATCAAGACCTGAAAATCATTAAATTAATTTCAAATATTTCATATGCATAAATATATTGAGGATAGTTATTTCATAAAATATTAAATCAATCCTAAAAATTAAAAGTTTACAAATTAACATGAATTTTGAGATACGTGCAGTTTTCAGTGAAATCGCACAATTTATAACAAAGCTAACCCTCATCAGTTTTATTTATAATTAAATTAGATCGTTTAATGATAAACAAATATTTTAGCAAATGCATTCAATTATTATTAATTATTTAACTGAAGAAGGTTTAAATGTTTGTTCTATATTAGGAAAAACTAAATTAATCCTGCGACTTGTAGATCAATAGTAACTAGTTATATCTAGCTTTCAGGAATGGGAAAATTAAACCTTTAAAACAATCTAGTAACAGGGAGCATTAATAATAAAGGTGGCTTTCTTGCTAGTGCCGTTCATCGAAAAGGTGAATTGCTTGCAAGTGCCGTCCTTCTCAACGGTGGCCTCTAGCAAATCCCGTTTTCGGAAAGGAGAACGGCATTTGCCGTTTATTTCATTCTTCTGAAAAGCCACCTTCTTGGAAGTACTGTCTTACTGAAAGGCGACCTTCTTGGAAATACTGTCTTACTGAAAGGTGGCCTTCATACAAGTGCTGTTCTTCTGAAAGGTCACCTTCTTGGAAGTACTGTCTTACTGAAAGGCGGCCTTCTTACAAGTACTGTCTTACTGAAAGGTCACCTTTTTGCAAGTACTGGTCTACTAATAGGCAACCTTCTTGCAAGTTTCATTCTTCTAAAAGGCCACCTTCTTGCCAACCTCCTACAAGTTGACTTTGCAACTGCTATCATACTGAAAGGTGACCTTCTTGCAAGCACTGTCTTACTGAAAGGCGGCCTTCTTAGAAGTACTGCTTACTGAAAGGTGACCTTCTTGCAAGTGCTCTTCTTCTGAAAGGTCACCTTTTTGCAAGTGCTGACCTACAAAAAGGTGACCTTCTTGCTAATAAGTACTGTCTTATTGAAAGGTAAGCTTCTTTTCTTATATGTGCTGTAAATATATCCAATAATAATGAACGATAGTATCCTATATATATATATATATATATATATATATATATATATATATATATATATATATATAGGATAATTATATATATGCTCATATTACAAAACCAGACTTCCATTTCTAAGATTGTTTGATAGAGTACTTCACCTGTAATCCTTGCAATAAGACCTTTACTGACTCCGCTTCCAGCAAATCCACAGACATGAGCCCCAAGACTGTGTCCGATGCAATGTACATCATCGAGAGATGTTCCTTCATTGACAATAAAGTCAATAAATTCAGCTACTAACCATCCAACTGCTCGAGTTATTCCATAGACATCGCCGTAGAAGGTTGCATAATAGCTCCAGTCGACGGCTATCACGTTCAACTCTTCATAGGAAATGTTCAGGAAGTCTGAGAAAAAAATAGAAACGTACAGCTTTGTTTAATCAATTGATGCTATAATAATAATTGTCAGCTCGGAGTAAGAGTACACACAGCAGACAGAGTACAGTACACAAGCCACCACAATTTGTAGAATACAGTGCACAAGGACCACACTTTGTAGAATACAGTGCACAAGCACCACATATAACCGCAAAGAAAAGAATCAGGTAGTGCACATGCGCTGCCTCCAGCCCATTTGGGGGAAGGCTTAGCTCCCCTCCGACCATGCTCCTTCTGGCTCTTTTGTTTCTGGCCGGATTATAGTACAGTACACTGCACAAGCACCATACATAGTACAGTACAGTGCACAAATGGAAAATTTATTTTGAACTAAGGAAACGGATCTGTGTTCGTGGACAAACCAACCAAACGGGGACGAATTGAGTTCAAGACATTATTATAATATAGCATACAAATCTTCTCATAAGAGCAAAGATATATCAGAAAGGACGGACACCAACGCCAAATGGATTAACCAACCCACATAAGAATTATTTTAGTAATATAATAGATAGTTTTTATTGTAGTTGACACTTTGAAACATTACAATAGCATTATTAAAAATAAATAAGACCAAAAATACAAACAATGGAATATAGTGTTGTTAAAAGAAACCCACAATTTCAATTCTAATCCTACCAATTTATAATTTCATATTATTTTCCTTTCATTGTTACTTATTATTATTTACTTCATTTATTTATTATTATTATGTTTGGTTTTTTTAGTGTTGGACATATTATTCGGTCAATTATTATTATAATTTAAGCCCTATTTTCTCACCTATTATTAATATTTATTTCGGTTTCTATTAAATTTTGTAATCATGAAGAATTAATTTACTGAGTTAATTTTTTTATTTTTTTTTTTTTTTTTTTTTTTTTTTTTTTTTTTTTTTTTTTTTTAACCGTTTACCCTTGCTAGTGAGCCATCCAAATAAAGAAATAAATAAAATAAGAGATTATACAAGATGGTAAATAAACGAGCAAACAACATTATAAAATTGTGTATCTAGTATTTTTATTATTAATAATTAAACGAACCATTACCTTGAATTAGTATTTGTTGAAATAGGCAGAAGATCAATTACACATTAAATTCCATTTCACTTAGATTTATTTCCTCTGTTCTCTAGATGTTTCATTTCTTTGCGGTACATCTTCAGGGGAAATATGTTCTAAATACAGAGGCTTACGGCCCCAACTTGAGGAAATCCTTCAAAGAGTAGGACCACTTAAAGATTTGGTCCTTTCTCCCGGAGAGGCCATTTAATAATACATAAAGTGTCAATTGATCGACCTTTTGACTATTTCACCGATGCTTTTATTCTAAATATGAATATATTAAAATCTTATCTAGGTTGCATATCTTGAGTCCAGAGTTGGGCATTATTCAATAATTATTTTATTCAATAATCATTCAAATAACATTTTATTGAATAAGAATTTATTCATTGAATAAGTTATTCAACCAATCATTTATTTTTTATTCTATGAATAACAGGGTTGGCTCATTATTCAATAAATGTTTATTGAATAAGAATTTATTCATTGAATAAGTTATTCAACCAATCATTTATTTTTTATTCTATGAATAACAGGGTTGGCTCATTATTCAATAAATGTTTATTGAATAAGAATTTATTCATTGAATAAGTTATTCAACCAATCATTTATTTTTTATTCTATGAATAACAGGATTGGCTCATTATTCAATAAATGTTTATTGAATAAGAATTTATTCAGTTATTCATTGACTGATTTTTTAATGAATAATTAATTATTTTTTTATTCTTCATTCATTATTTTTATACATTTAAAATAATGTGATTTATGGAACAACGAACTCAGATTCTTTAAGTTCAGTAAAAAATATCACTTAAATAAATAATTTTCATTCAAAGTAAGAAAAAGTTGAATAAACTTAATAATTAGTAATGTTTATTAGAAACAATTGTTAAAATAAATCACTTTTATTTAACGAAAAAATTCAGTCAAATAAATCAATTTTATTCAAAAAATTGTTTCATTCAAATAAATCACTTTTATTCAATAAAAATTTTCATTCAATAAACCATTTTTTTATTCAATACAAAATTTCATTCAAATCATCATTGTTATTTAATAATGAATAAAAATAAAAAGTTACGTTATTCATTGAATTGACAGAATAATGAATGAAAAATTATTCATTATTCAGAATAGGGGGTCTCCCGTTGTCTAGTGGTTACCGCCTTAGATTCATAAGCGGGAGATGGTGAGTTCGATCCCCACCGGCGGCAGGAATTTTCTCATCTCAGGGCTCGTTGAGAAAATTCCTCGCTGCACCCTGGATGTCGGCGCTAATGGCCCAGATTTGTCGATGCGCCGTTAATAAAAACAAAACAACATTATTTATTCAGAATGAAATAACAGATTTATTCATTATCCTGAATGATTTTTGCCCAAGACTGCTTGTGTCTATTGAACTTAGATATACTGGTAAAAAATAACTTTCTGTTTTTTTATTTAATTACCAATGTCTATTGTAGTTATAAGTAGATACTAGTAATATATCTACTTACTGTTCTTTATTGTCTGTATTGTCTCTGAGGTGAGATCATTGAGGAAGCCATGGGTAATGACTTTAGTAGGGTAGAAGATATTATATCCTGCAGATTCTAGTCCGTTGCTATCGTTCACATAAACCCGTACTGCATCCATTGGCCTATTCCTAATCAAGAAAACATTCGGTTAATGAAGAGATTGAATTAAATAAATGTTTTCAACTCCTTATCCATCCTAGTGAGAAGATATAATTAAGATGTTTAATGGATACCCTAGGTATTCAATCCCTGCAGCACAAAAGAATTAAATCTAATATCTTATTGCTATATTTTTTCTTATATAAATATGTTTTACAATTTCCCTACAAAACAACACACAAACAGAGTTTAGTGTAAATTTATCATGTTAATTTTTTTGCTTGTTTCCTCCCTCGCTCCGTTGGAAGGAAACCTGCTCATGACTTTGACCTCATGACACAATCCGACAGTGCCAACTAGACCATTTCGCATTTCAGAACCCATAGATAACAAAAATAACGTTGCTTCACATTTGTTCATACTTAAATATATATATTTCCAAAAATGAATCGATTTTGACAAGATTTTGTACAAAATACATTATATAATTTCAATGGTTAATTGAATTTCCTACCATTCCTAAACGACCTTCAAATCCCTAAACTATCTCTAACTAAATAATTAGCCAAACTCACTTAGAAAAGAAATAAAATTTCACATTTTCTGGATCTAATATCTCGTCCACTAAAGTAGCTGGATTCAGCCTCGCCAAGAATGAAGATTCTTCCTTCAGATCGGGAATCGGGATATTCATCGCCTTCTTGAAGTTGATGAAGTTCCGCAAACTTCCAGCAAAAATATTCCCTTGAGCAGCATTGTCTGCACGAGTATTATCTAATGCAGCATAGGAAGCTCCTGGAAACCATTTAAAAATATTACATTCATAAATTAAAAATCAGTCCCATAAGAGGCCATAAGGGCCCTGAAGGGCAGACACTATAGATGTATTTGATTCTTGACCATACGGCACACTAGGAAGATAGTGTGGTCAGCACTATGCTCCGGCTGCCTGACAGCATGCTTCAACTGCTAGAGTCATTAGCACCAAGGTACCCATTAATAAATTAATTAAAGGCTGGGATGGCCTAGGGACGGTCAGGGAGGCCGAATCCAACCCATGAACAAAGACACTAGAAGATAAAAATCTTTAGTACTATGCTCGGGATTTGAACTCAGGTCTTCCAGCGTATGAGTCCAGTGCTGTACCACTGAGCTAACCTCGCCTCCACATTAAGTCATTCCTATTAATTCACATTAATAAATACATTTTTTAAATGTCTTACAATTTGACATTTAAATTTGATTGAAAAATGATAAAATTGAAACTAAAGAGATATTACAAATACTACAAAAACCTGATCAAAAAACACTTCTCTCGTCGTGAGGAAGTAATTTTAACCAGGCTATGTATAGGACACATTCTACTTATCCATTCGTAGTTTGAAGATAAAAAGTACAGATCAACTTGTAGATTTCACAACATTACTCTAACCGTTAAACATATTCTTACAAACTCCAGAGAACTACGTATTTTACATGTTTTCCTCTGACTTACTCGACTTACTGATTGAAGTTAGCCCATAGATCGCTACTCAAATATTTGAACAATTCAAATTTATACAGCAAATTCTGAATACTATACTACTTGTATTTCAAATTATATTTTTAATTTAATTCAATTATAATTTTGTTATTTATTTCTTAATTTATCTCCTTCTTTGGTGACTGTATACCTGCTACTTCCCCCTGCTACTTCCACCTGCTACTGGTCTCATTTCCAAGTATTTTTTATTTACTTTATTTAATATTTTCATTTTTACAAATTTTTGTTATTTTGTTTGTTAAAATATGTAGTACTGATTACGCAATATTCAGCTCCCTTTTAGCTAGTTTCCTCCTAAACCCGCTAAAATGAAACTTTAATCATGCAAATTGTTGGTAAAATAATTCACCCGAATGAAAAACAGATACACCCCCATTTAATAGAAAAAAATATCATAGAAATAATAAAGTTTAATTGTATAAAAAAACAACAGATAAATAAAATTTGTGTAATTACCAAGAATGTATGTGATTAGAAGAATACAAGCGAACGGTGATGGTTTCATTTTCCCGAATGAGTGGAGATGGACTGGTCAGTACGGAGTTGATAACCATTATCAAAAACCAATCATTATAATTAGCATGAGATAAAAAAATAATAAAGACAGATCAAAATTCGGATAACGGCCACTCGAACTATAGACAAACTTAAGTGTTTGTCAACTCGATTACTTGGAAAATTAATATTTACATATTTGAAAGAAGAGATTACATACATAGTTATAATATACAAATTATCCATTTACTATGAGTTCTCTCAGGACATTTATGTTCATTCTTTACCTGCGAGTAGACCCACAAGTCGCTACCCCAGTCCCTGGTAGTAGACCCACAAGTCACAACCCCCCAGCCCTGGGAATAGACCCACAAGTCGCTACCAATCCCCATTAGTACATTCAGAAGTCACAACCCCCCAGCCCTGGGAATAGACCCACAAATCACTACCAATCCCCATTAGTACATCCACAAGTCACAACCCCCCCATCCCTGGGAATAGACCCACAAGTCGCTACCAATCCCCATTAGTACATCCACAAGTCACAACCCCCACCCCTGGGAATAGACCCACAAGTCGCTACCAATCCACATTAGTACATCCACAAGTCACTTTCCCCGACCACTGAGAGTAGACCCACAAGTCGCTATCCCGAATCCCCGTTAGTACATCCACAAGTCACTATCCCCGACCACTGAGAGTAGACCCACAAGTCGCTATCCCGAATCCCCGTTAGTACATCCACAAGTCACTATCCCCGACCACTGAGAGTAGACCCACAAGTCGCTATCCCCAATCCCCATTAGTACATCCACAAGTCACTATCCCCGACCACTGAGAGTAGACCCACAAGTCGCTACCAATCCCCGTTAGTACATCCACAAGTCACTATCCCCGACCACTGAGAGTAGACCCACAAGTCGCTACCAATCCCCGTTAGTACATCTACAAGTCACTACCCTCAATCCCTGGGAGTAGACCCACAAGTCGCTACCCCCTTTAGTACATCCACAAGTTGCTATCCCCAACCGCTGGGACTAGACCCACAAGATGCCGAGGTGCATATTAACCTTATAATCGCTAAATGTGCGAGCCGAGTATTTACACAGGTGTGAACTGTGGGCTAGGTATATTTACACCGTAATTGTGGGCTAGTCCATATTCTGATTCTGAACTGATGAAATACATGCTATTTTACCTAAGTTTGGTCTATTTTTAATGCAGAAAACTTGTAAAACCAAATGGAGCATAATAATGCACTTAAGAATCGACTAAAATCTCAAAACTGAAAAAAATGGAGTTGTCTAACTTTGATACCAAGCTCCTCATGTGTTATACAGTACATTAGATAGGTTTGTCGGGTGGGCCTAAAGCATATTTTTGTTCGTGAATTTGAGCAATCAATCAATCAATATTTATTTGAACCAATACATATCGTATTTTTTACAAATGGTTAAGGAACAATTAACAAAATAAATTATAAACTAAAAAGGAAACAGCTATAAAAAAAATATAAAAAATAAATAAATAAAAAATAAAACAGAACATTTTGAGTTAGTAAATGATGGGATAAATTATTGGAAATGAAAGCAGTCTTGATAACATCTTGGCTTCAGTCTTGTTGCAATCCTCTCTCCTGGTTGGTAGTAGTTGGCTCCTTCTATTGTTGGGAGTTTCTCATAGTGCCTTTGGGTGAGTTAGTAAATGATGGGATAAATTATTGGAAATGAAAGCAGTCTTGATAACATCTTGGCTTCAGTCTTGTTGCAATCCTCTCTCCTGGTTGGTAGTAGTTGGCTCCTTCTATTGTTGGGAGTTTCTCATAGTGCCTTTGGGTGAGTTAGTAAATGATGGGATAAATTATTGGAAATGAAAGCAGTCTTGATAACATCTTGGCTTCAGTCTTGTTGCAATCTTCTCTCCAAGTTGGTAGTAGTTGGCTCCTTCTATTGTTGGTAGTTTATCATAGTGCCTTTGGGTGAGTTAGTAATTGATGGGATAAATTATTGCAAATGAAAGCAGTCCTGATAACATCTTGGCTTCAGTCTTGTTGCAATCTTCTCTCCAAGTTGGTAGTAGCTGGCTCCTTCTATTGTTGGTAGTTTATCATAGTGCCTTTGGGTGAGTTAGTAATTGATGGGATAAATTATTGCAAATGAAAGCAGTCTTGATAACATCTTGGCTTCAGTCTTGTTGCAATCTTCTCTCCAAGTTGGTAGTAGCTGGCTCCTTCTATTGTTCGTAGTTTATCATAGTGCCTTTGGTTGAGTTAGTAATTGATGGGATAAATTATTGGAAATGAAAGCAGTCTTGATAACATCTTGGCTTCAGTCTTGTTGCAATCTTCTCTCCAAGTTGGTAGTAGCTGGCTCCTTCTATTGTTTGTAGTTTATCATAGTGCCTTTGGGTGAGTTAGTAATTGATGGGATAAATTATTGCAAATGAAAGCAGTCTTGATAACATCTTGGCTTCAGTCTTGTTGCAATCTTCTCTCCAAGTTGGTAGTAGCTGGCTCCTTTTATTGTTGATAGTTTATCATAGTGCCTTTGGGTGAGTTAGTAATTGATGGGATAAATTATTGGAAATGAAAGCAGTCTTTATAACATCTTGGCTTCAGTCTTGTTGCAATCTTCTCTCCATGTTGGTAGTAGTTGGCTCCTTCTATTGTTGGGAGTTTATCATAGTGCCTTTGGGTGAGTTTTTCAATGTGCTCTGCGGAGTGGACAACCCCGAGCTCTCTGTGGATTTGTGTGTTTCTTATGAAAGGAGGTGCATTTAAAACAATTCATAGAATTTTATTTTGAAATGTCTGATGTCTTCGTCTGTTAGTGTTACTGGTACTGTACCAAACTGGGCATGCACAAGTTAGTAATGGTAGTAATAGAGTTTTGTATAATAAAACTGCGCATTTGTGTCTGAGTGGTGTTTTCTTGTTTAAAAGTGGATATAGTAGTCTTAGTCGTGTGTGAGCCAATTGTAGTTTTAAGTTAATGTGAAGTCTCCAGGTCAGTCTAGTGTCGAAGTGTACGCCAAGGTAGCGCACACTTTGGTCCCTAGGAGGTGAATTTGAGCAGAAGGCTCTAAACGAAATAATTTTACATATAACGTTGATTCCAGAACACACATGAATACCTCGATTGGCAAAAAAAATTTCTTGTCCTACAATTGTTTGAAAATAAATTTGTCCTCTCTTTGTATGCTCTTTTGATCATTGGCCGTTTTAGAAGGTAAGGAATACGAAAAACTATGAGTCAAGGCGATCATGGTGAGTGCAGAACCCAGACTGCGTATATGCGTCTAGAACTGTGGGGGCACTCCTTCTCACGTTCGCATATATGCGCCCAGAGCCTTTTTTTTTTTTTTTTTTTTTTTTAGTAATATAAAGAGAGTAAGCAAAGACAGGTGCTAATGGCTTCCAATATATATACACTCATAACCAACATATTATCATCTTAAGATATAATGCAAACAACTCAGAAATATTATCTGTCATTTATAAGAGACTAGCTGAGTACCCGTGCTTCACCACGGCCGAAAAGTATTTTTTATATTGAATTAAATAAGATATGATCAAAATTAACGCTACGTCATAATTTTGTACAGCTTATTATTGCACGGACTTTAAAGTTACCATAAAAAAAAAATACAAAACCGATTAAAAAGTTAGGTAAACAGAGACAAATACACGTTGAAAAGCATAAAACTAACGAATTTGAAGTTTTAAGCACTTATCTCTTCGATTGACATCGCCCCACCGAACATTACAACAGAATCTTACTGTAGAGAATTTAGTAACCTTTCGAAAAGCCGCCTTCCACTTACTACAAGTTCCCAACCGTTTTCGAGATATTTTAGAAAATATACTGATATCCGAAAACTTTGTATGACCATTCATACATTTTTTTTCCATATACTTCGTTTCTGAATGCCCAGACAAAAAATTAGTTTTGAAATGTATTTCTATCAATTTTTCTGGTAAATGGCTACAGAACTCGCTTAAAAAATGGTTTCATTAGTTTTCCTACGTTAAGGAACCTTTCGCACAAAGTTCGCTCCAAAAACCATGTTCCAGTAAACGGATTCAACTGGTTAATGAACATGACCTTTTAAATGGGAAGAAAGATTTTTGTACCAAATGTTATCAAAATCGAACCATTTTTGAGCCGATGAGGAACTTCTTAATAATTCAAACCCCCCTAAAAGTACTTAAACATTTGAATATAAAAAAAAAACCTTTCTTCGCGAGTGTTTACACTCTAAACGGATTGTCCGTGCAAAATTTCAAATTTTTGTGTCAAGTGGTTCGGGATATTATTACCTCGGATGGACCATCCGACATTTTATTTCTAGTAATTCAAGGTCTGCCATCATAGTTGAAATTAACCTCAATTAAAAATAATACTATGAAATAGATAATGTAAGGTAACAGCTGCTCTGTTATCGTCCTAGCAACGCATGATACCTAGGCTTGCCTGCTCTAACCAACTAAAACTTTAAACCCCTCTAAAAATACTTAAAAATTCGAATATCAAAAAATCCTTTCTTAGCGAGTGCCTACGTTCTATAGGGAGTGTCCATGCAAAATTTCAAATTTTTCTGTCTAGTGGTTTGGGCTGGGGGATGATAGGTCAGTGAGTGAGTGAGTGAGTGAGTGAGTGAGTGGTATTTGACAAATATATAGTAGATTAATTTAATAATTTTCAAATGTAATATTAAATTTAATCAAAATATGGCCTGTCATCTGTTGATATTGATTGCAAAAAATTAGTTTCAGTTAAAATAAAACAATCCTCTTCAAGTGTAATGTCATTGTTGAGATTAAACACTTGATAGAGTTCATGGAAACTTAATTAAAATAAAGAAGGTACTTGGATAACTCTTGATAGAGTTCATGGAAACCAGATAAAAATAAAGGGTCTTATTTAGAACAGGCCCGCCAGTGATTTTATCTAGTAACAGTTATTTATTGATAAATAAAAAAATATGGGTTAAAGGAACATATGATTTATTTAATAAAAGCTTTTTACACATAACCAAAAACATTATCATACTTTTAATCAGTTCCTCCAAGTACATCTGGAGGCCAAAATTCTACTATGTCCTTAAGGATTTTATCAAAAACATCTTCATTTGAGGGTAATACTGAAGGAGAGTGTCCTCAGCACCGATTTTCTTCAAAATTTGCACTATAACGTATTTTGATGCACTAAACACGAATCCGTTGAAAAAAATTGTTGTTCTCAACCAGGAAAGAAGTTATTTAAAAAAAAAGTTCACTGTTAGCGGGTTACAAACGACCAAAGGTGCTGAGGACTCTTTCCTCAGCACCGATTTTCTTCAAAATTTGCACTATAACGTATTTTGATGCACTAAACACGAATCCGTTGAAAAAAAAAGTTGCTCGCAACTAGGAAAGAAGTTATTAAGCACTAAAGTTCACTGTTATGGAGGTTATAAAAGACGGGGTAAACAGGTTATATGTAAACACGCGCCTGCGCAATAGTCCTTAATGACGAAGTGTAATTGAAATTTAGACTCACCTGTGGTAGCTGACTTGGTCGTAAACTGTCGCTTTTGGGCATACGTGCTATGCGTTTCCGCTCGCTCCGCTACGCTCCGCTCGCTCAAGAAAACATCAAAACCCCTAGTCAATCCAACTCGCAGAAATGAAAAGAATTCTATGGCCCAAAAGTCGTCCAAGGCAATCTTCCCTAACCTTCATAACAGTGAACTTTTTTTAAAATAACTTCTTTCCTAGTTGCGAGCAACTTTTTTTTTCAACGGATTCGTGTTTAGTGCATCAAAATACGTTATAGTGCAAACTTTGAAGAAAATCGGTGCTGAGGACACTCTCCTTCAGTTTTACCCATTTGAGTTTCTCTGCCTCCACAAGTACTCACATAAATAGGAGTCTATCATAGAGCGATGTTTCCCACATTCCTTTTTGTTTCTCCTTTTGGCCTTTTCCTTATTTACAATATCTTTCCTTGGGTAGAATTTCTCTTTCGACAAAGAAAATCCTGGCTCGTTGCTCTTCTTTGCATAAATCGTAAACATAAAAAATATTCATAGTTTAATACTTTTATAATCGCAAATACACAAACAATACTAAATTAAATAGTATTTAAACATGTGTTTTTATTTCTGTATCGATGGTATCAAATTACATAGTAACAGTTACTAAATAACATTATAAAATCACTGGCGGGCCTGTTCTAAACAAGACCCAAAATAAAGATGGTACTTGGATAAAACCATTGAGCTAGTAGATAGTGGAGTGAGTGTTATCTATCTTCAGATGCTAAAGAAGTGTAGGTCTGAAATCGGCCATGTTAGTGTGACTATAGTACCAGTAATGACGCGCGAAAATTTGAATCGGAATATGATCGTAAAGAAACAATGAATTTGAACGAATATATCTATCATATTCTTATTGATTTATATTTATACATATATATATAAATGTCAATTTATACGAATATGATATATAAATTCGTTTAATTGCATTCTTTGTTTACAATAATATTCAAAAATTCACCTTTCCGCGCGCTCTTTGTCACACTGGTATGGCCGATCTTATGATTCAACTTTTTTCGTTTAGACTCCCTCCCCATCCTCCTAACTCAATGCATAAAACTCCTTGGTGGTGTCTGTTGTCACTCTTATCCATAGATTTAGAAAGGAGTAGATGACTAACTCCGCTGGTTTTCCCGGGAAAAAGTGAAGCAGGCCTAACTGGAGAGCCGCCATCTTGTTGTGGGGAGAGAGGGTCATATGTCCATTAGCCCTAATGCTTTAATTTGACCGATTTTCTCCCATATAGCGCAGTATTTTGCATTTTTATTCAAGTACAAATATTATTAGAATATTATATTATATAATTATGTAACTAAAAACACAAACTAAGTCCTCACAAATATCAGAACACAGCTTTTTCAAGAAAATAAAATCATCAAATTAGTTGAGTTTTTTCGTTGTTTTTTGAATAAATTAATAGTTGTAATAAATAAATTACAAGAAACAATTATTTTACAAGTTTTTTAGTCAAAGCGGGGTGGAAAATAAATTAGCCCTTATTTTAAAAACATAATGGAATCATTTAACGGTAATATCCTTCTAAGGAAAATCAAAACCAACCTGCCGGGGTTAAATTTTCTTAAAGAAAACAATGTGTGATACACATATAAATATCCATAAAAAATATATAATTAAAAATGGAGTATTTAATTAAGGTTTAATATAGTATAACCAACATTATGTCATGGTGTTATTAAAAAAAAAAAACTTAAATTATATTCATTGAGAGGAGATCGTTGACCGTAGATGATGCAAGGTAGGGATTGTCGGGGTTCGGTCACTGCTATTTAATAAAACTACATTTTATCATAAAAAAGAAAAAAACTGTTTTTGTCTTTTTCCATATATGTATGTATGTGTATTTGTGTATGTAGGCATATATATATGTAGATTTCAGTATTACATCCGTCCTACTTGTTTTTTACAGCCCTGATGAAGGCTTGAAGTTCAAGCCGAAACGTCGGCACAATAAAACCATTTTTATGATAAAATGTAGTTTTATTAAGTAGCAGTGACCGAACCCCGACAATCCCTACCTTAAATTATATTCATTATTTGTAATTTTTTTTCTTTTTTAAATATAATATAATATATTGTATACCTGTTCATGTAATAATCTGTAGCTGAGGTTTTTCTCTATGAATGAAAAAGTAAGTGATGCAGGATTCATGTTATTATGCTAAAAGGTAAGTTTTAAAAACTTTTGTTCGAAATACGCTTTCACATGTTGTTATTGGCTTTTTCTAAAGTCCTGACTGTTTTCAAAGTTTTGTGAGCTCTTCTTTAGGGATACTCTGATGAAAAGTTTAGAGGGAGCATATTAAAATTAATAAGAAATTTCATGGAAAATTTAATTACTCATTTATTTAATAGAGAACCACAATTTAAGTGACCTGTTCTTTTTATGGACATAATATTTTAATATATTCATTTGTCTGACAAAAAAATAAAAATAAATAACATACATAAGAAATAATAATTAAAAATAAATGTTTCACTTCACTTTCATAATGAAGCAATTGTAATATAATACCATATATATAATTATATGTATCTGAAGGAGAGCTGAGGACGCTCTCCTTCAGATTTACCATAATTTATAGTAATTTATTATGTACATCTATCTAAATGTGAATAAACAAATAACTTAAATATAACAATTTACATAAGTAATTAAGAGGTTTGTAAGAGTAATTTGTTCATAAATTTAAGTGCCTTAAAAAATTACACATATGTAGTGGGAACCTGAAACAACATTTTATAAATTAGAAAAGCAACTAAATTAAATAATTAAAAAAAAATTAGATAGGTACAAATAATAACTGCTTGGTCACAGCGACCAAAGATGGATTCCACGACAGCAAATAATAAAAATATTAGTGAAATTAAGTTAGAGCTTGTTAAGCACTTAAAAATGTTATTAAAAAACAAGCAAAAAACGTTTTTAATTCTTCAATAAAAAATAAACACCCATTTATTTGATACTAAATTTGTTTAATGTATTTTTTTACTACATTTTTAAATTTTGGTTTTTCATTTATGTTATAATGATGTAAAGTTGAAGAAAACTCAATTTAAGATTTGTATATGAAGACTTGAAAATATTCTTTGATGGACAAAACGTTATGAAACAATAAAAAATTATTAAAAGACTGCATGGGTAATTCTTTTCCCTAAAAGATCAAATGTTAATTTGTCACTCATGTATAAATTTAAACAATAATTATGGAACAGCCTAAGGGGAAAGGATTATATCAACATAAGGTTGCTGATTAAGGGCTTAAGCACTTAAAAAGTTTATTAAAAAACAAACAAAAAACTTTCTCAATGTAAAAGAAACATCCATATATTTGATACTAAATTTGTTTAATGTATTTTTTTAAATTTTGGTATTTATATATGTTATAATGATGTACAATTAATAAAACTCATGATATATAATGAAACTGAATTTCAGATCTGTGTATTATGACTTAAAACTATTCTTTGATGGACAAAACGTAATGAATTATTTGAAAAGTGCATGGGCGCTTTTTTTTCATTGAAGAATTAAACCTTTTTAGCAGGATGGAACATATTTATGTAAAGAAACTATTTTTATACGTACAATGGCCTAAGGTTGAGGATTTGTTGGCTTTTTAGGGAGAAAACAAGTCACTTGTTGAGCTTGGGGAAAGAACCTTTGATAATCAAGTTGTAAATACTTACGAAAAAAAGTGAATATCCGATCCTTATTTAGCTTTGTTAGTACACCCATAAGCACAGCATGATTGTACCATAGTTGCACTAATATCAGAATAATATTCAATACAATATCAAGAAGAAATTACATGAACTGTCCAAGCACTACTGACATTGTTTATCCCCATAACAAGATGGCCACCAGAATGTTAGGGGTTCTTCACTAAAAAGTAGGGAGTTAGACATCTATCCTTTCTAAATCTCTTATGCTCTTATCAGGCGGTAGCAACAGTGCACACTATCATTAGTAGATGGCGATATTAGTCTCGTAGAGTACGAGGTGATTCACGTCCTCTACGATACACATCAGTACATGGGGGGATGAGGGGGGCCCACCCGCCGGAATTTTCTTTCGGAGAGAACATTTCATGTAAAAAAAAGCCCACGACAATGAAAAATGTCCTCTAGATTTACCCTGGTCTACTAGGTGTCCAGGGGACCTTAACACCAACCATTTACCCTGGTCTACTAGGTGTCCAGGGGACCTTAAAACACACTATTTACCCTGGTCTACTAGGTGTCCAGGGGACCTTAACACCAACCATTTACCCTGGTCTACTAGGTGTCCAGGGGACCTTAAAACCAACCATTTACCCTGGTCTACTAGGTGTCCAGGGGACCTTAAAACCAACCATTTACCCTGGTCTACTAGGTGTCCAGGGGACCTTAAAACCAACCATTTACCCTGGTCTACTAGGTGTCCAGGGGACCTTAAAACCAACCATTTACCCTGGTCTACTAGGTGTCCAGGGGACCTTAAAACCAACCATTTACCCTGGTCTACTAGGTGTCCAGGGGACCTTAAAACCAACCATTTACCCTGGTCTACTAGGTGTCCAGGGGACCTTAACACCAACCATTTACCCTGGTGTACTAGGTGTCCAGGGGACCTTAAAACACACCATTTACCCTGGTCTACTAGGTGTCCAGGGGACCTTAAAACCAACCATTTACCCTGGTCTACTAGGTGTCCAGGGGACCTTAAAACCAACCATTTACCCTGGTCTACTAGGTGTCCAGGGGACCTTAAAACACACCATTTACCCTGGTCTACTAGGTGTCCAGGGGACCTTAAAACCAACCATTTACCCTGGTCTACTAGGTGTCCAGGGGACCTTAAAACACACCATTTACCCTGGTCTACTAGGTGTCCAGGGGACCTTAACACCAACCATTTACCCTGGTCTACTAGGTGTCCAGTGGACCTTAACACCAACCATTTACCCTGGTCTACTAGGTGTCCAGGGGACCTTAAAACACACCATTTACCCTGGTCTACTAGGTGTCCAGGGGACCTTAAAACCAACCATTTACCCTGGTCTACTAGGTGTCCAGGGGACCTTAAAACCAACCATTTACCCTGGTCTACTAGGTGTCCAGGGGACCTTAAAACCAACCATTTACCCTGGTCTACTAGGTGTCCAGTGGACCTTAACACCTACCATTTACCCTGGTCTACTAGGTGTCCAGGGGACCTTAAAACCAACCATTTACCCTGGTCTACTAGGTGTCCAGGGGACCTTAAAACCAACCATTTACCCTGGTCTACTAGGTGTCCAGGGGACCTTAAAACCAACCATTTACCCTGGTCTACTAGGTGTCCAGGGGACCTTAAAACCAACCATTTACCCTGGTCTACTAGGTGTCCAGGGGACCTTAAAACACACCATTTACCCTGGTCTACTAGGTGTCCAGGGGACCTTAAAACCAACCATTTACCCTGGTCTACTAGGTGTCCAGGGGACCTTAAAACCAACCATTTACCCTGGTCTACTAGGTGTCCAGGGGACCTTAAAACCAACCATTTACCCTGGTCTACTAGGTGTCCAGGGGACCTTAAAACCAACCATTTACCCTGGTCTACTAGGTGTCCAGGGGACCTTAAAACCAACCATTTACCCTGGTGTACTAGGTGTCCAGGGGACCTTAAAACCAACCATTTACCCTGGTCTACTAGGTGTCCAGGGGACCTTAAAACCAACCATTTACCCTGGTCTACTAGGTGTCCAGGGGACCTTAAAACCAACCATTTACCCTGGTCTACTAGGTGTCCAGGGGACCTTAAAACCAACCATTTACCCTGGTCTACTAGGTGTCCAGGGGACCTTAAAACCAACCATTTACCCTGGTCTACTAGGTGTCCAGGGGACCTTAAAACCAACCATTTACCCTGGTCTACTAGGTGTCCAGGGGACCTTAAAACCAACCATTTACCCTGGTCTACTAGGTGTCCAGGGGACCTTAAAACCAACCATTTACCCTGGTCTACTAGGTGTACAGGGGACCTTAAAACCAACCATTTACCCTGGTCTACTAGGTGTACAGGGGACCTTAAAACCAACCATTTACCCTGGTCTACTAGGTGTCCAGGGGACCTTAAAACCAACCATTTACCCTGGTCTACTAGGTGTCCAGGGGACCTTAAAACCAACCATTTACCCTGGTGTACTAGGTGTCCAGGGGACCTTAAAACCAACCATTTACCCTGGTCTACTAGGTGTCCAGGGGACCTTAAAACCAACCATTTACCCTGGTCTACTAGGTGTCCAGGGGACCTTAAAACCAACCATTTACCCTGGTCTACTAGGTGTCCAGGGGACCTTAAAACCAACCATTTTACACTCAAATATTTAAAATTTTCCCTACACCCCAAATACCTAGGCCTCCCAGCCTCCCCCCCCGAAATTATTTTCTATATACGCTAGTGCCTCAGTACATTAGACGACTGACAAAGAAACTACCGCCGATTTTAGCGCGGTTCCTCCATAGGGAGGAAACACGCTCATGACACCGATCCAATAACGCAATCTTTTGCTATGCTGTAGCACATAAACAAATATTAGACACGTATTTTTTTAAGTGATAATTCCTCCATTTATGGAGTGAAAATCATCCTTAAATTTTACAACCAAATCAGTTATTTTATAATTTCTCGAAATATTTTTTTTTATTAAATCAACGGCAAATCGTTTCTCATAAGAAGGCAATTCTATGTGGATAAATATCATTAACCCCCTATTAATTAGGGCTAAAAGTGAAGCCTTTATTAAATCATCTTGATTAGGTCTAATATAGAAAAAAATAAAGAATCTATATAATCAAGAAATGTTTGGGATCCGGCTTAAGGGAAACGTAAGATCTTCAGAAAAATCTATCTTCTGTACGTTTTGGCGTCCTTTTCGGGAGCTTTCGTCATCAAGAAAAGCCTACGGGATCGAGGAAGACCACGATAACTTCATGGTGACCCCGAATACCATTTATTACCCACGATGTTCATTCAGTCTGAAAATCTCACGTGTCCCGTTAGCTGTTTCCCAATCATTCTTTGAATCTCACGTGTCCCGTTAGCTGTTTCCCAATCATTCTTTGAATCTCACGTGTCCCGTTAGCTGTTTCCCAATCATTCTTTGAATCTCACGTGTCCCGTTAGCTGTTTCCCAATCATTCTTTGAATCTCACGTGTCCCGTTAGCTGTTTCCCAATCATTCTTTGAATCTCACGTGTCCCGTTAGCTGTTTCCCAATCATTCTTTGAATCTCACGTGTCCCGTTAGCTGTTTCCCAATCATTCTTTGAATATCACGTGTCCCGTTAGCTGTTTCCCAATCATTCTTTGAATCTCACGTGTCAAATTATTATTATTATATTATTTAAACAAAATTTCAAGTTCATATTGTCTCGTTGAAAGCATCGAAACTACCTTGTGAAGAATCACAATCCTAGAGAAGGTTCTTCCATTCTTCTTAGGGTGAATACGGGTGCTGGATTTGGTTATGGTTCTTGGGATATTTTCCAATGCCAAATGAAGACGTCATTTGAGGAGATTTTCCAATCTTGGGATGAAGATAAAGTCACACGGACTCAAGTAATTTACCCGACTGTCGACTGAAGAGCGACAGAAAAGCATTTACTTATTATAGTGCCAGATATATAACTTGTCACTTGGCTGTGGACGGATGGAGGGAGGTGGAGGCACCTCTAGCCGATGACGGCCTTGCTGGTTTGCCATTTCTCCCTCTCCTAGTCCCGCGCCTTAGGCTGTACCAACATTGGACCCGTGTTTCTCCCGATCCGAGTTAGTCACAGATCGTCAGTAGTGTCCTCTTAGTGAAGTGAAAATGAGTGATTAATTTAAGAAATACCACCTAATAAGCATAGAAACCTTCGATTAGGTTGAATCTTGGAGGTATGAAGGAGGAGTTAAGAAGCCAATCAATCTTCTGGAAGTATATCAGCCCAAAAAAAATAAATCTTTCATTTTTTGTTAAAAATTACCTGTTACACTACGATAAGGTAGCTAGAAGGTTATAATCATTGGAAGGTTATAAACATTGGATGTTTATAAACATCTTTCTACGTAATTTAATAAACAAGGGAAACAAAACAACCAAAATTTGAATTTATACAGTTGTTCTAAATGTTATCATCTTTCATTTAAAAGAAAAAAAAATACATTGAAATCGGTTAAGATTTAGAGGCTGTAGACCTTTTTGAAACACAATATGTCATTTGGCGCCATTTTGCTTCGCCGGTCCGAAATCGGTTTAGAAACAAACAAGTTTGAACAGACGAGTTTGAGAATCGGTGGCCGTCGGATCGGGACCAATGTAGGAACCTCAATTCAGACCCGTGTGTTTGTGTTTCTTCCGACAGTGGATGGCTTTCGAACCGGATCGGGACCAATGTAGGCACCTCCATCCAGATACATGTGTTTGTTTTCCTTCCGACAGCCGGTGGTTATCGGATCGGATCGGGACCAATGAGTAATAAGTGCCTCATTAGGCACAGCGGTGACTGAGAGGGTTGTAGAGCATGCAACGTCGAGCCCCCTCTGTGCTTTCCCCAGGTGGCAAGTTATATGGTAAAAATGAAGTTTCACGCCCTCCAAACCGATTTCTTTCAAATTTTGTACAATAAAGTATTTTGATGCACTAGACACGAATACGACAAAAAAAAAAAACCTTCGCATTTAACTAGGAAAGAAGTTATTAAGCACTTAAGTTCACTGTTATGCAGGTTATGAGAGCTAATGTAAACAACTAAATTTGTGACGACTTTAAGGCATACATGACTTTAAGGCATAAATGACGACTTTAAGGCATACATGCTATGCGTTTCCGCTCGCTACGCTCGCTCGCTCAAGAAGATAACAAAACCCCAGTCAATCCAACTCGCTAAAATTAATAGAATATAATATTAAGCAATAAAGTTAGGAAGGTTATAAAACTAGGCGTCATCAGCGTATTTGTAAACACACGCATGCGCATATATGTAACAATGGGAAACAGAGAACTCTCATTTGAAATGTTCAGAAACCATTTATTCGAAAATATTGTTAATTTTAAGGGCATCCTCACCTGTCGCTTAAGGGCATACGTGCTATGCGTTTTCGCTCGCTACGCTCGCTCAAGAAGATAACAAAACCCCAGTCAATCCAACTCGCTATAATTAATAGCTCTCATAACCTGCATAACAGTGAACTTAAGTGTTTAATAACTTCTTTCCTAGTTAAATGCGAAGGTTTAGTGCATCAAAATACGATATTTTTTTTTTTTTTTTTTTTTTTTTTTTTTTTTTTTTTTTTTTTTTTTTTTTTTACGGCGCATCTACTTCTAGGGCGAGCCTTGAGATGAGAAAATTCCTGCCGGAGGTGGGAATCGAACCCACCATCTCCCGCTTATGAATCCAGCGCACTAGCCACTAGACTACGGGAGACCCCAAAAACACGATATTGTACAAAATTTGAAAGAAATCGGTTTGGAGGTCGTGAAACTGCATTTTTACCAGTTAGGATAAATCTCACTCTATATAAACTCGAAGCATGCTCGCAAATCAGCAAGCTATGGATCCCGACTTTCTACCTGCTTTTCCTTTTTCCTTTGACAGTTTGAAGTTCGCCACTCCAACAATAATAATAGTTCCACTCTGGTTCCAGATAATAGCTTTCATTGTAATAACTCCCAAGAAGTAGTTAATCCTTTCCTTTCTGATCTATTTTTGGTCTTTAGAAAGATAATAGCTTTCATTGTAATAACTCCGAAGAAGTAGTTAATCCTTTCCTTTCTGATCTATTTTTGGTCTTTAGAAAGATAATAGCTTTCATTGTAATAACTCCCAAGAAGTAGTTAATCCTTTCCTTTCTGATCTATTTTTGGTCTTTAGAAAGATAATAGCTTTCATTGTAATAACTCCCAAGAAGTAGTTAATCCTTTCCTTTCTGATCTATTTTTGGTCTTTAGAAAGATAATAGCTTTCATTGTAATAACTCCCAAGAAGTAGTTAATCCTTTCCTTTCTGATCTATTTTTGGTCTTTTGAAAGATAATAGCTTTCATTGTAATAACTCCCAAGAAGTAGTTAATCCTTTCCTTTCTCATCTATTTTTGGTCTTTTGAAATATAATAGCTTTCATTGTAATAACTCCCAAGAAGTAGTTAATCCTTTCCTTTCTCATCTATTTTTGGTCTTTTGAAAGATAATAGCTTTCATTGTAATAACACCCAAGAAGTAGTTAATCCTTTCCTTTCTAATCTATTTTTGGTCTTTTGAAAGATAATAGCTTTCATTGTAATAACTCCCAAGAAGTAGTTGATCCTTTCCTTTCTAATCTCTTTTTGGTCTTTTGAAATATAATAGCTTTCATTGTAATAACTCCCAAGAAGTAGTTAATCCTTTCCTTTCTTATCTATTTTTGGTCTTTTGAAAGATAATAGCTTTCATTGTAATAACTCCCAAGAAGTAGTTAATCCTTTCCTTTCTCATCTATTTTTGGTCTTTTGAAATATAATAGCTTTCATTGTAATAACTCCCATGAAGTAGTTAATCCTTTCCTTTCTCATCTATTTTTGGTCTTTTGAAAGATAATAGCTTTCATTGTAATAACTCCCAAGAAGTAGTTAATCCTTTCCTTTCTCATCTATTTTTGGTCTTTTGAAAGATGTTTTGACAGACTTTTCTCATTCCTAATCCATTGGACCAAAATTTTAAGAACGGTGGTGTGAGTAAAATTCAACTCTTCGCCGATCGTTGGGACTTTGAAACGACGATCTGAACGCACGAGGTTGTAAATACTACCGACATCTTCATTAGTTTCATAAAATTACAAAACCATTTACCAAAATCATATGTTGTTAGACTAATAATTCTACAGTTACTAGAATAGCAGTAGTTTTAAAATGAAACTAAGAAGAATTGGAAACTAACAGAAAATAAATATCTTCTACTAGGTAAAACATTATGCACTTTTGGAAGCCTAAAAATAGTTGGAGCCGTAATCTATAGTGTTAGAAATATAACTTGTCACTTGGATGTGGACTGGTAGGGGAAGGTGGAGGCGCCTCTAGCCAATGAAGGTATTGCTGGATTGCCACTTCTCCCTCTCCTACTCCCGCGCGTACGCAGAGGTTGTAGAACTGGCAACGTCGAGCCCCAAATACGCTCTCCCCCAAGTGACATGTTCTACCTTTCACTCTATGAGTATCTTAACCTATCTAAGAATTGATCATGATTAACTGATTCTTCCAGCAATAATGAACGAGAAGAAGAGAAATCGTAAAGCGCTAAACAAAGTCCAAGTTCTTGAGAAATGTCGACAAATGGAGGACGACATTAAGAATGCTTTGGGCGGAATGAGGAAGTACACGTTGCCAACATTGAAGAGGATTCCTGTCATAGATCCGGAAATAGCGAAGGACTTCCGCTGTCCGGATGTGGTCGAGAAGGTCCACGACTGGATAATGCCGAGAACAAACAAGAAGAAGGTTGCTTTTAATGAAGACAAGGATACTTTCAAAAGTACGGTATTTGTCGATACAGTAAAATCCATTTTTCGGTACGTTTCTTCCCTCTATCAATAGGGATGAAATTAGCTTAACCCATTCGAGACTTGGCGGTCATGCCCCTTGGCCTGATAGCCACTTTCGTGACATCGGGCAGGCATGCCTCGTGGCCTGATAGCCACTTTCGTGACATCGGGCAGTCATGCCCCGTGGCCTGATAGCCACTTTCGGGACAAAGGCGGTCATGCCCCGTGGCCTGATAGCCACTTTCGTGACATCGGGCAGGCATGCCCCGTGGCCTGATAGCCACTTTCGGGACAACGGGCAGTCACGCCCCTTGCCTTGACAGCCACTTTCGCGACAAAGGACCGGCATATCCCATTGCCTCGAAGCCACTTTTAGCACTTTCCTCCGAAGGAAAGTAGCTATTGAGGTTGGACTCATGACGGAATATTTGAAAAATTTCTTCCAATCTTTATCGATCCTACCTAGTAGACACGGAAAATGACTCCCGTTAAAATTTATATATATCTATATATATATATATATATATATATATATATATATATATATATATATATATGCATATATATATATAAATATATATATATATAAATATATATATATATATATATATATATATATATATATATATATATATATATATATATATATATATATATATATATATATATATATATATATATATATGTGTGTGTGTCTGTTAACACGATAGCGGCCAGAGTTTTTGTTTTTTCGTCACGAAACTTGGTATATAGCATTCAATTAGCAAACGATTGAACGAGTTCGTTAACCATCAAAATCGGTCCACCGGAAGGGGGGGTTTACCCCGAACCCAAAACACTAATTTGACCATTTCAGCCGTAATATTTGTTATATTTCAACAACACTTGGTATTCGTAGTGGTAATATAGAGAGAAAAGTGAGATATAAAAATGAACTAAATCGGTTCATGAGGAGGGGGGGTTTACTCCGGACCCACAATACCAATTCGCCACTACCAGCCGTGATTTTAGGTATATTTCGACGAAACTCGGTATTCATAGTGGTAATCTACAGGTAAATATGTGTTGTAAAAATAAACTAAATCGGTTCATTAGGAGGGGGGGGGGGGTTTACTCCAGACCCACAATACCAATTCGCCACTACCAACCGTGATTTTTGGTATATTTCGACGAAACTCGGTATTCGTAGTGGTAATATACAGGTAAATATGTGTTGTAAAAATAAACTAAATCGGTTCATTAGGAGGGGGGGGGGGGGTTTACTCTGGACCCAAATTACTAATATACTCATACTGGTCGTAATTTCTGCTGTATTGTAACGAAACGCGGTATACGTCGTGGGTAACTCATGGGAAAGAAGTGTTGTAAAAATGAGGTGAATCGGTCAATCGGAAAGGGGGGTTTACTTTGTAATATATTTCAATAGAAAAGCCAGCCAGATATAGGTTCACAAAGGCGCCGCAAGGAGCGCTAGAGGGACTGTATCCGGTTCCTGCGTTAGATCAAAATACGATAATACGAGGTTTTTTGTATTTATTACGTAGTGTAGTAGGTACCATGTGTAAACATAACTCTAGTCACAACTGTATCCGCTAGTTCGTAAATATGCATTTTGAACCTGTTGAATGGGAGTACCCGCTCCGGTATTTACGTATTAGCTTCAACTCAGGTTAAAGATGTGGGTCTCGTTTAGAGATCTGGATCCTGGATAATGCATTTCTATTGGTCTATTCCTATGAGCAACTCTATTGGTCATTAGTAACCGTCTTGTTCATTTTAGGATATTGGGGTTTCTTTGTTTGTTGTTACGCAACTTCCTAGCGTATTTTTTGGATTTCATATGGCGACAACACATTAGCAAGGATAAAAGAGACTGATTAGAAGCAATGTTAAATTGTATATCGGTCCATTATCTACCAAAAAACGATTCTTGATCTATATTATCCTACGAGTTGGATTGACTTTCGATATAACCTTGAGTGAGCGGAAACCCGTAGCAATTATTCTATTAACATAAGTGCTACGCATTGGTTCAAGGTTATATTGAAATCTAGTCAACCCAAATCGTTGATAATCCCGGCGCCATATTGGTAAAAACTCAATTGACGCCTTGATCCAGCTTTTTGACCCGGTGGTGATCCAGATCTCTGAGAGACGGTTCTTTAACCCGTGTTGAAGCTAATACGTAAGTACCTCTGCTCCTTTTGCGTAGTCCGGTGAGCCCTAAAGGGCCCTATTTGTGTTTTAGCAGTTGCTGTGTACATAGGAGTCATGCTACGTAGCCATTACACCAATGCTAAGATTTTGGAATTGATATAATAACAAAAGCAAAAAAAAAGTTTTTAAGGGTGCCGTTGACTGGTCCGAAGTCCAAAATGATATAATGGTAACGGACGACTAGAAATAAATAACGAATATGTATCAGCAGAAATGTTAAGAGATGAGCGGAGGAGACTCAGCAATTTTAATATCGTCCTGTGGAACCATGAGAAACGGGCTCCGCTCCACGGGCATCTAAGGTCGTACGGGTTCAGGTCGTTCAGAACCCTCAGGTCACGAATATATCCCTATTCGGTACAACTTTCTATTCATCAGATCGGTCAAAATGTTTCGGCAAATCTTCAAATAATGTCAGTAAAACCTAACGGCCTCTGGTCCGAAAAGCTGCGAACTGCGAAGCAACGAATTCGTGCGAATGCCTCTCGTCCATTGTCTCAGTATTTGTCCAAATTCGCAGTAGACTTGATGGCTCGTACTCACAGTCCATTTTCAACCATGACTGTTCGCACCTTTTCGCAACTATAAATCCCAGGAGGATGGGATCGGTTCGCACTTCGGACCAGTTCGGACGAACGATACGGCCCAATGGACGCGGTCCATGATGGAGCCTCGTTGTTGGGATTGTTCGTGCGTATTCGTCCGAATTCGGACGAACGATACGGCCCAATGGACGCGGTCCATGATGGAGCCTCGTTGTTGGGATTGTTCGTGTGTATTCGTCCGAATTCGGACGAACGATACGGCCCAATGGACGCGGTCCATGATGGAGCCTCGTTGTTGGGATTGTTCTTGCGTATTCGTCCGAATTCGGACGAACGATACGGCCCAATGGACGCGGTCCATGATGGAGCCTCGTTGTTGGGATTGTTCGTGTGTATTCGTCCGAATTCGGACGAACGATACGGCCCAATGGACGCGGTCCATGATGGAGCCTCGTTGTTGGGATTGTTCGTGTGTATTCGTCCGAATTCGGACGAACGATACGGCCCAATGGACGCGGTCCATGATGGAGCCTCGTTGTTGGGATTGTTCGTGTGTATTCGTCCGAATTCGGACGAACGATACGGCCCAATGGACGCGGTCCTTGATGGAGCCTCGTTGTTGGGATTGTTCGTGCGTATTCGTCCGAATTCGGACGAATTCATTTCGCAGCTTTTCGGTTCCATTGGACGACAGACCTAACAGATGATATATTTTTCTTCAATATCTACAATTGTTCGCCATCTTCCAGGCAGCTTTTGAATTTCATCGGCCTAGAAAGAATAAGAACAAATTTGAAAGATTATTTAGTACATCCTTTTTAGAATTTAAATTTTTCCGGTAATTACATATTAGCTTTAACGCAGGTTAAAGAACCGGCTCTCAGAGATCTGGATCTGGATCAAGGCGTCAATTCAGTTTTTGCCAATATGGCGACGGGATTATCAACGAATTGGGATGACAAATGTTTCAATATAACCTTGAGCGAGCGAAAACGCGTAGCACTTATCGAACTCAGTTCGGGTCAATCGAACTCGTTCATAATATAGATCAAGGATCCTGCTTCTGTGGATAATGGACCGATATGCAATTTAACAGTGCTTCCTTTGTTTCGGTATAATAATCAACAAATTGGGAAATCGCATAAGAACAAACAAAGAAACACCAATCGCGTAAAGAACACAAATGTACAAATTAATTCCGTTCTCAATAGAAAGGGATGAAGACGGATACTATAAACACTCCGACCCATAGAATTACTCAAAGGAATAGACCAATAGAATTGCTCATAGGAATAGACCAATAGAAATGCTGGCGCTTATGATCCAGATCTCTGGACGAGACCGATATCTTTAACCTGTAAGTACACTTTTTCATTTGTAAAATATTTTGTAAAACACGAAGTCGGGAAAAAATCAATTGGGCGATGTGCGGGGAGTGAGCAGGTTTGAGATTTTTTAGTATTTTCTTAAATATCTGAATAACAGTGTGGACATGTTATTAGTAAGTGGAAGGCAAACATTAGCAAGCCTAATGATTGGATTACATAAACACTTATCAGGAAATTATCGATTGGACATTCTCAGAGAAATAGGTGCTTCAAATTCCTTGGTGTTTGTTTCGTCACATTGGACGCTTTGTATGGATAAGTACTAAAACTCGTCATGTTCTTACTTTCCTAAACTGTTAAGACCTAAGAAGGATTTTTTTCTCTTTTTTTTTTCTTTTTTTTTTTTCCTTTTTAATGTGCTGTCAACCACTTTGAGGCCATTACACAGAACTAAAGGAAGTAGATTTGAAAGGCATGAGGCCTATTGGTGCCACTTCCGTGCCCAATCTTGTCTCTTTGTCTGCCTCGATGGCACGGTATCCAGTAGATCGGAACATTGTTCATTTAGCCTAATCACACATTCTTCAACAATTCTCGAGTCGATCTCATGTCGTTCTAGTGTCCTACAGGCTGTCTGTCTGGATATTCACTCTCTTCCGACAACCTCCCTCCTCATTTAATTCCTGAGCCGCAGCTAAGATTGCATTAAATACTGTGGGGGTTTTTCCTAGCGAGATCTGTAACTTAATACCACAAAACCGCTCCAAAACCCTCATCCTGCTCCACAGCCTGTTTTAGAGTTATCTGTGTACACATTGATGCCATTCGGTGGCTTAAAGAAACCCTCCTTATCCTGCTCCACAGCCTGTTTTGGAGTTATCTGTGTACACACATTCGGTGGCTTAAAGAAATCCTCCTTATCCTGCTCCACAGCCTGTTTTGGAGTTATCTGTGTACACATTGATGCCATTCGGTGGCTTAAAGAAATGCTCCTGATCCTGCTCCACAGCCTGTTTTAGAGTTATCTGTGTACACATTGATGCCATTCGGTGGCTTAAAGAAATCCTCCTTATCCTGCTCCACAGCCTGTTTTAGAGTTATCTGTGTACACATTGATGCCATTCGGTGGCTTAAAGAAATCCTCCTGATCCTGCTCCACAGCCTGTTTTGGAGTTATCTGTGTACACATTGATGCCATTCGGTGGCTTAAAGAAATGCTCCTGATCCTGCTCCACAGCCTGTTTTAGAGTTATCTGTGTACACATTGATGCCATTCGGTGGCTTAAAGAAATCCTCCTTATCCTGCTCCACAGCCTGTTTTGGAGTTATCTGTGTACACATTGATGCCATTCGGTCGCTTAAAGAAATGCTCCTTATCCTGCTCCACAGCCTGTTTTAGAGTTATCTGTGTACACATTGATGCCATTCGGTGGCTTAAAGAAATCCTCCTTATCCTGCTCCACAGCCTGTTTTGGAGTTATCTGAGTACACATTGATGCCATTCGGTGGCTTAAAGAAATGCTCCTGATCCTGCTCCACAGCCTGTTTTAGAGTTATCTGTGTACACATTGATGCCATTCGGTGGCTTAAAGAAATCCTCCTTATCCTGCTCCACAGCCTGTTTTGGAGTTATCTGAGTACACATTGATGCCATTCGGTGGCTTAAAGAAATGCTCCTGATCCTGCTCCACAGCCTGTTTTGGAGTTATCTGTGTACACATTGATGCCATTCGGTGGCTTAAAGACATCCTCCTTATCCTGCTCCACAGCCTGTTTTGGAGTTATCTGTGTACACATTGATGCCATTCGGTGGCTTAAAGAAATCCTCCTGATCCTGCTCCACAGCCTGTTTTAGAGTTATCTGTGTACACATTGATGCCACTCGGTGGCTTAAAGAAATCCTCCTTATCCTGCTCCACAGCCTGTTTTAGAGTTATCTGTGTACACATTGATGCCATTCAGTGGCTTAAAGAAATCCTCCTGATCCTGCTCCACAGCCTGTTTTGGAGTTATCTGTGTACACATTGATGCCATTCGGTGGCTTAAAGAAATGCTCCTGATCCTGCTCCACAGCCTGTTTTAGAGTTATCTGTGTACACATTGATGCCATTCGGTGGCTTAAAGAAATGCTCCTGATCCTGCTCCACAGCCTGTTTTGGAGTTATCTGTGTACACATTGATGCCATTCGGTGGCTTAAAGAAATCCTCCTTATCCTGCTCCACAGCCTGTTTTGGAGTTATCTGTGTACACATTGATGCCATTCGGTGGCTTAAAGACATCCTCCTCATCCTGCTCCACAGCCTGTTTTGGAGTTATCTGTGTACACATTGATGCCATTCGGTGGCTTAAAGAAATCCTCCTTATCCTGCTCCACAGCCTGTTTTGGAGTTATCTGTGTACACATTGATGCCATTCGGTGGCTTAAAGAAATCCTCCTTATCCTGCTCCACAGCCTGTTTTGGAGTTATCTGAGTACACATTGATGCCATTCGGTGGCTTAAAGAAATCCTCCTTATCCTGGTCCACAGCCTGTTTTGGAGTTATCTGAGTACACATTGATGCCATTCGGTGGCTTAAAGAAATCCTCCTGATCCTGCTCCACAGCCTGTTTTGGAGTTATCTGAGTACACATTGATGCCATTCGGTGGCTTAAAGAAATCCTCCTTATCCTGCTCCACAGCCTGTTTTGGAGTTATCTGAGTACACATTGATGCCATTCGGTGGCTTAAAGAAATGCTCCTGATCATGCTCCACAGCCTGTTTTAGAGTTATCTGTGTACACATTGATGCCATTCGGTGGCTTAAAGAAATGCTCCTGATCCTGCTCCACAGCCTGTTTTAGAGTTATCTGTGTACACATTGATGCCATTCGGTGGCTTAAAGAAATCCTCCTTATCCTGCTCCACAGCCTGTTTTAGAGTTATCTGTGTACACATTGATGCCATTCGGTGGCTTAAAGAAATGCTCCTGATCCTGCTCCACAGCCTGTTTTAGAGTTATCTGTGTACACATTGATGCCATTCGGTGGCTTAAAGAAATGCTCCTGATCCTGCTCCACAGCCTGTTTTAGAGTTATCTGTGTACACATTGATGCCATTCGGTGGCTTAAAGAAATGCTCCTGATCCTGCTCCACAGCCTGTTTTAGAGTTATCTGTGTACACATTGATGCCATTCGGTGGCTTAAAGAAATGCTCCTGATCCTGCTCCACAGCCTGTTTTAGAGTTATCTGTGTACACATTGATGCCATTCGGTGGCTTAAAGAAATCCTCCTTATCCTGCTCCACAGCCTGTTTTGGAGTTATCTGTGTACACATTGATGCCATTCGGTGGCTTAAAGAAATCCTCCTTATCCTGCTCCACAGCCTGTTTTGGAGTTATCTGAGTACACATTGATGCCATTCGGTGGCTTAAAGAAATCCTCCTTATCCTGCTCCACAGCCTGTTTTAGAGTTATCTGTGTACACATTGATGCCATTCGGTGGCTTAAAGAAATCCTCCTTATCCTGCTCCACAGCCTGTTTTAGAGTTATCTGTGTACACATTGATGCCATTCGGTGGCTTAAAGAAATCCTCCTTATCCTGCTCCACAGCCTGTTTTGGAGTTATCTGTGTACACATTGATGCCATTCGGTGGCTTAAAGAAATCCTCCTTATCCTGCTCTACAGCCTGTTTTGGAGTTATCTGAGTACACATTGATGCCATTCGGTGGCTTAAAGAAATCCTCCTTATCCTGGTCCACAGCCTGTTTTGGAGTTATCTGAGTACACATTGATGCCATTCGGTGGCTTAAAGAAATCCTCCTGATCCTGCTCCACAGCCTGTTTTGGAGTTATCTGAGTACACATTGATGCCATTCGGTGGCTTAAAGAAATCCTCCTTATCCTGCTCCACAGCCTGTTTTGGAGTTATCTGCGTACACATTGATGCCATTCGGTGGCTTAAAGAAATGCTCCTGATCCTGCTCCACAGCCTGTTTTAGAGTTATCTGTGTACACATTGATGCCATTCGGTGGCTTAAAGAAATGCTCCTGATCCTGCTCCACAGCCTGTTTTAGAGTTATCTGTGTACACATTGATGCCATTCGGTGGCTTAAAGAAATCCTCCTTATCCTGCTCCACAGCCTGTTTTAGAGTTATCTGTGTACACATTGATGCCATTCGGTGGCTTAAAGAAATGCTCCTGATCCTGCTCCACAGCCTGTTTTAGAGTTATCTGTGTACACATTGATGCCATTCGGTGGCTTAAAGAAATCCTCCTTATCCTGCTCCACAGCCTGTTTTAGAGTTATCTGTGTACACATTGATGCCATTCGGTGGCTTAAAGAAATCCTCCTTATCCTGCTCCACAGCCTGTTTTGGAGTTATCTGTGTACACATTGATGCCATTCTGTGGCTTAAAGACATCCTCCTTATTTGACCAGACGCCATATACATTAACCTTATGCTGTTACATGTTATTTGTCGGATTAATTCACATGTCATCCCAAATTCTGGAATTTGAGTATAAATTCAATTGATTATAAATCTTAAGAATCCCAGTTGTCCTTGCTGGTTCTTGGATGATATCTTCTGCAGACATCCTACATCCTAAGAATCCCAGTTGTCCTTGCTGGTTCTTGGATGATATCTTCTGCAGACATCCTACATCCTAAGAATCCCAGTTGTCCTTGCTGGTTCTTGGATATCTTCTGCAGACATCCTACATCTTAAGAATCCCAGTTGTCCTTGCTGGTTCTTGGATGATATCTTCTGCAGACATCCTACATCCTAAGAATCCCAGTTGTCCTTGCTGGTTCTTGGATATCTTCTGCAGACATCCTACATCCTATGAATCCCAGTTGTCCTTGCTGGTTCTTGGATGATATCTTCTGCAGACATCCTACATCCTAAGAATCCCAGTTGTCCTTGCTGGTTCTTGGATATCTTCTGCAGACATCCTACATCTTAAGAATCCCAGTTGTCCTTGCTGGTTCTTGGATGATATCTTCTACAGACATCCTACATCCTAAGAATCCCAGTTGTCCTTGCTGGTTCTTGGATATCTTCTGCAGACATCCTACATCCTAAGAATCCCAGTTGTCCTTGCTGGTTCTTGGATGATATCTTCTGCAGACATCCTACATCCTAAGAATCCCAGTTGTCCTTGCTGGTTCTTGGATATCTTCTGCAGACATCCTACATCTTAAGAATCCCAGTTGTCCTTGCTGGTTCTTGGATGATATCTTCTGCAGACATCCTACATCCTAAGAATCCCAGTTGTCCTTGCTGGTTCTTGGATATCTTCTGCAGACATCCTACATCCTAAGAATCCCAGTTGTCCTTGCAGGTTCTTGGATGATATCTTCTGCAGACATCCTACATCCTAAGAATCCCAGTTGTCCTTGCTGGTTCTTGGATATCTTCTGCAGACATCCTACATCTTAAGAATCCCAGTTGTCCTTGCTGGTTCTTGGATGATATCTTCTGCAGACATCCTACATCCTAAGAATCCCAGTTGTCCTTGCTGGTTCTTGGATGATATCTTCTGCAGACATCCTACATCCTAAGAATCCCAGTTGTCCTTGCTGGTTCTTGGATATCTTCTGCAGACATCCTACATCTTAAGAATCCCATTTGTCCTTGCTGGTTCTTGGATGATATCTTCTGCAGACATCCTACATCCTAAGAATCCCAGTTGTCCTTGCTGGTTCTTGGATGATATCTTCTGCAGACATCCTACATCCTAAGAATCCCAGTTGTCCTTGCTGGTTCTTGGATGATATCTTCTGCAGACATCCTACATCCTAAGAATCCCAGTTGTCCTTGCTGGTTCTTGGATGATATCTTCTGCAGACATCCTACATCCTAAGAATCCCAGTTGTCCTTGCTGGTTCTTGGATATCTTCTGCAGACATCCTACATCCTAAGAATCCCAGTTGTCCTTGCTGGTTCTTGGATGATATCTTCTGCAGACATCCTACATCTTAAGAATCCCAGTTGTCCTTGCTGGTTCTTGGATGATATCTTCTGCAGACATCCTACAGGCCGATTTCATTGCTTCCATTTCAATGAATAATTCGATTGGAAGTAAGCCAATTTTCTCAAAGAGCCGTGAGATGAGAAAATTCCTGCCACCGGTGGGACTCGAACCCACCATCTTCCGCATGAGAATCTAAGGCGTTAGCCACTAGATCGCGGGGGGACCCCGCTTCCCTTAGTATACATCCTATGTCCCCGCCAGCTTTGGTAGTGTATTGCTATTTAATATCCTGCCCATACAATGACACACTTTCCTCTCTCAAACACTCTTAGGGCAGTAGTAACCGCATCAAATGATGTTATCAAATGCTCCCTCGATATCCAGAAAAGCCTCTATGGCTAGTTCCTTATTAACTAAGGAGTCCTAATATCGCTTACCACTGTGTGTAGTGCGGACTCACATGATTTACCTTTGTGATAAGCATGACGATATATCAGGTTGTTAATCCAAGGGCTTGTTATTCCTGTATACCTGTTCAACACCTTCTCAACAGAAACAAGAGGCATATCGATCTATAAGCTTTTGCCGCCTCATAAGTGCATTTATCTGGTTTCGGTATTATCACCAGATTCGATCAGAGGTAGTAGAAAAGTTCAGTAAAGTCCGTCCATTAAATAACTTGGGCTGTTTACATGATGCGACAAAGGGAAAACTGCGTAGTTATATGGAGGTGGGGGAGCTAACTTGTCGCTTGGTAAATAGAAGCCTTTTCAGTTCACTTGTACTTGAGGCGTTTGCTAAAACTTGCCACTAATTAGGAACTTGTTTACAAATACAAATGCTTAGGTGACAATGTTGTTGTTTTTGTTTAAGGGCATAAAACTACAAGGTTACCATTGCCCGAGATGACATTGTGTATGTCGAAGGAGGCAAGAAACGATAGGAGACGTGCCTGCAATTTTAAAGCCTCCATCTCTCACCTATCAAGCCTCCCGCCGACGCAAAGATGCGGATGTCCCCGCAAGCCCACGCACATACGCCTCCCTCGTATGTCGCAAGCTTACAGGGGACACATCCCCGGAAAGAAGTACCTATTTCCACCCCGGCTGTAACCGGCCGGTCCTCACTACGTCTGTAACGGGCGAAGCCTGAAGGGCCCCCGGCCACCAACCCAACCCGTAGTACCATTTTAGAACTTAGTCCATCTTGGTGTTGAATGGTCACAGACACGGAGAACGATCTCTCCTACGGTTCGCCTATCCACTGGTACCTGTGGGGGAGGGGGCTTTCCCTGATACACTAGGGAGAGGGAGGGTTCCGTACCCTCTGGCTTAGTACATTGTCTGAGGTGACAATGTACTAAGCTAGCTTAAACTAAGTACTACGGAATACAGCTAAGGCCAGTCATCTAATTGCTGTGCTTCAGTTACGGATGACGGCTGAGGAAGTAATGTACTTGTTGTGCCTCAGCTACAGGTGACGGCTGAGGAAGTATGGCATGTTATCACAGGCCAGCTGAAGCTGTACCATATCAAGATAGTCAGGCATGTTAAGTACACCGGCCGGGACTGCCTAAATAATCCCCTGTCCCACGGTAGCCTGCAGTTCACTCTCTATAGGGTAAATGTATCTAACAGAAAATATTTTCGAAAAAGAATAAATAGATACAGAAAATGAAGCGTCTGCGGCGTGCAGTGTCGCGTGTATTATTCAGCGGTTTTAGAAAATCAAATTTTATTTGTAGGTTTTTCCTCCATAACGACGAAGGAGGATGCGACAGTCGTTGGACCGAGGAGAGCAGGAACCGGAATATCTGAAGTCTTGAAGAAATCCAAGAACAAGATCGATTCTATGGGAATGTACCTGAAACAACTTGGTATGTAAGAATCCCCCAGAATAACTAAATGCTCCTGTTAACCCTTTAGGGTCTCTAGACGAATTAACTCGTCTGGAGGCCGTAGAGTCTGGATATCACTATCAAAACTCGGTTTCACTCTTGCACAATCTAACAATAGTTCTAGGAGTTAATAGTGACCACTAGTGCCATGCTTCGATATTTAGCATAGCAAAACCCATAAAAATATAGGACTCCTAAAAATGGTTTCAACCTTTTCCCTACTTTAGAGAACATATAAAAATTGTACCTGCAAAGTTAGAGTTGGTTATTCAGCAGTATCCGCCCTTCCGTACACAATCCTTTTTCAAATTTCTAGCGAAAAATATTCTACATGTTTGAAATTCGAACAAAAATATTTTAATTTTGGTTACATTTGGAGTTAGAAAGGTGGCCGAAAACAAATTGATTTACAGACATGAGCAGTTTCAAGATTTTCTTATATTTTCTGAAATATCTCTAAAACGGTTGGAATGTCGTGATAAACGGACAGTAATCATTCGACAGGTTAATAGGTGTTCCGGAGGCCTAGTGTCCGTGAGTGCTAAGGCGTATGCACTCCGTGCCAAAGGTCGTGGGTTCGATTCTCACTAGGGGTGGTGAAGTTTCTTTCGAAAGAAAAAAAGGCATCAGCCCTGTCCTGGTCCTAAAATTCGTAGTCAATAATGAATGGACGTTAAAACTTAAATAAGTAAATAAATGCGTGTTCTAAAAAATGTGACTGAAGTAGATTTTCATGGAGCGGTCATATTTCGAGAAAAAACTTTGAAGTTGTTGTTTTCGTATATTTGAACGGTTCTTTTTGTCTGTTTATTGCTTGTTAGTTGTGTAATTGCGTATAGAAGAAAATATATTTGTCAGTGAAACAGGATACGTAAAATGAGGAACAATTTTTTCTTGTTTTTCTAGGCGAACCCCAAACGCGCCTAGGATCAGAGGACGTGATCTTGTTGAACTGGGGTTCCGGAAACACGGAAACGCCCGTCTGCAACACCGCGACGCGTCGAGAACTAAAATACCCCGAAGCACCAGAAGCCAAGCCTAAAGCCACGACCGTGAATAAGGCCGCGACACCCGAAGACAACGAGACGACCGGTGAAGAAGACGCCAAGAGAGTGAAGCGAATTCTTGCTAAAGAGAAGAGACTGAAGATCCGAGAGGCGAGACTACAGTGGGAGAAGGACAACGAAATTAAGAAGAGTCTGCACAAGACCAAGGACTCTTTCGGGGGTAAGGAATCATAAGTATTTATCAACAACGTCAATTACACAGTCACACAAACGAAAACCGTTCTGACCCAAATAGACCATGTTTACTATGTGTTTTTGGGGTCCCGAATCCGGAGTCAGAAAAAAACCCAACACCTCTTGGCTAAGGCCCAATTACACAGTCACACAAACAAAAACCGTTCTGACCCAAATAGACCATGTTTACTATGTGTTTTTGGGGCCCCGAATCCGGAGTCAGAAAAAAACCCAACACCACTTGGCTAAGGCCCAATTACACAGTCACACAAACGAAAACCGTTCGGACCCAAATAGACCATGTTTACTATGTGTTTTTGGGATCCCGAATCCGGAGTCAGAAAAAAACCCAACACCTCTTGGCTAAGGCCCAATCCCAAAAACTCATCATTTAGGGTATTTTACAATACAGCCTTGTTATTCGAGTTGTTAACTATTACTTCTTTGGGGGTAATTGTGACGTCACTCGGGCTCATCTTAATAATGTTTACTTATATTAATAATTAAACACAATATATCGTCGCTACAAAAGCAAACTAACGAATGTGAAAATCGCCACTTTTCAGAGTGGAAAAGTATTTATTCATAACTTTTTTTTTTTGGAAATTCAAATATTCGGCAGATTTGACCTTTTGATAGTGGAATACTTTCCCTTTAATAGAGTGAAGACAGATTGAAGAATTTGCCGTAAATAAGTCCAGCAGAAATTAGTAAAGATGGTCAATGAAAGATGCATTTTTTCATATTCGTTACTTTGCATTTGTATCGACGATATATACATCTGGCATGCCGCAAGTAAATCACCGTAACAGTAGCCTAATAAAATATGGAGGCCCGATGGCCGTGAGGGTTAAGGCGTTAGCACTTAACACTCCGTGCCAAAAGGTCGTGGGTTCGATTCCCACTAGGAGTGGTGGCTTTTCTTTAGAAAAAAGAAAAGGCATCACCCCTACCCTGGCGAGAAAAGGGTGGTAACCTATAGATAACCCGTCCTAAAAATTCGTAGTTAATAATAAATGGACGTTAAAATTAAATAAATAATAAAATATGTATTATATGCTAACCTAGGAACTACTTTATACATACTATAATCTATCTTATTCTACATGTGGTAATAATGAGCGAGAGCTGCCCAGAGCCCGATCTTCATGAAACTTCGTATCCTTATTCATTTTGACCTAATTAAGAAGAAAACAATTAAAAATCACTCGCGGTCAGGCCTAGAACAGTATTTATTAAGAACTAAAGTTGAGTGTTATACAGGTTAAAAGCGAAGTATTTGTAAACACGCGCATGCGCGGTAATGTCAAATTGGGAGAGCCAGAATTGACCTAACTCCGATTTTCTTAAAACATAGTATACTTATTCAATTCAACCCAATTATGAATAAAAACTTAACAAAAATATCACAAACGACTAATTGTTTTCCCCATTGTTATGATACAGCTCGTAATGTTATGATAAAACTCGTTTATAGCCTGTATATCAGTCAACTTTAGTTCTTAATAAATACTGTTCTAGGCCTGACCGCGAGTGATTTTTAATTTTTTCTTCTTAATTAGGTCAAAATGAATAAGTATACGAAGTTTCATGAAGATCGGGCTCTGGGCAGCTCTCGCTCATTATTACCCTACATATATATACAACAATTAATACTAAGGCTACTTGCGGATATCCATCACTACTCCTCATTACTCCTAAGTATGATCATACTGATAAGTTTTTATAACATAACACATACGGAGCAACTATTCACAAAAACACACGTAAGCGTCCTATATTCGGAAACTGGCTAACCTCCTAGGCAGGAACCTTCCAAGCTATATTCTCTCTGAGTCTACCTTAGAGGTATGATCTCTAGGCGCAGTTATTACCCTAAGACTGGCTAACCTCCTAGGCAGGAACCTTCCAAGCTATATTCTCTCTGAGTCTACCATAGAGGTAGGATCTCTAGGCGCAGTTATTATCCTAAGACTGGCTAACCTCCTAGGCAGGAACCTTCCAAGCTATATTCTCTCTGAGTCTGCCATAGAGGTAGAATCTATAGGCACAGTTATTACCCTAAGACTGGCTAACCTCCTAGGCAGGAACCTTCCAAGCTATATTCTCTCTGAGTCTACCATAGAGGTAGAATCTATAGGCGCAGTTATTACCCTAAGACTGGCTAACCTCCTAGGCAGGAACCTTCCAAGCTATATTCTCTCTGAGTCTACCATAGAGGTAGGATCTCTAGGCGCAGTTATTACCCTAAGACTGGCTAACCTCCTAGGCAGGAACCTTCCAAGCTATATTCTCTCTGAGTCTGCCATAGAGGTAGGATCTCTTGGCGCAGTTATTACCCTAAGACTGGCTAACCTCCTAGGCAGGAACCTTCCAGCTATATTCTCTCTGAGTCTACCATAGAGGTAGGATCTCTAGGCGAAGTTATTAGCCTATGACGAACCTCCACATTAACCAAAATTACAAATTTATGAGATTTCAACGAACTCCATTGGTCCAAACGTTTTCTCAAAATTTTGCGTTTTTGCTTATGTTCGAGAATTTAAGATGTTTTCTGCTGCACAACATCCATGAATTCTTATACAATAATTAATCCAGAAATATCGGAGGTCATTCTTTAAAAACCCAAAATACAAACGAAAAAATTCTAATTTTTTTATTAAAAAAATGTATTCAATTTTCAAACTTCTTAGAATTTATTTATGAATTTGCCTGGATATTAAATGAAGTGTAATCAATATTTATTTCTTAAGATTACCTCAATTACAAACAGCAATCAATACAATTTGTTTATAATTTTATCTACATATTGAACCATTTTATTACTAAAAGCAATTATTGATGGATCATTTTAATATAAACATTAGAATATCCCAAATTTATTATTCCTCCCTTTTTTTTTTTTTTTTAATTTTTTTTATTAAATTCTTCTTTATTTTATAGACTATGACGTAATTTTTAATATTTACTTATTTATTCTTTATTTGCATATTTTATAAGCAACTTATTTTTGTATTTTTTATACTTTTATTCCTTATTCATTTTTATTTTTTTATGAAATGTATACTTGTATGCTTATGAAGACATGTGTCAATTATGGAATTGACATATGTTATGTATGGACATATGCATATATAACCTATTCGTATTTCAGCATATTCGCATAACACAGAAGTCGCTGAAATTAGTTTATTTAATTCTTGATATTGTTGTCTTAGTTTGTTATTTTTCTCTTGACTGGATAGAGAATATTTTTTATCATGAGCTAATCGCTAAAGTTGCAAAGCTCACACAAAAATAAAAGCAATTGAAATATAAATAACACTTTTAAAAATAATTGTGGTCAGAGAAATACCGCGAAGCAAAAATCATAATGACGAACAGAAACGTTCAATGAAATTGTGACTGTGTTGACCTCATTGCCTACAACTGTAACACTCCTGGAATTACAGACCTACTGTAAGGAGGTTCATGGGTACTGGTATACTGACTCTCAGTCCAAGTATTCACCTGTTAAAGTTATAGAAACATTGTTATAGCTACAACTGTAACACTCCTGGAATTACAGACCTACTGTAAGGAGGTTCATGGTTACTGGTATACTGACTCTCAGTTCAAGTATTCACCTGTTAAAGTTATAGAAACATTGTTATAGCTACAACTGTAACACTCCTGGAATTACAGACCTACTGTAAGGAGGTTCATGGGTACTGGTATACTGACTCCCAGTTCACGTATTCACCTGTTAAAGTTATAGAAACATTGTTATAGCTACAACTGTAACACTCCTGGAATTACAGACCTACTGTAAGGAGGTTCATGGGTACTGGTATACTGACTCTCAGTCCAAGTATTCACCTGTTAAAGTTATAGAAACATTGTTATAGCTACAACTGTAACACTCCTGGAATTACAGACCTACTGTAAGGAGGTTCATGGGTACTGGTATACTGACTCCCGGTTCACGTATACACCTGTTAAAGTTATAGAAACATTGTTATAGCTACAACTGTAACACTCCTGGAATTACAGACCTACTGTAAGGAGGTTCATGGGTACTGGTATACTGACTCCCAGTTCACGTATACACCTGTTAAAGTTATAGAAACATTGTTATAGCTACAACTGTAACACTCCTGGAATTACAGACCTACTGTAAGGAGGTTCATGGTTACTGGTATACTGACTCCCAGTTCACGTATTCACCTGTTAAAGTTATAGAAACATTGTTATAGCTACAACTGTAACACTCCTGGAATTACAGACCTACTGTAAGGAGGTTCATGGGTACTGGTATACTGACTCTCAGTCCAAGTATTCACCTGTTAAAGTTATAGAAACATTGTTATAGCTACAACTGTAACACTCCTGGAATTACAGACCTACTGTAAGGAGGTTCATGGTTACTGGTATACTGACTCCCAGTTCACGTATTCACCTGTTAAAGTTATAGAAACATTGTTATAGCTACAACTGTAACACTCCTGGAATTACAGACCTACTGTAAGGAGGTTCATGGGTACTGGTATACTGACTCTCAGTCCAAGTATTCACCTGTTAAAGTTATAGAAACATTGTTATAGCTACAACTGTAACACTCCTGGAATTACAGACCTACTGTAAGGAGGTTCATGGGTACTGGTATACTGACTCCCATTTCACGTATTCACCTGTTAAAGTTATAGAAACATTGTTATAGCTACAACTATAACACTCCTGGAATTACAGACCTACTGTAAGGAGGTTCATGGGTACTGGTATACTGACTCCCAGTTCACGTATACACCTGTTAAAGTTATAGAAACATTGTTATAGCTACAACTATAACACTCCTGGAATTACAGACCTACTGTAAGGAGGTTCATGGGTACTGGTATACTGACTCCCAGTTCACGTATACACCTGTTAAAGTTATAGAAACATTGTTATAGCTACAACTGTAACACTCCTGGAATTACAGACCTACTGTAAGGAGGTTCATGGGTACTGGTATACTGACTCTCAGTCCAAGTATTCACCTGTTAAAGTTATAGAAACATTGTTATAGCTACAACTATAACACTCCTGGAATTACAGACCTACTGTAAGGAGGTTCATGGGTACTGGTATACTGACTCCCATTTCACGTATTCACCTGTTAAAGTTATAGAAACATTGTTATAGCTACAACTGTAACACTCCTGGAATTACAGACCTACTGTAAGGAGGTTCATGGGTACTGGTATACTGACTCTCAGTCCAAGTATTCACCTGTTAAAGTTATAGAAACATTGTTATAGCTACAACTATAACACTCCTGGAATTACAGACCTACTGTAAGGAGGTTCATGGGTACTGGTATACTGACTCCCATTTCACGTATTCACCTGTTAAAGTTATAGAAACATTGTTATAGCTACAACTGTAACACTCCTGGAATTACAGACCTACTGTAAGGAGGTTCATGGGTACTGGTATACTGACTCCCAGTTCACGTATTCACCTGTTAAAGTTATAGAAACATTGTTATAGCTACAACTATAACACTCCTGGAATTACAGACCTACTGTAAGGAGGTTCATGGGTACTGGTATACTGACTCCCAGTTCACGTATTCACCTGTTAAAGTTATAGAAACATTGTTACAGCTACAACTGTAACACTCCTGGAATTACAGACCTACTGTAAGAAGGTTCATGGGTACTGGTATACTGACTCCCAGTTCACGTATACACCTGTTAAAGTTATAGAAACATTGTTATAGCTACAACTGTAACACTCCTGGAATTACAGACCTACTGTAAGGAGGTTCATGGGTACTGGTATACTGACTCCCGGTTCACGTATACACCTGTTAAAGTTATAGAAACATTGTTATAGCTACAACTGTAACACTCCTGGAATTACAGACCTACTGTAAGGAGGTTCATGGGTACTGGTATACTGACTCCCAGTTCACGTATTCACCTGTTAAAGTTATAGAAACATTGTTACAGCTACAACTGTAACACTCCTGGAATTATAGACCTACTGTAAGAAGGTTCATGGGTACTGGTATACTGACTCCCAGTTCACGTATTCACCTGTTAAAGTTATAGAAACATTGTTATAGCTACAACTGTAACACTCCTGGAATTACAGACCTACTGTAAGGAGGTTCATGGGTACTGGTATACTGACTCCCAGTTCACGTATACACCTGTTAAAGTTATAGAAACATTGTTATAGCTACAACTGTAACACTCCTGGAATTACAGACCTACTGTAAGGAGGTTCATGGGTACTGGTATACTGACTCCCAGTTCACGTATACACCTGTTAAAGTTATAGAAACATTGTTATAGCTACAACTATAACACTCCTGGAATTACAGACCTACTGTAAGGAGGTTCATGGGTACTGGTATACTGACTCCCGGTTCACGTATACACCTGTTAAAGTTATAGAAAGATTGTTATAGCTACAACTGTAACACTCCTGGAATTACAGACCTACTGTAAGGAGGTTCATGGGTACTGGTATACTGACTCCCAGTTCACGTATACACCTGTTAAAGTTATAGAAACATTGTTATAGCTACAACTGTAACACTCCTGGAATTACAGACCTACTGTAAGGAGGTTCATGGGTACTGGTATACTGACTCCCATTTCACGTATACACCTGTTAAAGTTATAGAAACATTGTTATAGCTACAACTGTAACACTCCTGGAATTACAGACCTACTGTAAGGAGGTTTATGGGTACTGGTATATTGACTCCCAGTCCAAGTATTCACCTGTTAAAGTTATAGAAACATTGTTATAGCTACTACTGTAACACTCCTGAAATTACAGATCTACTGTAAGGAGGTTCATGGTTACTGGTATACTGACTCTCAGTCCAAGTATTTACCTGTTAAAGTTATAGAAACATTGTTATAGCTAACTAATTGTTATAGCTAACTCACATTCAAATCTGAACTGCAATAACAGTAACATCATAAATAACATTACACCATGGTTGGGCCGTAAACAGCACATTCGAAACATCATACACGGATTTCACTGGCAGTCTTTGAAAGAAACCAAAATTACCAGATCAGGGGAATTTTTTTATTACTACTATTTTTAGAGTAGGTTCCAGGAAGCCCTTATTATTATATATATATTATCTGTTACCCGGCGTGCCATGCTACACCTACTTTCTGCATCTAGAAAAGCAAAAATAAATTAGAAATCAAACAAGTAATATTAAAATCTAATAACGCAAATCTGTAAATGTTCGGGTTCACAGTTTCGAACCCGTGACCTCCGAACTGTGAGGCCTAGACGACTTTGGCCTAGCCTATGACACTCTCCGGATCGAGAACTACCTGTTTGCCAAGTTCGGTCAAACAGCCTGGATTTTTAAAAAGGAACAAACATACAAACACATAGTAGGTAGACGATTTTGACCTAGCCTATGACACTCCCCGGATCAAGATCTACCTGTGTACCAAGTTACGTCAAAATCGGACAAACGGTGTGAATTTGTAAAATGAACAAACATACAGCCAGACAGCTGCTGGTAGACATTTTTGACCTAGCCTATCAGCCTTATACAAATCCACTTCGTTTGATCAGCCTAGGTCAAACGAAGTGGAATTGTATAAGGAACAAACAGACACGTGATTTATATATATAAAAGTGTCCATTAACGGTAAATGTTTTTCTTTCAGATATGCTCTACGTTCCAGTTCCCGAGAACAAAATAAAACCACAAGAATTCAAAAATAATTACGCAAAATACATCGCCAATTTCGAGCAAAAATTTCAACAAAAGATTTCTGAAAAGTTCGACTCAGGTTTGGTCTTGTTAACACTTTACTATCAATAATTATAATTATGGATTTATAGCGCTGTTGTTAATATTGGTTTGGTGCAAAAATCATGCAGGGTTTTATATGATCTATTCGTTCTTGGTAGCGAAGAACAGTTGATTGGTCAACACCAACTTCTCTCGCTGTGTTCCTAGTAGTTTTGTAAGGGTTTTCTTCTACCAAAGCCTTCGGATGGTCATGATCAACAACAGAAGGCCGTCATCAAGACGAATTTTTTGGAACACCGCTGTACATTGGCTGATGCTTCCTTCACCCCAAACTATATTGATGTTACGGTGCGGTTTGTGCCGCTCTTGTACCGAGGAAAATCTTGTTTTGACGTGGTCAATTTCGGGTGTCCTTACTCATAGAGAATGTAAAACATTAATTTAAAAAAAACACATTAATAACCATTGTTTATAATCCATTAACTAGACTTTAGATTATCATTGTTTACTCGTCAAACACTTAGTTATTTAATTAACGGCTCTAGAGACAGCTGTAAGCTGCCCTTGGCCCTCTCAACTGCCTGTATCCACTCATCTCGGTCAATAGCAAGTCTGCAGGACACTCCAACCATCCTAAGGTCTTCAGCCACGGAGTCCTTCCATCTTCCTTTAGGTCTTCCTCGTGCTCTGGCTCCATCTGGGGTTCCAAAGTACAGCATCCTGCTGGACCTCCGAGGTTCCATAGTACAGCATCCTGCTGGACCTCCGAGGTTCAATAGTACAGCATCCTGCTGGACCTCCGAGGTTCAATAGTACAGCATCCTGCTGAACCTTCCATAGTACTGCTACCCTTGGCCCTCTCAACTTCCTGTATCCACTCATCTCGGTCAATAGCAAGTCTGCAGGACACTCCAACCATCCTAAGGTCTTCAGCCACGGAGTCCTTCCATCTTCCTTTAGTTCTTCCTCGTGCTCTGGCTCCATCTGGGGTTCCATAATACAGCATGCTGCTGGACCTTCCATAGTACTGCTACCCTTGGCCCTCTCAACTGCCTGTATCCACTCATCTCGGTCAATAGCAAGTCTGCAGGACACTTCAACCATCCTAAGGTCTTCAGCCACCGAGTCCTTCCATCTTCCTTTAGGTCTTCCTCGTGCTCTGGCTCCATCTGGGGTTCCATAGTACAGCATCCTGCTGGACCTCGCATAGTACTGCTACCCTTGGCCCTCTTAACTGCCTGTATCCACTCATCTCGGTCAATAGCAAGTCTGCTGGACACTCCAACCATCCTAAGGTCTTCAGCCACCGAGTCCTTCCACCTTCCTTTAGGTCTTCCTCGTGCTCTGGCTCCATCTGGGGTTCCATAGTACAGCATCCTGCTGGACCTCCGAGGTTGCATAGTACAGCATGCTGCTGGACCTTCCATAGTACTGCTACCCTTGGCCCCCTCAACTGCCTGTATCCACTCATCTCGGTCAATAGCAAGTCTGCTGGACACTCCAACCATCCTAAGGTCTTCAGCCACCGAGTCCTTCCACCTTCCTTTAGGTCTTCCTCGTGCTCTGGCTCCATCTGGGGTTCCATAGTACAGCATCCTGCTGGACCTCCGAGGTTCCATAGTACAGCATCCTGCTGGACCTTCCATAGTACTGCTACCTTTGGCCCTCTCAACTGCCTGTATCCACTCATCTCGGTCAATAGCAAGTCTGCTGGACACTCCAACCTTCCTGAGGTCTTCAGCCACCGAGTCCTTCCATCTTCCTTTAGGTCTTCCTCGTGCTCTGGCTCCATCTGGGGTTCCATAGTACAGCATCCTGCTTGCTCTGTTATCTTCCATCCTTATAACATGGCCCAGCCGTTTAATACGCTGAATTCGCTCGAAATGGGAAACTTTTAGATCCTCGAATAAGTCGTATATCTCTTTATTGTTTCTCATTCGATACACCCCATTTTCCTTCTCAGCACCCTTCTCTCGAAGCTATCAATCTTTTCCGATAGGTTTTTGCGTTGCACGGGCATAAACTTGGCAACCGCTTGCATAACAAAATGAATATTCAAAATCTGCATTTTTTTTTCACCAAACCAATAGATAAATAAATTATTATTTTCAAACTGAATCGCCGTTTTGGCGGTGCGACTGATGCATTTACAGGTAAATTACTTATAAAACACATCCATAATTTGACAGTTTAAATATTATGGTGATGTCTATCAAAATAATTAGATAATGTCCTTTAATGTTAATTACAGGAGGCCCGGTGGCCGTGAGTGTTAAGGCGTGAGCACTTGACATTCCCCGGGTTGGATTCCCAATAGGGGTGGTACATTTTTGTTTAAGAAAAAATCAGCCCTATTCTGGCTAGAAAAGGGTGGTAACCTATAGATAACCCGTGATAAAATTCTTAGTTAATAATAATAAATGGACGTTAAAATTTAAATAAATAAATAATTGCAGGTGATAAGTCAGACAGAACGACCAATACAGAAAAATTAAAGGAAACCTATCTGAAACTCCTAGAAGAAGCAGAAAAGAAGGGGATTGGTCGGAAGTTGGACTTGGTCACCCATCCACGCATAGAATAGTATACACCCCCAATCTACCAAGGCAAAATTACATAATTGTCAAATACTCAAATTGAATTTTATAAATAATAGACTTTGATTAAACCATTTTTAGAAAGTTAATTTTTACTATTAATAAGAAAATAAAAGCCAAATAAAAGTGTTCTTTTCCCTTATATACCATATGATCATCGATTCACAATAATTAGTTCATTCATTTCACAAATCAAGCGTAGAAAATTACAAGTTCAGTTATAACAGAAAATAAAAAATAAGGTATGAATATCTCATTACAAACATTTCCAAATTACGACGTTAAACAGGACTTTGTAGGTATCGATACAATGCTACAGTAGTTATTGCATAGCATTTATCGATACTAAGCTGAAGTAGTTATTGCATATCCTTTTTTTCGATACAAAGACAGAGTAAATATTGCATAACTTCTGTCGATACTATGCTAGAGTAGTAATTGCATAACCTTTATCGATACCATGCTATAATAGTTATTGCATAACCTATATAGATACAAAGATAGAGTAGTTTTTGCATAACCTTTATAGATACAAAGATAGAGTAGTTATTGCATAGCATTTATCGATACTAAGCTGAAGTAGTTATTGCATATCCTTTTTTTCGATACAAAGACAGAGTAAATATCGCATAACTTCTGTCGATACTATGCTAGAGTAGTAATTGCATAACCTTTATCGATACCATGCTATAATAGTTATTGCATAACCTATATAGATACAAAGATAGAGTAGTTTTTGCATAACCTTTATAGATACAAAGATAGAGTAGTTATTGCATAGCATTTATCGATACTAAGCTGAAGTAGTTATTGCATATCCTTTTTTTCGATACAAAGACAGAGTAAATATCGCATAACTTCTGTCGATACTATGCTAGAGTAGTAATTGCATAACCTTTATCGATACCATGCTATAATAGTTTTTGCATAACCTATATAGATACAAAGATAGAGTAGTTTTTGCATAACCTTTATAGATACAAAGATAGAGTAGTTATTGCATAACCTGTATCGATACCATGCTATAATAGTTTTTGCATAACCTTTATAGATACAAAGATAGAGTAGTTATTGCATAACCTGTATCGATACCATGCTATAATAGTTTTTGCATAACCTTCATAGATACAAAGATAGAGTAGTTATTGCGTAACCTGTATCGATACCATGCTATAATAGTTTTTGCATAACCTTCATAGATACAAAGATAGAGTATTTATTGCATAACCTTTATCGATAGCATGCTATAATATTTATTGCATAACCTTTATCGATACCATGCTAGATCAGTTATTTCATAACCTCTATAGATACAAAGATAGAGTAGTTATTTCATAACCTCTATAGATACAAAGATAGAGTAGTTATTGCATAACCTCTATAGATACAAAGATAGAGTAGTTATTGCATAACCTTTATCGATACAAAGATAGAGTAGTTATTGAATAACATTTTTAAGGGGGATAATACGTACAAAAAAAATGTTTTTATTCTAATATTAAATGAGAGTTTTATTTACGCTGCCATTTAAACCGACAGCAGCTGTACAAGATCATATGAGCAAGAACCAATGAGAGCACAGAGAATAAGCACAACTGCGCGGTGCTGTCATTCACTCTTACAGTTACGCGCAGTGTATTCCAGTCTATCATAGGCAACATCTATTTTTATGTTTCCTAATAATTAAACCCCACAAAAGTGTCTGCCCTTTTTGTAATTATTTTCAAATATGTTTACTGAAGACGCTGTTTAAATCGCAGCGTGAATAAAGAACTTCATTTAATATTACAAATAAAAACTAGGTACTTAGGTATTTTTTTTTTTTAATTTACGTTTTAACCCCCTTAAAAGTGCCTGCCTTATTTATTATTCATTGTAAAACTGCCTTAATTTGCAATTAGTTTATATAAAAGATAGTTGGCTTCTGAATAAAACACTATTTTTGGGCAATATTGTTTTGCACCTTTCCCCTATGTGCAGTACCTGGTGTTCCAAGGTGTGTTCAGGAAACACATATATACCTTCTTATCTACCCAAGAGGTAGGATTATAGCAAAATTTCAGGGTGCATAAAACACTTCATGAAACGTTCGATTACAAGCTCCGACTATGTTGTTATCTGGCGGGAAGGTTTAAAGCGGCGACTTTCAATCCCGAAGCGAAGAAAAAGCTCGGATTTTCGGATCACCGGTACGCCAGGACATGAAAATCGGCTTTTTCTTCACGATAGGGGTCGAGAAAAAACGCTAGGAGTCCAATTTACTGGAAAAGCTTCATCAAGGCGCGTTTTTATAGGACCATGAATGGTTAGGAAAACAGAGTTTCTAATTTTACTGTAATACGAATTTAATGCCTTATAAAACAGTCCAGTCCGATATATATTGTTACCGCGAGAAGGGAGGGAGGGGGAGGGTGAAATAGAAACATGAAATGCAATACGTGATTTCTGTCAGTAAAACGATCTTGACTATACACGAAAAGGTGTTTCTCTCAAATACTTGATCTCCGCCACGCTATAGTACACTGGTATACTAATAACTTAAAAAATGTATATTATTTCTTAAGTAATTCCTAAATGAATGCTTAGCGAATAACTCGATTCTGACACTATCGAATCTCAATCTGAAGGAGGTACAAGCTGCCACTGCCAGCGAGGAAGTAGCCTTTCAATGGACAGAATTAAGAGTCTGACATCCAAACCTGTTCTCAGGAAACGGGCAGATAAGGCATTACATGAGTTTCTGTTTTGCAAATCCCTGTCCCTGTAAAATTAATGTTTATGATGGCGTGAGCACTTAACACTCAGCGCCAAGGATCCTGGGTTCGATTCCCACTATGGGGTGGTGGCTTTCCTTTAGAAAAAAGGAAAGGCACCAGCCCTGTCCTGGCTAGAAAAGGGTGGTAACCTATAATTAACCCGTCCTAAAATTCTTAGTTAATAATAAAGATCGTTAAAATTTAAATAAATCATGAAGCGTGCTTTTCATGGAGTATTAATATTTATGAGTTTGTATTTGTCGGAAGAATCCATTGCTGATTCTTTTTAGCCTTGTAGACATAATGTATTTCACAAGGATTTGCATACAAGGATAGTCAAATAAAAAGGTGACAAATATTGCTTATGTACCGAAACAGTATTAGCCAATTTAGAATTAGAGACATTCCGTTTACTATGGTTACATACTTTTATTCGGTTTGTCTAACATTCTTATAACAAACGACTGGACTAGTTCGTCAACCAGCAAAATCGGTCCATCTAGAGGGAGGTTTAAGACGTCCAAGTCGTTTATTGACCATTGTTCCTATTTGGGAACATTAATTCGAAACATTTTTAACCAAATTTCCATTTTACCAATTAAATTGGGAGGCCCGGTGGCCGTGAGCGTTAAGGCGTGAGCACTACACTCCGTGTCAAAGGTTCGATTCCCACTAGGGGTGGTGGCTTTTCTTTAGAAAAAAGAAAAAGGTATCAGCCCTAACCTGACTAGAAAAGGGTCGTAACCTGTAGATAACCCGTCCTTAAATTCGTAGTTAATAATAAATGGGCGTTAAAATTTAATAATAATAATTTTAAGTTATTAAATTAATCAAAAATTTGAGCTTTATGCTTGTTTTCGCATTATGACGTGAATATCTGGTAGAACTACTCCAGTATATTTCATATACTATTATAAATAATAATAATACCTTGCTACAGTTTTTGTAATTATTTTTTTTCCCTAAATTGTTATCTGTCGTGAAACAGAGATGTTCCCTTTAGGAACAACGACCTGTTCGGCTCATGCACCTTCAGATGAGGAGATGTTCTGGGAATGTGAGAGATGTTCCCTTTAGGAACAACGACCTGTTTGGCTCATGCACCTTCAGATGAGGAGATGTTCTGGGAATGTGAGAGATGTTCCCTTTAGGAACAACGACCTGTTTGGCTCATGCACCTTCAGATGAGGAGATGTTCTGGGAATCTGAGAGATGTTCCCTTTAGGAACAACGACCTGTTTGGCTCATGCACCTTCAGATGAGGAGATGTTCTGGGAATGTGAGAGATGTTCCCTTTAGGAACAACGACCTGTTTGGCTCATGCACCTTCAGATGAGGAGATGTTCTGGGAATCTGAGAGATGTTCCCTTTAAGAACAACGACCTGTTCGGCTCATGCACCTTGAGATGAGGAGATGTTCTGGGAATCTGAGAGATGTTCCCTTTAGGAACAACGGCCTGTTCGGTTCATACACCTTCAGATGAGGAGATGTTCTGGGAATCTGAGAGATGATCCCTTTAGGAACAACGACCTGTTCGGCTCATGCACCTTCAGATGAGGAGATGTTCTGGGAATGTGAGAGATGTTCCCTTTAGGAACAACGTCCTGTTCGGCTCATACACCTTCAGATGAGGAGATGTTCTGGGAATGTGAGAGATGTTCCCTTTAGGAACAACGATCTGTTCGGCTCATACACCTTGAGATGAGGAGATGTTCTGGGAATCTGAGAGATGTTCCCTTTAGGAACAACGACCTGTTCGACTCATGCACCTTGAGATGAGGAGATGCTCTGGGAATCTGAGAGATGTTCCCTTTACGAATAACCACCTGTTCGGCTCATACACCTTCAGATGAGGAGATGTTCTGGGAATCTGAGAGATGTTCCCTTTAGGAGCAACGGCCTGTTCGGCTCATACACCTTCAGATGAGGAGATGTTCTGGGAATCTGAGAGATGTTCCCATTTAGGAACAACGACCTGTTCGGCTCATGCACCTTCAGATGAGGAGATGTTCTGGGAATCTGAGAGATGTTCCCTTTAGGAACAACGGCCTGTTTGGCTCATGCACCTTGAGATGAGGAGATGTTCTGGGAATCTGAGAGATGTTCCCATTTAGGAACAACGACCTGTTCGGCTCATGCACCTTCAGATGAGGAGATGTTCTGGGAATCTGAGAGATGTTCCCTTTAGGAACAACGACCTGTTCGACTCATGCACCTTGAGATGAGGAGATGCTCTGGGAATCTGAGAGATGTTCCCTTTACGAATAACCACCTGTTCGGCTCATACACCTTCAGATGAGGAGATGTTCTGGGAATCTGAGAGATGTTCCCTTTAGGAGCAACGGCCTGTTCGGCTCATACACCTTCAGATGAGGAGATGTTCTGGGAATCTGAGAGATGTTCCCATTTAGGAACAACGACCTGTTCGGCTCATGCACCTTCAGATGAGGAGATGTTCTGGGAATCTGAGAGATGTTCCCTTTAGGAACAACGGCCTGTTTGGCTCATGCACCTTGAGATGAGGAGATGTTCTGGGAATCTGAGAGATGTTCCCATTTAGGAACAACGACCTGTTCGGCTCATGCACCTTCAGATGAGGAGATGTTCTGGGAATCTGAGAGATGTTCCCTTTAGGAACAACGACCTGTTCGGCTCATGCACCTTCAGATGAGGAGATGTTCTGGGAATCTGAGAGATGTTCCCTTTAGGAACAACGACCTGTTCGGCTCATGCACCTTCAGATGAGGAGATGTTCTGGGAATCTGAGAGATGTTCCCTTTAGGAACAACGGCCTGTTCGGCTCATACACCTTCAGATGAGGAGATGTTCTGGGAATCTGAGAGATGTTCCCTTTAGGAACAACGACCTGTTCGGCTCATGCACCTTCAGATGAGGAGATGTTCTGGGAATGTGAGAGATGTTCCCTTTAGGAACAACGTCCTGTTCGGCTCATGCACCTTCAGATGAGGAGATGTTCTGGGAATCTGAGAGATGTTCCCTTTAGGAACAACGACCTGTTCGGCTCATACACCTTGAGATGAGGAGATGTTCTGGGAATCTGAGAGATGCTCCCTTTAGGAACAACGACCTGTTCGGCTCATGCACCTTCAGATGAGGAGATGTTCTGGGAATCTGAGAGATGTTCCCTTTAGGAACAACGACCTGCTCGGCTCATGCACCTTCAGATGAGGAGATGTTCTGGGAATGTGAGAGATGTTCCCTTTAGGAACAACGACCTGTTCGGCTCATGCACCTTCAGATGAGGAGATGTTCTGGGAATCTGAGAGATGTTTCCTTTAGGAACAACGACCTGTTCGGCTCATACACCTTGAGATGAGGAGATGTTCTGGGAATCTGAGAGATGCTCCCTTTAGGAACAACGACCTGTTCGGCTCATGCACCTTCAGATGAGGAGATGTACTGGGAATCTGAGAGATGTTCTGGTCATATTTTCCACATTTCTAGCTTTTAGATTGTGTTTTTGGATGTTTCAGTTTATTTATTCTGTGTAGTATGCTATTTTCCTGCGTCAGCTGAGACCTGAAGATCAGCATGCTATTATGCGAGTATGATGAGCATCATTAATATATATATATATATATATATATATATATATATATATATATATATATATATATATATATGTATATACATATTTATTATATTTATATATATATTTATAGGCCATTAGCGCCGACATCCAGGGTGCAGCGAAGAATTTTCCCAACGAGCCAAGGGATGAGAAAACTCCTGCCACCGGTGGGAATCGAACCTACCATCTCCCGCTTATGAATCTAATGCGCTAGCCACTAGACCACGGGAGATCCCTAAATGAAATATTATAATTAATGTTGTAGGAAAAGAGTCGGATGAAGGCATAGTGTGATTAAGTGTCCTTGGTTCCTGCATTACTACCAGCTCGGAACATGTCCATATCTAGGAACATAGATAGGGATTTGTATCTTCCTTCATGGGTCAGAACGAAACCCGAGAACATGGTCAAGATGGAGTCAGGTAAAGCTATCTCTACTCAACTTATCAGAGCTTTTTATTCGGCTAGGCTACTCCGTGACTAAGGTCGTGGGTTCGACTTCCACTAGGGGTGGTGAATTTTCTTTCGGATGGATAAGTGCTCTATTTAGAATAGAGTAGAATCCAAGGTGGTGTAAGAGTCTAAGGACAACCTAAATACCCCGGGTCTTCGCAACAGGATCAAGCTAGAGTAGGTTTCGGGACATTCCGGCACCCAGGGGAATTCAAAAGAAAATGAACTGGCTTATATTGGTGCACCTATAGTTTCTATTTCTCCAGAAACTTTATTTGGGATAGCACCAGAGTGGCCTGCCTAAGTATTAGTAGATGCGCAGAAGCTGAACACACAAGGGAGTGGTGCTACAGATCTACCCAAAAAGAGACAAAGCAGTTTATGGTGATCTTGGACAAGAAGAGGACGGAGACTACCCTTAATATGTGTGGGACTAAGGTTCGAATAGTAACAGCTCTCCTTACAGGTCACTGCAGACCTGATCGGCATCTCTTCTCCATGGATCTGACTAGGACTACTTATATTATATACAGGGTGTCCCGTAAATCTCTAGTCATATTGTGGGAAGTAATAGAAGACCCTTAGGGGAACAAAAAATGTTCTACGACGATTTTCCGAAATCTCATACATAAGGGAGAAAACGTAGTTTTATTGTTTTTTCAAGACAAACGTGGTTTTTAGAAGAATAATCGTTGTAGCACTGTCCCAGGTGGTTCTACTAGAAAGGAAGTGAAACCAATCGAAAGCTGAGTAAATTTACTATAAGACTAGTTGATAGTAAACGTAAAAATGAATGAATGTAAGTATGTATATCTTACCAAAAGAAAGCTATTCTAAATTTCCTGACTTTTTCTTCATATTTCTCTTCAATGGACAGGACCTGAGATTTCCGGGTTTCAGAAGAACTTCCTCATTTAACCAGCTTTCCATTCACGTATCACAACCCTGTATTATTGCAGTATGTCAACAATTTAGGAACAAAAGTCTTAAAAAAAAACATGGTTCTGTGAAAAGAAAATTAAATTTTTTTCTTCAGTTTATTCAAAAAGCTTAAAAGAAATATTAATATATATTTACTTAAATATTAAGTAAATATTTACATAGGTTTATAGGTGTACCCAATTTCTTTGTCTTTTAGGGTACACAATTTGTTTTGATCTGGGTTGTATTATATTGTATATGTCCTAGTTGAGTGTCCTATCAAAAACGTAATTTATCTTTATTTATTTATTTCATTGTGAGTTTATTATAAATAAATAAAATGAATTACAGATAATAAGCCAAAAAAGAAATTAAGAAAGAGGAGGCAAAGTTATAACCTGTACAAACTGCGTGGAGTACTCCCTGATAAGACTATGCAGAAACTGGAGGAAGCAGAATGGCTGAGCAGCCTTATCAGTAAGTAGGGAGTACTATAACGGCTGAGCAGCCTTATCAGTAAGTAGGGAGTACTATAACAGCTGAGCAGCCTTATCAGTAAGTAGGGAGTACTATAACGGCTGAGCAGCCTTATCAGTAAGTAGGGAGTACTATAACGGCTGAGCAGCCTTATCAGTAAGTAGGGAGTACTATAACGGCTGAGCAGCCTTATCAGTAAGTAGGGAGTACTATAACGGCTGAGCAGCCTTATCAGTAAGTAGGGAGTACTATAACAGCTGAGCAGCCTTATCAGTAAGTAGGGAGTACTATAACGGCTGAGCAGCCTTATCAGTAAGTAGGGAGTACTATAACGGCTGAGCAGCCTTATCAGTAAGCAGGGAGTACTATAACGGCTGAGCAGCCTTATCAGTAAGTAGGGAGTACTATAACGGCTGAGCAGCCTTATCAGTAAGTAGGGAGTACTATAACAGCTGAGCAGCCTTATCAGTAAGTAGGGAGTACTATAACGGCTGAGCAGCCTTATCAGTAAGTAGGGAGTACTATAACGGCTGAGCATCCTTATCAGTAAGTAGGGAGTACTATAACAGCTGAGCAGCCTTATCAGTAAGTAGGGAGTACTATAACGGCTGAGCAGCCTTATCAGTAAGTAGGGAGTACTTAATCAATGAGCAGCTTTACTGAGCCGGGGTAACTTGGCACACAGGTAGGTCATGATACGAGAAATCTCCTAGGCTAAGTTAAAATAGTCAAATTTCAAAATTTGGTCAAAAGTTTTGTTCAAGAAAAATTGGTTTCACTGAGCCATTCAGATTGTGACGACCATTTTGAATCGACTACTACTGGCCTCTGTCGGCTGTTAGATGAAGTGCTGTTGTGCTGGCCTCTGCCAGTATCATTAAGAACTAAAACAAATTCACATCGTTTGACCGATTTTCGTAACTGGGTATAGACAACTAGGTATCAAGTAGATCTTGATACGGGGAGAGTCATAGACAGAAAGTAGGTGTAGCATGGCACACTGGGTAACAGCTAGTTCTCAATAGATTTCGTACCACATTGTCTTGACAATTAAGTTTATTTTTGAGGGATATATATATATATATATATATATATATATATATATATATATATACATATATATATATATGTGTACATATAATTATTTATTTATACTTCTATTTCTTTTTTCAGAGCGGAGTTTAAATGGAGTTCCTTCTAAAAACCTGAAGCTAAATGGACTGAGGAAGTCAGTATACAAGGGCTTGGGTGACTATGAGATGGAATGCGAGGATGAGACGGCTGTAGCAGTGGTTCCTAGGAAGAAACCTCACAGGAGAACGGATACAGGAAGATCCAGAAGAAAGGAGTTGTTCCGTGATCGGCTCAAGTGGGAGAGGATGAACGAGTGGATCAGACCTCAACCAATCGACCAAACAGAACGAGATAAATCAAACAACTTCTTAACATGTATACGAATATATATAAAGATACTTACGTATTAGCTTCAAAGCAGGTTAAAGAACCTGCTCTCAGAGATCTGGATCATCACCGGGTCCAGGGGAGCTAGATCAAAGTGTCAATTCAGTTTTTGCGAATATGGCGAAGGGATTATCAACGATTTGGGTTGCCTAGAGTTTCCATATAACCTTATCCGCGTAACGAGCGGAAACGCATAGCCCTGATAAGCCCCCAAACAGTCTAAAACCTTGTGCGTCTTGCAACTCCCCAAAATACTGTACAAACATGTGTGTCTCGCAATCCCCCCCCCCAAACACTGTAAAATCTTGTGCGTCTTGCAATGCCCCCCAAACACTGTAAAATCTTGTGCGTCTTGCAAGTACCCAAAACAATGTAAAATCTTGTGTCTTGCAACTCCCCCAAACACTGTAAAATCTTGTGCGACTTGCAATGCCCCCCCAACACTGTAAAATCTTGTGCGTCTTGCAATGCCCCCCAAATGCTGTAAAATCTTGTGCGTCTTGCAACTCCCCCAAACTCTGTAAAATCTTGTGCGTCTTGCAACTCCCCCAAATAATGTAAAATCTTGTGCGTCTTGCAACTCCCCCAAACACTGTAAAATCTTGTGCGTCTTGCAACTCCCCCAAACACTGTAAAATATTGTGCATCTTGCAACTCCCCCAAACACTGTAAAATCTTGTGAGTCTTGCGACGCCTCGAGACACGGATCCGAGTCATGCCGACGCGTTAATGAAAAGTCCCAGTTTCAAGAATTGCGTTACCTTAGCCCGTTTTCGTTCAAGGCTATTCCTAGTGTAATTTTAAAAGGTTGGAACCGAAACAGTTAATACTGAGGCGGTAAATTAATTTTGTAATGAAGTTCATGAAAATTGGATAATTTTTGTAATAACTTGAGAGGGAGCATACAAATATATATATATATATATATATATATATATATATATATATATATATATCTTATAGATGTCTCCCCTGTGGTTTACATGTTTGAAACGCGATACTACTCAATATTTCGCCGGATTCCTCTCCGGCTTCTTCAGGCTAACATCGACCAACGATGGATGAGCCTGACGAAGCCGGAGAGGGATCCGGCGAAAAATATAGTAATATCACAAACCATTTTACATATAAATATATATATATATATATATATATATATATATATATATATATATATATATTAGATTAATTTCTATAAATGTCCAAGCACAGTACTAAGTATCCGTTTCTATTAATGCAGATTTGTCTCAAGTGAAATTACCAGGAAGGAAGCAAAACATAAATGAATTAGAAAATTTTTATAAAACTTACAAACAAGTTGTAGAACCAAAGACAGAAAGACAAAAGGATAGAGAAAGAAAGTCAGAGAAATTGCAGTCTGTAGAAGCAAAGAGAGCTGGTGATTGGGGAGAGAGTGGGCAAGAAGCAGGATTTAGAAGCAAGATAGAGAGAAATTATGAAGAAGGATGCATAGGAGGAAGTGGTGAGTATTTTCATAAAGCAGTAATAATGGTGGATTACTTGGTATTCGTAGTGGTAATCCAAAGAGAAAAATGGGTTGTAAAAATAAACAATTTCGGTTCATTAGGAGGGGGGGTTCACTCCGGACCCAAATTACTAATATACTCATACCGGTCGTAATATCTGCTGTATTGCATGGGCGTATATATGAAATAATTTCAGGAGGGGCTGAGAAAATTTCGGGGGGGCTGAGACCATTTCCGGGGTATGGAGTATGAAAAATTTAGAACTTGGAATAGCTTTAGGCAACTAAAACGCTTTTACACCTAAAATAAACTATTTTTTATTAACTAAGTTATCATATTTAATTTATTTTTAAGGTTTTTATGAAACATTTTTACCGTCAAATGAAAATTTCGGGGTGGGGGGGCTGCAGCCCCATCAGCCCCCCCCTATATACGCTCATGCTGTATTGTAACGAAACGCGGTATACGTCGTGGGTAACTCACGAGAAAGAAGTGTTGTAAAAATGAACTAAATCGGTCTATCGGAAAAGGGGGTTTATTTTGTAGTATATTTTAATAGAATTAGCCCGCCAGACGCAGGTTCACAAGGCTGCCACAAGGAGCGCTTTCTACCACTAGGGGGACTGTATCCTGTTCCTGCGTCAGATCAAAAGACGAAAATATTAAGTTTTTATTTATTTATTAAGTAGAGTAGTAGGTACCATGTGTAAACATAACTCTGGAAGCAAATTAATTACAAAATTAATAATTGAACAGTTACTCATTACAAAATCACAAGAGAACTATTCATGTTTTTATATAGGATATTTTAAGCAAATTATTCAGGAATGCAGACTACACTACCAAAATTCTTAGGAAAGTGCTTAGTTATGCAGCTCCTGCGTGACGGACTTCTTTACATTTACTGTTTCATCTTGTATAGTCAAGAAATTGATGAGTAATTCATTCTGTAGACGTTGAGAGAAACGATGAAAAAGGAAAGACAACATTGAATGTAAAAGAGAAACCTTTGCTCGCCAAACGAAGGAACTTCCTAACAAACTCCAGCGATAAAGAACCAAAACAACCGATAAAATTCTATTCAAGAAGCAAGAAGAAGTTATCGGGAAATACTGATTCAGAAAGATTGTTTGAACTCAGAGAGAAACTGTCTTTGACAACAGTATTCGGAAGAAAAGCTACCTTAATATCATTGACAACTGGCAAGAATAGCAAGCCATCAATATATTTAAAGAAGACTTGTCCTGTTAGACCGTTGGAAATTGCTAACAGATCATCATTGGGTTCTGATCAACCAAAGTATACTTCCAAAACCTTAGTTAATCGGAACAGAGGGAAAGATATGGCAGTTGAAATGAAGTTTAAGTCAATAGTTCACTTCAAGCCTTCCATCAGAACAGTATCATTTCAAGATACACCCTTTTCTGAAGATAGTAATCCTCAGTTACCTAAATATGTTTTACTCAAGACTAAACACAAACAAAAAACAAATTTATAAAAAATGTATTAAGTATAATAAATATATTAAATTATTAATTATTGTCGGAAATTATTCATATCTTTATTAAATATATATATATATATATATATATATATATATATATATATATATATATATACACAGGGTGTCCCACATTGAGATGTCATAACTTTAAGGGTTTATTATGCATCCCATTTGTAGTTCAGAGGCGCAAAAATGAGCGTTCTATCTGAAAATGTAGAGGAGCTACTCAATATTTTGTCTAATTTAAAAACTACTGGCTTTTTTAAAGAAAAACTGTGTTTTTAGGATTTGTGATCACTGTATCTTAAATAACGATAACATTTTTAGAATCTACATTAAATTTCCAATAAGAAACACCCGTTATTGAAATATTACCATGTAAATTAAGAGCTATATTAAAAGCCATATAGGTAAGAATGTTTAATATTAGTGTTTTTATTAAATTATTCAATATTTTCTTAATCAGCTATTTCTAGACTTAGAGGTTTGCCTCCTCCTCAAAAGTTGTATTATTTAATAAGCTTTTTTGCGTATTTATGCACATTAAAGTTAACAAATACACAAATTTACGTTTACTATTCTTGTATTACGTCTTTCACAGAAATCACTATTTTAAGATTACAAAATGGCACTTCATGAACACTCTTAGCAACCAACTCATAACCAACTCTCGTTACCATCTGAATAACCTAAGTCATATTACCAGGTAGATTTGTAACTAGCGAATGACTCGCTCGCGAACTATGCCCAATGAGCTCAATGTCAACTTCCGCTGACTTGAAGCAATAGTCCGCGAGCGCGTCACCGCTACAGCTTCAAAATGGTAGCTCGTATTTTAAGAAAAAAATATATTTTAATCTATTTTTCTCTGATTTCGAAGTCAAAACCAATAAATGTGCTTTAGTGTGAAGGAGCCATTCTGAATTAAATTCTTTAATTTCACACAATGATGGCGATGCGATATGTATATATATATATATATATATATATATATATATATATATATATATATATATATATATTACAGATCTATTGGTTCTGAAACGTAAAATTGTCTAGTCGGCTTCCAGATTGCGTCATGAGGTCAACCTCATATACGGGTTTCCTCCCTATAGATGGAAGGAAGAACCACGCTGAAAACTAGGCCACCGTGTGCAATCTAATCACCGGAAACAGGTGTTTGGTTTTAAACAAGAAATACACAAAAATACTTTGCTCTATAATTCCAACTGAAAATTTCTTTCATATCGTTATTTCATGCAGAAAACTACAATGAATACTTTCAAAGAAGTCCTACAAGCATGAAGTTACTTTGAAAACGAATCAAGTTGGAATAGAAAATCGACATTCTGGTCAAGAATTGAGGAAGTAAGACCATAAGAACACCATTGGCTCTTCCCGACGACGACAATAAACCAATACTTTCAAAGAAGTCCTACAAGCATGAACAGCGGAAGTTACTTTGAAAACTAATCAAGTTGGAATAGAAAATCGACATTCTGGTCAAGAATTGAGGAAGTAAGACCATAAGAACACCATTGGCTCTTCCCGACGACGACAATAAGCCAATACTTTCAAAGAAGTCCTACAAGCATGAACAGCGGAAGTTACTTTGAAAACTAATCAAGTTGGAATAGAAAATCGACATTCTGGTCAAGAATTGAGGAAGTAAGACCATAAGAACACCATTGGCTCTTCCCGACGCCGACAATAAGCCAATACTTTCAAAGAAGTCCTACAAGCATGAACAGCGGAAGTTACTTTGAAAACTAATCAAGTTGGAATAGAAAATCGACATTCTGGTCAAGAATTGAGGAAGTAAGACCATAAGAACACCATTGGCTCTTCCCGACGACGACAATAAGCCAATACTTTCAAAGAAGTCCTACAAGCATGAACAGCGGAAGTTACTTTGAAAACTAATCAAGTTGGAATAGAAAATCGACATTCTGGTCAAGAATTGAGGAAGTAAGGCCATAAGAACACCATTGGCTCTTCCCGACGACGACAATAAGCCAATACTTTCAAAGAAGTCCTACAAGCATGAACAGCGGAAGTTACTTTGAAAACTAATCAAGTTGGAATAGAAAATCGACATTCTGGTCAAGAATTGAGGAAGTAAGGCCATAAGAACACCATTGGCTCTTCCCGATGACGACAATAAGCAAATACTTTCAAAGAAGTCCTACAAGCATGAACAGCGGAAGTTACTTTGAAAACTAATCAAGTTCGAATAGAAAATCGACATTCTGGTCAAGAATTGAGGAAGTAAGACCATAAGAACACCATTGGCTCTTCCCGACGACGACAATAAGCCAATACTTTCAAAGAAGTCCTACAAGCATGAACAGCGGAAGTTACTTTGAAAACTAATCAAGTTGGAATAGAAAATCGACATTCTGGTCAAGAATTGAGGAAGTAAGACCATAAGAACACCATTGGCTCTTCCCGACGACGACAATAAGCCAATACTTTCAAAGAAGTCCTACAAGCATGAACAGCGGAAGTTACTTTGAAAACTAATCAAGTTGGAATAGAAAATCGACATTCTGGTCAAGAATTGAGGAAGTAAGACCATAAGAACACCATTGGCTCTTCCCGACGACGACAATAAGCCAATACTTTCAAAGAAGTCCTACAAGCATGAACAGCGGAAGTTACTTTGAAAACTAATCAAGTTGGAATAGAAAATCGACATTCTGGTCAAGAATTGAGGAAGTAAGACCATAAGAACACCATTGGCTCTTCCCGACGACGACAATAAGCCAATACTTTCAAAGAAGTCCTACAAGCATGAACAGCGGAAGTTACTTTGAAAACTAATCAAGTTGGAATAGAAAATCGACATTCTGGTCAAGAATTGAGGAAGTAAGACCATAAGAACACCATTGGCTCTTCCCGACGCCGACAATAAGCCAATACTTTCAAAGAAGTCCTACAAGCATGAACAGCGGAAGTTACTTTGAAAACTAATCAAGTTGGAATAGAAAATGGACATTCTGGTCAAGAATTGAGGAAGTAAGACCATAAGAACACCATTGGCTCTTCCCGACGACGACAATAAGCCAATACTTTCAAAGAAGTCCTACAAGCATGAACAGCGGAAGTTACTTTGAAAACTAATCAAGTTCGAATAGAAAATCGACATTCTGGTCAAGAATTGAGGAAGTAAGACCATAAGAACACCATTGGCTCTTCCCGACGACGACAATAAGCCAATACTTTCAAAGAAGTCCTACAAGCATGAACAGCGGAAGTTACTTTGAAAACTAATCAAGTTGGAATAGAAAATCGACATTCTGGTCAAGAATTGAGGAAGTAAGACCATAAGAACACCATTGGCTCTTCCCGACGACGACAATAAGCCAATACTTTCAAAGAAGTCCTACAAGCATGAACAGCGGAAGTTACTTTGAAAACTAATAAAGTTGGAATAGAAAATCGACATTCTGGTCAAGAATTGAGGAAGTAAGGCCATAAGAACACCATTGGCTCTTCCCAACGACGACAATAAGCCAATACTTTCAAAGAAGTCCTACAAGCATGAACAGCGGAAGTTACTTTGAAAACTAATCAAGTTGGAATAGAAAATCGACATTCTGGTCAAGAATTGAGGAAGTAAGACCATAAGAACACCATTGGCTCTTCCCGACGACGACAATAAGCCAATACTTTCAAAGAAGTCCTACAAGCATGAACAGCGGAAGTTACTTTGAAAACAAATCAAGTTGGAATAGAAAATCGACATTCTGGTCAAGAATTGAGGAAGTAAGGCCATAAGAACACCATTGGCTCTTCCCGACGACGACAATAAGCCAATACTTTCAAAGAAGTCCTACAAGCATGAACAGCGGAAGTTACTTTGAAAACTAATCAAGTTGGAATAGAAAATCGACATTCTGGTCAAGAATTGAGGAAGTAAGACCATAAGAACACCATTGGCTCTTCCCGACGACGACAATAAGCCAATACTTTCAAAGAAGTCCTACAAGCATGAACAGCGGAAGTTACTTTGAAAACTAATCAAGTTGGAATATAAAATGGACATTCTGGTCAAGAATTGAGGAAGTAAGGCCATAAGAACACCATTGGCTCTTCCCGACGACGACAATAAGCCAATACTTTCAAAGAAGTCCTACAAGCATGAACAGCGGAAGTTACTTTGAAAACTAATCAAGTTGGAATAGAAAATCGACATTCTGGTCAAGAATTGAGGAAGTAAGACCATAAGAACACCATTGGCTCTTCCCGACGACGACAATAAGCCAATACTTTCAAAGAAGTCCTACAAGCATGAACAGCGGAAGTTACTTTGAAAACTAATCAAGTTGGAATAGAAAATCGACATTCTGGTCAAGAATTGAGGAAGTAAGGCCATAAGAACACCATTGGCTCTTCCCGACGACGACAATAAGCCAATACTTTCAAAGAAGTCCTACAAGCATGAACAGCGGAAGTTACTTTGAAAACTAATCAAGTTGGAATAGAAAATCGACATTCTGGTCAAGAATTGAGGAAGTAAGACCATAAGAACACCATTGGCTCTTCCCGACGACGACAATAAGCCAATACTTTCAAAGAAGTCCTACAAGCATGAACAGCGGAAGTTACTTTGAAAACTAATCAAGTTGGAATAGAAAATCGACTTTCTGGTCAAGAATTGAGGAAGTAAGGCCATAAGAACACCATTGGCTCTTCCCGACGACGACAATAAGCCAATACTTTCAAAGAAGTCCTACAAGCATGAACAGCGGAAGTTACTTTGAAAACTAATCAAGTTGGAATAGAAAATCGACATTCTGGTCAAGAATTGAGGAAGTAAGGCCATAAGAACACCATTGGCTCTTCCCGACGACGACAATAAGCCAATACTTTCAAAGAAGTCCTACAAGCATGAACAGCGGAAGTTACTTTGAAAACTAATCAAGTTGGAATAGAAAATCGACATTCTGGTCAAGAATTGAGGAAGTAAGACCATAAGAACACCATTGGCTCTTCCCGACGACGACAATAAGCCAATACTTTCAAAGAAGTCCTACAAGCATGAACAGCGGAAGTTACTTTGAAAACTAATCAAGTTGGAATAGAAAATCGACATTCTGGTCAAGAATTGAGGAAGTAAGGCCATAAGAACACCATTGGCTCTTCCCGACGACGACAATAAGCCAATACTTTCAAAGAAGTCCTACAAGCATGAACAGCGGAAGTTACTTTGAAAACTAATCAAGTTGGAATAGAAAATCGACATTCTGGTCAAGAATTGAGGAAGTAAGGCCATAAGAACACCATTGGCTCTTCCCGACGACGACAATAAGCCAATACTTTCAAAGAAGTCCTACAAGCATGAACAGCGGAAGTTACTTTGAAAACTAATCAAGTTGGAATAGAAAATCGACATTCTGGTCAAGAATTGAGGAAGTAAGACCATAAGAACACCATTGGCTCTTCCCGACGACGACAATAAGCCAATACTTTCAAAGAAGTCCTACAAGCATGAACAGCGGAAGTTACTTAGAAAACTAATCAAGTTGGAATAGAAAATCGACATTCTGGTCAAGAATTGAGGAAGTAAGGCCATAAGAACACCATTGGCTCTTCCCGACGACGACAATAAGCCAATACTTTCAAAGAAGTCCTACAAGCATGAACAGCGGAAGTTACTTTGAAAACTAATCAAGTTGGAATAGAAAATCGACATTCTGGTCAAGAATTGAGGAAGTAAGGCCATAAGAACACCATTGGCTCTTCCCGACGACGACAATAAGCCAATACTTTCAAAGAAGTCCTACAAGCATGAACAGCGGAAGTTACTTTGAAAACTAATCAAGTTGGAATAGAAAATCGACATTCTGGTCAAGAATTGAGGAAGTAAGACCATAAGAACACCATTGGCTCTTCCCGACGACGACAATAAGCCAATACTTTCAAAGAAGTCCTACAAGCATGAACAGCGGAAGTTACTTTGAAAACTAATCAAGTTGGAATAGAAAATCGACATTCTGGTCAAGAATTGAGGAAGTAAGGCCATAAGAACACCATTGGCTCTTCCCGACGACGACAATAAGCCAATACTTTCAAAGAAGTCCTACAAGCATGAACAGCGGAAGTTACTTTGAAAACTAATCAAGTTGGAATAGAAAATCGACATTCTGGTCAAGAATTGAGGAAGTAAGACCATAAGAACACCATTGGCTCTTCCCGACGACGACAATAAGCCAATACTTTCAAAGAAGTCCTACAAGCATGAACAGCGGAAGTTACTTTGAAAACTAATCAAGTTGGAATAGAAAATCGACATTCTGGTCAAGAATTGAGGAAGTAGGACCATAAGAACACCATTGGCTCTTCCCGACGACGACAATAAGCCAATACTTTCAAAGAAGTCCTACAAGCATGAACAGCGGAAGTTACTTTGAAAACTAATCAAGTTGGAATAGAAAATCGACATTCTGGTCAAGAATTGAGGAAGTAAGGCCATAAGAACACCATTGGCTCTTCCCGACGACGACAATAAGCCAATACTTTCAAAGAAGTCCTACAAGCATGAACAGCGGAAGTTACTTTGAAAACTAATCAAGTTGGAATAGAAAATCGACATTCTGGTCAAGAATTGAGGAAGTAAGACCATAAGAACACCATAGGCTCTTCCCGACGACGACAATAAGCCAATACTTTCAAAGAAGTCCTACAAGCATGAACAGCTGAAGTTACTTTGAAAACTAATCAAGTTGGAATAGAAAATCGACATTCTGGTCAAGAATTGAGGAAGTAAGGCCATAAGAACACCATTGGCTCTTCCCGACGACGACAATAAGCCAATACTTTCAAAGAAGTCCTACAAGCATGAACAGCGGAAGTTACTTTGAAAACTAATCAAGTTGGAATAGAAAATCGACATTCTGGTCAAGAATTGAGGAAGTAAGACCATAAGAACACCATTGGCTCTTCCCGACGACGACAATAAGCCAATACTTTCAAAGAAGTCCTACAAGCATGAACAGCTGAAGTTACTTTGAAAACTAATCAAGTTGGAATAGAAAATCGACATTCTGGTCAAGAATTGAGGAAGTAAGACCATGAGAACACCATTGGCTCTTCCCGACGACGACAATAAGCCAATACTTTCAAAGAAGTCCTACAAGCATGAACAGCGGAAGTTACTTTGAAAACTAATCAAGTTGGAATAGAAAATCGACATTCTGGTCAAGAATTAAGGAAGTAAGACCATAAGAACACCATTGGCTCTTCCCGACGACGACAATAAGCCAATACTTTCAAAGAAGTCCTACAAGCATGAACAGCGGAAGTTACTTTGAAAACTAATCAAGTTGGAATAGAAAATCGACATTCTGGTCAAGAATTGAGGAAGTAAGGCCATAAGAACACCATTGGCTCTTCCCGACGACGACAATAAGCCAATACTTTCAAAGAAGTCCTACAAGCATGAACAGCGGAAGTTACTTTGAAAACTAATCAAGTTGGAATAGAAAATCGACATTCTGGTCAAAAATTGAGGAAGTAAGACCATAAGAACACCATTGGCTCTTCCCGACGACGACAATAAGCCAATACTTTCAAAGAAGTCCTACAAGCATGAACAGCGGAAGTTACTTTGAAAACTAATCAAGTTGGAATAGAAAATCGACATTCTGGTCAAGAATTGAGGAAGTAAGGCCATAAGAACACCATTGGCTCTTCCCGACGACGACAATAAGCCAATACTTTCAAAGAAGTCCTACAAGCATGAACAGCGGAAGTTACTTTGAAAACTAATCAAGTTGGAATAGAAAATCGACATTCTGGTCAAGAATTGAGGAAGTAAGGCCATAAGAACACCATTGGCTCTTCCCGACGACGACAATAAGCCAATACTTTTAAAGAAGTCCTACAAGCATGAACAGCGGAAGTTACTTTGAAAACTAATCAAGTTGGAATAGAAAATCGACATTCTGGTCAAGAATTGAGGAAGTAAGACCATAAGAACACCATTGGCTCTTCCCGACGACGACAATAAGCCAATACTTTCAAAGCAGTCCTACAAGCATGAACAGCGGAAGTTACTTTGAAAACTAATCAAGTTGGAATAGAAAATCGACATTCTGGTCAAGAATTGAGGAAGTAAGACCATAAGAACACCATTGGCTCTTCCCGACGACGACAATAAGCCAATACTTTCAAAGAAGTCCTACAAGCATGAACAGCGGAAGTTACTTTGAAAACTAATCAAGTTGGAATAGAAAATCGACATTCTGGTCAAGAATTGAGGAAGTAAGACCATAAGAACACCATTGGCTCTTCCCGACGACGACAATAAGCCAATACTTTCAAAGAAGTCCTACAAGCATGAACAGCGGAAGTTACTTTGAAAACTAATCAAGTTGGAATAGAAAATCGACATTCTGGTCAAGAATTGAGGAAGTAAGGCCATAAGAACACCATTGGCTCTTCCCGACGACGACAATAAGCCAATACTTTCAAAGAAGTCCTACAAGCATGAACAGCGGAAGTTACTTTGAAAACTAATCAAGTTGGAATAGAAAATCGACATTCTGGTCAAGAATTGAGGAAGTAAGACCATAAGAACACCATTGGCTCTTCCCGACGACGACAATAAGCCAATACTTTCAAAGAAGTCCTACAAGCATGAACAGCGGAAGTTACTTTGAAAACTAATCAAGTTGGAATAGAAAATCGACATTCTGGTCAAGAATTGAGGAAGTAAGGCCATAAGAACACCATTGGCTCTTCCCGACGACGACAATAAGCCAATACTTTCAAAGAAGTCCTACAAGCATGAACAGCGGAAGTTACTTTGAAAACTAATCAAGTTGGAATAGAAAATCGACATTCTGGTCAAGAATTGAGGAAGTAACACCATAAGAACACCATTGGCTCTTCCCGACGACGACAATAAGCCAATACTTTCAAAGAAGTCCTACAAGCATGAACAGCGGAAGTTACTTTGAAAACTAATCAAGTTGGAATAGAAAATCGACATTCTGGTCAAGAATTGAGGAAGTAAGACCATAAGAACACCATTGGCTCTTCCCGACGACGACAATAAGCCAATAATTTCAAAGAAGTCCTACAAGCATGAACAGCGGAAGTTACTTTGAAAACTAATCAAGTTGGAATAGAAAATCGACATTCTGGTCAAGAATTGAGGAAGTAAGACCATAAGAACACCATTGGCTCTTCCCGACGACGACAATAAGCCAATACTTTCAAAGAAGTCCTACAAGCATGAACAGCGGAAGTTACTTTGAAAACTAATCAAGTTGGAATAGAAAATCGACATTCTGGTCAAGAATTGAGGAAGTAAGACCATAAGAACACCATTGGCTCTTCCCGACGACGACAATAAGCCAATACTTTCAAAGAAGTCCTACAAGCATGAACAGCGGAAGTTACTTTGAAAACTAATCAAGTTGGAATAGAAAATCGACATTCTGGTCAAGAATTGAGGAAGTAAGACCATAAGAACACCATTGGCTCTTCCCGACGACGACAATAAGCCAATACTTTCAAAGAAGTCCTACAAGCATGAACAGCGGAAGTTACTTTGAAAACTAATCAAGTTGGAATAGAAAATCGACATTCTGGTCAAGAATTGAGGAAGTAAGACCATAAGAACACCATTGGCTCTTCCCGACGACGACAATAAGCCAATACTTTCAAAGAAGTCCTACAAGCATGAACAGCGGAAGTTACTTTGAAAACTAATCAAGTTGGAATAGAAAATCGACATTCTGGTCAAGAATTGAGGAAGTAAGGCCATAAGAACACCATTGGCTCTTCCCGACGACGACAATAAGCCAATACTTTCAAAGAAGTCCTACAAGCATGAACAGCGGAAGTTACTTTGAAAACTAATCAAGTTGGAATAGAAAATCGACATTCTGGTCAAGAATTGAGGAAGTAAGACCATAAGAACACCATTGGCTCTTCCCGACGACGACAATAAGCCAATACTTTCAAAGAAGTCCTACAAGCATGAACAGCGGAAGTTACTTTGAAAACTAATCAAGTTGGAATAGAAAATCGACATTCTGGTCAAGAATTGAGGAAGTAAGGCCATAAGAACACCATTGGCTCTTCTCGACGACGACAATAAGCCAATAATTTCAAAGAAGTCCTACAAGCATGAACAGCGGAAGTTACTTTGAAAACTAATCAAGTTGGAATAGAAAATCGACATTCTGGTCAAGAATTGAGGAAGTAAGGCCATAAGAACACCATTGGCTCTTCCCGACGACGACAATAAGCCAATACTTTCAAAGAAGTCCTACAAGCATGAACAGCTGAAGTTACTTTGAAAACTAATCAAGTTGGAATAGAAAATCGACATTCTGGTCAAGAATTGAGGAAGTAAGACCATAAGAACACCATTGGCTCTTCCCGACGACGACAATAAGCCAATACTTTCAAAGAAGTCCTACAAGCATGAACAGCGGAAGTTACTTTGAAAACTAATCAAGTTGGAATAGAAAATCGACATTCTGGTCAAGAATTGAGGAAGTAAGACCATAAGAACACCATTGGCTCTTCCCGACGACGACAATAAGCCAATACTTTCAAAGAAGTCCTACAAGCATGAACAGCTGAAGTTACTTTGAAAACTAATCAAGTTGGAATAGAAAATCGACATTCTGGTCAAGAATTGAGGAAGTAAGGCCATAAGAACACCATTGGCTCTTCCCGACGACGACAATAAGCCAATACTTTCAAAGAAGTCCTACAAGCATGAACAGCGGAAGTTACTTTGAAAACTAATCAAGTTGGAATAGAAAATCGACATTCTGGTCAAGAATTGAGGAAGTAAGGCCATAAGAACACCATTGGCTCTTCCCGACGACGACAATAAGCCAATACTTTCAAAGAAGTCCTACAAGCATGAACAGCGGAAGTTACTTTGAAAACTAATCAAGTTGGAATAGAAAATCGACATTCTGGTCAAGAATTGAGGAAGTAAGGCCATAAGAACACCATTGGCTCTTCCCGACGACGACAATAAGCCAATACTTTCAAAGAAGTCCTACAAGCATGAACAGCGGAAGTTACTTTGAAAACTAATCAAGTTGGAATAGAAAATCGACATTCTGGTCAAGAATTGAGGAAGTAAGGCCATAAGAACACCATTGGCTCTTCCCGACGACGACAATAAGCCAATACTTTCAAAGAAGTCCTACAAGCATGAACAGCGGAAGTTACTTTGAAAACTAATCAAGTTGGAATAGAAAATCGACATTCTGGTCAAGAATTGAGGAAGTAAGACCATAAGAACACCATTGGCTCTTCCCGACGACGACAATAAGCCAATACTTTCAAAGAAGTCCTACAAGCATGAACAGCGGAAGTTACTTTGAAAACTAATCAAGTTGGAATAGAAAATCGACATTCTGGTCAAGAATTGAGGAAGTAAGGCCATAAGAACACCATTGGCTCTTCCCGACGACGACAATAAGCCAATACTTTCAAAGAAGTCCTACAAGCATGAACAGCGGAAGTTACTTTGAAAACTAATCAAGTTGGAATAGAAAATCGACATTCTGGTCAAGAATTGAGGAAGTAAGACCATAAGAACACCATTGGCTCTTCCCGACGACGACAATAAGCCAATACTTTCAAAGAAGTCCTACAAGCATGAACAGCGGAAGTTACTTTGAAAACTAATCAAGTTGGAATAGAAAATCGACATTCTGGTCAAGAATTGAGGAAGTAAGGCCATAAGAACACCATTGGCTCTTCCCGACGACGACAATAAGCCAATACTTTCAAAGAAGTCCCACAAGCATGAACAGCGGAAGTTACTTTGAAAACTAATCAAGTTGGAATAGAAAATCGACATTCTGGTCAAGAATTGAGGAAGTAAGACCATAAGAACACCATTGGCTCTTCCCGACGACGACAATAAGCCAATACTTTCAAAGAAGTCCTACAAGCATGAACAGCGGAAGTTACTTTGAAAACTAATCAAGTTGGAATAGAAAATCGACATTCTGGTCAAGAATTGAGGAAGTAACACCATAAGAACACCATTGGCTCTTCCCGACGACGACAATAAGCCAATACTTTCAAAGAAGTCCTACAAGCATGAACAGCGGAAGTTACTTTGAAAACTAATCAAGTTGGAATAGAAAATCGACATTCTGGTCAAGAATTGAGGAAGTAAGACCATAAGAACACCATTGGCTCTTCCCGACGACGACAATAAGCCAATACTTTCAAAGAAGTCCTACAAGCATGAACAGCGGAAGTTACTTTGAAAACTAATCAAGTTGGAATAGAAAATCGACATTCTGGTCAAGAATTGAGGAAGTAACACCATAAGAACACCATTGGCTCTTCCCGACGACGACAATAAGCCAATACTTTCAAAGAAGTCCTACAAGCATGAACAGCGGAAGTTACTTTGAAAACTAATCAAGTTGGAATAGAAAATCGACATTCTGGTCAAGAATTGAGGAAGTAACACCATAAGAACACCATTGGCTCTTCCCGACGACGACAATAAGCCAATACTTTCAAAGAAGTCCTACAAGCATGAACAGCGGAAGTTACTTTGAAAACTAATCAAGTTGGAATAGAAAATCGACATTCTGGTCAAGAATTGAGGAAGTAAGACCATAAGAACACCATTGGCTCTTCCCGACGACGACAATAAGCCAATACTTTCAAAGAAGTCCTACAAGCATGAACAGCGGAAGTTACTTTGAAAACTAATCAAGTTGGAATAGAAAATCGACATTCTGGTCAAGAATTGAGGAAGTAAGACCATAAGAACACCATTGGCTCTTCCCGACGACGACAATAAGCCAATACTTTCAAAGAAGTCCTACAAGCATGAACAGCGGAAGTTACTTTGAAAACTAATCAAGTTGGAATAGAAAATCGACATTCTGGTCAAGAATTGAGGAAGTAAGACCATAAGAACACCATTGGCTCTTCCCGACGACGACAATAAGCCAATACTTTCAAAGAAGTCCTACAAGCATGAACAGCGGAAGTTACTTTGAAAACTAATCAAGTTGGAATAGAAAATAGACATTCTGGTCAAGAATTGAGGAAGTAAGGCCATAAGAACACCATTGGCTCTTCCCGACGACGACAATAAGCCAATACTTTCAAAGAAGTCCTACAAGCATGAACTGCGGAAGTTACTTTGAAAACTAATCAAGTTGGAATAGAAAATCGACATTCTGGTCAAGAATTGAGGAGGTAAGACCATAAGAACACCATTGGCTCTTCCCGACGACGACAATAAGCCAATACTTTCAAAGAAGTCCTACAAGCATGAACAGCGGAAGTTACTTTGAAAACTAATCAAGTTGGAATAGAAAATCGACATTCTGGTCAAGAATTGAGGAAGTAAGGCCATAAGAACACCATTGGCTCTTCCCGACGACGACAATAAGCCAATACTTTCAAAGAAGTCCTACAAGCATGAACAGCGGAAGTTACTTTGAAAACTAATCAAGTTGGAATAGAAAATCGACATTCTGGTCAAGAATTGAGGAAGTAAGACCATAAGAACACCATTGGCTCTTCCCGACGACGACAATAAGCCAATACTTTCAAAGAAGTCCTACAAGCATGAACAGCGGAAGTTACTTTGAAAACTAATCAAGTTGGAATAGAAAATCGACATTCTGGTCAAGAATTGAGGAAGTAAGACTATAAGAACACCATTGGCTCTTCCCGACGACGACAATAAGCCAATACTTTCAAAGAAGTCCTACAAGCATGAACAGCGGAAGTTACTTTGAAAACTAATCAAGTTGGAATAGAAAATCGACATTCTGGTCAAGAATTGAGGAAGTAAGACCATAAGAACACCATTGGCTCTTCCCGACGACGACAATAAGCCAATACTTTCAAAGAAGTCCTACAAGCATGAACAGCGGAAGTTACTTTGAAAACTAATCAAGTTGGAATAGAAAATCGACATTCTGGTCAAGAATTGAGGAAGTAAGACCATAAGAACACCATTGGCTCTTCCCGACGACGACAATAAGCCAATACTTTCAAAGAAGTCCTACAAGCATGAACAGCTGAAGTTACTTTGAAAACTAATCAAGTTGGAATAGAAAATCGACATTCTGGTCAAGAATTGAGGAAGTAAGACCATGAGAACACCATTGGCTCTTCCCGACGACGACAATAAGCCAATACTTTCAAAGAAGTCCTACAAGCATGAACAGCGGAAGTTACTTTGAAAACTAATCAAGTTGGAATAGAAAATCGACATTCTGGTCAAGAATTGAGGAAGTAAGGCCATAAGAACACCATTGGCTCTTCTCGACGACGACAATAAGCCAATAATTTCAAAGAAGTCCTACAAGCATGAACAGCGGAAGTTACTTTGAAAACTAATCAAGTTGGAATAGAAAATCGACATTCTGGTCAAGAATTGAGGAAGTAAGGCCATAAGAAAACCATTGGCTCTTCCCGACGACGAAAATAAGCCAATACTTTCAAAGAAGTCCTACAAGCATGAACAGCGGAAGTTACTTTGAAAACTAATCAAGTTGGAATAGAAAATCGACATTCTGGTCAAGAATTGAGGAAGTAAGGCCATAAGAACACCATTGGCTCTTCCCGACGACGACAATAAGCCAATACTTTCAAAGAAGTCCTACAAGCATGAACAGCGGAAGTTACTTTGAAAACTAATCAAGTTGGAATAGAAAATCGACATTCTGGTCAAGAATTGAGGAAGTAAGACCATAAGAACACCATTGGCTCTTCCCGACGACGACAATAAGCCAATACTTTCAAAGAAGTCCTACAAGCATGAACAGCGGAAGTTACTTTGAAAACTAATCAAGTTGGAATAGAAAATCGACATTCTGGTCAAGAATTGAGGAAGTAAGGCCATAAGAACACCATTGGCTCTTCCCGACGACGACAATAAGCCAATACTTTCAAAGAAATCCTACAAGCATGAACAGCGGAAGTTACTTTGAAAACTAATCAAGTTGGAATAGAAAATCGACATTCTGGTCAAGAATTGAGGAAGTAAGACCATAAGAACACCATTGGCTCTTCCCGACGACGACAATAAGCCAATACTTTCAAAGAAGTCCTACAAGCATGAACAGCGGAAGTTACTTTGAAAACTAATCAAGTTGGAATAGAAAATCGACATTCTGGTCAAGAATTGAGGAAGTAAGACCATAAGAACACCATTGGCTCTTCCCGACGACGACAATAAGCCAATACTTTCAAAGAAGTCCTACAAGCATGAACAGCGGAAGTTACTTTGAAAACTAATCAAGTTGGAATAGAAAATCGACATTCTGGTCAAGAATTGAGGAAGTAAGGCCATAAGAACGCCATTGGCTCTTCCCGACGACGACAATAAGCCAATACTTTCAAAGAAGTCCTACAAGCATGAACAGCGGAAGTTACTTTGAAAACTAATCAAGTTGGAATAGAAAATCGACATTCTGGTCAAGAATTGAGGAAGTAAGGCCATAAGAACACCATTGGCTCTTCCCGACGACGACAATAAGCCAATACTTTCAAAGAAGTCCTACAAGCATGAACAGCGGAAGTTACTTTGAAAACTAATCAAGTTGGAATAGAAAATCGACATTCTGGTCAAGAATTGAGGAAGTAAGGCCATAAGAACACCATTGGCTCTTCTCGACGACGACAATAAGCCAATAATTTCAAAGAAGTCCTACAAGCATGAACAGCGGAAGTTACTTTGAAAACTAATCAAGTTGGAATAGAAAATCGACATTCTGGTCAAGAATTGAGGAAGTAAGACCATAAGAACACCATTGGCTCTTCCCGACGACGACAATAAGCCAATACTTTCAAAGAAGTCCTACAAGCATGAACAGCGGAAGTTACTTTGAAAAATAATCAAGTTGGAATAGAAAATCGACATTCTGGTCAAGAATTGAGGAAGTAAGACCATAAGAACACCATTGGCTCTTCCCGACGACGACAATAAGCCAATACTTTCAAAGAAGTCCTACAAGCATGAACAGCGGAAGTTACTTTGAAAACTAATCAAGTTGGAATAGAAAATCGACATTCTGGTCAAGAATTGAGGAAGTAAGGCCATAAGAACACCATTGGCTCTTCTCGACGACGACAATAAGCCAATAATTTCAAAGAAGTCCTACAAGCATGAACAGCGGAAGTTACTTTGAAAACTAATCAAGTTGGAATAGAAAATCGACATTCTGGTCAAGAATTGAGGAAGTAAGACCATAAGAACACCATTGGCTCTTCCCGACGACGACAATAAGCCAATACTTTCAAAGAAGTCCTACAAGCATGAACAGCGGAAGTTACTTTGAAAACTAATCAAGTTGGAATAGAAAATCGACATTCTGGTCAAGAATTGACGAAGTAAGGCCATAAGAACACCATTGGCTCTTCCCGACGACGACAATAAGCCAATACTTTCAAAGAAGTCCTACAAGCATGAACAGCGGAAGTTACTTTGAAAACTAATCAAGTTGGAATAGAAAATCGACATTCTGGTCAAGAATTGAGGAAGTAAGGCCATAAGAACACCATTGGCTCTTCTCGACGACGACAATAAGCCAATAATTTCAAAGAAGTCCTACAAGCATGAACAGCTGAAGTTACTTTGAAAACTAATCAAGTTGGAATAGAAAATCGACATTCTGGTCAAGAATTGAGGAAGTAAGGCCATAAGAACACCATTGGCTCTTCCCATCGACGACAATAAGCCAATACTTTCAAAGAAGTCCTACAAGCATGAACAGCGGAAGTTACTTTGAAAACTAATCAAGTTGGAATAGAAAATCGACATTCTGGTCAAGAATTGAGGAAGTAAGGCCATAAGAACACCATTGGCTCTTCTCGACGACGACAATAAGCCAATACTTTCAAAGAAGTCCTACAAGCATGAACAGCGGAAGTTACTTTGAAAACTAATCAAGTTGGAATAGAAAATCGACATTCTGGTCAAGAATTGAGGAAGTAAGACCATAAGAACACCATTGGCTCTTCCCGACGACGACAATAAGCCAATACTTTCAAAGAAGTCCTACAAGCATGAACAGCGGAAGTTACTTTGAAAACTAATCAAGTTGGAATAGAAAATGGACATTCTGGTCAAGAATTGAGGAAGTAAGACCATGAGAACACCATTGGCTCTTCCCGACGACGACAATAAGCCAATACTTTCAAAGAAGTCCTACAAGCATGAACAGCGGAAGTTACTTTGAAAACTAATCAAGTTGGAATAGAAAATCGACATTCTGGTCAAGAATTGAGGAAGTAAGGCCATAAGAACACCATTGGCTCTTCCCATCGACGACAATAAGCCAATACTTTTTCTTAGATTCCTTTATATAAGGTATAATTGCACATTCTATTAAGAACATTTTTGTCTGGCTGTTCGTTGTACAATAATTACGAGGACTTGAGATGGAGTAAACGGACATACATATATTCATAAATATTTCAGTCCCGCTTAAAGATGCAGAATAATAATCTTATAGAGTTGGGTTAGGTTGGTAGTTTAATAATCTTATAGAGTATAACCTTCATGTTAATAAGTATGCATTTAAAAATTGAATATATAATTAAATAATGGTTGCTCGATTACATTTCATGTAATCAGAATATAAGACGAGTAACGTTACAACAAGAAATTCAAAGAATGCCATCCCGAAAAATACTTCATTTTTGCCAGACAACCTTGAAAAGGGGGACGCTTCTAAGACGCTTTGTGGAATATGTGGGCAAACGTTTCGGGGAATTAGAGGCCTTCGGACTCACACTGCAAAAAAACACCACAAAGAGGCCAACGAAGCAAAACGTCAGTCCATGTTTAAGTCGTCAAATTCTTCAGGAAAGGAAAAAGTCCGACTCGCAGGAACTGCAGCATCTTAGCGCGGTTCCGTTCATGTCCCTAGTGCCATTTGATAGGCTTAGAAAAAAAATAAACTTATTTTTTTTATATATCTTGTGAAAATTGTCAAAATCCTCTCGAACATCTCGAATAAAAGTGATATTAAGGCGTCAGGGACGCCGACAGTGGCTAACTTTTACACAGAAGCGGAAATTACAGAATCTGGTTCTCATTCTAAAGCAAAGCTCTATAATTCAATACAAAATATGCCTAATAAAGCCTTTCTAGAGGATACAGAAGCATGGGCGTATATGAGGGGGGGGCTGAGGGGACTGCAGCCCCTCCCTAAATTTTGAATTGATGATAAAAACTTCTCGTAAAACCCTTAAAAATAAATTAAATAAGATCACTTAGTTCATAAAACATATTTTATTTTACGGGTAATAGCGTTTTAGTTGCCTAAAACTATTCCAAGCTCTAAATATTTAGTATTCCATACCCTGGAAATGGTCTCAGCCCCCCCCCCCCGAAATTGTTTTTATATACGCCCATGTACAGAAGGATCAAGAAGAAGTACACAAGATTGAGTAGAATACCCTGCCTAATATAGCCTATATAGAATAATATGCCGAATAAAACCTATCTAGTAAATACACAAGGACAAATAAAAGTCTTGACGAATAACAAATCAAGAAAAAAAACTTTATTTAACAAAATAAAACAAAGTTTAGTTGCCCAACTACAATAGAATAATATACCTAATTAAGTCTATGGAGTAGACACAAATGGACCAAAAACAAGTCTTGTGGAATATTGTTTTTTTTTTTCTAATTAAATACTTTTTATCAATATTTAGTATATAACCTTTGTTGAAAACTATTGATTGCTAATTGATGAATCGGTTTACAACTAAGGAGTCTTTATCAATATTTAGTATATAACCTTATGTTTGGATCTGAGTTTTTGGGGTGCTCTCCGCCTAGGCTTTGTATTTGTGTCGGCAGATACCTGGGGTATATTTACAGCTCTTGAGGATTAACTCTTAGCAGGTAAATTTCCTGCGGCCCCCTGGTTTCTACGGGCATTGAACTTTAGGAGGATTGGATTTAGGACTTAATATACGTATGTATAGCAAGAAGTAATCCTCCGTCGTCGGTTCTTAATTATGTAGACTCGCTAATGTTATCCAATCTTAGATACATCGTATTTAAAATCCACAGCAAAAACACGACATTTCATCAGAATCCCCTGCTGAATAAAACTTATATAGAATAATATGCAAAATAAAGCCTATCTAGTGGATAAAAATAGAGGAAAAAAGCCGTTCGTGGTGGTAGAAAATCTTAAACGTATTTCGCTCAGAAATCTCCGAAATATTGTCACTAATTTTACGTATCCTGTTTTATAGTCAAATAGATTAATATTCTATAATCAATAAGAAAAATCTACTAACAATAAATAACTATGGGTAACAGATGAAAATAGGGAATACCAAGAATAATTCTAAAGAACGAAATCAACACCAGTACTGTCACATCTAGATATTCATACGGCATCTTCGAATTCTAACAAACAAAATATTGATTCTAATTATACGTACCCTGTTTCATTGACAAATACATTTGACTACTATAAGCAATTAAAAACACTAGGGAATATGCCAAAGAACTCGGAGTAGGAGCCTCGACAGTTTCAAGACATTTGAAGGAAATCGACAAATCCAAAACTGACATTTCATACGGTATTTCTCCGATTGACATCGCGTAATCAAAACTTTCATTAGAACCTTTTTTGTAGAGCATTTAGTAAGCTTTCTAATGGTATTCTTCCGGTTCCCAAATTCTCAACCTTTTTCGAGATATTAAGGAAAGTATACAAAGTTACCAAAACTTTTTTATGCCTGTTAATAAAATATTTTATTCTAACCCTTCCTTAACTCCAAACGCAACCAAAATTTCAACATATTAGTTTTAATGAATGTAGAACATGCAGTAAATGTTTCAACTGAATCCCTTGATTCTAAGTACCCAAACCAAAAACGGCATTCAAAAATTATTTTTTCAGTTTTCTCGAAAACGGTTAAAGCTATCGCCTTGAAAATGGTTCCATTCGTTTTCCTAGCCCAAGAAGCCTATAAAAAGAGTACTTACAAGCTTATGAACTCAAAAACGTAAGCGTTACGATTTTTTTTGCGCGAATTTCGCCCCAAACGCCATCTTCCAGTGGGCGGATTTTGCTGGTTAACGAACTTGACCTTTCAAATTGGACGACAGATTTTTGCACCAAATTTCATCAAAATCGGACCATCAGGGAAGCCAGAAATGAGCGAACAGACATATATATATATATATATATATATATATATATATATATATATATATATAAATAAATATATACATATATATATATATATATATACAAATTTGAACCACCGTTATTTTCGGTCTCTAGGGGTTCTGAAACGCGAAATTTTCTTGTCGGCACTTCCGGATTGTTTCATTGTATCAACCTTATAAGCGGGGTTCCTCCCTATGCGGGAGGGAGGAACCGCGCTAATAAAAAGCAATAAAAAACCAAGGGAAAGAGACAAAAATTACAAAAAGAACGACAAAAACCCGTTCATAAGAACAAAACAGACGTATTTGATGTTTTAAGCATTTATTTCTCCGATTGACATAACCTAATCAAAAATAGTTTTGGAATCATTTTTGTAGAGAATTTAGTAAGCTTTCAAATAGTTTCAATCCACTTACCACGATTTCCCAACCGTGTTCGAGATATTAATGAAAGTATACGAAGTTTCCAAAACTTTTCATATCTGTTCATAAAATATTTTATTCTAACCCTTCCTTAACTCCAAACGTAACATAACTTTCAACATATTAGTTTTAATGAAAGTAGAACATGCAGATAATGTTTCAACTGAATCCCGTTATTCTAAGTACCCAAACCAAAAACGGTATTCAAAAACTATTTTTCCAATTTTCTCGACAACGGTTAAAGCTATCGCCTTGAAAATGGTTTCATTCGTTTTTCTAGCCCAAGAAGCCTATAAAACGAGTACTTACAAGCTTATGAACTCAAAAACGTAAGCGTTACGATTTTTTCTGCGCGAATTTCGCCCCAAACGCCATCTTCCAGTGGGCGGATTTTGCTGGTTAACGAACTTGACCTTTGAAATTGGACGACAGATTTTTGTACCAAATTTCATCAAAATCGGACCATTCGTCTTCTATTTAGAGAGCGAACAGACAAATATATATATATATATATATATATATATATATATATATATATATATATATAAATATATACATATATATATATATATATATATATACAAATTTGAACCACCGTTATTTTCGGTTTCTAGGGGTTCTGAAACGCAAAATTTTCTAGTCGGCACTTCCGGATTGTTTCATTGTATCAACCTTATAAGCGGGGTTCCTCCCTATGCGGGAGGGAGGAACCGCGCTAATAAAAAGCAATAAAAAACCAAGGGAAAGAGACAAAAATTACAAAAAGAACGACAAAAACCCGTTCATAAGAACAAAACAGACGTATTTGATGTTTTAAGCATTTATTTCTCCGATTGACATAACCTAATCAAAAATAGTTTTGGAATCATTTTTGTAGAGAATTTAGTAAGCTTTCAAATAGTTTCAATCCACTTACCACGATTTCCCAACCGTGTTCGAGATATTAATGAAAGTATACGAAGTTTCCAAAACTTTTCATATCTGTTCATAAAATATTTTATTCTAACCCTTCCTTAACTCCAAACGTAACATAACTTTCAACATATTAGTTTTAATGAAAGTAGAACATGCAGATAATGTTTCAACTGAATCCCGTTATTCTAAGTACCCAAACCAAAAACGGTATTCAAAAACTATTTTTCCAATTTTCTCGACAACGGTTAAAGCTATCGCCTTGAAAATGGTTTCATTCGTTTTTCTAGCCCAAGAAGCCTATAAAACGAGTACTTACAAGCTTATGAACTCAAAAACGTAAGCGTTACGATTTTTTCTGCGCGAATTTCGCCCCAAACGCCATCTTCCAGTGGGCGGATTTTGCTGGTTAACGAACTTGACCTTTGAAATTGGACGACAGATTTTTGTACCAAATTTCATCAAAATCGGACCATTCGTCTTCTATTTAGAGAGCGAACAGACAAATATATATATATATATATATATATATATATATATATATATATATATATATATATATAAATATATACATATATATATATATATATATACAAATTTGAACCACCGTTATTTTCGGTTTCTAGGGGTTCTGAAACGCAAAATTTTCTAGTCGGCACTTCCGGATTGTTTCATTGTATCAACCTTATAAGCGGGGTTCCTCCCTATGGGGGAGGGAGGAACCGCGCTAAAAAGGATAAAATATTAGATGAAAATATGAAATTAAGAATAGAAGAATGGTGTACTGAGTTTAAAAACATAAAAAATAACATTATTAATTTCGACCCTACAGGTTATGATAAAATGATTACAATTTTTTTTAAATTTCTTAAAAAGGCAAATAATACCTTACCAGGACCAAAGCTCCCAGCAATAAGATATTTTAAAGTGAGAAAAAATAATAGATCCGAAAACAATGGCAAGGGTGTAAGTGAATCGTCCAACTCCCAGAGAGCGAACAAAGCAGCAAGGGCGAAACGTGCTGAGCAGTATAACTATGAAGTATAACCGAAGGAAGAAGGTTGTCAATCAAATTATGAATGCAGATTCTCCAAAACAATGTCAGATACAGCCGAAGAAAATCCTTCAGCATTTTAAGACAACGTTTGAGCATGAGAATCCTTACATTAGGGAAAGCTACACGGAGAGTATTACATGCCCGAACTTGATGAACATAGACCTGAATATTGTCCACAATGCCATCAAAAGGACTTCAATAGACACCTCTCCAGGACCTGACGGAGTGCTAATAACCATAAAATGCTTGGGCGTGGCTCATATCCTAAAAGATACTACAGAAATATTGCTGAAGACTGCGTACGCCCCAGAAGCACTCAGACAAGGCCGAACGATTTTAATATATAAAGGTAAAGGCCCTGTAGAAGAGATTGGTTCATGGAGACCCGTGACGATCTATTCCATAGTCCGGAGAATCATCGAAAAGGTGCTAGATCACGAGCTACGGCAACAGGTTACCTTTCACTCTAGCCAAAGAGGATTCATTAAAGGGTTACCTGGTTGTCATGTCAACACTCGCATCATCCAAGCGATATTAAATGAATCTACCAAGAGAAAGGATGATTGTGTTCTAGCCTTTTTAGATGTAACTGGAGCATTCGACATTATCGGTCATAAGCATATTTTGAAGTCGTTGGAAGCTCAGGGAATATCTCCAGACCTTAGGAATGCTGTCCCCGCCTTGCTCTGCAACAATGAAATAAGAGTTTGCTCTGGAATGAAACAAACAGATCCTATAAAGGTTAAGCGAGGCGTGCCACAAGGAGGTCCACTGTCACCTGCCCTCTTCATATTAGGAATCGATCACCTTTATAAAGAAGTATGTGAACCAAACTTCGCGAATGAATTGCAGAGAGAGTTATTCTCACGGGGTTTGCAGACGATCAAGCCGTAACAGCGTGGAATGTCAGTGCTGCTACGCGTACAATTAATATTGTTACACGAATCTTAAGGAAGATTGGCTTGTTTATTAATGCCCGTAAAAGTTCCGCCATTGTGATGCAAAAAGGCATAATTGAAAAAAGAAAATTATACCTAGAAAACGAGGACGAAATATATTCAATTGAAGATGGTGGAAATATCAAATATCTTGGTTGCAATTTTGCTAAGGAGCTGGATGTTCACGAGAATGGGATACTCAAAATAAATGATAATTTAAATAAGCTTATCTCATCAAACATATTAAGAGGAGATCAGAAGCTTAATATAATAAATCAATATGTTTTCCCATCGTTAACATTCCCGCTACAGACAGCTCCCTTGATGAAACTTCGGCCTAATTTTCTAGAAGGTGTCGACATTATAATAAGAAGAAGCGTCAAAGCCATGCTAGGTCTCCCTGCAAACACCTGCAGTGCAATGTTGTATGCTCCTCGAAGATTCAGAGGTTTAGATCTTCTGAAGTGTGAATGGGAAGCTCCACTGCAGCACTGGTCGATCGCTCAGAAGTTAAGACGAATATCGGATCGAATATTTCATTCGATATTCGATTACGATAAAGAGTCAAAAGAATGCGTAGAAAGACTAAATATAGACAGCAGAGTCCTACCTGAAGACCAAAAGGTAAAACTGAAGGAGAGCGTCCTCAGCTACGATTTTCTTCAAAGTTTGCACTATAACGTATTTTGATGCACTAAACACGAATCCGTTGGAAAAAAAAAAGTCCGTCACGCAGGAGCTGCATAACTAAGCACTTTCCTCAGAATTTGGGTAGTGTAGATTGCTTTCCAGAACAATTTGCTTAAAATATCCTACATAAATAAAATAAAAACATGAATAGTTCTCTTTTAAATTTGTAATGAGTAACTGATCAATTAATAATTTGCTTCCAGAGTTATGTTTACACATGGTACCTATTACACTACGTAATAAATACAGAAAACCTCATATTATCGTATTTTGATCTAACGCAGGAACAGGATACAGTCACTCTAGTGGTAGAAAGCGCTCCTTGCGGTGGCTTTGTGAACCTACGTCTGACGGGCTTTTCTATTGAAATATATTACAAATTAAACCCCCGCTTTCCGATTGACCGATTCAGCTCATTTTTACAACACTTCTTTCTCATGAGTTACCCACGACGTATACCGCGTTTCGTTACAATACAACAGAAATTACGACCGGCATGAGTATATTAAGAATTTGGGTCAAGAGTAAACCCCCCCCCCCCCCCCTTCTAATGAACCGATTTAGTTTATTTTTACAACACATATTTACCTGTAGATGACCACTAAGAATACCGAGTTTCGTCGAAATATACCAAAAATCACGGCTGGTAGTGGCGAATTGGTATTGTGGGTCCGGAGTAAACCCCCCCTCCTAATGAACCGATTTAGTTTATTTTTACAACAGTTATTTACCTGTGGATTACCACTACGAATACCGAGTTTCATCGAAATATACCAAAAATCACGGCTGGTAGTGGCGAATTGGTATTGTGGGTCCGGAGTAAACCCCCCCCCCCCTTCTAATGAACCGATTTAGTTCATTTTTATATCTCACTTTTCTCTCTACATTACCACTACGAATACCAAGTTTCGTTGAAATATAACAAATATTACGGCTGACATAGTCAAATTAGTGTTTTGGGTTCGGGGTAAACCCCCCCTTCCGGTGGACCGACTTTGGTGGTTAACGAACTCGTTCAATCGTTTGCTAATTGAATGCTATATACCAAGTTTCGTCACGAAAAAACAAAAACTCTGGCCGCTATCGTGTTAACAGACACACACATATATATATATATATATATATATATATATATATATATATATATATAAATTTTAACGGGGGTCATTTTCGGTGTCTACTAGGTAGGATCGATAAAGATTTGAAGAAATTTTTCAAAAATTCCGTCATGAGTCCAACCTCAATAGCTACTTTCCTTCGGAGGAAAGTGCTAAAAACCCGCTCTCAACTAGGAAAGAAGTTATTAAGCACTAAAGTTCACTGTTATGGAGGTTATAAAAGACGGGGTAAACAGCTTATATGTAAACACGCGCATGCGCAATAGTCCTTAATGACGAAGTGTAATTGAAATGTAGACTCACATGTGGTAGCTGACTTGGTCGTAAACTGTCGCTTTTGGGCATACGTGCTATGCGTTTCCGCTCGCTCCGCTCGCTCAAGAAAACATCAAAACCCCTAGTCAATCCAACTCGCAGAAATGAAAAGAATTCTATGCCCAAAAGTCGTCCAAGGCATTCTTCTAATCCTCCTAGACATCTTCAGACGCGATTTTTGGTGCATATAAGTCCGCAATCGCACCGAAAAAAGCATTTATGCTCGATTGTGGATAAGAATTATGAAGTCGTGTAACTTCATTTTTAACTTGCTACAAAAAAACTGCAATAACGGTAACAATAAAACCCTAATTACAGCTTAGAGGGAATTAGAGAAGCTTAGAAGGAACAAATCACAAAGGCATTAGCTAATTATTAAGGGATTTCTGTTATATAATACTTTTCAGGAGCGAAACAAGAAATTTGAAGAATGTTTCATTATTTAAAAAAATGTTTCTGAATAAATAAGTGTTGGTAAATTTTAATAATTGATAGTTAATTTCAATTACACTTCTTCATTAAGGACTATTGCGTATGCGCGAGTTTACAAGTACGTTGTTTATGCGATCGTTTGTAACCTTCATAACACTTTTAAACTTTTTTAAAACTTCTGAACTTTTTTTTTAAATAACTTCTTTCCTAGTTGAGAGCTAGCCTAGAGTTTTTTTTTCAACGGATTCGTGTTTAGTGCATCAAAATACGTTATAGTGCAAACTTTGAAGAAAATCGTAGCTGAGGACGCTCTCCTTTAGATTTACCGACCAAAACATTAGGAGATCACTGCGCGAGGAGTCTTTCAAAGAATGGGCGAAATGCAAATGGCAAGGGATTGGAGTGAAACATTTCAGTGATTGTCCAAAGAGTAATAAATTCATTTATGACAAAAAACTTTTGTCCGGCTCTGAATGGACTAACGCTTTGAAATTAAACGTTAATTATGCACCACTGCGTGGCGTCCCCGGTTTAGCGGGAGCAGCTGATATTGGACCCCTTTGTCGTAAATGCGGCAGAGAGCCTGAAACTCCAGCCCATGTGCTGGGTAGTTGTCCGAACAGTATGCTCCTGGTTACTCGGCGACACCACAATGTGAAGCACAGGCTCATGGCTCTTCTTGAAGATAAAGGCTATGAGTGTCATGAAGAAGTATACGCCATAGACGACCAAGGATCTTCAGGATACGCAGACATCATCGCCTTCCCACAGCATAGTACTACAGCCTACATACTCGACCCAACTATCCGATTCGAGACTAATGATCCTGAGCAAGCATAATCAATAGATAGCGAAAAGAAAGGAATTTACTCCAAATGCATTAAGTACCTAGAAGATAAATTCCTGGAAAAGTATGGGCCAAGTAACTATATTATTAGGGGTTTGTGGTTCGGTGCGAGGGGAACCATTCCAAAAATGACTTCCAAATATCTTGAAGAACTTGGAATCCTACTAGAAACCTACCCTGTTTTAGCTGAATCAATACTTATTGACTCGCTTGGCATTATAAGCCAACATATATACAGTCAATAATAGACACCATTCCTTCCCTTTATTACTAGTTTATTTTCTTATTACATTTAGTTAAGGTAAAAATAATCTACAGACTTTTTTCTTTATTTTTTCTTCATGCTTTTTGAGAAAAGGAATAAAAAGTGATAAGAAAAGTGTTTCCCTAATTAGGATATTTGTGAAGGTTGTTTACACCACTTGATGAAGAACAGACTGCAAATGTAACACCGGAATCTATAAAGGAATACCAAAACAGGTGGATAAGCATGCTGTGTGGCCAGCAACCCGATAAAGTTGGGCAGCTCACTTTATTTTTTGTTAATAAAGTTTTCTTCTTCTTCTTCTATTATTTCTTCATTCCTCGATGAAGGAACATTGCAAGTGCGAGTAAAAAACAGCGTCATCCGAAAATTAAGCGTCTCTGCTGGTGTACCACAAGGAGCAGTACTGAGCCCTTTGCTGTTTAACTTGTATTGCCAAGACATCCCCGAGCCTCAAACTTCCACGGTCGCTCTGTTTGCAGATGACACGCTAATCATGAGCCAAGGAGATGATGTTCCAGGAACCATCGCAGAACTTCAATCATCACAGGACAGCATTACTTCGTGGTTCGAAAGGTGGAGACTCCATCTCAATCCATCGAAGATTGAAGCAAAGATATTCGCACTGAGGCACTTCGATGACAGGACTTCTCCTTGCTTGCGGATTGGACAGAACCGAGTTCCTTGGACTCCAAGGGACCAAAGTGTGCGCTACCTAGGCGTTCACTTTGACACTAGACTGACCTGGAGACTTCACATTAACTTCAAACTTCAATTGGCTCACACACGCCTAAGACTACTATACCCACTTTTAAACAAAAAAAAAAAAAAAAAAACACTTAGGCACAAATGCGCAGTTCTATTATACAAAACTCTATTACTTCCTTTACTAACTTACGCATGCCCAGTTTGGTACAATACCAGTAACACTAACAGACGAAGACTTTTCAAAATAAAATTCTACGAATTATTTTAAATGCACTTCCATAAATCCACAGAGAGCTCGGGGTTGTCCACTCCGCAGAGCACATTGAAAAACTCACCCAAAGGCACTATGAAAAACTACCAACAATAGAAGGAGCCAACTACTATCAACTTGGAGAGAGGATTGCAACACGACTAAAGCCAAGAGCTTATCAAGACTTCTTTCATTTACAATAATTTATCCCGTTATGTTCTAATTCAAAAATGCTCTGTTTATTTTTTTTTTATTCTTATTTTTTTTTCTACGTTTACCATTTGTAAAAAAATACGTTTATGTGTAGTTAATATATATATATATATATATATATATATATATATATATATATATATATATCAGTCCCGTAACAAGCCACGAGGGCCCTGAGGGGCAGATACTATAGAGGTATCTGATTCATGACCATACGGCACACTAGGGAGATAGTGTGGTCAGTACAATGCTCCGGCCGCCTGATTTTCCCCTTGGCTGCTTCGACTGCTAGAGTCATTAGCACCAACCAAGGTACCCATTATTAAATTAATTAAAGGCTGTGTTGGCCTAGGGACGGTCAGGGAGGCCGAATTCAACCCATGAACGAAGACACTAGAAGAAAAAATCTTCAGTGCTTGCTCGGGATTTGAACTCAGGCCTCCAGCTTATTAGTCCAGTGCTCTGCCACTGAGCTAACCTCGCCCCCATATATATATATATATATATATATATATATATATATATATATATATATATATATATGTATATATATATATATATATATGTATATATATATATATATATATATATGTATATATATATATATATACATATATATATATATATATATATATATATATATATATATATATGTATATATATATATATATATATACGTATATATATATATATATATATATATATATATATATATTGATCGATTGAATTTTCTTTGTTTTAGATGCTCCTCAGTGAGGGTCATTCCATAGATAGTTAAAAAGAATTAATTTATTGCTATAATTCATTGAAAGTAATTGATAACTGGGTAAATGTGAAGGCGTGGGGTCTCGGCACCGATCGTTTTGAAATTTTGCACTATAACGTTTTTTGATGCACTAAACGCGAATCCGTTAATAAAAAAAAAACTCGCTCTCCACTAGGAAAGAAGTTATAAAGCACTAAAGTTCACTGTTGTGCGGGTTCTGAAAGCTGACGTAAGCAACGTATTGGTAAACATGCGCATGCGCGGAGATGTAAGATAGGCAAACAAAGAACTGTTATTTGAAATGTTTATAAACTAGTTATTCACAAATCATTATAAATTTGGGCGTCCTCACCTGTCGTAACATGTCGCTTATGGGCATACGTGCTGTGCGTTTCCGCTCGTTACGCTCGCTTAAGAAGATATCAAAACTCTAGTCAATCCAACTCGCTAAAATTAATAGAATTTTATTATGTAAGATCCAGCTTATTTAATTGCAATTGCTCCCCACATTTTCCACAAATTTTTTGATTAATTATAACGTTATTTTGAACTAAAAAATTGATTAGCTCCTCCCTATTATGAACTAAAATAATGAATTCGTGTAACTTCATTGTTATTAATACTCCTCTAACTATTCAAAATAATTAAACGGCGCAAATTATAAACGCATTAGCTAATTATGAAGGGATTTCTGTTATATAATATTTGTCAGCAGCGAAACAAAAAAATTAAAGAATAGTTTATGATTTAAAAAAATATTTTTGAATAAATAACTGGAGATTTTGTTTTTTTTGTTGTTTTTTTGTTACGCGATTTCAGTTTTTGTGCGAGTTAGCGACAACAGAATAGCTAGGATGAAAGCTACTGTTTCGAAGCGAAGCTAAATTGTTTATCAGTCCATTATCCAGCAAAAACCATCCTTGATCTATATTATCAACGAGTTGGATTGACTAGAGTTATGATATAACCTTGAACGAGCGTAGCGAGTGGAAACGCATAGCAATTATGCTATTAATATTAGTGCTACGCGTTTTCGCTAGCAAAAGGTTATATCATAACTCTAGTTAACCCAAATCGTTGATAATCCCGTCGCCATATTGGCAAAAACTGATTCCTTGATCCAGCTCTCTGAGACCCGACTCTTTAACCTGCTTTGACGCTAATACGTAAGTACCATAAATTGAAATAAAAAATGGTAAATTTCAATTAGACTTCTTTATTACGGACTTTTTCCATACCCGCGCATGCGCATGTTGACAAACATAGTAGGTTACATTACCTTTCAGAACCCCACACAACAGTGAACTTTAGTGCTTTATAACTTCTTTCCTAGTGGAGAGCGAGTTTTTTTTTTTTTTTTTTTTTTTTTTTTTTTTTTTTTTAACGGATTCGTGTTTAGTGCATCAGAATACGTTATAGTGCAAAATTTCAAAACGATCGGTGCCGAGACCCCGCGTCTTCACATTTACCGATAACTGTCTTATGAAATATTCTAGTTCATTCTTAGTCAAATTTCATCATCAATTGAAAGATTATTAAAGAAAATGACCAGTTTTTTTTTTGTAATTTAGAATGATTCAGAAGCTTTTGAGACATGTTTAAATTTCAAGGCAAGTCTGTTTTGCACAGATGTTTCTAGAGCAAGCTGGATGTCTGTTCCATTTTCTACCTCTCATTAGTAACCACTGCATAACCTTCCTAAAATTTGAACTTTATTTAGTTGATATTTCTATGTTATCAATAGATTTTTGAGATGAGAACTCTCCCCTGGAAGAGAGTGTTTAAACTTTCGTTCTTCAAAAATTACTCCTTTTCGAATTTAAATAAGCGCCGGGAGTTTTCGTCCGACGTTGCTCACGTTAATGTGGGAACCATAGGTCATGTTGATCATGGGAAAACTACATTAACTGCTGCCCTAACGAAAATCACATCGGATGCAGGGCTTTCCAAATACATTCCATATGATCAAATAGATCGTGCCCCTGAAGAAAAAGCCCGTGGAATTACTATAAATGCTGCTCATATTGAGTATAGTTCGAAGAAGAGACATTATGCCCACACAGATTGCCCTGGGCATGCTGATTACATAAAAAATATGATATCTGGTGCTTCTCAAATGGACGGTGCTATTCTAGTGGTAGGTGCTAATGATGGACCCATGCCTCAAACAAGGGAACATCTTCTCCTAGCAAAACAAGTCGGAGTCCAACACATTGTCTTATATGTAAATAAATGTGACTTAGTGGAGAAGGATGTTATCGAACTAGTGGAATTGGAAATGCGAGAACTCTTGCAAGATTTTGGCTTTGATGGAAATGGTCCTGTTATTTATGGTTCTGCCTTGAAAGCTTTGCAAGGAGACAAGGGGAATTATGGTGAATGTTCAGTATGGAGTCTTCTAGACGCTCTAGATTCTTATATACCTACACCTTCGAGAGATTTCCAGTCTCCGTTTTTATTGCCAATAGACAGTTCTTTTAGCATTTCTGGCAGAGGTACTGTTGTTGTGGGAACATTAAAAAGAGGTGTAATTAAGAAGAATGCGGAGGCAGAACTTTTAGGTTTCGATACTAATTTAAAGACGACTGTTGCCGATATTCAAGCCTTTAAAAAATCTTTCCCATCCGCAAAAGCTGGCGAAAATGTCGGAGTGTTACTTCGAGGTATAAAAGCAGACAGTGTAACAAAAGGGATGCTTTTGTGCGAATCAGGCTCTGAAAAACTGAGTAACAGGTATGAAGCTACTATTTATTTCCTTTCAAAAGCAGAAGGCGGCCGATCCAAGCCAGTCACCTCTAAATATATTCAGCAATTATTCTCTCATACATGGAACCTGAGCTGTAGATTAGATCTGCAGACCGATGTCGGTATGATTATGCCTGGGGAACATTCTACTGTTACGCTCACACTCCTCAGAAAGATGGTCATGTCGACTGGCCAATCTTTCACAATAAGAGAAAACCAGAAAACAGTTGCTACTGGAATGATAACTAAAGTTCTAGATAGTATTAATTTCCAGAATCTTGGAAAGCTGAAAGTGTAATGCATCAGAATTATATCGCTCTTCTATTTTAGTAATGATGCTTTACAGATTCCTTTCTGCGAATAGCAACATTTTACTGCCTTGTAAATAAAATGTGGATAAATTGTTAATAGTTCTTAATTTCATAAAGCCCTCAGTGTCTAGTGTCGTGGGTCCCGCTTGGGGTGGTGGCTTTCTTTGGAAAAAAGAAAAGGCATCAGCCCTAACCTAGTGTGGTGGTAACTTCTAGATATTCCATCCCCATCCCAGAAATCTGAGTTAGCGTTAAAATTTATTTAATTATCTAAATTTTAATGTACATTTATAATTGTATCAGAATTTTAGGATGAATTATCTATAGGTTACCACCCTTTTCTAGCCTGGATAGGGCTGATGCTTCTCCTTTTCGCCAAACAAAAGCAATCACCCCAAATGGAAATCAAACTCACGACTTGTGAAAATTTAAATAAACACATTTTTTAAATTATTAATTATATAAAGCCTGGCATATGGGATAATTATTTTTCCCTTTATCACATGATTCAATGTCTAACAGTTATTAACCTTGAGAGAATTTTCAAAAGGATTTTTTTTCTAATTACTTAAAATGGCTGAGATATTTTGGCCTGGGGTTGGGATGATTCTCTTTTGTTATACGATTGTATTCGGAATCGGAATATGGTCATCATTTAAAATGGAAGGGCACAGTGAAGTGGAGATGATGAACGCCGGGAAGAGTCTTGGTTGGATAGTCGGAACGATAACTCTAATTGGTAAAGAAATTATTGGATTGTCTAAGTTGTAGATGCTTCATCTCCAGTGTTTATTAATTCCCTAATGTCTACGCAGGGACGTGGGCTGGCGGAGGATACATTACAGGTGTAGCCGAGCGGATTTATGGTGAAGGAATCGTCATGGTTCAAGTCCCGTTTGGATATACTCTTGCACTTTTAGTTGGTATGTTTAGTCAATCCTTTTTCATATCTTCTATCATATTATTTCAAATTAAGACATGAGAAAAATAAAATAGGAATATTTTTCTAAAAATTTTCTAGGTCCATTCGACACACAGTATATTTAAATGTTACTGCACACAAATAATTAAAAGCGAACTTTAATGGTAGACGTTTAAAAGCTCTGTTTTGTTATCAAACACTGAGCCAATTTGAACTTTTAGGTTTGATGTTTTTTCATAATGAATTTTCCTTTTTCATTTCGAGGTCAAAAATTATACAATTTTCATAAACTTATTGTTTTATTAACGTGCTAAAGATGGAAAAGAAGAGCCAAAGCTATCAATGACTAGGATGTATTTATGTTAACCATTACACCTGTTTGTATTGGTTCGTCAACTTTACAATAGCTAAAGTATTTCATGTTTGGAGGCCCGGTGGCCGTGAGTCTTCAATGAAATGAATAATTTTATTGTTTCTGGGACAAATGTCCCTTAGAAATTTTTTCGAATATGAGAGAATTAGATTAAAGTAATTTTAAATATAAAATTAAATTACTACAGCTTGAATAGAAACCTAGAGGTTGTGTGAAACCTGGAGGGATAAGAAGTGATGGAAGAGTGAAGATTCATGAGGTTTCTAGGTTGGTAGCGTAGCGGACTGACAGAGGTAAGGAATTTCATAGCGAGGTGGCACGGGTGACAAATGATTTTTCCAATAAAGTTGTGCGGTAGGAAGGAATATAAAGATCAGAAGGTCGAGAGGAAGTAATATGTTTGTGAACAGCAGAGGATTTAAATTTAAGGAGTTGGAAGATATAAGAAGGTCTTCGGGATTGAATGACTTGGTAAAGGACTGAGCTGAGGATGTACTGGCGATGATAAATAAGGAATAGCCAATTAATGTAAGTTTCTGGGGATCTCGAGGAAAAAACAAATGAAAATGTTCATGAGGCTAGCCTCGAAATCACCAGAATGTCCACTGTACACCTAAGTCAATCTGGGAAAATAATAGGGAGGTTACAAGGAGTTGACGGGTCTTTGTTGGCAGAAGATGGGAGGAGAGGTTAAGGAGACTAGAAAGGTACTACTGATATTTTAACTTAAAGGAAACTTCTTTGAATAGTCCTGTTTTATTATTGAACAATACTTCTGTCCTTCTCATTGATAATTATTTTAAGCAAATTAATATGAATATAGGAGCATGGTGCTCTGCTCTGAACAGAAGATCCATGTATTTGGAAGAAAGCTAAAAAATAAACGAACATATCTTTCAGGTGCTCTTGTTTATATTAAACCTATGAGAGACAGAGACTATGTCACTATTCTGGATCTTTTTCAAGAGCTCTATGGTTTTTACTACGGGGCGACTCTAATTTTCCCAGTCTTAATGGCTGAATTTTTTTGGGCAGCAGCAGTGCTTAATTCACTCGGCAAGTAGCATTTATATTACACTTCTTCTAATTACTCAGTAATTATTTTTTCCTCTTGCTTACAAGTTATTATGTGCTCTTGGTATAATTTTTTTTTTTTTTTTTTTTTATAACGCATCAACAGCTTGGCACTATAGTTTGCCACCCTTTAATGATGCAAACAGAACGTGGTCTTCCCTAGCCACTCATTCAAGTACTAGCCACACCCGACATTGCGTAACTTGAGTGACCTCTGGTAAGCGGAGTAATTAACGTGGCCCTACCCTTAGTGGGAATCTAATCCACAAAGCTAAGCACTTAGTATCCATGTGTTAACATTCACTTTAACCCCAGTGCAAAACTGAGACAATATCAAAAATATTGATTTAAGGGGTGGGGGTATAAGGTTTTCTTTGGAAAGCACGATTGATTCGTCCATTTTTCCTAGATCCTGTGATGTTGCTACCTTCCCATCCTTAGCTCCTATTTATAAAAAAAACTCTCACACCATCAATTTAATTGATATTAATTTTATCTTTCACTCTAGGCACTACTTTGCGAGTAATTCTTCATTTAAGTGATACAATATGTGTTGTAATAAGTGCAACATTTGCTTGTCTGTATACAATAATCGGTGGACTTGTGAGTGTTTCTTATACCGATGTTGCCCAGCTTGTTCTTATTATCTTAGGACTGGTAAAGTATTTATCTATTTACATTATGGTTCAGTTTATGAAGTATTAAATAAATGAAGGGTAAGGGGAAAGAACAAGGAATGTCACAAAATCTACTTTTTGAGAAAAAGCTATTTTTGTATTTAAAATTCCCAAAATATGTACAGCAACCTATTTTATTTTATTTATATATAGAAATCAGAAAGTATAAGTCCTATTGTGCTTGTAAAAAAAAATCGACAATAAATCACTCAAACTAGAGCTTTTAATGACATTTTTGCCGCAAAAGTAATATTATTAGGAGAAAAGAACAAGGAATGTCCAGCATTTTGCAGATTTGAATCTCCTATTTACTTCTACAATTTATGGGGCAATGTTGTATAGAAAAGATGGTTGTCTGGATGAAAATTTTTTTTTAAAACTAGTACATCATCATATTTAGCCTTTGACAGTTTCAGCCGTTTCTTGTACTCTCTAGAAGGCAGCTCAAACTCACCCGGCCTTAGCTTCTGTTTTCCTTTCTTTGGCACCCTTCGTTTGGCAGAAGTACAGTCATTCTTCCAATTTCCATAGTATATATCCCGGTGGAAGATGTGAGCTGGCTTACCTTTTAAAACTTTTACCTCTCCCACTTTTTGTATCGGGAACATTTTCTAACATATTGTTCTTTAAAGAAATTACTCCATTGGAGAATATATTTTTGTTTTACCTTGACTACAATGAATGGCTTTGGTTTTCTTGTGGTCCCTCTTAGGTTTTCTTCCCAATCTTCTGGCAACTCCATTCTTGCTTTTTGGTTTACTAGGCCCATAAATTTATCACATTCAAGATATGAATGGTCTCTAATAGGGAAAGTAACGTCGATGAAGTCAAACTGTTGTACCACATGAACTAGGTAGTACAAAAACCTGATAACAATATAATTTTTATTTTGCCCTCCTGCTGAATCACAGAAAATATGTAAGTACTTAACACCTTCATGGAGGTAATCGAAAATAAATTTAAAAAGAAAGGAACAAACCTCATCAGCGCCTTTTCTTCCTATGAATTCTGGTTAGGTAAAGAACACTGAATTCCCATTAGAAAGTTGATGCACATTAAACGTAAACATGATAAATATGGACAGTCCCAGTTTTTTTCCTCTTTCTGCTTGGACATTCCTTGTTTTTTCCCAGTATGCCAAATCTTTCATCGTGTGTAACTCGGATTTGTGTAGAATTTTCAATGTGATTGTGTGTCAGTTATTTACTACCTCTATCGAACTGTATAATGAGCTAATAATTAGAAATTCGATAAAAATGAACATTTCTTGTTCTTTCCCCTTACCCTTCAAATAAATAAATAAAATTACTAAGATTAGTATAGCATTAAAAAATGAGATAAATATGAATTTTATATTTAGAAGTGCACTTAATAAATATAGGCGTCTGCCGATTTATTTGGTAAAAACAAAACGAAAGTTACTGTCTATTGTCACACACACACAGTATGAATCTAATTTGCTGTTTGGCCTGCATTTTTCCTTCATTAATAAAGAAAAGGATAATGTTAACAGAAATAATTTTAATGGGAGCAGAAATATCAATTCCACAATGCAAGTCTGCACATTGAGGACCTTTAGCGCCCACGCCCTGGTGGAACGAGGAGTGAAAAACTGCAATAAAGAAAGGGAAAACTTTGTTAATGAATAAAGTTCTCAAACAATTGCACCAATAAGGATCCTGGTAGGCTACAGGAGCACATCCAAAATTCAATGGGAAATTGGTTTCACGGTATCCTTAAAACTGGTGTTTTCAGTTTACAAAAGGTCAAAAAACCACGAGCATTCTACAAAAAAATGAGCCAATATTCTACGTAAACCATACTGTATACTTTGGTCTAATATTTGACAGTCACCTAAAATGGTCCTGCCACATTAAGTAACTAAACACCAAGTGTCTTTGTGTCATGAACGTACTCAAGTAGTAGAGGTGATGATTTAAAGAATCATAACCTCACTTCTGTTCGGTTATAGTTTAGAAGACTCTGAAAAAGTGAAAAAATCATCCTATTGAACATTTCATAATATAATTTATTTTAGAAAATTTATTTGCTTGTTTCTAAAACCATTAGAGATATTGAAGAAACCATAAAGATTTCAGATTTAAACCTCTGTGTGAGTGCTGAGTAGTTGTCAGCAAATCAAAACTCTTCCGAGTACTCTAGTTTTCTTCGCAGAAATCCAGGCTTTGCATTGCTTTCATCATTAACAACATACTGAATAGGTTCCATAACTACCACAGTCATACATCTATAGAGATAATCTATAATATAAAAATGAATCGCTGAATGTGTTGCTAAGCGCAAATCTTGAGAGCAGCTCAACCGATTTCGCTAATTTTTTTTTTTTTTAATGTTCCTTGAAGTAATAGGATGGTTCTTACAGAGAGAAAAATGTAAAAATGGCCTGAAAAAGTCTAAAAACAACACTTTTCTATGTTCCCATACAAAAGATTCGTAATAATACTTAAAAGTCAATTTAAACTTTAATACCATACCATAAAGTTTAAGTGTTAGCAGAGGGGTTCCGGGAAGACAAAGATATTGATTGACGTTAGTACTGTATAAATATTAATGTCAATATTTATACGATGGTAACATTACTCAAAAACAAATTGTCTATGGTAAAATGTAATATTGTCTGTGGTAAAATGTCGTTTGAAATGTAACATGTGGTTTTCCAACACAAGAACAGGCAACATACAATTGACCGTGCGAGAAACATGGGTTTTTAGATTAATGCCACAAACACTTAATGACTGCCCCTAGGATTTGTTTGTTTGTCTGCTCTGTTGGTTTACGCACCAGGTAATCAAACAAAAAATATCGTGTACAATAATGTACTACGATAAAAATGAAACTTAATTTAGAATAAGTAAAAATAAAATGAAATATAATAGGTAGGTATCATAATAAGAAATCTGAAATTGTAATTTTCATTGTGATTTTTTAATGACTATTAAAAGAATTTTAAGTGTTTTATCATTTTTATTTTTTCACATAATGTAATTGTTGACTTATTAACTTTCTTTTTCCTTTTAGCACTTTCCTCTGAAGGAAAGTAGCTATTGAGGTTGGACTCATGACGGAATTTTTGAAAAATTTCTTCAAATCTTTATCGATCCTACCTAGTAGACACCGAAAATGACCCCCGTTAAAATTTATATATATATGTCTGTTAACAGGATAGCGGCCAGAGTTTTTGTTTTTTCGTCACGAAACTTGGTATATAGCATTCAATCAGCAAACGATTGAACGAGTTCGTTAACCACCAAAATCGGTCCACCGGAAGGGGGGGTTTACCCCGAACCCAAAACACTAATTTGACCATTTCAGCCGTAATATTTGTTATATTTCAACGAAACTTGGTATTCGTTGTGGTAATATAGAGAGAAAAGTGAGATATAAAAATGAACTAAATCGGTTCATAAGGAGGGGGGGGTTTACTCCGGACCGACAATACCAATTCGCCACTACCAGCCGTGATTATAGGTATATTTCGACGAAACTCGGTATTCATAGTGGTAATCTACAGGTAAATATGTGTTGTAAAAATAAACAAAATCGGTTCATTAGGAGGGGGGGTTTACTCCAGACCCACAATACCAATTCGCCACTACCAACCGTGATTTTTGGTATATTTCGACGAAACTCGGTATTCATAGTGGTAATCTACAGGTAAATATGTGTTGTAAAAATAAACTAAATCGGTTCATTGGGAGGGGGGGGTTTACTCCGGACCCGCAATACCAATTCGCCACTACCAGCCGTAATTTTTGGTATATTTCGACGAAACTCGGTATTCGTAGTGGTAATCTACAGGTAAATATGTGTTGTAAAAATAAACTAAATCGGTTCATTAGGAGGGGGGTTTACTCCGGACCCAAATTACTAATATACTCATACTAGTCGTAATTTCTGCTGTATTGTAACGAAACGCGGTATACGTCGTGGGTAACTCATGAGAAAGAAGTGTTGTAAAAATGAGCTGAATCGGTTTATCGGAAAGGGGGGTTTACTTTGTAATATATTTCAATAGAAAAGCCAGCCAGACATAGGTTCACAAAGGCGCCGCAAGAAGCGCTTTCTACCACTAGAGTGACTGTATCCGGTTCCTGCGTTAGATCAAAATACGATAATATGAGGTTTTTTTGTATTTATTATGTAGTGTAGTAGGTACCATGTGTAAACATAAATCTGGAAGCAAATTAATAATTTATCAGTTACTCATTACAAAATTAAAAGAGAACTATTCATGTTTTTATTTTATTTATGTAGGATATTTTAAGCAAATTGTTCTGGAAAGCAGTCTACACTACCCAATTTCTGAGGAAAGTGCTTAGTTATGCAGCTCCTGCGTGACAGACTTTTTTTTTATCTTACTTGCTGACCCAGTTTCCTAAATAGCAGAATAAGTATTAAAAAAAAAATAAACAATTAAAGAATCGACTGTTAGGCGGTACGAAGTTCACTGGGTCACCTAGTATCTTATAAAAATGTAGCGATTTCACTGTTAAAGCATTGGGTCCGTTTGCAAATTCAGAATTCTGTCTTTGAGTGCCATCATTCAAGATTGAAGATTGTGAAAGGAGGTATCTATTTAGGCCCACCCAGCCATTTAAGGGTAACTGCAAAAAAGGGTATGAGGATATAATATCAACCTATTGTTCTATAATCGACACCTGTACAGTCTAAGCCTCTATCTCTAAACGCTCTTACAAGAAACGACGTTTTGTTTTTGATTGCAGGTGATAGCCACTCCGTATGTATCCGTTTCAGAATATGTTGATACAAGTAGACCCTCGGACTGGATCGGGAAAATACCCGATGGACATATTGGAACTTATGTTGATGATTACATCACGTTGATATTTGGAGGAATTCCATGGCAGGTCAATTCATTTTTTGAATTTTATCTTTAATATCCATTTTTCTTTATCTTCTACGTTCGTCCCTGATTGAAGGAGAGTGATCATTGTATTCCAACTCTAAATGGTTTCTATTGTAGAAAATGGTTGCTTTGAGAGTATTTCTTACTTTCACTCCTCATTTTTTGTTATATACTAATACAGGGAGACCCGGTGACCGTGAGTGTTAAGGGCTGAGCACTTAATACTCCGTGCCAAGGGCCGTGGGTTCAATTCCCACTACGGTTGGTGGCTTTTCTTTAGGAAAAAAAAAGGCTTCAGCCCTATCCTGGCTAGAAAAGGGTGGTAACCTACAGATAACCCGTCCTAAAATTCTTAGTTAATAATAATGGACGTTAAAATTTAAATAAATAAAATATATACTAATATAGTAATAAATTTAAATCTCTAATATTTAATCTGATGTTGATTTTCTTTTTTTACTCAGGGCTATTTCCAGCGAATATTTTCTATTAAAACGACCAAATTAGCCCAGCAAATGTCTTACGTTTCAGTACTCGGTTGTTCTGTGCTGGCTATTCCATCCTTGTTCATGGGCTATTATGCTCAGAAAGCAGGTTTGTTCAGCGATAATGCTGTATTTTTTATTTTACTAAATTACTTGAGGTTGATTTTCATTTATTATTATTATTTTTTAGATTGGGAGAAAGTTAAAGGATTTGAAAGAAAAATTGAACAACACGAGCACAGACTTATTTTACCTCTATCCCTTCGTTACCTTACTCCAATGGTATGATTTCTTGAGAATATTATCAGGTTTTAATATTTAACACAGCAGTTTGTTTTTAAGATGCATTGTTAGTGCTTTAACATAGTACCAAGCTTACTTTACCACTTAAACATAGTGCTATGCTTACATGCAGGGCTATCGTGAGGGCAGGACAAGCTGGGTGGTCGCTCTGGGTGCTGCGACCAAGGGGGCACCTGAGCCTTTCAGAAAAAAAATTGCATAATAATTTGAATGACTGTAAAATGTGAAATTGTTTAAACATTCAGTTTTAAGTTTGAATAAAAATTACTTTATGTATTCAATCAATGCTTTCTCCGTGTAACAAAGAGTAGTGGAATGGCTTTGTTATAATGATAGGGTAGTCGTTGTGTATGCAGGGCTGATCGCTTACCAAATGGACACGCTGACACTGCTACACACACTGTGGACACGTAAAGCAAAGCTCTTGTATTTTCTCGCGACGGCCCTGCTTACACGCAGGCTATTGTTTGGTGGTTGGCACCCCTGTACATGCAGGCTATTGTTTAGTGGTTGGCGCCCCTGTACATGCAGGCTATTGTTTAGTGGTTGGCACCCCTGTACATGCAGGCTATTATTTAGTGGTTGGCACCCCTGTACATGCTGGCTATTATTTAGTGGTTGGCACCCCTGTACATGCAGGCTATTATTTAGTGGTTGGCACCCCTGTACATGCAGGCTATTATTTAGTGGTTGGCACCCCTGTATAATTCTAACAGAACGTTGTTTTCCCAAGTAGTCTCTTATTGAAGTCTTAACTACACTCAAACATTGCTAATCCGATGGGAACTTCTTTAGTCAACATCATATGGCTGTTGTCGTAACATACCATTTCAAAATTAGAAGTAATTTTTTTTTGTTAACTGATTTTTAAAAAACTTGTTTTAAGATGTTGAGTAAGTAAATAAAACCATAGGAAGGGGTATTATTGAGGCTAACCTTCCTCATTGACTGACTATGCCTGATATATTCCGGTAGTTTTCACCAGTGCAATAACACAAGTCTCCTTAGTTAATGAACCACTATCCAGCAATATTTACTTATTATAAATGAATTTATATCTATTTATAAAAAATCCTGACTTGGAACTGTGTAATTTAATGTGTTTCCATGAAGTTATTATCCCTAGCGTAATCGGAATAGGCATGTGTAGATTTAATATTTTCTGATAAATTTAAACACCTGCTCTAATGAATTCTGGAATACAAGAGATATTTTAGTTGCTCTTATTCACCGACAATGTACCAAAGCAAAAATTACTTTCTCAGCCTTTTTGACTCTAAACAAACAACCCAAAGTTTGGAAACTATTACAAACAACCCAAAATTGTTTCTAATATTAAGTATCCGGATTTACTGGCAAATTCATTTGACTGCTATTATAAATTACAAAAACAAGCTATAAAAAAAACACTGAGAAAAACAATGACCAAGAACCGTTCAAAGCCTCAAAATCAACGCTTTCAAAATTTTTAGCAATCATTTCTTCGGCTAAAAAAACGGTTTTTTAGAGAATTTAGTAAGCTTTTGATTGGTTACCTTCCACTTACCACGATTTCCCAATCATTTTCGTGATATTTAAGTAAATGTACAAAAATCCCCAATACTTCTCATCTATGTTCATAACATTTATTTTTTCTAATACTTCATTAACTTCAAACGCTATGATATTTTTTTTTCATGAATTTCACTCGAAAAACCACGTTCCCGTAGATATATTCTTCTGGTTAATGAAGATAACTGTTCAATTTAGAGGAAGTATTTTTCTACCAGATCTCATTAAAATCGTACAATTTTTGAAGCTGTTACTGGTTTATAATTTGAACCACCACTATTTAAGTGACTCTATGGTATGAAATGTGGACACTTCCGAATAGCATCATAAAATCGAAGTGTTAAGGGGATGTAATATAATTAAATTCTCCATGACTTTTATAATATTCTTACAATAAATATGCACATTTACATATGTATATGTTCATTTATGGAAATGTAAAATAAGCGATTTTTTAAATATACATTTGATGGTTTAATGTTTTGTTTTATTTTCAGTGGGCATCCCTATTTGGGTTAGGAGCTATATCCGGTGCAGTTATGGCTTCTGCAGACTCTGCCATTTTAGCATCAAGTGCTTTACTTTCAAGAAATGTATACAAACATATTTTCAGGCCAAATGTATGTCTTCCTATTTCCCTATTTTCTTCATAGTTAGGTAATAAATTTGTAGATCAATTGTGACGTGGCGCCCTGCGGGGAGTGAGAACCTGCTTTCTCTACCTCTTTGGACTGATAACATTTTGTGTTTTATATTTTATTCGGAATTCGCACCACTTGTAAATGTTTACTATCCACCAAAGATAGTCAATTTTCTTCTCCATTTTGGATGTAATAGTTTTTGTATACAATTTAAGGTTTTTATTCTTCTGTTTTTTTTCCCGTGGTCGGTAGGCCTTGGAGAGGAGGCGTCGGTTCTAGGAGAGTCTGGGAAGAATGGCGTCCTAGAAGCATGTGCTAGAAAAAGTTTTTTTTGTAATATTGAGGTTTCCAGCTTTTAAGGAGGGACTGAGGCGTCCTTTTTGTTAACAATGAAAATGAAGATCCAGTAGCACGAAGAGGCGGCATTTGTCTTCTCCGTTTATCGTTTTGGCCGAACATGTGATTGGAACTCCATGTGGTAGGCTTTTAGAGCATATTGTGGGACATATGAGTGAGTAACCCATACATTTTATCTTCTGCTGGACACCAGTCTCCACGTTTCATTTATCTCCAGGCCTCATTTAAAATTTATTTTATTTTTTTTTGGTATTCATAGATATTGATTGTGTTTGGGTATATGGGTGTTTACATTTTTATTGGGAACTATTTGTGGTATTTCAAGATATTTACTATATTTAAGATATATATATTTAGGTATATGTATTTGTTGTTTTTTTTTTTTTTTTTTTGGGAACCTTTTGTACTTATCTCAATATAGTTACCAGCTCTGAGTATCTTGTTGTGTTCTTTTTTTTTTTTTTTATTTGGATCACCTGGGTTTCATACCTCATTGAACCTGGCTATCCGTTGGTCTATCCGGATAAATTGTACCACCCCAGGTGTTGGTAAGTGAGTCTCGCTTTAAACTGTTTTTCCTTTTGTTTTAATATTCTTTCACATTAAATTTATTTTGGTACACAATAATTCAAAATGCTTAAATACTTAAATAATGTACTTTGGGAAGCAAAGCTGGAATAGTTGGGACTCGGCTAAAGAAACCTCAATACGATTTTTGTAAAAAAAATCTATATTTAGGACGTTTCGGCTACTCTTTGGTAGCCTTTGTCAGCTAAAATGACAAGAAAAAAAACAGAAATTAATAAACAGAAAAAAAGTTTATAATTAAGATAAGTAACAGATCTATAAATACAATTCAACTTATTATAAAAGAACAATTTGGTGTTACATTATTAGAACAACTAAGGTCTTAATAAACAGGATTAATAATTTAACACCAAATTGTTCTTTTATAATAAGTTGAATTGTATTTATAGATCTGTTACTTATCTTAATTATAAACTTTTTTTCTGTGTATTAATTTCTGTTTTTTTCTTGTCATTTTAGCTGACGAAGGCTACCAAAGAGTAGCTGAAACGTCCTAAATATAGATTTTTTTACAAAAATCGTATTGAGGTTTCTTTAGCCGAATCCCAACTATTCCATCTTTGCTTATCACCTCAACGGCTAACTATCTAATCTTCATAATGTATCTTTGGGTCTTTTTTTTTTTTTTTTTTTTTTTTTGTCTTGTGCATAACCTTTTTTTGTGAGCTTTCATTTTCTCTGGAGAATTGTAATTTGTATCTTGGATTCATATATAATATATGCATATTTAGGCCCTAAAATGTCAATGAAAAACTCATAATTATTCAAAATTGCGAATTGATTGGTTCTTACAAAACAAACAAGTTCTATCGTTTAAAGTCATCTAAAGAGTGACTTTGTATGTTGAAGCGTAGCACTGCATGTCCTCTACATACTTTTCATAAGATGATACGTAATTACTGAGTGCTTCCTCGAAGCAGACCTATGTTTGTCAGTTAAGTCGTTTGCAATATCTTGACTTAATTATCTTCATTTTAGAAAATGCAAACTCGCACAAGTAAGTTGACCCGAACATTGCCGTCAGCTGAAGGGCGATTTGCCTTAGATGTAGATCTAAGGCCCCTGCTATTAGGTGACTAGCACAATAAAAGAAAGTGATGAGGGGGGGGGGGGGTATTCTGGCCTGATTGTGCATCAAATAAATTTTAGTTGTTTATTCATTACACTTTTTTTAGTTGCCAACCTACTAAAACAAAATCTATGAATTGTATTAAAATATTTGCCTCGAGATGGACTTAAAAAGCACTGACGATTGACTGTTTGAGCACCCCTGGTGTAAATCCAGTAACTTCTGCCTTTTCTATTTTTATATCTTAATTGTGAAGGAATTTGTCACAACTGAAAAATATTTTGACAAATTCATTTATTCTCTTTTAAACTAAGTCATTCAGTGATTTCATCTCCTCCTGTGATTTCATTCCGGCGTGTATCGGATCCCGAGTTTTGTTGACTACTTTCACAAAAATGGTATGATAGCAAGATAAAATTGTATGTGCTGTTTCTGAAAGAACCTTTCACATCTGCCCTTCTATTATTCTTGTGATATTTATTATTTTCAGGCAAAAGACAAAGAAGTTATTATTGTGCTGAGAGTTCTTATTGTGATCGTGACTGTTTGCGCCAGTGCTCTAGCTCTATCAATGGAGAGTGTTTATCATCTAGCGTAAGCTCATCATCATATTCTACATTTTTCTATTTATATACAGAAGGAGGGTATTTCTTATGTTAAAATAAATTCCACATTATTACAGGATAAGTAACAAAATAAAGATATACAAGGGATAAAAGATATTAGAAAATATGTGCTTAAAGATACTTACAGAGTGAAGCAAAGAGCAAACCGAAAAAACGTTGCTATGCTAACTGAGTGGAAATTGTTGCTATGCTCTTCGCCTTACCAGCTGGTCCATTGTGTCTACTTCCCTTTAACCCTTCCACAATGAAGCACCAATATATTGGTTGCAAGCAGCTTTGGCACAGACGACAAAGTACCAATATCTTAGTGTATGCATTTCAAGCCCAGTATATTAGTCAGTGATGCGTGTGAGACTTCTTGGAGGAAGATACATTGCAGCCTGGTCCTTCCTCAGCTCCAGGAAGTGTTATTGAAGAGTATTCTAGGATTTCGAAGAAGACAGTGGGCCTTTTCCGAAATGTAAACAATGTAATTTGCTGTGGAAGGTTTACAGGTTCAAGGGATACAAGTTTTCTTTCGGTCGTACAAAGGTATTACGTTAAAGGGTTTTGCCCTAATTAAAAAATATATATGTATATTACTAATACGAGAACACAAAAATCTCAAAAAGAAACAAACCTACTTTAGATAATTAATATTTTTTGTTTAAATTATTTAAAATTAATATTTTCTATTGCTAACGTAATAATTATAAGTTTTAATTAAAAAAAGGTAACTGGGAAATTTGTAAATTAAAGACAATAGAGAGAAACTAAATAAATTAGTTAGGAATAGCGTTTAGGAGTTAATACAGCCCCGTCTGAGGAGGGAGACTGGGTAAAGGCCGGGCCGTCTTAGGGAGTGTTGTCTGTGCATAGTCCAGCCCTGAAAGGGTTAACATCTTGTCTTCGATTTCTTCCTTATGCTCTATGCTCTCTCTAAGCTCTACTTGTTAAGTACCCTTAGAAATAATTACTCTTTAAGAAATAAGTATGCTTAACTTAACAATTAAGAAATAAGTATACTAACTTAACAGTGGCTTGATAATGACGTACTTACGTCGAAACACTCGCCCACAGTACTCTCACCGATGGCAGTGACGGCGGTCTTCACCGACATGTATGAAAAAAATAAGTATGCTTGTTGAGAGCCTAGTTCCCAAGATGTATGCAGAGCTGGGAGGAGGGGGGGCACTGGTTGCTTTTCAGACAAAGGGTACGTTGCTCTGAAGAAAAGGAGATAGTTTCAAATTGTTTCTTATCAGCCTTACCACTGCTAACGATCACATTTCTCCCAGCAGGGCTGAGGAATAACTTATTTAATGAAAATAAATTAATATTACATTTTATATTTAATTTCTTCCCTATTTAAGAAATTAATTAATGAAAAGTTTTCAGGTTTATGTGCGCAGACATGGTATTTGTGTGCCTTCTCCCACAACTGACCATTTGCCTTTATTTTAGCGATTATACGAACGTATATGGTTCGTGTTTTGCCTATCTATTTGGATTGATCATGAGAATCCTCGGTAATCTTATCACTTACATCCTACAATTTATTTAACAATAAATAAAAATAAATTTACTTCGAACTTTTCAATAACAGCTGGAGAACCAAAATTCGGCTTCACTCCAATAATTAAGTACCCGCTGTATGATTACAAGAATAACACTCAAGGCTTCCCGTATCGGACATTCCTCATGCTTCTATCGTGTATTCTATTCTTTCTCGTCAGCTACATAACTGAATTCATGTTTATCAAGAAGCAATGGCTTGGGCCAAAGTAAGTCGTCAGAATTATTTCTATATTTATTATCTATATGTAATTAAGGGCACAATAGATCTTTTAAGGCTAATACACGCTGAGACTCAAAGTTGTGCAACATTGTTGCGGAACACTGGGAGCTGTCCCGCAACAATGTTGCGCGCCAGTTTCGGGGCTGTCTCGCAACAATGTATCCACACTAGATAGCCAGTTCCCTCGAACATTTCTCAGGAGCAGGCATCTCAGGTGTTTTTCTATCATTGTTACTGTTAATTTAAAATTGAAATAAGAAAAAACTAAGAAGGAAGTGCTATTGAAAAATGTCCAGAACCAACACTAAAGCGAGCAAACATTCAGACTTGAAGATAGAATGGGATTTGACAACTTTATAAGAATTAGGCCTCAAGATTTTGAAAATGGTTGGATCAAGGGTGTTTAAAAAAGATACAAACTTTATAAATTCAGTTTCTCCTACCTTAAAACGTGCTACTACTTTAGGGTTCCTTGCAAGTGAAGAATTGTTTAAAAGTCTTATGTATAGTTTTCGATTTTCCAAGCAAAGTTTATCTGTATTTGTTCTAGAAGTGTGTGAGGCAATAATCATCGTTTTGAAAACATACATTAAAGTATCGAAAACTTATTGTTTATTAACATAATAGGCACAGGCGTATTTAGGAAATAATTTTCGGGGCGGCTAGGAGCATTTAGGGGGGGGGCTGGAAGCATTTAGGTGGTATGGAACACCAACAATCTAGAACTTGAAATAGTTAACCAACTAAAACGCTATTACACCCAATAAACATTATTTTTTCTAAACTAAGTGATCTTATTTAATTTATTTTTAAGGTTTTTATGACAGCCCCCCTTATGTAAACCCATGATAATATGTACAAATAAAAATATATTTTTAGCGTTGTCTTTCTTTTATTTTTTATTAATAACTAAAATATATACTGTTTTGATTTAAAGGTGGATACATATGGTACTAAATTATAATTAGAGCACCATGTGCATTTATAAGTCCTCTATTAGCTTTATTGTGAATTCAGTCGTCTACGTATGGAGTGAATATAATATAAGGGGGGACTGAGGGGGCTGCAGCCCCCCGAAATTTTGATTTGATCGGTGAACATTTTATAAAACCCTTAAAAATAAATTAAATAAGATCATTTAGTTCATAAAAAATATTCTATTTTGGGTGTAATAGTGTTTTAGTTGGCTAAAACTCTTCCAAGATTTAAATAGTTAGTATTCCATACAGTGGAAATGGCCTCAGCCCCCTCCCCCAAAATTTTCCCAGCCCCCTCCGAAATTATTTCCTATATATGCCCATGCTACAAGTCCGTAAGGTGGAACTGCCGGGAGCTGATTCTAGACTTGGGGCTGCTCCGGAACACTTCCACACTCGTAATGTTGCGCAACAATGTATCCGTGAGTCCCGAACCAGTGGGACTCAGATACTTGTATCACCTAGACCTGCAATAACAAACCAGTTTCCTGCCTCTAGTGAGGGAGAAAACGTCTTCAAAATCTAGATTAATTTTCTGTATGATGAAAATTTATTTTTGTATTGAATAATTAAAACAACACAAGTAATATTAACAGATGAATACGTCGAGGAACAATGAGACAAGAAGATGATGAAGGGTGAGTGGGGGGGGTTGATGCTCCACTCCCCTTCATCAACAGTGACCAGACTTGTCTTAGTTGCTAGTTAGTATTTAAAGAATGTAGTGAGTAATTGTGCGTAGGTATATAGATGCTTTACCAACGTAACTAATGTTTGGATTAAGCAACCTCGTTTTCACATTCAATTCCATGAAATTCCCCTTGTATGGATGAAAAATTTTCTTTTAATAGAAAACAGAAATAGCTAATAAGACTAGAAAGAGTATTTTCAATTAAGATTATTCATAATGTATAAATGAAGGTTGTTTTCAGAGCAGACATCTTGCGTGGATTTCCTGAACTCCATGTTGTAGAAATAACACCGAAAGAAAGTCGTGTACAACTGAGGATTCCGAGCCAAGCACCGCCGACATCGAGCAAGTTCCGGGTTCTCCTCGAACACTGACAACGAACCCAATGTCTCCAAATCATCGACAGCATATCTCCAAATATCTGTATATTTCCTTGGAGAAATAGTTCTATTACCACATTGAGTGCAAATATCCTTTATCTTGCACCAGTTCCTACCAATATTCTCTACTTATCTATTAAATTATTATTTTTGTACATTTATTTAATCTTACTTTTAACTCCTGAAGTTTATAAATAAGGGTTTTGTCTATTTATACTGTTACAACTTGTTATCGTGTCCAGGAACTCTGATTCCATTTCTGACAAGTTTCTCCTAAAAAATCACTTTCTCATTCTAGTGGTATATTTTGTTTATCGTTTAAGTTTCAAGTCAATTAAGTTCAAGTTTATTATATTATTATTGTATGGTTATTTATAAAACAACAAATCTTTGTTCCTTGTACAAATCCACACCTTTCGACCGATTTTGACCAAACTTTGAACACTGAAAATTAATAATCATAACAATATATACAGTAGACTCTCCCTAATCTGGCCTTGTCGGGACCAGGGTACAGTTGGATTAGAGAATTCAGTTAGAAGTGGTCACTTATGTTTTTGAAAAACGTTATTATTTGAGGATATAATAATATGTATCATTTTTAATATTGCATATTTGAGTAACATTTAGGTATCAAATTATAAAATTGATTCAAAATATGTAAATCCTTGTTGGTGTATTATTTACAAGTGCATATGCATGTAAACGTTTCAAGGAATAAAAATATGTAAACAGTTAAACTAAATAAAAAATATTACTAACTAAATCACATATGTATGCATATATCTTTTTACATGGAAATTCATTCATTTCAGCCAAAGGTGCCTTAGTAGAAACACATGTTCCTGGCTCTAAAGCGAAACATGTATACCTTCTTTGAGTTCCATTCAATGAAATACCACGAAACAAATGTTTGGCTAGCTAGGAAGGGAATGTTTTCTAGGAACCTTCTAGCAGGTCTAGCTCCGGCCAGTTCCGAGATTCGTCACTCATTCCTCTTGGAGGCCGCCGGATTAGAGAGAGCGACGGATAAAGGAGAGTCTGCTGTGTATATATATATATATATATATATATATATATATATATATATATATATATAATTTTAATTTAAAAACGAAGAAAATTTACCCACATTGGGCGCCAAAATTTTATTATTTAAATTTCTAATTTAGGGAAATTATTTATTACTAGGGGGTACCGTAATGTGTTTAGAGCTATTGTTTTAAAATATAAAATGTTGGTAGATATGCAAATCTTACTACCACAAAACAATATAAAATGTACACTATGGAACATAAATTACCTTACATCCACAGGTGTAGCTCAAAGATTGTCAGAGATTCAAATAAAATCCTCTTTATTTTATTAAACTTCTTCAAAATTTCTTTAAAGCAAAAACAATCTAGACCTGCTAGCAGGAGTATATGTAGCAAACTAAACTATATGAGAAAAAATAAATGAAGATCTAACCTGGTGCAGACGCCTTCTTGATTTTAGATTGAGGAAATTTTTGTTAAGTTAGCATTTTATATTACTAAGAAGTAGTAAGATATCTTTTCACAAATTTAATATTTTGAGAAAGGCGGGATCGAGTGGCTAGTGGATACAGGCAGCACGTGTACCTTAGTGAGTGTGGAAACATTAGCGAGCGGAAGTGTTACATGGTTGAGGCGACCAGTGAGGACGTGTAGGTGCAAGCTGCAAATGCTCGGAGGGACATGCAACGTATTGGGAGAAATTGACATCCCGTTGACGTTTTGGGGAGTTGAGGGCAAAGATATGACGGCTCACGTAGTCCCAAAGATGCCGCCCGAGTATCAAGCAATTTTAGGATGCGATGCGTTGGCGATGCTTGACGGCAAGATCGAGACCACAGGCAGGCAGTGGAAGGTGCAGTTCAGAAAACAGCAATATTTGTGCGAGAGGAATGAAGCGGAAGGGGAGCCCCACATAGGGGCAGTACGTCCAGCAGCAGAGATTTGGGACAAGTTACTACAAGAATTTGGAGATATTTTTCATAAGGAAGGACAACCACTTAGTGCCACTGGAAAAATCCAACATGAGATTCATCTGACATCAGACCGTAAGAAATATGTTAAGGAACGTCGGTACCCTCAGAGTCTCAAGGCTGCGATTGTGGAGGAACTCAAACAACTACGAGACCAGGGAATCATAGTGCCAAGTTCCTCTGGGTTTAATAGCCTCCTGTGGGCCGTCCCGAAAGCTGGAGCACCCGGAAAATTCCGAGTCGTCGTGGATTACAGGAAGCTAAATGAAGCCACACAGGACGAGAAGTACCCGCTGCCCAGGCTGGAAGACATAATTGATCGATTCAGTGGCGCAACAATTTTCAGCACTTTGGACCTTAAAGCGGGATATCACCAAATTCGGATGCACCCACGTGACGAGGAGAAAACAGCGTTCTCCTTCGAGCGAGGACACTTCCAATTCACGCGAATGCCGTTCGGGTTGAAAAATGAGCCTATCACTTTCCAGAGATTAATGGATGAGCTCCTCAGTGAACTAGACCCAAATTTCTGACAGGGGTATATGGATGACCTCCTCGTGTTCAGTCGGTCAGCCAAAGAACATGAAGAGCACTTGAGGAAAGTATTTGCACGACTGCGGGAGTTCGGGTTAAAGTTGTCCAAAGAAAAGACACACATGGGCCTTTCTAGAGTCACCTTTTTGGGACACGTTGTTTCCGCAGACGGAATTCGCCCCGATCCGGCGAAAGTCGAGGCACTTTCCGGAATCAGGATTCCCACTGACATCAAAGGTATTAGGAGACTTCTTGGTGCGCTAAATTACTATCGCCGATTCGTGCCGGATATGGCTAATAAGCTAGCTGAGGTAAACGATCTCCTAAAGAAGGGCCGGAGAGTGCGCGTGACTGAGCAGATGAGCAACAACATACAACAGTGCATCCAGATGCTTAAATCCGAGCCGGTGTTAGAGTTCCCGAACTTTGAGAAGGATTTTATCGTCACAACAGATGCCAGCAGCTACGCCTTGGGAGCAGTCCTCTCACAGCAAGGAGTTACGGGAGAACGACCCGTCGCTTATGCTAGCAGACGTCTTACGGGTGCCGAAGAGAGGTATAGCGCACTAGAGAGAGAACTTCTCGGAATAGTTTGGGCAGTCGACCATTTTAAACCATACCTTTACGGACGGCGATTTGTGGTTAAGACAGATCACAAACCTCTCCAGTGGGTTGCAACCCTCAAAGAAAACTCTGCCAGGTTGCAACGGTGGAAAGAAACCTTTAGCCAATATAACTTCCGTGTGCAGTATACGCCGGGAAAAGACAATGTGATAGCGGACTGGCTCTCGAGGTAACAGTATGTCAACGTTACAACAGCCAACGGAAAAGAAGGTACTCCGTCGTTGCGACAGTTTTTTCGTGAGTGGAACCCGGATGACAGGCAAAGCACAGGAGCAGACAGCGAGGCCACTGCATCGGCAGATGAACGAGAGAGAACTATGACCAAAGATGACGAGGCAGTGGTTGGAAAGAAAAGACACATCGTCTGGAAGTCAACGACTGAAGGTACACCACAAATCACTTACGGCCGCAGGACACGCTCTATTCTGAAGTGTACGGTACGCGCTCCCATCGCAGCTCAGGACGATGTTATCTGTCGCCTGCTGGAGGATGCTTCAGTACCAGGGACCACCACGTATTTGTATGTGGGAAACGCAGCTGTGTGGGACAAGATTGCCAGGCTCTGGGAACAAGAACGCATTGGCATGGACAGAGCTTTTGTCCGATGTACAAGGTTAGGAGAGGTGGTTGCAGAACCTCAAACACAGTTGGATATAATTGTCGCACAACACTAAGGTAAGGCCAACCATCGAGGTGTCAATGAGACGATGGCCGGCCTGAAGCGGAAATACTATTGGAAAGGAATGACGAAGATGGTGCGAGCCGTGGTGGCTCAGTGTGAGGTTTGCAACAGAACAAAGTACGACCGACACCCACCTCAAGCATTACAGTATAAAACGCGTACTCCTCAAAACCCTCTGCTTGTTGTTCAAGTGGATGTGTTCACATGGAAACAGCAGTTGTGGGTAACTATCGTGGACACTTTCAGTAAAGTAGTTATGGCCGTTCCCATTACTAACAAAACCGCGAGCGAGGTTGTCAGGAGTCTTCGGAGTTGGAGCCAAGTGTATGGAACCCCAGAACTCATAATTACGGACGGAGGACGAGAATTTCGTAATGAGGCTGTGAAAACATTACTAAAGCAGTGGGGAACAAAACTGCACATTACCACGCCTGGCCACCCCCAAAGCCACGGGGGAATAGAACGAGTACACAGTACGTTGGGGGAACACTTACGAATAGTTCAAGCAGACAGAGGACTCACCGGTGAAGAAGCTATGGCAGTGGCGGTAACAGCTTACAATCACTCCGTACACAGCGTTACAGGATTTACGCCGTTTGAGATGTTGTTCGGGACGTTGAGGCTCGGGAGAGACGTGCACGAAGCCGCGGGTGAACCAGGCATCGTGACAGCGGTACTCCAACGACGTGCAAATCAAAGGAGAGTCATCAGCGAAGCCAGGGCACGGCTTCAGAGGGAGAAAAGTTGCAGGGTACGTAAACATAATCTCCAGATGAAGGACCCGGACAAACATCTTCAAATCGGAGACGTCGTCTTTCGTAGAATACCAACGAACAGGAATAAACAAGACCTTCGCTATGATGGACCCTACACAGTGATAGCACTACGGGAACACAACCTCGTGACCATCAGATCCCAAGGGGACCCACCCAGACATCGCACGGTACAACTCGAGCAGTTGAAAGTGCCTGTACAATCCTGGACCAGCGCCATAATCATGTAAATATGTATATTATACGTGCTGACAAGTTCTCTGTTTCATTTTTCTACTACTAATTTTTGTATACGAGTATGTATAGTTTTATTTATTTATTTTTTTTCTAAGGAAAGTTTTTGTGTTTGTTTATTATTTTATTTTTGTTTATTGTTTAAGGAGTTTCCGGAAACTAGGGGGGGGGGTTGTTATGGGGAACGAACAGTTAAGATTCTAAATAAACAAGGCTGAGTCTATATAAGACGCAGCCGGATTAAATACAGTTCAGTTGTTATCAATCGTTCGTAGTGTTCACTTGTCCTTGTGTATTACCCTTTTTAAAAACGTTCGTTCTATCGACACAAACGAACAGACAAATATATATATATATATATATATATATATATATATATATATATATATTTGTCTGTTCGCGGCATACGTCAGGGAATAATGGTATGATTTTGATGAAATTTGGTACAAAAATCTTTCGTTTAATTTGAAAGGTCAAGTTCGTTAACCAGCAGAATCCGTCCACTGGAACATGGTTTCTGGAGCGAAATTCACGCGAAAAAATATTTATGCTTACATAATATGCTTGTAAGTACTCGTTTTATAGGCTTCTTGGCCTATGAAAACGAATGAAACCATTTTTAAGGCGATAGCTTTAACCGTTTTCGAGAAAATTGGAAAAATAGTTGTTGAATAACGTTTTTGGTTTGGGTACATAGAATCATGGGATCAGTTGAAACATGTTCTACTTTCATTAAAACTAATATGTTGAAATTTTGGTTACGTTTGGAATTAAGGAAGGGTTAGAATAAAATATTTTATTTATAGACATGAAAAGCTTTGGGAATTTCGTATACTTTCCTTAATATATCGAAAACGGTTGAGAATCTTGGTAAACGGAAGGTTACCATTCAAAAGCTTACTAAATGCTCTACAAAAAAGTCCGACTCGCAGGAACTGCAGCATCTTAGCGCGGTTCCGTTCATGTCCCTAGTGCCATTTGATAAGCTTAGAAAAGAAATAAACTTATTTTTTTTATATATCTCGTGAAAATTGTCAAAATCCTCTCGAACATCTCGAATAAAAGTGATATTAAGGCGTCAGGGACACCGACAGTAGCTAACTTTTACACAGAAGCGGAAATTACAGAATCTGGCTCTCATTCTAAAGCAAAGCTCTATAAATCAATACAAAATATGCTTAATAAAGCCTTTCTAGAGGATACAGAAGCATGGGCATATATGAGGGGGGGGCTGAGGGGGCTGCAGCCCCTCCCGAAATTTTGAATTGGTGATAAAAACTTCTCGTAAAACCCTTAAAAATAAATTAAATAAGATCACTTAGTTCATAAAACATATTTTATTTTACGTGTAATAGCGTTTTAGTTGCCTAAAACTATTCTAAGCTCTAAATATTTAGTATTCCATACCCTGGAAATGGTCTCTGCCCCCCCCCCGAAATTGTTTTTATATACGCCCATGTACAGAAGGATCAAGAAGAAGTACAGAAGATTGAGTAGAATACCCTGCCTAATATAGCCTATATAGAATAATATGCCGAATAAAGCCTATCTAGTAAATACAAAAGGACAAATAAAAGTCTTGACGAATAACAAGTCAAGAAATAAAAACTTTATTTAACAAAATAAAACAAAGTTTAGTTGCCCAACTACAATAGAATAATATACCTAATTAAGTCTATGGAGTAGACACAAATGGACCAAAAACAAGTCTTGTGGAATATTGTTTTTTTTCTAATTAAATACTTTTTATCAATATTTAGTATATAACCTTTGTTGAAAACTATTGATTGCTAATTGATGAATCGGTTTACAACTAAGTAGTCTTTATGAATATTTAGTATATAACCTATGTTTGGATGTGAGTTTTTGGGGTGCTCTCCGCCTAGGCTTTGTATTTGTGTCGGCAGATACCTGGGGTATATTTACAGCTCTTGAGGATTAACTCTTAGCAGGTAAATTTCCTGCGGCCCTCTTGTTTCTACGGGCATTGAACCGCCATATTCCCTCATAGTATCTAACCGTTGTGAAGTTTATTTTTTGGATTTAGGACATATGTAGACTAAATCATAGCAAGAAGTAATCCTCCGTCGTCGGTTCTTAACTATGTAGACTCGCTAATGTTATCCAATCTTAGATACATCGTATTTAAAATCCACAGCAAAAACACGACATTTCATCAGAATCCCCTGCTGAATAAAACTTATATAGAATAATACGCAAAATAAAGCCTATCTAGTGGATAAAAATAGAGGAAAAAAGCCGTTCGTGGTGGTAGAAAATCTTAAAAGTATTTCGCTCAGAAATCTCCGAAATATTGTCACTAATTTTACTTATCCTGTTTTATAGCCAAATAGATTTATATTCTATACTCAATAAGAAAAACCTACTAACAATAAAAAACTATGGGTAACAGATGAAAATAGGGAATACCAAGAATAATTCTAAAGAACGAAACCAGTACTGTAATCTAGATATTCATATGGCATCTTCGAATTCTAACAAACAAAATATTGATTCTAGTTATACGTATCCTGTTTTATTGACAAATACATTTGACTACTATAAGCAATTAAAAACACTAGGGAATATGCAAAAGAACTCGGAGTAGGAGCCTCGACAGTTTCAAGACATTTGAAGGAAATGGACAAATCCAAAACTGACATTTCATACGGTACAGCCTGATATATTTTTAACAATGAATTGTTTTTCTTATTTTAATTAATCTGTTTTATTGTCAAATATATTATCCAACTTTAAGCAATTAAAAAATAACAAGGAATAAAAACAAACAAAAAGAACCGTTCGAATAAACGAAATCAATTACTTCAAAGTTTAAGCACTTATTTCTCCGATTGACATAGCCTAATCAAAACTTTCATTAGTACCTTTTTTTTAGAGCATTTAATAAGCTTTCTAATGGTATTCTTCCGTTTACCAAGATTTTCAACCTTTTTCGAGATATTAAGGAAAGTAAACAAAGTTACTAAAACTTTTTATGTCTGTTAATAAAATATTTTATTCTAACTCTTCCTTAACTCCAAACGTAACCAAAAGTTCAACATATTAGTTTTGATGAAAGTAGAACATGCAGAAAATGTTTCAACTGAATCCCATGATTCTAAGTACCCAAACCAAAAACGGTATTCAAAAAATATTTTTCCAATTTTCTCGAAAACGGTTAAAGCTATCGCCTTGAAAATGGTTTCATTCGTTTTCCTAGCCCAGGAATCATATAAAACAAGTACTTAGAAGCTTATGAACTCAAAAACGTAAGCGTTACGATTTTTTTTGCGCGAATTTCACCCCAAACGCCATCTTCCAGTAGGCGGATTTTGCTGGTTAACGAACTTGACCTTTCAAATTGGACGAAGGATTTTTGTACCAAATTTCATCAAAATCGGACCATTCGTCTTCTATCTAGAGAGCGAACAGACAAATATATATATATATATATATATATATATATATATATATTTATATATATATATATATATATATATATATATATATTTATATATATATATATAAATAAATATATACATATATATATATATATATATATATATATATATATATATATATATATATATATATATATACAAATTTGAACCACCGTTATTTTCGGTCTCTAGGGGCTCTGAAACGCGAAATTTTCTAGTCGGCACTTCCGGATTGTTTCATTGTATCAACCCTATAAGCGGGGTTCCTCCCTATGGGGGAGGGAGGAACCGCGCTAAAAGAACAGTTCGAATAAGCGAAATCAATTACTTTAAAGTTTTAAGCACTTATTTCTCCGATTGACATCGCCTAATCAAAACTTTCATTAGAACCTTTTAGCGCGGTTCCTCCCTCCCCCATAGGGAGGAACCCCGCTTATAGGGTTGATACAATGAAACAATCCGGAAGTGCCGACTAGAAAATTTCGCGTTTCAGAACCCCTAGAGGCCGAAAATAACGGTGGTTCAAATTTGTATATATATATATATGTATATATTTATTTATATATATATATATATATATATATATATATATATATATATATATTTGTCTGTTCGCTCTCTAGCTAGAAGACGAATGGTCCGATTTTGATGAAATTTGGTACAAAAATCCTTCGTCCAATTTGAAAGGTCAAGTTCGTTAACCAGCAAAATCCGCCTACTGGAAGATGGCGTTTGGGGCGAAATTCGCGCAAAAAAAATCGTAACGCTTACGTTTTTGAGTTCATAAGCTTCTAAGTACTCGTTTCATATGATTCCTGGGCTAGGAAAACGAATGAAACCAGTTTCAAGGCGATAGCTTTAACCGTTTTCGAGAAAATTGGAAAAATATTTTTTGAATACCGTTTTTGGTTTGGGTACTTAGAATCATGGGATTCAGTTGAAACATTTTCTGCAAGTTCTACTTTCATCAAAACTAATATGTTGAAATTTTGGTTACGTTTGGAGTTAAGGAAGGGTTAGAATAAAATATTTTATTAACAGACTTAAAAAGTTTTGGTAACTTTGTATATTTTCCTTAATATCTCGAAAAAGGTTGAGAATCTTGGTAAACGAAAGAATACCATTAGAAAGCTTACTAAATGCTCTACAAAAAAGGTTCTGATGAAAGTTTTGTCAATCGGAGAAATAAGTGCTTAAAACATTAAAGTAATTGATTTTGCTTATTCGAACTGTTCTTTTTGTCTGTTTTTATTCCTTGTTATTTGTTAATTGCTTATAGTTGGATAATGTATTTTACAATAAAACAGATTAGGCAAAATAAGAAAAACAATTCATTGTTAGAAATATAGCTTGCCAAGAGAAAAAGATTCGTTGACGTCTTTTGAATATTTTCAATTGCCTTTATGCTGTTGGTTTTTTTTATTTTATTTTGTAATTGATTTTATATGTAGAATTATTACTATAGTAAAAGAACACAGGAATGTGTGAAAATATTTGATATTTTCCAATTCATTGAAACGTATGAAATGAAGTATCGGTAGAAGAGGATTCTAGGGTCTTGCGGACCTGACCCCAGGTATAAACCCTTTGAACAAAGGCCGAGGAAAATATTATCTGTTTCTATTCTATGCTTTTCAAATGAGAATAGGGATATGAACAGGAACCGGGGTCTCCCGTGGTCTAATGGCTAGCGCCTTGGATTCATAAGCGGGAGATGGTGGGTTCGATTCCCAACCTCCGGCAGGAATTTTATCATCCCACGGCTCGCTGGTGAAATTCCTCGCTACACCCTGGATGTCGGCGCTAATGACCTAGATGTAGATGTGCCGTAAAAAAAAAAAAAAAAAAAAAAAAAAAAAAAAAAAAAAAAAAAAAAAAAAAAAAAAAAAAAAAAAAAAAAAAAAAAACTGGAACCGCGCTAAGATGACGCAGTTCCTGCGAGTCGGACTTTTTTGTAGAGCATTTAGTAAGCTTTCTAATGGTATTCTTCCGTTTCCCAAGATTTTCAACCTTTTTCGAGATATTAAGGAAAGTATACAAAGTTACCAAAACTTTTTTATGTCTGTTAATAAAATATTTTATTCTAACCCTTCCTTAACTCCAAACGCAACCAAAATTTCAACATATTAGTTTTAATGAATGTAGAACATGCAGTAAATGTTTCAACTGAATCCCATGATTCTAAGCACCCAAACCAAAAACGGCATTCAAAAATTATTTTTTCAGTTTTCAGAAAATGGTTCAAGCTATCGCCTTGAAAATGGTTCCATTCGTTTTCCTAGCCCAAGAAGCCTATAAAACGAGTACTTACAAGCTTATGAACTCAAAAACGTAAGCGTTACGATTTTTTTTGCGCGAATTTCGCCCCAAACGCCATCTTCCAGTGGGCGGATTTTGCTGGTTAACGAACTTGACCTTTCAAATTGGACATTTAAGTTTTAACACTCACGAACTTCGAAAAAAACTTTATTGGTAAACAGAATACAGAATATAGATGTTTATGATAAGGCTATTACAACGGTACTGAGCTGGAGAGGAAAGGAGTGGGGATTATATAGAGGTTTGCTGGAAGAAGACTCCTGGTGCTGACTCGGCGGTGTCTGGTGCTTTAAGTCCTCCCTCCTGAAGATTCGAAGTCCTCTGAGAATTTTATGATGGTAGTTTCCAAGGGCTGTAGTAACTTGAAGACATATTAGGGTTGAAGGTCTGAAGTGGAATTCCTGGTGAAGGTTGTAAGTGTGAAGAAGGCGATGCATGAGGTGACGATGGCAGACACTTTGACTTACAATGGTTTTTAAGCAGTGAAATTAAGTTAAATACTAGAAGATAAACAGTTATGGCATAAAAGAATACATGGGTGATATTAGCATTAACATAATTAATTGTTTCTAAGTCTTCGAAAGTTTGTTTGTCAAGTTTAGGTAGTTATAGATTAGTAAAGCTTATGTTAAACATTTCAATATTATTAGGCTTATGGTTTAGAAGTAATATTTCAGAATCTATAGTATAAGTTGTTGGTTTTGGGTGTTCTAATAGTGATTCATTACTACTTAAGCTAATGAGAGCTGAAGAGGGTAGAAATACAGGATTAGAGATATTGGATATGTGTACAATATTAGTCTTATAACTAAGATACAAATCAATTTCATCAACATATTTAATAAAAGGAGAAGCATTGACTGTAGTAGTAGTACAATTAGTAGATTGTCCTAAGAAAAGGTTATATATAGAGGTATTATTTACTAAACGAACCTTATCACAAAAATAATTACTAACAATATATTTACATTGTCCAACATACATGTTTGTTTCATTCCTTAAAATTAGTTTATATGGAGTTAATGTTGTTATGACTGTCTTGTCCTGTATTGCGGGGACTTGTAGAAAGTAGAAGGTAGTAAAGACCTCAGATTTTAATGGAAGAGAGATAAAGAGATGTAGAAGACCTCCTTTAGTGAAACATGTTAATTTACTGGTAAGCCATAGGATTTCTTTGTCTAGAGAGACTAAGGTTACGTTGTTGATGCTTGTGAGATTGAGTTCGGCCATTATTGAAGAGTGAGTAACTCCCAATTTGCAAAATTCGAGGGTATTTTCAATATCAGTGAGTCGTATGTAAAGGTAGTTTATGGTGCTGTAAATTTCGTTAAGGTGTATACGTTTCTCGTCTATGTCAATGTAGTTAATAACTTGTGCTGTTTGTTCGTTATTCTTGTTGAGTATGTTTATATCATGTTGCATGGTCATAATTAAGTCGTTGTTGGATTGGGCTTGATGTTGGATGTTATGTTCGATATGATATTCGTTCCTTTCCAATTCTTGTAGTATCTTGTCATAACGTTCTTTGTCTGCAGCGTCTAAGTTACCGGTAAGCCAATTTATTGCCGATCCAAGCCCATTGATTATACCGCGCTTGGTCCTAGGTCGGTTGTCGATGTTGAAAAGCAGTCTAATTTTATCTTTCGTAAATTGGAGTAAGTGCTGAGTAGTATTATACAGGTCGAATTCATGAAATTTTGGTAACGAGGAGTTCTTTGTAGAGGTTATTGTAGTCAAAGTAATATGTCATGGTGTAGTAGTTTCGTAATAAATAAGAGTCAGGTAGTTTGACAGATATCACTCCTGGTGAGCTGCTAACGTCAGTCACGTGGTATTGGTGTGTCAATGTTAGCGTCGTGCATAGAGACATGATCCGCATTAGTGTCGACATCTGTAACAGAAATGATACGGTTTGTTCCAATGGGTTGTGTCAGGTATTGTTTACGTGCCCTTTGTAGGTTATCTGTATGAACAATAATGTCTTTTTTTCCATCTTGCATACGCATTACAGGTTTGTATGGGTTTTGACCTTTAGTTCGTGTCTGTACTTTGGCGTACGTTGTGTGAGGGATGACGGGGTCTTCTCTGTTAACGTTGAGTTTGTCTGTTCTGTCTTGTTTTTCACTAATTATTTTGTTCCTAATACAGGAGTGTAGTAATTTAATTTTGTTATGGTATTGCTCTACCAATTTTTCTTTAAGTTCTACTTGAATATCTTTAGGGGAAAGGTTATTAAGGCCAAAGGTTATCTCATTTGGGGTGAGTTTAAGATATTGATTTAAACTGTTATTAAACGCTATAGTAGCTGATCGTACTCTTTGTTTTAGTGTGTCCGTAGGAAATTGTTCTTTGACAGTCCTTAATATTTCAATAAGAGTAGAATGAGTCCTATTAAGAAGGCCAAGAGAATTAGGGTGATTAGGGGTGACGTATATTGGTTCGATGCCCTGTGATTCCAAAAGGTTTTGGATGAGACCGTTTTTCAATTCCCGACCATTATCCATTTTCATTCTTTCTGGAGCAGGAAATGTATCCAAGTATTTAATGATGATTTCCGCGATTTTCGTACCGTTCAGTGTGCCAGTGGTTTTAGCAAAGAGTCGTTTAGAAAATGTGTCGACAATCGTAATAATATATTTCCGTTCGAAGTGTAAAGTGTCAATCATTACTTCCTCAAAAGGTTTGTCAGGTGTAGGAGTCAAGCAGTATTTAGTTTTGATGGGTCTACGGTCATATTTTGTTTTTCGGCATGTGTCGCATTTATTTATGTATGTCATGATGTGATCCTTCATCCGAGGGAAGTAATAGTGTCGTTTTAGTTTGGTGTATGTTTCTAGTCCACCTCGATGACAGGTTTTACCTACATGATATTGGTCAATAAGCTCTTTTTGTTCGTCTGTTGTTTCGATGTCTAAACTTTTCTTTTTGTAGCGTTTGATTTTAACTGATGGGTAGGAATCTTGTATAATTTTGGATATAGCGTTAAAAATACCTTCGTAATCGTCACGTACAGTTTCAATGTTAGGTTCACAGAAAAGTCCGTACGTCGTATTAGGTTTCAGGATTTCCAGTAGGGATTCTTCAAGGTCCTGTTTCCATGGATACGCGGTGGTTAGGCAATACCGAAATTTGTTAAATGGGCGAGCTACATCTACTTGTCTGTCTCCCCGTTGTATAAAGATTTGATATTTTTCAATATTTACTGGTTTATCCTCGTCGACTATCCAAACTTGTTGGTTTGAGGATTCCTGACTATGAACTGTTGCGAGGTCTGTATCGTGTGTGTCAGCAATATTGTTGGTACGAAGTGCGTTGTCCAAGTCCTCGATGAGAGATTCATAATTAGAAGTCGTCTCGATTTGCATAGCTTCCTCGAGGACTCTGTCTAATTCTAAGTCTGGGTCAATCTCGTTAGTCGCTAGGAGTAAAGTGTTGTCGTTTGTTTGTGGAATTCTTGATAAAGCATCGGCTACGTAGTTAGTTTTCCCTTCGATGTGTTTAATGTTAAATTCAAAATCGGCTAGTTGAAAAATCCACTTCATCAGTCTAGTATTTGCGTTTTTCATTGTGAAAATCCAGGTAAGTGGTTTATGGTCCGTGTGTAGCGTGAAGTGTTTGCCGTAAAGGTAGGGTTTGAAGTGAGTACATGCCCATACGACTGCAAGTAGCTCTTTTTCTATGGTGGAATATCTCTGTTCAGTCATAGTTAATGTCCGGGATGCTCTGCCGTCCATTACTTGTGAAAGTACAGCACCCACAGCCGCGTTACTAGGTGAAGGTCGTCAGTGGTGAGGGTGAATGGGAGATTCCAGTCCGGAAACTGCAGAATTGGCGCGTTTGTCATCAAATCCTTTAGTTGCTGAACAGAGGAAGTGTAGGTACTAGGATCAATGGTGGAGTCGTTACGTAAGGCAGAAGTTAAAGGTTTAGTTATATGGGCGTAATTTTGAATAAATCGTCTGTAGTAACCAGTAAGTCCTAGGAATTGTCTGATTTCTTTGTCATTTTTAGGAAAGGGGAAGTTAAGGATTGCTGAAATTTTGTCAGGGTTGGGTCGAAGGCCGGCCGATGATACGATGTGACCTAAAAATGGTAGTTCCGATCTTATAAATTCAGTCTTATCAAGTTGTATAGTGAGAGAGTGTTGTTCTAGTCGTTTAAAAACCTGTTCTAGATGGAGGAAATGTTCCTCTAGGGAGTTAGAATAAATGATTATGTCGTCAACATAGACAAGTGCATTAGGGAGGTTAGCTATCATGGAATTCATAGCACGTTGAAAGGTCGGAGGGGCGTTTGAGAGACCAAACGGGAGACGTAGCCATTCGAAATGATTATGTCGTCAACATAGACAAGTGCGTTGGAGAGGTTAGCTATCATGGAATTCATAGCACATTGAAAGGTCGGAGGGGCGTTTGAGAGACCAAACGGGAGACGTAGCCATTCGAAATGATTATGTCGTCAACATAGACAAGTGCGTTAGGGAGGTTAGCTATCATGGAATTCATAGCACGTTGAAAGGTCGGAGGGGCGTTTGAGAGACCAAACGGGAGACGTAGCCATTCGAAATGATTATGTCGTCAACATAGACAAGTGCGTTAGGGAGGTTAGCTATCATGGAATTCATAGCACGTTGAAAGGTCGGAGGGGCGTTTGAGAGACCAAACGGGAGACGTAGCCATTCGAAATGATTATGTCGTCAACATAGACAAGTGCGTTAGGGAGGTTAGCTATCATGGAATTCATAGCACGTTGAAAGGTCGGAGGGGCGTTTGAGAGACCAAACGGGAGACGTAGCCATTCGAAATGATTATGTCGTCAACATAGACAAGTGCGTTAGGGAGGTTAGCTATCATGGAATTCATAGCACGTTGAAAGGTCGGAGGGGCGTTTGAGAGACCAAACGGGAGACGTAGCCATTCGAAATGATTATGTCGTCAACATAGACAAGTGCGTTAGGGAGGTTAGCTATCATGGAATTCATAGCACGTTGAAAGGTCGGAGGGGCGTTTGAGAGACCAAACGGGAGACGTAGCCATTCGAAATGATTATGTCGTCAACATAGACAAGTGCGTTGGGGAGGTTAGCTATCATGGAATTCATAGCACGTTGAAAGGTCGGAGGGGCGTTTGAGAGACCAAACGGGAGACGTAGCCATTCGAAATGATTATGTCGTCAACATAGACAATTGCGTTGGGGAGGTTAGCTATCATGGAATTCATAGCACGTTGAAAGGTCGGAGGGGCGTTTGAGAGACCAAACGGGAGACGTAGCCATTCGAAATGATTATGTCGTCAACATAGACAAGTGCGTTGGGGAGGTTAGCTATCATGGAATTCATAGCACGTTGAAAGGTCGGAGGGGCGTTTGAGAGACCAAACGGGAGACGTAGCCATTCGAAATGATTATGTCGTCAACATAGACAAGTGCGTTGGGGAGGTTAGCTATCATGGAATTCATAGCACGTTGAAAGGTCGGAGGGGCGTTTGAGAGACCAAACGGGAGACGTAGCCATTCGAAATGATTATGTCGTCAACATAGACAAGTGCGTTGGGGAGGTTAGCTATCATGGAATTCATAGCACGTTGAAAGGTCGGAGGGGCGTTTGAGAGACCAAACGGGAGACGTAGCCATTCGAAATGATTATGTCGTCAACATAGACAAGTGCGTTGGGGAGGTTAGCTATCATGGAATTCATAGCACGTTGAAAGGTCGGAGGGGCGTTTGAGAGACCAAACGGGAGACGTAGCCATTCGAAATGATTATGTCGTCAACATAGACAAGTGCGTTGGAGAGGTTAGCTATCATGGAATTCATAGCACGTTGAAAGGTCGGAGGGGCGTTTGAGAGACCAAACGGGAGACGTAGCCATTCGAAATGATTATGTCGTCAACATAGACAAGTGCGTTGGAGAGGTTAGCTATCATGGAATTCATAGCACGTTGAAAGGTCGGAGGGGCGTTTGAGAGACCAAACGGGAGACGTAGCCATTCGAAATGATTATGTCGTCAACATAGACAAGTGCGTTAGGGAGGTTAGCTATCATGGAATTCATAGCACGTTGAAAGGTCGGAGGGGCGTTTGAGAGACCAAACGGGAGACGTAGCCATTCGAAATGATTATGTCGTCAACATAGACAAGTGCGTTGGAGAGGTTAGCTATCATGGAATTCATAGCACGTTGAAAGGTCGGAGGGGCGTTTGAGAGACCAAACGGGAGACGTAGCCATTCGAAATGATTATGTCGTCAACATAGACAAGTGCGTTAGGGAGGTTAGCTATCATGGAATTCATAGCACGTTGAAAGGTCGGAGGGGCGTTTGAGAGACCAAACGGGAGACGTAGCCATTCGAAATGATTATGTCGTCAACATAGACAAGTGCGTTGGAGAGGTTAGCTATCATGGAATTCATAGCACGTTGAAAGGTCGGAGGGGCGTTTGAGAGACCAAACGGGAGACGTAGCCATTCGAAATGACCGAATTCGGTGGAAAAACCCGTTTTAGGAATAGATTCCTCGTCCATTTCGATCTGGTGAAAACCAGAAGCCAGATCAATTGTGGAGAATATCTTGGCTCCTTGCAACTTGTTTAGTAAATCTTCAATGTTGGGAAGAGGGAATTTATCTGGAATAGTTTCTTGATTCGGTAATGAACAACCATTCTGACTTTGCGTTTTCCACTAGCGTCGAGTTTCTTTGGACCAATCCAGATAGGGGAGTTGTAAGGAGAATTGCTTTCCCGTATAATCTTAGAGTTTAATAAATTTTGAATTTCATTTTCTACGTCTTTTTTAAAATGGTTGGGATATCTGTAGTTACGCGTATAAATTGGTTTGTCCGTTTTTAGTTTAATTGTATGTTTAAGTAGGTTTGTGGAAGGAAGTGGTCCATTTTCTGCCTTTAGTATTTTTGAGTATTTTGCCAGTAAGGCAGCTAAGCGGTCTGTAACGTCATTATTGAGGTGGTCTCGCCTAATTAATTTTTTTGTTTCAGTTAAATTTTTATGTTGATTTTCTCTGGGATTATCAGTAAGTGCGGTTATTATTTTATTATTTCTTATAATAACTTTGCCGTTAAGGAAGTTAATTTCTTCTGTATCGCAGTGTATTTGACAATGTAGCTTTTTCATAGTTTCGAAGCCTATTAAAAAATCATATTTTTCACTAAATGGAAATATAAAAAATTTAATAAAAAAAGAAGAGTTCAAACCCAAATATGGAGCCAGGTCCAGTTCGATTGACTGCGTACCTTTTTCGCGTCCCGTTGGTGTTTTTACGTAAAAGTCTTCCGAGTTAGTTTGAGTTCCCTCGGGTAAGGAACGTGGTGAGATATAGTTTTTTGTAGACCCTGTGTCCAGTAGCCAGGTTGTGTCCTTTTAGCGCGGTTCCTCCCTCCCCATAGGGAGGAACCCCGCTTATAAGGTTGATACAATGAAACAATCCGGAAGTGCCGACTAGAAAATTTCGCGTTTCAGAACCCCTAGAGACCGAAAATAACGGTGGTTCAAATTTGTATATATATATATATATATATATATATATATATATATATGTATATATTTATATATATATATATATATATATATATATATATATATATATATTTGTCTGTTCGCGGATTTCTGGCTTCCCTGATGGTCCGATTTTGATGAAATTTGGTACAAAAATCGTTCGTCTAATTTGAAAGGTCAAGTTCGTTAACCAGCAAAATCCGCCGACGTGAAGATGGCGTTTCGGGCAAAATTCGCGCTAAAAAAATCGTAACGCTTACGTTTTTGAGTTCATTAGCTTATAAGTACTCGTTTTATATGCTTCTTGGGCTAGGAAAACGAATGAAACATTTTCTGCATGTTTTACTATCATTAAAACTAATATGTTGAAATTTTGGTTACGTTTGGAGTTAAGGAAGGGTTAGAATAAAATATTTTATTAATAGACATAAAATGTTTTGGTAACTTTGTATACTTTCCTTAATATCTCGAGAAAGGTTGAGAATTTTGTGAAACGGAAGAACACCATTAGAAAGCTTCCTAAATGCTCTACAAAAAAGGTTCTAATGAAAGTTTTGATTAGGCGATGTCAATCGGAGAAATAAGTGCTTAAAACGTTAAAGTAATTGATTTTGCTTATTCGAGCTGTTCTTTTTGTCTGTTTTTATTCCTTGTTATTTTTTAATTGCTTATAGTTGGATAATGTATTTTACAATAAAACAGATTAGGCAAAATAAGAAAAACAATTCATTGTTAGAAATATAGCTTGCCAAGAGAAAGAGATTCGTTGACGTCTTTTGAATATTTTCAATTGCCTTGCTGTTGGTTTTTTCTATTTTATTTTTTAATTGATTTTATTTGTAGAATTATTACTATAGTAAAAGAACACAGGAATATGTGAAACATTTTGATATTTTCCAATTCATTGAAACGTATGGAATGAAGTATCGGTAGAAGAGGATTCTAGAGTCTGGCGGACCCGAGCAGGTAATGCCATAAAACCCTTTGAACAAAGGCCGAGGAAAATACGATCTGTTTCTACTCTAAGCTTTTCATATGACAATAGGGATATGAACAGGAACCGGAGTCTCCCGTGGTCTAATGGCTAGTACCTTGGATTCATAAGCGGGAGATGGTGGGTTCGATTCCCAACCTCCGGCAGGAATTTTATCATCTCACGGCTCGCTGGTAAAATTCCTCGCTGCACCCTGGATGTCGGCGCTAATGACCTAGATGTAGATGCGCCGTAAAGAAAAAAAAAAAAAACTATGAAGAGGAACCGCGCTAAGATGATGCAGTTCCTGCGAGTCGGACTTTATTTATCTGTGAAATGTGGGAGGTTTTCCGTCAGTGTTAGGGTATATTCGGGGCTGGTGGTTTGTCCCCGAGTTCTAAAAAATGCTGAAATTTGTCTGTAAGTGTAGATAGTTGGGTCTCTAGACGTGTGAGTCTGTCATCATCGTCTATGTGGTTTACCGGTTGTGTATTTGAGCGAACGGTTCTCATCGATACCGTGTTTTGTGATTCGTGGCGAGGGGGAGTATTTCGAAAAAAATCGTCCTGCTTACGTCTGTCCCAGTCCTGAGTATGTGGTTTGAGTGAATGATGTGGCATTGTATGTTTCGGTCTGTCACATTGTGGTTGTTTCCACTGATAAACACTGGGCTTGGAATCAGACTGTTGATGTCCTTCCGGATAACTGTCATACTGGTGTCGGGGATAAGTGTCAAATTTATTTCGAGAGTCCTCAAGATATGAGTCATATGGTTGTCTAGGATAACTGTCAAATTTCTTTCTTGAATGATCAAAGTAGCCGTCAGGATGGCGTCGTGATTTATGATCCTGTCTTGGAAACTGTCTCGTGTGCCGTCGTGGTCTATATTGGTATTCCGAATCTGTGTGAACATTATATAATCTATCCAAAATGTGCGATGCCTCATTCTGGATTGCATTACGGATATCATCCAACGAGTCTAGTTTTAATTGTTTTAAGAAATCGCATAAATTGGGATGTAGGTGGGATGTGATATGATAGTTGATCTCGGTATCTTTGAATTTAATATAGTTTTCCTGATTGATTTCGTTGTCCATTTTGACCCGTGAGAATATGAGGGCACGTATTTTCGCAATACGGTCTATAAAATGTAAGGGATGTTCTCTATAATAAGGTTTGGTGTTAAACAATTGGGTCGATAGCTGTTCAATTGTGCGTGAGTCTTTGAATTTTTGTTGTAAATAGTCTATTAGGTGTGTAACTGTAGTGAATTTATTGGTAAGAAGGCAATGACGTGCGTTACCAGTGAGCTTGCTTTTTACAAAGGTTAGAAGTCGCGCATGATTTTGGTCTTTAAAGGTATTACTTGCATGACATACAGCATTAAGAACTTCAAGTACAGCATCAAATATATGAGGTCTTCGGGATTACCATCATATGTAGGAATATGGTGGTAATCCTCTTTGGTCATTGAGTAAGCAGTCATGATTGTTGGAATGTCTACGGGGTTGTCAATTGGATCGTCAACGTTAATTTGTCGGTGTTGGGCAAGTCGATCTTGTAAACTATGAATTGACATTGATTATAAGTAGGTGGTATATATATAAACAAAAAAAGTTAAAAATAGTGTCAAAGTGCCTGATTTTCTGTACCTCAAGACCTTTTCCGAAGTCCTCCTGTGGTGGCTTATGATGAGGGTTGAGTTCCGCTTGATAAGTATTGATATACTCCTGCTGAAGTGTGAAGTCCCTGGATACTTCTAAGTTGAAGCGGCGGCAGTCTACTTAGCTGGGCTTGTAGCTTCTACTTGAACTTCGCAGTGCGGCTTCACTGTTCGGGCGCCATTTAAGTTTTAACACTCACGAACTTCGAAAAAAACTTTATTGGTAAACAGAATACAGAATATAGATGTTTATGATAAGGCTATTACAACGGTACTGAGCTGGAGAGGAAAGGAGTGGGGATTATATAGAGGTTTGCTGGAAGAAGACTCCTGGTGCTGACTCGGCGGTGTCTGGTGCTTTAAGTGACGAAAGATTTTTGTACCAAATTTCATCAAAATCGGACCATTAGGGAGGCCAGAAATCCGCGAACAGACAAATATATATATATATATATTTATATATATATATAAATAAATATATATATATATATATATATATATATATATATATATATATATATATATATATATATATATACAAATTTGAACCACCGTTATTTTCGGTCTCTAGGGGTTCTGAAACGCGAAATTTTCTAGTCGGCACATCCGGATCGTTTCATTGTATCAACCTTATAAGCGGGGTTCCTCCATATGGGGGAGGGAGGAACCGCGCTAAAAGGTCCTGAAGAAAGTTTTGATTAGGCGATGTCAATCGGAGAAATAAGTGCTTAAACTTTGAAATAATTGATTTCGTTTATTCGAACGGTTCTTTTTGTCTGTTTTTATTCCTTGTTATTTTTTAATTGCTTATAGTTGGATAATGTATTTGACAATAAAACAGATTAAGTAAAATAAGAAGAACAATTCATTTTTAGAAATATAGCTTTCAAAGAGAGATTCGAAGGCTTTCCAACTGCCTCAGTAAGGGGGCCTTTCTGGGGTTGGCCGACCCATTCAGGTAAGATCATAAAACCTTTTCAAGAAAAGTCGAACCAAAGTAATAACTGTTTCTATTTTAATCTTTTCAAATTAGACTAGGGATAAGAGCCGAACCGCGCTATGATGACGCAGTTCCTGCGAGTCGGACTTTTTTTTAAAATATTTTCTCCCCATGCTTTTGAACTTTCATCCCGTACATTATTCAAATTGAACCCATAATATCCCCTGTAGTTGGGATATCACTTCAATATATATATATATATATATATATATATATATATATATATATATATATATATATATATATATATATAAATCTATTGTATGAGAACTTCATTACATGTATGGAGGAATGTATGACCACAGCAGGGCTAATGTTTCATGAAAAAATACTGAAGAACTCTCAACACAAGGGGCTAAGCAACCATGGTTTGATCAGGACTGTAGAAAGTCCATGAGGGAGCTAGGACAAAAGTATAGGGCTATGACTAGATTTAATTTTTCTAATGATAAAACAGAGGAATATATTCATTCCAGAAATTTATACAGGAAATTAATATGACAAAAGAAAATTGAACTCCGATTACTCACACTAAATAGTCTCAGAGAGGTTAGAAATTGCAAACAGTTTTGGACTACTATAAATTCTCTGAATCCATATAAAAGCCAATTTAACGAAATAGGAATAGAAGAATGGAGCAAATTTTATATATCACACTATGGCAAAAAAACTATCTATGAAAATCAATTTTCATCCATATCTTGAAAGTAACATAACACTAGAGGAGTTACAATATTGCATATGGTATAAGAATCAAAAGGCTCCTGGCTTCGACAATATTATATACGAAACCTTCAAAAGTCTCACTCCATTAGCATTATCTTCTCAACCTATTTAATATAGTGATGGAGAGTGAGAGACTCCCTCTGCAGTGGTCTAAATCAAAACTACATTAACTCTTCAAGAAAGGAGACAGGAAAGATACGGATAATTACAGAGGAATATCCCTCTTAAATACAATCCTCAAGTTATTTACCAGTATTCTGGCAAGGAGGATTATTCAGTGGGCCGAATCTAAAAGGCCTATACCTGAAGAACAATCAGGGTTTAGGAGTGGTAGAGGATGCACAGACCACATTTTCACATTAATCTCTCTGTGTATCATCTGAACATTTTATCCAGAAGCCCTCTGTTGCCATGGGAAAAGTATTGGAGATTTCGCGAAAAGGCAGAAAAGATTCATGGGAGACAAAAATAGCTCTTTTCGATTCTATGGTCTTCAACCCTTCTCTACTCCTCTGAAATATGGAGCTTGAGATACCTGGATGCTATTGAAGTGATGCAGCTAAAGTTCCTGAAGCAACTATTTAGGTAGCCAAGGAACACTGCCAACTACATTGTACGTCTCGAGACAGGCAGAAACACCTTGAGTGTCAGGGTTATGAAGAGAGTTATAAATTACTGGTATAAATTGGCGCTTATGCCTGAAGAGAGGTTACCAAGACTCTGCTTCAACAAGCTAATTTCGCTGGATACAATGAATCCTGATATAAACTTTAATTGGGTCACACAAGTCAGAACAATAGCTGCTCACTATGGCTGTAAAGAAGAATTTGATGTCCATTTTGACAGTATACTCAACTGGACTATTAAAATATAGCGATGAAATAATGGAAAAAATAAAAAATCACAATTTTGGACTTCGTAACTTTGTTTGGGCTGGATAGGAGGTGAACATATCAAAAATCCTCGCCCTTAGCCTTTGTACCGGGGGGAGGGGGGTTTAGAAGGTCCTATTTTTCGGGTTTTTACTTATATCTCGGAAACCCTGCGTCCTAGCGACATGACCATTTTATAACAAATGAAAGCTGATTAAATTTCCTACAAGTTCTATTCAATAATGATTTTCGAGATATCTTTAGTTTTCGAAATATCCGCTCTTGAATGTCTGTCATTTTGGTGAAAAAACACACTTTTTCCTATTCTCGACCGGATATCTCTTCAACGACGAACCCAAATATAATAATAATAATAAATGCCATTTATAGGATTGTAGAGCATTCCATTCCCTTCAAGAATATATATAACATTACTATTTTATGTATTTTCATTCAACTGTGAAAACAGTTTTAGTGTTCATCGTGATATCTGGCAACAACTGTCGACCAAAGAACCTTTCAATTTCTCACCATTTCCAGACAATGTATTGTCCAAAATATACTCCATTATGTAAATATAGTGAGTACTGGACGTATAAATAGCACAAAATATATAATTTTGGGCCCGCTGACCAGTTATTCACACTCAATTTGATAAGATCTTGTCCATTATATTGGCAATGGTTTTGCAAAGACCATGTGAGTGCGTATAGAACGTTTGAAAGAAAATACATCAAATAGTAAAGTGGGACAGGGTGTCCCAAATAAGACGGCTCAAACTAATTTTGCGGCCAAACGGTTGGTCTGAGAAAAAAATGGCAGAGGCAGAAGTTGTAGGGCTTGACCTAAGCTTTCTAAATATGTCGATTATTCAACATATTGACTGCGCATGTGTACTCGGCGCTAGATGAAATGTTGGGGTTAGGAGAAGCCTAGGGGGCTATTATTATGCACATAATTTTAAAGGGAATTAAAAAAAGTCCGACTCGCCGGAACTGCATCATCTTAGCGCGGTTCCGTTCTTATCTCTAGTCTAATTTGGAAAGATTAAAATATTTATTTATTGATAAGGCTTCGCAACTTTGGCGAATCGCCTGAAGATTAAAATAGAAGCAGTTATTATTTTGGTTCCCAATATTATTAATGAATCAATATTATTAATGAAAGTTCCCAAAATTTACATTATTTCTAGCAACAGAAAATTGGTCACATTTTTCATATCCTGTTTTATACACAAAATTTTCCCAACATAAGAAATTACAAAAATAAAAAGCAATAAAAAACAAAGGGAAAGAGACAAAAATTACAAAAAGAACGACAAAAACCCGTTCATAAGAACAAAACAGACGTATTTGATGTTTTAAGCACTTATTTCTCCGATTGACATAACCTAATCAAAAATAGTTTTAGAATCATTTTTGTAGAGAATTTAGTAAGCTTTCAAATAGTTTCTATCCACTTACCACGATTTCCCAGCCGTGTTCGAGATATTAATGAAAGTATTCGAAGTTCCCAAAACTTTTCATGTCTGTTCATAAAATATTTTATTCTAACCCTTCCTTAACTCCAAACGTAACATAACTTTCAACATATTAGTTTTAATGAAAGTAGAACATGCAGATAATGTTTCAACTGAATCCCGTGATTCTAAGTACCCAAACCAAAAACGGTATTCAAAAACTATTTTTCCAATTTTCTCGAAAACGGTTAAAGCTATCGCCTTGAAAATGGTTTCATTCGTTTTCCTAGCCCAAGAAGCCTATAAAAGTCCGTCTCGCAGGACTGCATCATCTTAGCGCGGTTCAGTTCATATCCCTAGTCTAATTTGGAAAGATTAAAATAGAAGCAGTTATTATTTTGGTTCCACCAGTCTTTTTTTTTAAATTAATTATTATGATGGCGTGTTAACCCTTAAGGTCACTAACGCCATTCCTGTGAGTAGTAAAGTCTTGAAAGGTCATGATATACAATCTTACCTGGAAGGGTCCGCTACACTAGAAACAGACCCGCTAGTGAGAAGGTCTTGGAATCTTGGAAATCTATATTTCTAACAATAAATTGTTTTTGTTATTTTACTTAACCAGTTTTATTGTCAAATACATTATCCAACTATAAGCAATTAAAAAATAACAAGAAATAAAACAGACAAAAAGAACCATTGGAATAAACTAAATCAATTTATTTAAAGCTTTAAGCACTTTTTTCTCCGATTGACATCGCCTAATTAAAACTTTCTTCAGAACCTTTTTTGTAGAGCATTTAGTAAGCTTCCGAATGGTAATCTTCCGCTTCACAAGATTGTCAACGGTTTTCGAGATACTAACGAAATTATACAAAGTTACCAAAACTTTTTTTGTCTGTTAATAAAATATTTTATTCTAACCCTTCCTTTACTCTAAACGTAACAAAAATTTCAACATATTAGTGTTGATGAAACTCCAACATGCAGAAAATGTTTCAACTGTATCCCATAATTCTAAGTACCAAAATCAAAGACAAAGAACCCTCCCTAGGAAGGACGCTAGGCAGTTGAAAAGCTATATATCTTGGAAATCCATATCTCTAACATTAAATTGTTTTTCTTATTTTTCTTAACCTGTTTTATTTTCAAATACATTATCCAACAATAAGCAATTAAAAAATAACAAGGAATAAAAAACAGACAAAACGAACAGTTCGAATAAGCGAAATCAATTACTTTAAAGTTTTAAGCTCTTATTTCTCCGATTGACATCGCCTAATCAAAACTTTCATAACAACCTTTTTTTTAGAGCATTTAATAAGCTTTCTAATGGTATTCTTCCGTTTACCAAGATTCTCAACCTTTTTCGAGATATTAATGAAAGTAAACAAAGTTACTAAAACTTTTTATGTCCGTTAATAAAATATTTTATGCTAACCCTTCCTTAACTCCAAACGTAACCAAAATTTCAACATATTAGTTTTGATGAAAGTAGAACATGCAGAAAATGTTTCAACTGAATCCCATGATTCTAAGTACCCAAACCAAAAACGGTATTCAAAAAATATTTTTCCAATTTTCTCGAAAACGGTTAAAGCTATCGCCTTGAAAATGGTTTCATTCGTTTTCCTAGCCCAGGAATCATATAAAACGAGTACTTAGAAGCTTTTGAACTCAAAAACGTAAGCGTTACGATTTTTTTTGCGCGAATTTCGCCCCAAACGCCATCTTCCAGTAGGCGGATTTTGCTGGTTAACACGAACTTGGCCTTTCGAATTGGACGAAGGATTTTTGTACCAAATTTCATCAAAATCGGACCATTCGTCTTCTATCTAGAGAGCGAACAGGCAAATATATATATATATATATATATATATATATATATATATATATATATATATATATACATATATATATATATATATATATATATATATATATATATACAAACAAATTTGAACCACCGTTATTTTCGGTCTCTAGGGGTTCTGAAACGCGAAATTTTCTAGTCGGCACTTCCGGATTGTTTCATTGTATCAACCCTATAAGCGGGGTTCCTCCCTATGGGGGAGGGAGGAACCCCGCTAAAAGTGTACTTACAAGCTTATGTTTGTTTTTGTTTTTGTTTTTATTTTACGGCGCATCTACAACTTGGCCATTAGCGCCGCTTACAAGCTTATGAACTCAAAAACGTAAGCGTTAAGATTTTTTCTGCGCGAATTTCGCCCCAAACGCCATCTTCCAGTGGGCGGATTTTGCTGGTTAACGAACTTGACCTTTCAAATTGGACGACTGATTTTTGTACCAAATTTCATCAAAATCGGTCCATCAGGGAAGCCAGAAATGAGCGAACAGACAAATATATATATATATATATATATATATATATATATATATATACATATATATATATATATAAATATATACATATATATATATATATATATATATACATATATATATATATACAAATTTGAACCACCGTTATTTTCGGTCTCTAGGGGTTCTGAAACGCGAAATTTTCTTGTCGGCACTTCCGGATTGTTTCATTGTATCAACCTTATAAGCGGGGTTCCTCCCTATGGGGGAGGGAGGAACCGCGCTAAAACAAACCCTTTGCTGCAAACCGCACTTCGATATCTTTAAAATCAAATTAGTTTCGTGAGATTCAAATTTTATTGATTTAATTTAAAACGATTTTTTGGAAGCACTTACAGAGGTCGGTTATGAATGTGAGATACATGACTTTGTGGTATTTTTTCTACCACATCTAATCTAAATCTGATCATTCATGTTGTCTATCTAATCCTTTGGATCCGATATTCCTTATTGGATTATGGTTCATTATTTTGCTTTTGTTCATTAATTGGGTAATATTCGCTGAAGAAACCAGGACATCATCTTGGACCTTGTTAGGAGAAATCCCCACATCAGTGTTCGGGATATTGCCAGAGAAACACGGATTTCAAAAAGAAAATATGAAATCCGTGTTTCTCTGGCAATATCCCGAACACTGATGTGGGGATTTCTCCTAACAAGGTCCAAGATGATGTCCTGGTCTCTTCAACGATGTCTTCTGGTGAAAGAGAAACCACTAGGAGCGCTGAACACGGGCGCTGTGTTTAGGTCCTCTGTCGTTATGATAGTGGGATTTCCTCTTTTAACGATTAGAAGTAGACAGCAGAAAGTTTAGCCTATTCAGATAAACCCAGGAGTTCAATTGTGCAGGCGCGAACGTCGGCGGGAATATCTCCCTGCACTCTACCTTCTGTTTTGCAATTTTCAAAGCCTTTTAATGATCAAACACTTTACATGAATCACTGTAAAAACTGAAATGTCCTTATCGGGCGTTTGATACCAGACGCAAAATCGTTTTGTAAGACGGATGAACTCGTGTTGGGTAATACTGCGCGTAAAGTCGAGCAGCCATCCGAGCTTTACGTCTACACTCCCCGAAAAATAATAATCATATCCACAATCTCACAACTTGTAAATTTCATGGTTGAAAGCGAAGCAGGTGGGGAATCAACTCCTTACAGCAAAACGGGGTATTCATGAGGAATGTTCTCTTCAGTGATGAAGCCACATTTGTAAGTGATGGGTCTGTGAACAGGAATAACTCACATTATTGGTCCATGAATAACCCTCACTGGATAAGGCAGCTGGACCACCAGTATCGATGGTCGGTAAACGTTTGGTGCGGGATTCTGGGCAGTAATTTTACTACTTTTTTGAAGTGTACGGTAAACATTTATTTTTGAAATCCGTGTTTCTCTGGCAATCTCCCGAACACTGATGTGGGGATTTCTCCTAACAAGGTCCAAGATGGTGTCCTGGTTTCTTCAGCGAATATTACCCTATTAATGAACAAAAGCAAAATAATGAACCATAATCCAATAAGGAATATCGGATCCAAAGGATTAGATAGATAACATGAATGATCAGATTTAGCTTAGTTAATCCCTAAAGAATAAATACTTAAAAAAGATGCCTTATTTTCAATTTTATTAAAGTTATTAGGAAAAATATTTCTTTTAGAGGATTGGCCATAATTTTTTCAGAAAGTTGAGGAAAAAATACCTCAAAGTCATGTATCTCACATTCATAACCGACCTCTGTAAGCGCTTCCGAAAAATCGTTTTAATTCAAAACAATAAAATTTGAATCGCACGAAACTCATTTGATTTTAAAGATATCGAAGTGCGGGTTGCAGCAAAGGGTTTGGTTTTTAATTCCCTTTAAAATGGCGTGCATAATAATACGGGTCATCTGCTAACCTCAACATTTAAAGTAGCGCCGAGCGCACGTGCGCAGTCAATATGTTAAATAATTGACATATTTAGAAAGCTTAGATCAAGCCCTACAATTTTTGCCCGTGACATTTTTTTCTCAGACCAACCGTTTGGCCGCAAAATTAGTTTGAGCCGCCTTATTTGGGACACCCTGTATTTTATTGAAGGGAATGGAATGCTCTACAACCCTATAGCCGACATTTATTTTTTGGGTTCGTCGTTGAAGAGATATCCGGTCGAGAATAGAAAAAGTCCGTCACGCAGGAGCTGCATAACTAAGCAATTTCCTCAGAATTTGGGTAGTGTAGACTGCTTTCCAGAACAATTTGCTTAAAATATCCTACATAAATCAAATAAAAACATGAATAGTTCTCTTTTAATTTTGTAATGAGTAACTGATAAATTATTAATTTGCTTCCAGAGTTATGTTTACACATAGTATCTACTGCACTACGTAATAAATACAAAAAACCTCATATTATCGTATTTTGATCTAACGCAGGAACCGGATAGAGTCCCTCTAGCCCTCCTTGCGGCGCCTTTGTGAACCTATGTCTGGCTGGCTTTTCTATTGAAATATATTACAAAGTAAACCCCCCGATTCATCTCATTTTTACAACACTTCTTTCTCATGAGTTACCCACGACGTATACCGCGCTTCGTTACAATAAAGCAGAAATTACGACCAGTATGAGTATATTAGTAATTTGGGTCCGGAGTAAACCCCCCCCTCCTAAAGAACCGATTTAGTTTATTTTTACAACACATATTTACCTGTAGATTACCACTACGAATAAAGAGTTTCGTCGAAATATACCAAAAATCACGGCTGGTAGTGGCGAATTGGTATTGTGGGTCTGGAGTAAACCCCCCCTCCTAATGAACCGATTTAGTTTATTTTTACAACACATATTTACCTGTAGATTACCACTATGAATACCGAGTTTCGTCGAAATATACCAAAAATCATGGCTGGTAGTGGCGAATTGGTATTGTCGGTCCGGAGTAAACCCCCCCCCCCCTCCTTATGAACCGATTTAGTTCATTTTTATATTTCACTTTTCTCTCTATATTACTACTACGAATACCAAGTTTCGTTGAAATATAACAAATATTACGGCTGAAATGGTCAAATTAGTGTTTTGGGCTCGGGGTAAACCCCCCCTTCCGGTGGACCGATTTTGGTGGTTAATGAACTCGTTCAATCGTTTGCTAATTGAATGCTATATACCAAGTTTCGTGACGAAAAAACAAAAACTCTGGCCGCTATCGTGTTAACAGACACACATGTATATATATATATATATATATATATATATATATATATATATATATATATATATAAATTTTAACGGGGGTCATTTTCGCTGTCTACTAGGTAGGATCGATAAAGATTTGAAGAAATTTTTCAAAAATTCCTTCATGAGTCCAACCTCAATAGCTACTTTCCTTCGGAGGAAAGTGCTAAAAAGTGGGTTTTTTTCCCAAAATGACAGACTTTCGAGAGCGGATATTTCGAAAACTAAAGATATCTCGAAAATCTTTATTGAATAGAACTTGTAGGAAATTTAATCAGCTTTCATTTGTTATAGAATGGCCATGTCGCTAGGACGCAGGGTTTCCGAGATATAAGTGAAAACCCGAAAAATAGGACCTTCTAAACCCCCCTCCGCCCCGGCACAAAGGCTATGGGCGAGGACTTTTGATATGTTGACCTCCTAAGTAGCCGAAACAAAGTTATGAAGTTAAAAATTGTGTTCCAAACATTTCCATCTATAACTCTTAGTTTCCTAGGCTGTTAGTCGCTAAATTTCTGATTTCACGTTGAACACTGAAATTATTTTTACGATTGAAGGAAAATACATAAAATAGGAAAGTAACATATATTATTGAAGGGAATACAATACTCTACAACACTATAACCGTTATTTGTTATTTTGGTGCATCGTTGAAGAGTTATCCGGTCAAAACGGGGAAAAAATATGCGGCAAAAGCGTTTTTCCCCAAAATGACAGACTTTCAAGAGCGGATATTTCGAAAAATAAAGATACCTCGAAAAACTTTATTGAATAGAACTTGTAGGAAACTTAATCAGCTTTCATTTGTTATAGAATAGTCATGTCGCTAGGACGCAGGGTTTCCGAGATATAATTGAAAACCCGAAAAATGGGACCTTCTGAACCCCCCCCCCCCCGGCACAAAGGCTACGGGCGAGGACTTTTGATATGTTCACCTCCTATCCAGCCCAAACAAAGTTATGAAGTCAAAGATTTTGTTCCAAAAATTTCCATCTATAACTGTTCGTTGACTGGGCTGTAACCTATCTACTGACATCCATCTATCCATAAACTCCAACTACAATCCAATATACAGAACTATTTCCAGCCCAGACTCCTATTTGATGCACAGAACTAACATAAAAAAGCTAAGAACAGTAAGTCAGTTGAGAGTTGCAAGTCCCGAATTAATTAAGCTCTGCACGAAAAACAAAAATTTCTACTTAAAAGCCCAGGAAACCTGCGCTTTTTGTAATCAAGTTATCTCTAACAGCCTGTTCCACTTCCTTCTCTACTGTGAAAACCTAACAGAAAACAGACACAAATATTTAAGATCATTTCTCTCTGCACCAAGTGATGTACACAAAATACAAGAGATACTTGGAATAGATAACACAGAGAAACTCAACAAGATCTACTGCTTCATAATGTCAGCATCCAATTCACTCCATGTCTTAAACAATGATGATCCAATCACCAATCAACTTATAGGACTAAAGATATTTATGGCCAGTTCAATTAATTGTTTTTGTTTTTTTCCTTTTCTTCTTGTTCTTCTTGGTTGTTTTGTTTTTTTATGTTATTCTTTCTTATTTCTTGTGGTTTTATTGAAAACGTAAAGATAAATCATTTGAAACGTAATGAAGTATCATTATTTAGTTGTTTTTTTTTTATTATTACAAGTCATTGTACAGTTATGATAAACTGGACTCATGCGGGTGAAAAAGTTATTTATATTTATATATGTATAATTTGTACAAGATTGTAATCTTTAACAAATAAAATTTATTCTATTCTTCTACATATATCCTCCTACATTCAGACACTACAATACCACCCAGAAACAATATATGCCAGAATGTAGGAGGAGATGAAATCAGCGAGCGACAAAATTTAAAAGAGAATATGTCACATTTTCTGTGAGTCAGAGTTTTTAGTTTTGCTCAGGCTTAGTAAGCCAAGTCTTCATCAAACACAATATTCACTTCACATGCAATCCGCAACTTGTTTCAAACCCTTTTATTGTTTTACACTTTAATAATTCAGGTGAAAAATATTAAATAAAAATGATAAAATAATAAAACATTTATTAATATAATATTAAAAACACTTCTTAATAATACATACATTATTTTCCCTTATTGTAAATAGAAAAATGGTATTTATGAGAGAAGAGTTGCATTATTGAGAGAGTAAATGGATTGTAACAAAGGCTGATGATTATTGTGCACTGAAGCATCAGCCTCATCAGAGAAAACCCATCATGATTTAGGCATAATTTATGGTTTTCTCGTCATATATTACAACTCCAATCACTCTCGATTTATGCTGACGATTTGACTTCTCGTTGTTGCATTCAAGCGCATTCTTAAGGAATTGCTTCTCCTGTATCTTTGCAAACATCTCGATTTACAGTACAGTTTGGAATCAAGTTCAAAAAGATTACTTTGAAAGGAAGAAGTCACATTATTTCTTATTTTTCCTTCATAGGAGTGGCTCTAAAACTATGTGTCCAGGTGTGGTGCAAATGTTTTCTAATAAATTTTATAGCTATAATAAAGAGTACGACTAAAATTGTAACAACTTTTTTATTTTTATTATTATTATTATTTTGCAATGTATTATTGACATAAACTACTTTTAGAGTGTCTAGTTTTTCTATAACACACTTGCCTTAAACATTTCAATTTTTTTACTTGTGGTTCCTGAGGAAGATCCGTAAGGAAGCTAAGAATGATAAAAGACTAGGAACCACTGCTTTATATTACACTCGGGATTACATCTGTTCTATTGAGAAAGGGAACAGAACTTACGGATTGTAACAAGGAAATAGTAAGAGATAGTCTACCGTTGTTATTAAGAACGTATAGATGATGGGGGTTCGTTCATTTGTTAAATAAAACTACATTTTATAAATTAAATGTGTCATATTTCACTTTGAAATATAGTCTCCAAGGTACAGAGCTGTTCCCTCTCTTCTCCATAGGCCTCAAGATGGCTTGTAACTCAAGCCGAAACGTTGGCAATAAATTTGAAGTATTTTATTTATAAAATGTAGTTTTATTTAACAAATTACCGAAACCCGATCAACTACACCTTTGTAAGAAGGAAATGTGTACAATTAATTTTTAGTGGACTGCCACGTGTTTTGCACGAGTCTTTTTAAACAACCAAAGAGTATTTTCCCTTGGTGAACATTTTTTTAAATATTACTCTTCACAAATTTTAATAATATTCAATAGAAAAATAAAAATATTGAGAATAACCGCCACAATGCAGCCCATGTATTTGTTCATTTTAATTTATACTAATTACTTTCTGCTTACATGAGAAAAAAAAATGTATAACTTCTGTTCAACCGTTTCTATACAACATTTCAGTACAAATTTGTAATACATAATAATAATATATTTAAAAAATGTTTCAATATCTCTACCATAAGAATAATAAGATACAACTAAAAAGATTGATGTTTCAGGTTAGATATTTAAAGTTTTCTTGTATCTTTCAATGGTTTTCATAAAATTGAACTTTTTTAAAACATTCTTCCCCATAAAAATATGGAGATTTTTTATTAGAATTTCTAAACAAATTCAAAAATGGAACTTGCTGATTCATTTATATCCAGAATACGCCAGAAAGGCTTATCACTTGTACAATAATTCTAATATTTCACGGATCACCATAATCTGCTAGCTTTTAAAATATTTGTATGATCTTTTGCTTTTTTTAAAATAAATTATTCAGAACAAAAGGTCATAACAATAATACTTTTTATATTTATAAAAACTTTTCTATTTAATTATTTAAAGTTCTGGTCGTTGAAACATTTCAATATCAGATGTGATGATCTGAAGTGGTTCTGCACTGGGGTCATATCTCATGAAAGGCCGACCTGAAGGGTCGATGAGGAACTTTTCAAAGTTCCACCTCACATCCCAATTCTTCAGAGGTTTCCAGTAAAGTTCTTGAAGATCTCCGAACCCGTCTCGTGTAGCAGGGCAAACACTCTGGGAAAATAGAAAAATCCTTTAGTAACACCTTTTTCAATTCAAAAATAAAAATGTTTACACTCCATGTTGGAAGCCCAGCATCTCAGTCAATATTATTTACTACTTAAAATTTACAATTAACCAGCAAAAGCGGTCCATCTGGAGGGGGAGTTTATCTGCAGACCCAAATTTCAGTATACGTCATGGGCATCAAAAGAGTCTTGTAAATATAAGCTAAATTGGTCCACCTGAAAAGGGGAATTTACCTCGGACTCAAATTACTAATTTCCCCATTCCGGCCATAATTTTTTTTGTATTGTATTGAAACTCTGTATACGTTGTGATTATCTTAAGTGAGTTTTTTTTTTTTTTTTAATAAACTAAATAGTTTCATTAGAAGTTGGTGTTTAGTCAGTATTCGGTTGATATTTAAATAACCAGCTCGAGCATTAGTTGTTACTTCTACCACTAGGAGCGCTGAAGACGGGCGCTGTATTTAGGTCCTCCGTTGTTATGATAGTGGGATTTTCTCTTTTAACGATTAAAAGTAGACAGCAGAAAGTTTAGCCTGTTCAGATAAACCCAGGAGTTCAATTGTGCAGGCGCGAACGTCGGCGGGAATATCTCCCTGCACTCTACCTTCTGTTTTGCCATTTTCAAAGCCTTTTAATGATCAAACACTTAACATGAATCACTGTAAAAACTGATTATGTCTCGTTTAGGACTAGTGAAGGTTTAGAGTGGTCAGGCAAGGGAGATAGTGTTTAATATTTATCAATACTTAGACAAAGCTAAGGCTGAAAACATTTTAAATTTCATAGTGATAAGATTATGACTGAGAGAATTTTTACTGCCAATTTTCTACCGGGAATATAGGCCATGCCCTTTTCCCTCCATCTAACCATCTATTTGAACAGGTCTAAATTGTTTTCAGCCTTAGCTTTGGCTAACTATTGATAAACATTAAACACTATCTCCCTTGTTTGACCTCTCAAAGCCTTTCCTAGTCCTAAAGAGACTTAATCAGTTTTTATTGAGTTTCACGTAGCGCGTTGTTCATTGAAATAGTAATGCAAATGGCGGACCCATCGGGAAAAATCCCTGCAGAATTTCTCGCATGCGGGATTTGAACTATTCCATTTAACTGAATGAGCTATAGTACATTGCATACACATTCCCCGAGTGAAAACAAATTAAAAAATGAATAATTGAGCGAGCTGTTCATAAGAAATATAAAAGAGCAAAACTATTCTTTATTTATTCATGTAGGATATTTTAAGGAAACTATTCAAGAATGCAGTCTACAATACCAATCTTGTGAGGAATTAGCATAGTTATGCAGCTCCTGTGTGATGAACTTTGTTTAGAACACTACAGAACAATAGAACAGGACGGAATAATACAAGACTCAGGAAGTTATTCAGTGGTTGACATTTGAAATAATTTAAACATTGCATTTACTTTGCTCATAATCTCTTCATGTGTTAGTAAAAGATTATAAATTCATGGGGTCTCCCCATGGTCTGGTGGTTTGATCCCGACCGGCGGCAAGAATTTTTACTCATCTCACGGGGCGTTAAGAGAATTCCTCGCAGCACCATGGATGTCGGCGCTAATGGCCAGATGTCGATGTGCAGGGGAAAAAAATATACAAATTCATAATACACTCATCAATTTTTTGAAGTTTATTTGTCATAATAATGTATTTTAAAGGTTCAAGTACTTTATTAGTTTATTTTTCTTAATATTAGTCTGCAATTTAGTAGTGGAAGCCCTGTAGCTGGAATAAAATACTCGTAATTTCAAGAAATAAATGTCAAGAGAAACATTCTCTGCCTATCTCACTTGTAAAGTTTTCTGTTAAAAGTTAAATCTGACAGTTTTTTGTTTCCTAACTCCAACAAACATAGAGAACACTATGAAATGATGTGTGTGTGTGTATATATATACATATATATTTAATTTTTTGAATGAAGCTAAATAACAAAAATATCAAACCTTTAAGAAAGTATATAATGGATGTTCTTTATCTCCGTTTACATCCGTTTTTTGGAAGAGCCTGAAGTTTGGAACAAAACCTCGTCCAGGTCGGACATATTTCAGACCATTATAAATTTCTGTTGCATTCGATCCTGGTTCTTGCTGGAAAATAAATTTATTTAAATTTTAACACCCATTTATTATTAACTACGAATTTTAGGGCAGGTTATCTATAGGTTACCACCCTTTTCTAGCCAGGATAGGGGTGATGCCTTTTCTTTTTTCAAAAGAAAAGCCACCGACCCTAGTGGGAATCGAACCCACGACCTTTGGCACTGAGTGTTAAGTGCTCACACCTTAACCCTCATGGCTACCGGGTCTCCAAATATATAAATAAATGAAATTCTTAATAACAATACGCTGCAAGAACACAAGTGACTAGTATCCTTACAGTATAACATAAAAAGCATAAAAGTATTTCCACTTTCTTGTTAATTCTTACCTCGATGGAGATAATCAATTTAGAGGGTCAGGTAATGCAGAATTAATTAACCCTTTAACACCTTATAACGCCAACAGGGACAAATTTCCCTGCTGGTTCTAAAATGTTTATATTCCCTGATTTCTTACAATGGGAGGCTCATTTAAGTAAATAAATGTGTTTACACCGTAAACAAAATTGTGCTTCCGGTTTTCGTGACATACCGCTATAGCGGTGTATGTTCTTCAAGGGATATGCAGGAGTAGGCAACCCGCAACACATTTAGGTGTCTTACGTATTACCTGCTCAACATTTTTATACCTTTTTCATTAATGTGTCAACATATGTTGGCATATTTCTTATTTCCTTCATACTATTTCTGTTTTTAGAAGACAGAAGTGTTATTCTATGTTTTCTTTTGAGAAAAAAATTCCATAATAGGAGTTGTAAAGTTCAAAATTTACTTTCATAAAATACTGTCATCTGGGGTGAGTTTGGACACTTCAAGGATTTCTTGTAATAACAGAAGACAGAATTTTTATAAAAATCTGGAAAATTAATGTATGAACCCTTAATCTTCCTCAATCAAATAGTGTATTTTGTTTTTTGAATATCTCAAACATTTTCAATTTTTATTATTGCTAAAAAGTGTCCGAACTCTCCCCTACGTATGGGGTGAGTTCAGACAGCCTTTAATTTCTGTAAAAATCTAAACTTAAGCTAGAGTTGAAGTGAGTTAGGTCATAATGGACGATATTCTCAAAGGAATATTTTCTATAACATTTTTTAGATTAACAAAATATTCTTTAACTTTTTCCTTATCAACTTCTGCTCTGCACCTTTTGATGTTTTGTGTAAGGTGTTCCATTAATAGCTGATTCCTTTTCATAAAGCCATCAAACCATTCCAGTCCAGGCTTGTCTTATAATCCTGCGATTTTTTTCCTGACCAATCCAAATATGTTTTTACGATATGACAATATCGTACGTGGCAAATATCTTAATCGAGTTAATGGACAGTCACATTCAGCTCTTTACTCAATTCTGTTTGGCCACTACTTTCTTTTGGCTTGATTCCTCGAAACTTTATTATTTAAAGTGGATTTAGGTATTTTGTTGTGCAACAAGATATCTAAATCAATCCGCTGCCTCTTTCAGAGTCTTCTTGGTTTTGACATGTTCAATCACTTCTTTCAAAACCTATTTGGAATAAACAATTTTTTCCTTTAAGCCAAGAGCACGCAGGTATATTTGATGCATGTCCGAACTCACCCCACGGTATGCAAGTTTTTTACTTAAAACAAGAAAAAAAAGTTTTAGAACAAAAAAAAATAAATATATTTATTTATATGTCATTAGAAAACATATAAACCTACTCTATACAATATGAAAAATTAGGGTTTAATTACTTACACAGATGTTTGTTTCTAGCATTTCAAAAATCATGGAAATTACAACTCACATTAAAATATTCGTTACTCACTTCAAAGTGTTCTCACGGCGATTTCGGCTTAACTACATGGGAAAAATGGAATATCGATCGTATTTGTCAAGCCAATTATGACCCTAATGAAAACACTTGCTCAAGGTCACGTGATTTCCTGTGCCATGCACTGAACTTTAATTTATTTTGCATATTTCTTTGAATCCAAAAATAAAACTCTTTAATAAAATCATAGATTGAGATTGTGATTCTAACTCGAGGGAATAAACTACTCATTGAACTTGTATCTTCTTGCACAACTCCTTTGAGTCGAGCTAAATGAATATTTTTAGAGGCCATCAGGCTTACTTTTAATAAACCTTCAAATAAAATATTGCTTCTGTGGATAAAAAGAAATACTTTTTTGATTAGGTTCATAAGGAAAATTTTGTTATTCATTTCCAAAGTCGCCATTCACCCGAACTTCATCCATATACAATAATAATAGCTCTGATGAAAGCATAGTTTATCATATTTTCCATCTAAATACTAAAGATAGTTTCCTTAATAAGTAAGAAAAAAAGTTTCTTTAAGAATGGATTTTGGAAATTTACTAACTTCATTTTTGAATATATTAAACTTAACTTATGTTATGCAAGATGTAATAATCACAGCTAAATGAATATTTTTAGAGGCCATCAGGCTTACTTTTAATAAACCTTCAAATAAAATATTGCTTCTGTGGATAAAAAGAAATACTTTTTTGATTAGGTTCATAAGGAAAATTTTGTTATTCATTTCCAAAGTCGCCATTCACCCGAACTTCATCCATATACAATAATAATAGCTCTGATGAAAGCATAGTTTATCATATTTTCCATCTAAATACTAAAGATAGTTTCCTTAATAAGTAAGAAAAAAAGTTTCTTTAAGAATGGATTTTGGAAATTTACTAACTTCATTTTTGAATATATTAAACTTAACTTATGTTATGCAAGATGTAATAATCACAGCAGTCTCTCAATTCCCAAGTCTTTGTATTTACAAAAACATTAAATTGGCAGGCTGTCTAGAAGTAAGTGACATAGGATTGCACACAAATCCAGTGATATAGGATCGGATTTTCTTCCCAAACATCAATTTGGATTTAAACCTCACCACTCAGCTGTCCACCAAATACCGAGAGTAGCTGAATCAATACTGAAGGGATTCGAAGACAAAAAGTATTCAACAGCTGTTTTCTTAGATGTCAAGTCAGCATTCGATACAGTGTGGCACAAGGGCCTTCTTTATAAACTCAAAAAAACTTGTTCACCCTGCTACCTTGCGAACATCATTTCTTCGTTCCTTGACGAAAGAAAATTACAAGTACGAGTGAAAAACAGCGTCAGACGAAAACTAAGCGTCTCTGCTGGTGTGCCACAAGGAGCAGTACTGAGCCCTTTGTTGTTTAGCTTGTATTGCCACGACATCCCCGAGCCTCAAACTGCCACGGTCGTTCTGTTTGCAGATGACACGCTAGTCATGAGTCAAGGAGATGACGTTCCAGGAACCATCGCAGAACTTCAATCATCACTGGACAGCATTACTTCGTGGTTCGAAAGGTGGAGACTCCATCTCAATCCATCGAAGATTGAAGCAAAGATATTCGCACTGAGGCACTTCGATGACAGGACTTCTCCTTGCTTGTGGATTGGACAGATCCGAGTTCCTTGGACTCCAAGGGACCAAAGTGTGTGCTACCTAGGTGTTCACTTCGACACTAGACTGACCTGGAGACTTCACATTAACTTCAAACTTCAATTGGCTCACACACGCCTAAGACTACTATACTCACTTTTAAACAAAAAAAAAAAAAAAAACCTCTTAGGCACAAATGCGCAGTTCTATTATACAAAACTCTATTACTTACATTACTAACTTACGCATGCCCAGTTTGGTACAGTACCAGTAACACTAACAGACGAAGATTTCAGACATTCCAAAACAAAATTCTTCGAATTATTTTAAATGCACCTCCCTGCATACGAAACATACAAATCCACAGAGAGCTCGGGGTTGTCCATTCCGCAGAGCACATTGAAAAACTCACCCAAAGGCACTACAGAAAACTACCAACAATAGGTAGAGCCAGCTACTTTCAGCTAGGAGAAAGGATTGCAACACGACTAAAGCCAAGATGTTATCAAGATTTCTTTCATTTACAATAATTTGTTATTTTCTAATTCATGTTCTGTTTACCTAATGTTCCGTTTACCTATCATATTCTGTTTACCTTTTGTTCATGTTCTATTTTTATTTTGTCAGTTTATTCCTATTTTTTACTTTATTTTTTTATTTTTGTTAGTATTTATTTTGTTAATGTATATATTTTTTTTCTCCCTTAACCATTTGTAAATAATACTATATGTATTGGTTCAAATAAATATTGATTGATTGAGGATCAGATTTTCAAACATGAACTCATAAATGAAATATTTGCTAAATACTTACTAGACCGAATTGATTGCAGGGTATTCCGAGGATCACCAATCCATCACTAAACTTGGCCTGCAGTGCACTCAAGCCATGATAGTGTGGAGTGAAAGCTCAGTATGTTGCTAAATTCACTATTAATACAACCTGAAAATAAAAATTTCTTCACTTGAAATACAGAACATAATTCAATGGAGAAGATTATTTATTTTAAAATAGGGAATCTAAATCAGCTGCAAGTGTTTTTCAAGGCATAAAAAAGGAAATTTGACATTAAATAAGGATAAATAAATCTTTAAAAGAATTTATTTTTAAACAGAAAACTGATTTTAATTGTGATGTAAATACATGAATTGTTGAACAATACAATAAGGCCGACTCACAGGAACTGCATCATCTTAGCGCGGTTCCGTTCATACCCCTAGTCTCATTAGCAAAGGAATAGAAGCAGTTTTTGGTAGGATTTGAAAAATGTAAAATGACATCTGAAAGAGAAGGAAGATTTAAGCCGCCACATGAGGAAACTGATAGCATTCGACTCCCCTCCGCCTTCTCAATCTTCACCATGGGTGTGTAGGCTAGGTAGTTCAATCTATAAACTTAATTGAATTATACTCTAAACCTGAAAATTGATTAGGGTGGTTCTAAATAAATGAAAGTGGACTGTATTTGAATGAAACATTGAAATATATTAATGAAAATTCACATGGGTTGAGCTTAATGGTGGGGGTGGATCTGACTTGATTGGACTCACATATTTAGGTTTAAAATTGTAGTTTGTTGCTGGCCGGCCCTCTCTCCCTCCTCCCTCACCAGGATAGTTTTCTTCCCCTACTCACTCATGATAAAACTGAAGGAACGTAGGAAGGAATAAAATAGTCTTGAATAGAATGTCTTGAATTTTGATACACTGCTCTTTCTCCTTTTTTTTTCACTCTCTTGTTTTTTCACCATATGATTTAAATAGTGATTTATTGTTCAGCTGGATGTGTGATCCCTGAACAATGGGATATCACTAGTACCAATATATGTTTCTCCACCAAACCTTATTTTATTAAAATACTAATTTTACTATTAAATACATTAAAAAAAAATAATCCGTCACGCAGGAGCTGCATAACTAAGCACTTTCCTCAGAATTGGGTAGTGTCGAGTGCATTCATGAATATTTTGCTTAAAATAACCTATATCGATAAATGAAATAAAAACATAAATTGTTCTACTCTTTTGCATTCGTTATGAACAGCTGTTTCAATTATTAATTTTCTAATTAATTTCCTTCTAGAGTTTTGTGTATGCGTGGTACTACACTAAGTAATAACTACACAAAGCTTCACATTTCATCTATTGATCTTGATGAGTTTCGCGAACCTACGTTTGGCGGGAGAATTTAATTCAAACATAGTACAAAGTAACACCCCCTCCCCTTCCAATAGACCGATTTAGTTCATTTTCCTATCACTTCTTTCTTATTAGATAGCCAGGACGTATAAAGAGTTTCGTTACAATTCAACAGAAATTACGACCGGTATAAGGAAATTTCTGTCCAGAGTAACCCCCCCCCCCCTTCTAGTCAACCAATTTAGTTTATTTTTATTACAAATTTTTCTCTTCAGTTGACTTCAACGAATACCGAGTTTCGTTAAAATATAACAAATATTATGGCTTTTATTAGCAAATAACTACTTTGGCTCCGGAGTAAACCCCCCTCCACATGGACCGATTTTGTTGGTTAACGAACTCGTTCAATCGTTTGATGAATGAATACTACATTCCAAGTTTCGTGGCGAAAAAACAAAAACTGTGGCCTCTATCGTGTTAACGGACACATATATAACTATATATGCATATACATATATATATATATATATATATATATATATATATATATATATATAAATATATAAATTTGAACAGGGGTCATTTTCGGTGTCTACTAGGTAGGATCGATAAAGATTCGAAGAAATTTTTGAAAAATTCCGTCATGAGTGCAACCTCAATAGCTACTTTCCTTTGGAGGAACGTGCTAAAACATTAACCAATTAAAACGTTAGGTAAACAGTGACAAAATTTCGTTAAAATGAATAAAACTAACAATTTTAAAGATTTAAGCACTTATTTCTCGGATTGACATTGCCCCATCAAACATTTTCTCTGAGCCTTTTTTGTAGAGAATTTAGTAAGCTTTCATATGGTCACCATATATATATATATATATATATATATATATATATATATATATATATATATATATATATATGTACACACATACAAATTTGAATCACTGTTGTTTGTGTCATGAGGTGAACCTTATAAGCAGGCCATAAAGGGAGGGAGGAACCGCACTATAAGTCACAATAACACCGCTACAAAATAAAATACTGAAGCTAGTTATTATAAGAACACAAATAAATATATAATTATGCTGTTTTGCTTATGAGCTCCTTTGCTAGATTTACCTTCCCTTGATATGTAGATAATGGTATAGTCTCATTCGTCTGGAGATCTCGTAGTGAGTATTCGTATATAGTTGTGTTATAATTCTTTCTGAAACATTTCCTTTTTGGTATCCTCTCGACTTTGGATAAACAGTAGTACGGTAAGGCCACTATCAAGAGTGCAGCAAGCAGCTTCATACTCTTCAGACCTTCAACATATCATTTTAACTAGAATTAAAACTACTTAGTATCAATTTCTTTTAAGTTATAGCCAATAGAGGGATTATTTTTATTTAATTCAGTTTGTTTATATATATATATATATATATATATATATATATATATATATATATATAGAGAGAGAGAGAGAGAGAGAGAGAGAGAGAGAGAGAGAGAGAGAGAGAGAGCAGCTTCTTTCTCCAGCGGTAGTTCTCCTCTCATATTTCTTCATGTGTCTGGAATCTTCTCCATCTTTGTCAGGCAGCCATTGGTCTCATCTTTGGTTGAATCCCTGGTTCTACCCAGGATGAGACCAATGTCCTGCCTGATGCCATCACTAGGAATCATCTGAAAGTACGGTTCCCAGCAACAAAAAAACACAATCATAACATAAATATAATTTTTCTTGAGTAGGCAAAGGGTGAATAAGTGAATGTCCAAATTAACATAACACATATACATCATGATTCTTATCCCTAGACGGCTCTTCAAGTACCTTAAAACTAATTACAATATAACTTTATAAAGGAACGAAGGCTGAACTTCCCAAATCATAATGTGGCCCAGGTAGAGGAATGTTCGCACTTAGGGATGCAAAACATCTAGAGCCGTTTAAAGAAATTCACTTTTGCGGTAAATCAGACTTTTATTTTTCAGATTTTGGGCCATTATTTCTATTGAAAAAAATATATGTATATATAAATTTAGATATCGTAGTTTGTAATTAAAACAGGATTTGTGGGTTTTAAGGAAGGGAAGTAGAGAATGGATTGTGTGAAAGTGAATTTAAATATAAGGAAAGTTTACAGTGGAATTTGACCGTTAAGGAAAAATATTTGTTGGTGATTTTGAAGTGTATAGTTGAAGCCACAATCGTGAGCTTTGAGAAGAGTTATGAGGAGTTCTTCCCTTAGATGAATATATCTGGGATTAAAACAAGGAATTCGGTGGTTCTTCTGAAGTCCTCAAGGTATCTCTGCACCTCAGAAGTTGTCTAATCAGTTTCCTTTGTTCAGGTAAAAGCCTGCCTGTTTTGAGAATGTGCTGAGTAACATTTTAATATTCTCTGCAGGAGACTGGCGTGTTGGAACTGTTGTTCTCGTCAACATGCAGAAGGTATGTCGGTTTCAATCAGTCAATTGTCACCGTTCGAAGTCCTCCAGGCAGCTGGATGGTGAAGGTCTTGTCGCTTCGGCTGATGACTGCATGAGTACCAGTGTAAGGCGGGGTCAATGGGTGGTGGACGGTATCGTCTCTCTGGAAGACACGGGTGAAGTTCCACAGGTCATGATGCAAAAAGGACTTTATTGTCGACTGTCTATTAGCTCCTGGACGTAGCTGCTCCATATGCTCATTAAGTTCACGGACAAACGCCTCAGTGGTCTTGGGCGTCCTAGGAAGTTCACCAGACAGCCGTAGTGATTATCCATATGTCACCTCAGTTGCTCTGGTGACATGTTCGTTGTGGTTAGCTACATGGAGTTCAAACAACATGAACGAATGAATTTTTATATGTTTGCCGAAGTAACTATTCAAATGGAATCTGAGGGTTAAGGCCTGAGCACTTAACACTCCGTGCCAAAGGTCGTGGGTTCGATTCCCACTAGGGGTGGAGGCTTTTCTTTAGAAAAAAGAAAAGGCATCACCCCTATCCTGGCTAGAAAAGGGTGGTAACCTATAGATAACCCGTCCTAAAATTCGTATTTAATAATAAATGGACGTTAAAATTTAAATAAATAAATAAATGGAAGACTTGAATTCCATTTCCATGACCCTGATCGAAATTTAGTTCGAAGTTTGTTGGCCTGAGTTTCCGCTATCGACTCCAAGTTCTTTGGGCTCGATCATTCCAAGGGACTCTTCTTATTGAATGGAATCGGGGTCTTATTGTAATACACTTTACTTAAAACTTCATTTATTTTCATTGTAAAATAGAACAGATTGAAACACAACATAACATAATATTGAATGAATTGTAACTAACTAAAAAACATGTGTTATAACCTTCTGGTTACTAAGCAACAGCAAATGTCTATAGAGTAATGGTAAATGCTTAGATATTACACATCTCCCCCACCCTCTGATGCCAGACGTTCTCTCAGCTGGTCTGGGTGTCTGCGATGCATCTTGCCGTCAACTTCAACTTCGTATGATCATTTCCCGGTCTTCTTGATTACTCTTCCTTCCTTATAGCCTTTTCCATCGTTTTTCCGAACCCAAACATCTTGTCCTTCCTGGAACTCTTTCCATTTCTTCCCTTTGTCAGCATACTTCTTTTGTTTCGTGAGCTGTTCCTGGATTGATGTCTCTAAAGAAGGTTTCAATAAAGTCGATTTTGTCTGTACTTGTCGGCCATACATGAGCGGTCTGTTGTCTTGTGTATCGATGTCCTGTATGATAAGAGAAATCTGTTCAGTCGTGTATGGATGTCCAGTTTGTCGTCCTTGGAAGCAATGAATCGAGTCTTGAAAGTCCTTACTGTACGCTCTGCTAGACCATTGCTCTTCGGATGGTACGGAAAAGTCCTTATATGTCGGATGTTTTGTTCTTCACAGAATTTTTCGAAAAGTTGGCTTGTGAACGTTGGTCCGTTATCTGAGACGATGATACGAGGAAGTCCAAACCGTGAGAATATTTCCTGGAGAGCCGAAATAGTCCGTTTTTTCGTGCTTGTCTTCATAGGGATTACTTCCAGCCACTTCGTGGTAGCATCGGCAAGAGCTAGCCAATAGTAACCCTCCATAGGACCCGCAAAGTCTATGTGTACCCTGGTCCACGGGTTCTGAGGAACTGTCCATGAAAGCTGAGTCGTGTCTGGTTCTGTGGGTCTATTCCTCTGGCAGCTTTTGCATTTCTTGACAGTTTCTTCAATATTTTTGTCCATCCGATACCACCAAACATGGAATCGAGCAAACGACTTCATGGCACAAATTCCAGGATGTCCCTCGTGCATGACGTTTAGAAGTGATGTCTGAAGAGATTTCGGTACGACGATTCGTCCCTTCCACATCACTATTCCGCGTTCGTAGGAAAGTTCGTCCCGCTTATCCCAGAATGTTTTTAACCGATCGTCTTTAATGAGGTGCCGTTCTGGAAACTGTGACTGAAGCCAGTGTATTACCATGCCTAACGTCGAGTCCTTGATTGTTTCTTGACGTAGTTGTCTGCGTGTAAGGCAAACATTCTCTCTTTTCAGTGAATATAAATGTTTTTCATATGGTTTCATGGTTGGATCTGCAGGTAAATTTGTCAAATTTTGCGTTGGTAATCGGGATAACATGTCTGGAATGGCATTGTTTTTGCTAGGAACGTATTCTATAATGTAATTGTACGCAGTCAAAATCAGTGCCCATCTCGTCATCCGATCAGATGCTATTTTTGGCAGTTCTGAATGTTCCCCTAGTAGACTGATGAGAGGTTTGTGGTCGGTCCGAAGAATGAAAGGGTAGCCGAAGATGTACTGATGAAATTTCCGGGCAGCGAAGATAATTCCCAATGCCTCACGATCGATTACCGAGTATTTCTTCTCACTTTGCTTCAATGTCCGCGACGCAAAAGCCACTGGTCGTTCTGAGCCATCTGGAAGTTTGTGAGATAGTGCGGCTCCTGAACCGTCTTCACTAGCATCAGACGAAACGATAATGGGTAAGTCTGGATTAAAGTGGATGAGAGTGTCTGAAGAGCATAAGATATTTCTCAGAGTCTTGATTGTTTTACTGTCTTCTTCCGTCCAGTTCCACTTTGCTCCTTTCTGTAAATGTCTGTGCAGGGAAGAGCAAATGCTTTGAAGATTTGGCACGAATTTCTGGTAATAATTAATTGTTCCCAGAAATGAACGAAGTTGCCGCGGGTTAGAGGGCTCCGGCATTTCTTTATAGCTTCGACGGGATCTTCAGTAGGATGAATTCCCGTGCGATCAAGTTTGTGACCAAGGTAAACAACGGGTTCTTGAAGCCACTTGCATTTCTCCTTCTTCAATCTAATTCCTTCTTTTTTCAAGTCTTTTTAAGACTAAGCCAAGATGTTGGAGATGCTCGTTGTCGTCCGTTCCTGTGACAATCACGTCGTCCAAGAAGCAGCCTACTCCCGGGATACCTACTAGGAAGTGATCCATGCGTTCTTGAAAAGTCGAGGTTGCTTTATTTATGCTGAAGGTGAGTCACCGATATCTGAAGAAACCCAAATGCGTTGAAATCGTTACATACTTTTGTGAATCAGGGTGAATGGGCATTTGTAAGTACGCATCTTTCAGATCAAGTGTGGTGAATGTTTCACCTCCCCTAAGTTTGTCAACAATCTCTTCAAAACTTGGTAAAGGGTGAGGATCCACATGAACGTAAGAGATAATTGTGACTTTAAAATTTCCGCATATACGAACCTCGTTGTTTGGCTTTAGCTTCACTACAATAGGTGAAGCCCACTCGATTGGTGTGCTGTTGGAATCGACGGGTTCAAGTACACCTGTTTCTACGAGACGACTAATCTCCTTTTCTACAGCTTTACTCAGTGCGAATGGGACAGGACGGGGTTTGAACACCCTTGGTGACACCCCTTGGTTTTGCGTCTTTGGAAATGTGAATCACAGCGGGAGGCCCCTCATAGTTTGTTGGACTTTCGAGGACGTTCTACCACATTACATTTGGTTCTGGAACCTTCTAAAAGTTTGTGATGGGTTTTGTCGGCTCGTTCCAAGCTGAGGGCAGTCTGAAGAACCTCTTCGAGAGTACTACTTAGGTCAGAATGTACACGTATGAGATCTTTTTGCCAGGAGTCGTGAGCTATACCTTCAATTAGTTGATCCCATAACCTTTCCTTCATTGAATCGCCAAACCCGCAAAGAGAAGCTTGAGCTTTTGAAGCATTAACGTATTGACCCACGCTTTCATCTTCCTCCCGCGTTCTCCTGATGAAGGATACACCCTCCCCTATCGTACAACCCGATGTTTTGAAATAGTCATCAAGGACCCGTAATAAATCAGTGATGACCGCTCACCGACGTCGTCAGGTCTGAAGCAGTCTACTAAGACTTTCAAGATTTTGGGTCCAACCCTAGACAGAAGGCGGTCTCTCTTTATGTCGTCAGAAAGAACTCCGTGTAATCGAAGTTCGACCAGAAATCGTTGTTTGTAGTGGAGCCATTCCTCCACTTCCGGGTTAAACCTTTCGATCTGAAAATGTAGGGAATAATTGTGAGGCCTACCTTCATCTGCATCTTCCGCTTCTATTTCCTTCACCTTTTTCTTTCGTGGCTTTATTACTGTCTGCAGCGCCAGTTGTAATACACTTTACTTAAAACTTCATTTATTTTCACTGTAAAATATAACAGATTGGAACACAACATAACATAACATTGAATGAATTGTAACTAACTAAAAAACATGTGTTATAACCTTCTGTTTACTAAGCAACAGCAAATGTCTATAGAGTAATGGTAAATGCTTAGATATTACACTTATCGATCCACTTGGCTCCTAAAAGTAAGACATTGAGGGCTGCTTGAAGAGATGATACAAAGTTCATTAAACCCAGAAACCTTCGAATGTCACTTACGGTAGTCGGGAGAGGATAGTTGGTGAAGTATTCTCGGGCAAACAGATGATTCCATGCTCGTTGACATTGTGCCCGAGGAATTAAACATTTTCCTTAGCGAACAAATTTAGCCAGATTGATGGCAAGGCCAAGTTCTAGAAGGCGGCGGGAGACTACTTCAAGGTGGATTTGGTGTTCTTGTGCGTCCCCAGGTCCGATGCGAGTCGTCGAGGAAGGGGAAAACTTACTCGAGGCCTTGGAGTACGTCGGATAGAAATCGCAGTAAGGCATGGGGGTATATAAGGGGGGGCCGCAGCCCCCCGAAATTTTGATTTGATCGGTAAAAATTTCATAAAACCCTTAAAAATAAATTAAATCATTTACTTCATAAAACATATTCTATTTTGGGTGTAATAGTGTTTAAGTTGGCTAAAACTTCCAAGATCTAAATTGTTAGTATTCCATACACCGGAAATGGTCTCAGCCCCCCCCCCAACTTTTCCCAGCCCCCTCCGAAATTATTTTCTATATTTGCTCATGCAGTAAGGAGTGCGTGTAGACCACTGTCTTTGGGATGCCCAGAAGGCAAAATCCAGGCCTCGGATTCTTTTACAATTGAACATAAAATAACATTTCATTTTTCATTTAACGTAATATCAGCACTGATATCTTTTGAAATTTAACGTTCAAATTCTGATTAGACTTGAAAAAAATCAGACTGACATCTTAAAAGTCCGACTGGGAACTGCATCATCTTAGCGCGGTTACGTACATCTCGAAGAAATGGAATAGATTAGCATCACAAATCACAGGAAACACATTACCCAACTTACACAGAAGCGGATAATTCTTAATCTGTATAAGTCAATACAATTTTGTACTGAAAACGAACTTACTCTTTGACTATTGCTGAGAAGGCTCTATTCTAAACAACCAAAAATTCGTTGTCATTTTAAGTATCTTTTTTTTTTACTAGCAAATTCGTCTTACTGTTAAAATCAACTGTAAATATGTGCTTCATGGCGAATAAAATTCCATTCTGTCGTGGGTTAAATCTTTCTATAAAATAAGAAATAACGATAACTTCAGTTGTAGCAGGAGGAAGGTTGCAAGGAAATAGCTAACGGCATCCCTCAGGGAAGTGTTCTGAGCTGTACTTTATTTGCAATTGCTATCAACTCGATTGTAGAAGTAATACCTAGGTCGGTTAAAGCATTCCTCTACGTGGATGATCTTACCATCTTCCTTCGATTTAGAAGCTATGAATGGATGAAGCGAATTCTCCAAAATACTATTAAACATCTACAAGCCTGGGCAGAGAGAAATAAACTTCGATTCTCTACAGCCAAGACCAGATGTATAATGTTCTCCAGGAAAGGAACTCCAACTCAGTATCCAGAGTTATACATGTATGGGAACGCACTGAGATTCTACGAAGAAGCTAAATTCCTGGGACTGACATTGGATAAAAAATTAACTTGGTTGTCCCACATTAAATTCCTACGAGATGAATGCTTTAAACGATTAAGGATAATGAGAGTACTGGCCAAATCCTCCTGGGGGGCTGACCGTAAAACAATGCTAATGCTGTACACTAGCCTTATTCGATCAAAACTCGATTATGGCAGTGCAGTATATTCGTCAGCAAAGAGAAACCATCTTCTACTCTTAGACTCGATCCATCATACCGGTATAAGAATTGCCACTGGAGCCTTTAGGACAAGTCCTAGTCTTAGCCTTTGTGCCGAAGCTTCTATGCCGCCTCTAATGTTTCGACGTCAGGAATTACTAATTTCATGTATAGCAAAAATTAAGCTCCAACCAAATAATCCGGCATACAGTCACATCTTTCATCCACAACATATCAGTTCTTGTGAAGAAAAACCAGCAAGTCCTGCTCCAATAGCTATTAGACATAGGTAAAGCATCAGTGAAATAAATGACATTTCAGTAGAAATGGCAGACTATGCACTGGATAAGTCTCCGTGGAAACATCGGCCACCAACTATTGATCTAAGTTTAAAAACATTAAGGGCACATCACAATTATTACATAATCAACATTCCGAGGAAATATATGAATTGGGAGGTAATTTATACCGACGGTTCCAAGAAAAATGCCAACGTCGGATATGCAGTTTTCACGAACAATATAACTGAAAAATACAAATTACCTCCATATACATCTATTTTCACTGCCGAACTTCATGCCATAGCTGCAGCATTCCATCTTGCAATTCATTCTAACAAAACCCATATAGTAATATGCTCGGATTCCTTGTCTGCCTTGCAAAGAATTCAAAATCCGAAAAATTCTACCATAATAAACAAAATTTACAATTCCCTGAACAAACTATCCGAGCTGAAAACATTCTATTAACTTCCTTTGGGTTCCATCACACAGCGGCATTCCAGGAAACGAAGCAGCAGACAAGGCAGCAAAAGAAGCGGCGATTATGGAAAGACCAGCACAACAAATTTACGAGGCATATGATGTTAGTTCATGGTTGAAACAAAGAATCCGCAACAACTGGGAATCCATGTGGAATGAGGTGCCTTTAGCAAAATAAAGCCAACCACGAAAAAATTGAGCAGCGCATTTAGGGGCAACCGAAGGGAAGAGGTTGTAATAACAAGGGCTAGAATAGGACATAATAACCTGACCCACGTACACCTTATAACAAAAGAAGCTCCAAGAATGTGTGAGACCTGCCAAGTTCCTCTATCGATCCAACATATTCTAGAGGAATGCCATCCACTCAATGCAAGTATTGAAAAATATGGGATTTCCCGCATTGCATCAGCGGCACTACAGGATTCAGCTGAAGGAATCGATGCAATTCTGAATTTATTTAAAGAAATAAGCATTTACAACAGATTATGGAAAAAAAAAAATATATATATATAAATATAGTCACATAAGGAAAAAAAAACAACCAATTAAAATGTGAGATAAACAAATAGAAAAACCCTTTCAAATCAACAAAACAAACACTTTTTAAGTTTTAAGCGCTTATATCTCTGATTGACGTTGTCCCATCGAATAATACTTTAGAACCTTTTTTGTAGAGAATTTAGTAAGCATTCGAATGGTTGTCTTCCACTTACCACGATTTCCCAACCGTTATCGTGATATTTACGAAAAATGTATGAAGATCCGAAAACTTTTCATGTCTATTAATTTTTGTTTTTTTTTTTTTTTTTTTTGTTTTTTTTTTAACGGCGCATCTACATCTTGGCCATTAGCGCCGTCTATTAATAATTTTTTTTTTCGCATACTTCCTTAACTCCAAATAGAACCAAAATTTAAACATCTCAGTTGGGATTAATTTCCAAGATGTAGAAAAAATTTCAATTGAATCCCGCGATTCTAAGTACCCACAATAAAATAATGACATGCGAAAACATTGATTCCACTTTTCTCAAAAACGGTTACAGATATCGCCTTAAAAATGGTTTCATTCGTTTTCCTATGTTAAGAAACCTATAAAAGAAGTACCTGGAAGCATATGAACTAAAAAACGTAAGCGTTACGACTTTTTTTTGCGCGAATTTCCCCCCAAACGCCATATTCCATTGGGCGGATTCTGGCAGAATCATTCTGCTGGCTAACGAACTTGACCTTTCAAATAAGAAGACAGATTTTTTTTCCCAAATTTCATCAAAATCGGATCATTTTTGAGCTTGCTAGAGCGTATATTCCCTCAAGACATAGAATAATGATTTTTATATTGTAACAAACTATCAGACACTCTATTATTTATTTTTTCCTACAATATTTCGGTTATTGTTTTGTTTGAAGTTTTTATTTATTTATTTTTATTTTTTTTTTTATTTTTTTTATTTTCTTTATCCCTCTTTTTTTTTTCTAATGATTTTCTATGCTTTGTCTCTTTGTGTTTATACTTTATAAATTTAAAAAATTTTTTTTTTTTTTTTTTTTTACCTATTTGCTTAATTTTATTGAATTAATTTTCACGCAGTATGCGAGCATATCACCTTGCTGTTGTGGTGCTCCGTAACAAATAAACATTTCATGGAGCCAATCGCCTACGTTACGTAGCTCCTTAAAAGAATAAATAAATAAATAGAGCGTATATATATATATATATATATATATATATATATATATATATATATATTATATATGTAGCGATGTATATATATATATATATATATATATATATATATATATATATATATATATATGCGTAGCGATGTATATATATATATAAATTGGAACCACCTATATTTTCGTGATCTATGGGGTCTGAAACGAGAAGGTTTCTGGTCGGCACGTCCGGATCGCGCCGTGAGGTCAACCTCATAAGCGGGTTCTCCCTATGGAGATAGGGAGTAACCGCACTACAAAAAAAATAATAAAAAACAAGATTGTCGGCTAGGGATGAAACTATCCTAAGCAGAAATTACTCTTTCTGCCGTCCCAAGTTTCGGTCTACGAAGACTCTTCTACGAATATATTTCTAATTTACTTAACTTGCATTACTAATATATCCATTTTACTTTTAAATGCAATAAAACAAAATAACATTGTACAAGAAAATGAGAAAGTAGTGTTATTTTTTAATGAACTACGGCCTCATACAAGCACAAAATATAATTATATTTCTAGTATAGCATTTGGCTGCGTGACTTCCTACAGGTAAAGTAACTGACAGCTGTCCTAGGATGAATCTTGATTTATGAAGTGCAATAAAAGCCTACCTGAAGCCTGCCTACTACCTCGACCCGGACAGATGTCTGACTCTACACGGAGAATATTTACGTTTTCAGTTTTGTTACATGTTCAGAGAATTTGTATTTATTCCCCTGTTTTATTGAGAAATACATCCTCCTACTAGAAGCAATTAAAAAATAACAAGAAATAAAAACAGACAAAAAGAACCGTTTAAATAAACGAAATCAATTATCGTTTATCAAACTTCTACGTTTTATGCACTTATTTCTCCAATTGACATCCCCTAATCAAAACATTTTTCAGAACCTTTTTTGTAGAGCATTTAGTAAGCTTTCGAATGGTAACATTCCATTTACCAAGATTCTCAACCGTTTTCGAGATATTAAGGAAATTATACGAAGTTCCCAAAGCTTTTCATCTCTATTAATAAATTATTTTAATCTAACCCTTCCTTGGCTCCAAATTTTCAACATACTAGTTTTGATGAAATTTTAACATGCAGAAAATATTTCAACTGAATCCCGTGATTCTAAGTACCCAAACCAAAAAAAGTCCGACTCGCAGGAACTGCAGCATCTTAGCGCGGTTCCGTTCTTATCCCTAGACTCATTTAGAATGATTCAAATAGAAGCTGTTATTATTTTGGGTCCTCATTTCTAGAAAGGTCTTGATTTACGATCTTACCTGGATGGGTCGGCCAACCTTCCTTAGGAAGGACCCCCGCTAGGCAGGTGAAAATTGACATCGCCTGATCCAAACTTTGTTCAGAACCTTTTTTGTAGAACATTTAGTAAACCGTTTACCAATATTCCCAACCGTTTTCGAGATATTATGGAAAGTATACGAAGTTCCCAAAACCTTTCATGTCTGTTAATGAAATATTTTATTCTAATCCTTCCTTAACTCCAAACGTAACCAAAATTTTAACAAATTAGTTTTGATGAAATTCAAACATGCGAAAATAGTTTCAACTGAATCCCATGATTTTATGTACCCAAACCAAATACGTTATTCAGCAACTATTTTTTCCAATTTTCTCGGAAACGGTTAAAGCTATCGTCTTAAAAATGGTTTCATTCGTTTTCCTTGGCCAAGAAGCCTATAAAACGAGTACTTGCAAGCATATGAAGTAAGCGGAACGATTTTTTTCGCTCCAAAAACCATGTTCCGGTGGGCGGATTATGCTGATTAACGAACTTTAAATTAGACGAACGATTTTTGTACCAAATTTCATCAAAATCGGACCATTAGGGGGCCGGAAATGAGCGATCAGACAAATATATATATATATACATACACAAATTTGAACCACCGTTATTTTCGGTCTCTAGGGGTTCTGAAACGCAACATTTTCTAGTCGGCACTTCCGGATTGTTTCATGAGATCAACCTTATAAGCGGGGTTCCTCCCTATGAAGGGAGGGAGGAACCGCGCTAAAATAGTTTTTTATTGGGAGTAATAGTGTTTTAATGGGCTAAATATTCCAAGTTCTTGATTGTTAGTACTACATATCCCCCAAATACTCTCAACCCCCCCCCCCCGGAAATTATTTTCTATACACACCCGTGCCTTTTAAAAAAGGTTTTTGTGAGATTTGTTAATATTATTAAATCATTCAACTTGTTTTGCTTTACAAAACGTTATTCTATTAATAAAATAGTTACATCACATGAGAAGTCATTAGGGAAGGAAGTCTTCATCATCACAGAGAGGAGTGTTAGGACACTGCCATATTGATAATATATCTTATTAGATTTATAAAGAAATCATTCTCACACAATATATATATTTTTTTGAACAAGATTTTGACCTAGGTAGGAGAACAACTTACTTAATATGCCCAAAGGTTTGCTTTCCTTAATTTTAATGGTTTTTGTCTTTTTTTTTCAGTATTTTAGTGATTGTTATTTTTTTAATTGCGTTTAAAAATTTAATAGGAAAACAAGGAATTTAAATGAGGAAGAGCTTTATATAATTGGAAGATTGTAATAGATAATTCTTTTAGAAGGAGAGGAAGTCGATGAGGCAGCACTCTCCGAGCAACAATCTCCGAGCAACACTCTCCGAGCAACACTCTCCGAGCAGCACTCTCTGAGCAACAATCTCCGAGCAGCACTCTCCGAGCAACACCTTCCAAGCAACAATCTCCAAGCAATAATCTCCAAGCAACACCTTCCAAGCAACACCTTCCAAGCAACACTATCCAAGCAACAATCTCCGGAGAAATTTCTCCTTTGAATCTCTTTATCTCAGTAATATCTCCATTTTCTCAATTTATGTATATAAAATCTCCCTCTTTTCCCTTTCTGTCGAGTGGTTTGGGCTGGGCGATGCTAGGTCATTGAGTGAGTGAGTGAGTGGTATTTGACAAATATATAGTAGATATAAAAAATAAATGTCAAACCCATTACATTAGTATTGACTCTATCCTTGTATTACAGCCCTGTTGAAGGCTTGAATATCAAGCAGAAACGTCGGCAAGCAATAAAACTCATTTTGTTATTTAAAACATGTAGTTTTATTATGATACCACAACTGAACCCTGACAAATTCTACCTTCAAAATATTAAATATTTCTATTCGAATCTTTCCAAATGACAGAAGAACATTTTGGGAATGTGCTAAGATCACACAGATTTTGCTTTTGATACTTTCAAAGTAATACTTACAAACCTTCAATAAAATATATTGGAAAGTATGAAATAAAATATACAAAGACCCTTGTTCCTCTTTGATAAGATCTTATCAATTCATCTATTTCCAACCAGCTGTAATAAGGCTAATGATAAATTATTTTATCGACAGTAATCACGTTAGTTCTTTCTTCCATTGTTAAATGATAATCACTCTTTTTTTATCTACGTAATTACATATTAAAACTGTTTGTGAGCAGGAGAAGTATTTTAAAATGCAAATAGGTCACAAACAATTTTGATATATTTGTTATTGTTATTGTGGCAAAAAAAAATAGAACAAGTCCTTCATTTTGAAATAAATGTCAATGAAACAATATGTTGGATTTCTTGTGTTTAAATTATAAAATTAATTTGCTTTTAAAGACTTTTTCTCCGTGATTATTAGTAATCAATATTCTCCAACAGGGAATAACCAACTGGTTTAATCAATTCAGTTTTTTTTAAATGGTAAAAATGGTTGGTTAATACTGGTTTCGAATTAACAGTTTATTACAAAACCATATTACATTAAATATATAAATATTGTTAACAATGAGTGTGAATCCAGCAAATATATCAAAAAAATTTGTTTAATTGTTCAAAAATAAATCTGTAAAAATTGAAATATTCTATGCTTAGCGGAGAAGGATTGGTTAGACGTATTTCTTGTATTTAATTTACCAGACATATCGTAGAGATCCACTTATCTAGAATTAGGATATTTTTTTATTGCTTAATGCTGATGTATTTAACGAAGACAATCTTAATTTTAAGAAGGATGTTTCAGGTAGACAGGGCATAAGATAGAAAGAAAAATTGGGGATTAAAAATGAAAGAATGAAAAGCAAATTTAAGTATGTCTATTAACAATAGATGATAATAAAAACGATATTCAAATCATGTAGTGTAATGAAGGAGGATGTGATTCTGGCAAAATATAACATCACAAAACCAATCGCTTGACAAAGGTATAGAAAACTCTATTTCTGCATATAATCAATATTACTTCACTCAACAACTATGTGTGTGCAAATATACATACCAGCACACACATATGGATATATATATATATATATATATATATATATATATATATATATATATATATATATATATATATAATTACGTAATATTTAATAAATTGAGTAAGACTATTTGAATTGGATAACATACTTGTAAGTTGCAGCCTGCTTCAGGAATTCATAAGATGCTTCCTGCTTGGTATGAGTTGAGGAACTATATTCATGACACACTCTGGAACAATCTTTCTATAGGGAGGGGAGTTGTTGGCCTTGAATAATCAAGAGTAGGTCTCCTTTCTTCAGCAAACAAACAAAAAAGTAGATTTTATGGTTTATCATCGAATGTACAACTACACAGCCAATTATCAATATGAATAGTGCCCAGCTATCTCAACAATTATTCATGTTTTGATTTGACAAATGTAAAGAGCGTAGAAAAAGAAAGAAACAAACTGAAAAGTAAATTATAATTCAATAAACATATTATGAGCATGGGCGTATATAAGGACGGGGTTGCAGCCTTCCCCCCCCCCCCGAAATTGGTTAAAATGTATCACAAATCCTTAAAAATAAAACCACTTACCTAGCTTAGAAAAAATATTTTTCATTTGGTGTAATATCGTTTTAGTTGGTTAACTATTCCGAGTTGTAGATTGTTAGTATTCCATACCCCCAAATGTTACCAGCCCCCCGCCCCTCCCGAAATTATTTTCTATATACGCCCATGATTATAAGCAAGACGGAAAACGCCCGACTCGCAGGAACTGCTTCATCTTAGCGCGCCTCCAGAACGCCCATATCTCTAGTGATATTTTGTAAACTATTATAACAGCTTCTCCAATGAAATCTTGAAGAAAAGGTAGATTTTAGATGCCATTAACTTACGGAAAATCTAAACAAGATATTATGTGTTTCTATTGGAAGCTTTCCAATTGCCGCTAGGGATGAGAACGGATATACTGTAAGTTCCTCTTAACAAGATATTATGTGTTTCTATTGGAAGCTTTCCAATTGCCGCTAGGGATGAGAACGGATATACTGTAAGTTCCTCTTAACAAGATATTATGTGTTTCTATTGGAAGCTTTCCAATTGACACTAGGGATGAGAACGGATATACTGTAAGTTCCTCTTAACAAGATATTATGTGTTTCTATTGGAAGCTTTCCAATTGACACTAGGGATGAGAAAGGATATACTGTAAGTTCCTCTAAACAAGATATTATGTGTTTCTATTGGAAGCTTTCCAATTGACACTAGGGATGAGAAAGGATATACTGTAAGTTCCTCTAAACAAGATATTATGTGTTTCTATTGGAAGCTTTCCAATTGACACTAGGGATGAGAAAGGATATACTGTAAGTTCCTCTTAACAAGATATTATGTGTTTCTATTGGAAGCTTTCCAATTGACACTAGGGATGAGAACGGATATACTGTAAGTTCCTCTTAACAAGATATTATGTGTTTCTATTGGAAGCTTTCCAATTGACACTAGGGATGAGAAAGGATATACTGTAAGTTCCTCTAAACAAGATATTATGTGTTTCTATTGGAAGCTTTCCAATTGACACTAGGGATGAGAAAGGATATACTGTAAGTTCCTCTAAACAAGATATTATGTGTTTCTATTGGAAGCTTTCCAATTGCCGCTAGGGATGAGAAAGGATATACTGTAAGTTCCTCTTAACAAGATATTATGTGTTTCTATTGGAAGCTTTCCAATTGACACTAGGGATGAGAACGGATATACTGTAAGTTCCTCTTAACAAGATATTATGTGTTTCTATTGGAAGCTTTCCAATTGACACTAGGGATGAGAAAGGATATACTGTAAGTTCCTCTAAACAAGATATTATGTGTTTCTATTGGAAGCTTTCCAATTGACACTAGGGATGAGAAAGGATATACTGTAAGTTCCTCTTAACAAGATATTATGTGTTTCTATTGGAAGCTTTCCAATTGACACTAGGGATGAGAACGGATATACTGTAAGTTCCTCTTAACAAGATATTATGTGTTTCTATTGGAAGCTTTCCAATTGACACTAGGGATGAGAAAGGATATACTGTAAGTTCCTCTAAACAAGATATTATGTGTTTCTATTGGAAGCTTTCCAATTGACACTAGGGATGAGAAAGGATATACTGTAAGTTCCTCTAAACAAGATATTATGTGTTTCTATTGGAAGCTTTCCAATTGACACTAGGGATGAGAAAGGATATACTGTAAGTTCCTCTTAACAAGATATTATGTGTTTCTATTGGAAGCTTTCCAATTGACACTAGGGATGAGAACGGATATACTGTAAGTTCCTCTTAACAAGATATTATGTGTTTCTATTGGAAGCTTTCCAATTGCCGCTAGGGATGAGAAAGGATATACTGTAAGTTCCTCTTAACAAGATATTATGTGTTTCTATTGGAAGCTTTCCAATTGACACTAGGGATGAGAACGGATATACTGTAAGTTCCTCTTAACAAGATATTATGTGTTTCTATTGGAAGCTTTCCAATTGACACTAGGGATGAGAACGGATATACTGTAAGTTCCTCTTAACAAGATATTATGTGTTTCTATTGGAAGCTTTCCAATTGACACTAGGGATGAGAAAGGATATACTGTAAGTTCCTCTTAACAAGATATTATGTGTTTCTATTGGAAGCTTTCCAATTGACACTAGGGATGAGAAAGGATATACTGTAAGTTCCTCTAAACAAGATATTATGTGTTTCTATTGGAAGCTTTCCAATTGACACTAGGGATGAGAAAGGATATACTGTAAGTTCCTCTTAACAAGATATTATGTGTTTCTATTGGAAGCTTTCCAATTGACACTAGGGATGAGAACGGATATACTGTAAGTTCCTCTTAACAAGATATTATGTGTTTCTATTGGAAGCTTTCCAATTGACACTAGGGATGAGAACGGATATACTGTAAGTTCCTCTTAACAAGATATTATGTGTTTCTATTGGAAGCTTTCCAATTGACACTAGGGATGAGAAAGGATATACTGTAAGTTCCTCTAAACAAGATATTATGTGTTTCTATTGGAAGCTTTCCAATTGACACTAGGGATGAGAAAGGATATACTGTAAGTTCCTCTTAACAAGATATTATGTGTTTCTATTGGAAGCTTTCCAATTGACACTAGGGATGAGAACGGATATACTGTAAGTTCCTCTAAACAAGATATTATGTGTTTCTATTGGAAGCTTTCCAATTGACACTAGGGATGAGAAAGGATATACTGTAAGTTCCTCTAAACAAGATATTATGTGTTTCTATTGGAAGCTTTCCAATTGCCGCTAGGGATGAGAAAGGATATACTGTAAGTTCCTCTAAACAAGATATTATGTGTTTCTATTGGAAGCTTTCCAATTGACACTAGGGATGAGAAAGGATATACTGTAAGTTCCTCTTAACAAGATATTATGTGTTTCTATTGGGAGCTTTCCAATTGACACTAGGGATGAGAATGGATATACTGTAAGTTCCTCTAAACAAGATATTATGTGTTTCTATTGGAAGCTTTCCAATTGCCGCTAGGGATGAGAAAGGATATACTGTAAGCTCCTCTAAACAAGATATTATGTGTTTCTATTGGAAGCTTTCCAATTGACACTAGGGATGAGAAAGGATATACTGTAAGTTCCTCTTAACAAGATATTATGTGTTTCTATTGGAAGCTTTCCAATTGACACTAGGGATGAGAAAGGATATACTGTAAGTTCCTCTTAACAAGATATTATGTGTTTCTATTGGAAGCTTTCCAATTGACACTAGGGATGAGAACAGATATACTGTAAGTTCCTCTTAACAAGATATTATGTGTTTCTATTGGAAGCTTTCCAATTGACACTAGGGATGAGAAAGGATATATTGTAAGTTCCTCTAAACAAGATATTATGTGTTTCTATTGGAAGCTTTCCAATTGACACTAGGGATGAGAAAGGATATACTGTAAGTTCCTCTTAACAAGATATTATGTGTTTCTATTGGAAGCTTTCCAATTGACACTAGGGATGAGAACGGATATACTGTAAGTTCCTCTTAACAAGATATTATGTGTTTCTATTGGAAGCTTTCCAATTGACACTAGGGATGAGAAAGGATATACTGTAAGTTCCTCTAAACAAGATATTATGTGTTTCTATTGGAAGCTTTCCAATTGACACTAGGGATGAGAAAGGATATACTGTAAGTTCCTCTAAACAAGATATTATGTGTTTCTATTGGAAGCTTTCCAATTGACACTAGGGATGAGAACGGATATACTGTAAGTTCCTCTTAACAAGATATTATGTGTTTCTATTGGAAGCTTTCCAATTGCCGCTAGGGATGAGAAAGGATATACTGTAAGTTCCTCTTAACAAGATATTATGTGTTTCTATTGGAAGCTTTCCAATTGACACTAGGGATGAGAAAGGATATACTGTAAGTTCCTCTAAACAAGATATTATGTGTTTCTATTGGAAGCTTTCCAATTGACACTAGGGATGAGAAAGGATATACTGTAAGTTCCTCTTAACAAGATATTATGTGTTTCTATTGGAAGCTTTCCAATTGACACTAGGGATGAGAAAGGATATACTGTAAGTTCCTCTAAACAAGATATTATGTGTTTCTATTGGAAGCTTTCCAATTGCCGCTAGGGATGAGAAAGGATATACTGTAAGTTCCTCTAAACAAGATATTATGTGTTTCTATTGGAAGCTTTCCAATTGACACTAGGGATGAGAAAGGATATACTGTAAGTTCCTCTTCACAAGATATTATGTGTTTCTATTGGAAGCTTTCCAATTGCCGCTAGGGATGAGAAAGGATATACTGTAAGTTCCTCTTAACAAGATATTATGTGTTTCTATTGGAAGCTTTCCAATTGACACTAGGGATGAGAACGGATATACTGTAAGTTCCTCTTAACAAGATATTATGTGTTTCTACTGGAAGCTTTCCAATTGACACTAGGGATGAGAAAGGATATACTGTAAGTTCCTCTTAACAAGATATTATGTGTTTCTATTGGAAGCTTTCCAATTGACACTAGGGATGAGAACGGATATACTGTAAGTTCCTCTTAACAAGATATTATGTGTTTCTATTGGAATCTTTCCAATTGACACTAGGGATGAGAAAGGATATACTGTAAGTTCCTCTAAACAAGATATTATGTGTTTCTATTGGAAGCTTTCCAATTGACACTAGGGATGAGAAAGGATATACTGTAAGTTCCTCTTAACAAGATATTATGTGTTTCTATTGGAAGCTTTCCAATTGACACTAGGGATGAGAAAGGATATACTGTAAGTTCCTCTAAACAAGATATTATGTGTTTCTATTGGAAGCTTTCCAATTGACACTAGGGATGAGAAAGGATATACTGTAAGTTCCTCTTAACAAGATATTATGTGTTTCTATTGGAAGCTTTCCAATTGACACTAGGGATGAGAAAGGATATACTGTAAGTTCCTCTAAACAAGATATTATGTGTTTCTATTGGAAGCTTTCCAATTGACACTAGGGATGAGAAAGGATATACTGTAAGTTCCTCTAAACAAGATATTATGTGTTTCTATTGGAAGCTTTCCAATTGACACTAGGGATGAGAAAGGATATACTGTAAGTTCCTCTAAATAAGATATTATGTGTTTCTATTGGAAGCTTTCCAATTGACACTAGGGATGAGAAAGGATATACTGTAAGTTCCTCTTAACAAGATATTATGTGTTTCTATTGGAAGCTTTCCAATTGACACTAGGGATGAGAAAGGATATACTGTAAGTTCCTCTAAACAAGATATTATGTGTTTCTATTGGAAGCTTTCCAATTGACACTAGGGATGAGAAAGGATATACTGTAAGTTCCTCTTAACAAGATATTATGTGTTTCTATTGGAAGCTTTCCAATTGACACTAGGGATGAAAAAGGATATACTGTAAGTTCCTCTAAACAAGATATTATGTGTTTCTATTGGAAGCTTTCCAATTGACACTAGGGATGAGAAAGGATATACTGTAAGTTCCTCTTCACAAGATATTATGTGTTTCTATTGGAAGCTTTCCAATTGCCGCTAGGGATGAGAAAGGATATACTGTAAGTTCCTCTTAACAAGATATTATGTGTTTCTATTGGAAGCTTTCCAATTGACACTAGGGATGAGAACGGATATACTGTAAGTTCCTCTTAACAAGATATTATGTGTTTCTATTGGAAGCTTTCCAATTGACACTAGGGATGAGAAAGGATATACTGTAAGTTCCTCTTAACAAGATATTATGTGTTTCTATTGGAAGCTTTCCAATTGACACTAGGGATGAGAACGGATATACTGTAAGTTCCTCTTAACAAGATATTATGTGTTTCTATTGGAAGCTTTCCAATTGACACTAGGGATGAGAAAGGATATACTGTAAGTTCCTCTAAACAAGATATTATGTGTTTCTATTGGAAGCTTTCCAATTGACACTAGGGATGAGAAAGGATATACTGTAAGTTCCTCTTAACAAGATATTATGTGTTTCTATTGGAAGCTTTCCAATTGACACTAGGGATGAGAAAGGATATACTGTAAGTTCCTCTAAACAAGATATTATGTGTTTCTATTGGAAGCTTTCCAATTGACACTAGGGATGAGAAAGGATATACTGTAAGTTCCTCTTAACAAGATATTATGTGTTTCTATTGGAAGCTTTCCAATTGACACTAGGGATGAGAACGGATATACTGTAAGTTCCTCTTAACAAGATATTATGTGTTTCTATTGGAAGCTTTCCAATTGCCGCTAGGGATGAGAAAGGATATACTGTAAGTTCCTCTTAACAAGATATTATGTGTTTCTATTGGAAGCTTTCCAATTGACACTAGGGATGAGAACGGATATACTGTAAGTTCCTCTTAACAAGATATTATGTGTTTCTATTGGAAGCTTTCCAATTGCCGCTAGGGATGAGAAAGGATATACTGTAAGTTCCTCTTAACAAGATATTATGTGTTTCTATTGGAAGCTTTCCAATTGACACTAGGGATGAGAAAGGATATACTGTAAGTTCCTCTAAACAAGATATTATGTGTTTCTATTGGAAGCTTTCCAATTGCCGCTAGGGATGAGAAAGGATATACTGTAAGTTCCTCTTAACAAGATATTATGTGTTTCTATTGGAAGCTTTCCAATTGACACTAGGGATGAGAAAGGATATACTGTAAGTTCCTCTTAACAAGATATTATGTGTTTCTATTGGAAGCTTTCCAATTGACACTAGGGATGAGAAAGGATATACTGTAAGTTCCTCTAAACAAGATATTATGTGTTTCTATTGGAAGCTTTCCAATTGACACTAGGGATGAGAAAGGATATACTGTAAGTTCCTCTTAACAAGATATTATGTGTTTCTATTGGAAGCTTTCCAATTGACACTAGGGATGAGAAAGGATATACTGTAAGTTCCTCTAAACAAGATATTATGTGTTTCTATTGGAAGCTTTCCAATTGACACTAGGGATGAGAAAGGATATACTGTAAGTTCCTCTTAACAAGATATTATGTGTTTCTATTGGAAGCTTTCCAATTGACACTAGGGATGAGAAAGGATATACTGTAAGTTCCTCTTAACAAGATATTATGTGTTTCTATTGGAAGCTTTCCAATTGACACTAGGGATGAGAAAGGATATACTGTAAGTTCCTCTTAACAAGATATTATGTGTTTCTATTGGAAGCTTTCCAATTGCCGCTAGGGATGAGAAAGGATATACTGTAAGTTCCTCTAAACAAGATATTATGTGTTTCTATTGGAAGCTTTCCAATTGCCGCTAGGGATGAGAAAGGATATACTGTAAGTTCCTCTAAACAAGATATTATGTGTTTCTATTGGAAGCTTTCCAATTGCCGCTAGGGATGAGAAAGGATATACTGTAAGTTCCTCTTAACAAGATATTATGTGTTTCTATTGGAAGCTTTCCAATTGACACTAGGGATGAGAAAGGATATACTGTAAGTTCCTCTAAACAAGATATTATGTGTTTCTATTGGAAGCTTTCCAATTGACACTAGGGATGAGAAAGGATATACTGTAAGTTCCTCTTAACAAGATATTATGTGTTTCTATTGGAAGCTTTCCAATTGACACTAGGGATGAGAAAGGATATACTGTAAGTTCCTCTAAACAAGATATTATGTGTTTCTATTGGAAGCTTTCCAATTGACACTAGGGATGAGAAAGGATATACTGTAAGTTCCTCTTAACAAGATATTATATGTTTCTATTGGAAGCTTTCCAATTGACACTAGGGATGAGAAAGGATATACTGTAAGTTCCTCTTAACAAGATATTATGTGTTTCTATTGGAAGCTTTTCAATTGACACTAGGGATGAGAAAGGATATACTGTAAGTTCCTCTAAACAAGATATTATGTGTTTCTATTGGAAGCTTTCCAATTGACACTAGGGATGAGAAAGGATATACTGTAAGTTCCTCTTAACAAGATATTATGTGTTTCTATTGGAAGCTTTCCAATTGACACTAGGGATGAGAAAGGATATACTGTAAGTTCCTCTAAACAAGATATTATGTGTTTCTATTGGAAGCTTTCCAATTGCCGCTAGGGATGAGAAAGGATATACTGTAAGTTCCTCTTAACAAGATATTATGTGTTTCTATTGGAAGCTTTCCAATTGACACTAGGGATGAGAAAGGATATACTGTAAGTTCCTCTTAACAAGATATTATGTGTTTCTATTGGAAGCTTTTCAATTGACACTAGGGATGAGAAAGGATATACTGTAAGTTCCTCTAAACAAGATATTATGTGTTTCTATTGGAAGCTTTCCAATTGACACTAGGGATGAGAAAGGATATACTGTAAGTTCCTCTAAACAAGATATTATGTGTTTCTATTGGAAGCTTTCCAATTGTCACTAGGGATGAGAAAGGATATACTGTAAGTTCCTCTAAACAAGATATTATGTGTTTCTATTGGAAGCTTTCCAATTGCCGCTAGGGATGAGAAAGGATATACTGTAAGTTCCTCTTAACAAGATATTATGTGTTTCTATTGGAAGCTTTCCAATTGACACTAGGGATGAGAAAGGATATACTGTAAGTTCCTCTTAACAAGATATTATGTGTTTCTATTGGAAGCTTTCCAATTGCCGCTAGGGATGAGAAAGGATATACTGTAAGTTCCTCTAAACAAGATATTATGTGTTTCTATTGGAAGCTTTCCAATTGCCGCTAGGGATGAGAAAGGATATACTGTAAGTTCCTCTTAACAAGATATTATGTGTTTCTATTGGAAGCTTTCCAATTGACACTAGGGATGAGAAAGGATATACTGTAAGTTCCTCTAAACAAGATATTATGTGTTTCTATTGGAAGCTTTCCAATTGACACTAGGGATGAGAAAGGATATACTGTAAGTTCCTCTTAACAAGATATTATGTGTTTCTATTGGAAGCTTTCCAATTGACACTAGGGATGAGAAAGGATATACTGTAAGTTCCTCTAAACAAGATATTATGTGTTTCTATTGGAAGCTTTCCAATTGACACTAGGGATGAGAAAGGATATACTGTAAGTTCCTCTTAACAAGATATTATGTGTTTCTATTGGAAGCTTTCCAATTGACACTAGGGATGAGAAAGGATATACTGTAAGTTCCTCTTAACAAGATATTATGTGTTTCTATTGGAAGCTTTTCAATTGACACTAGGGATGAGAAAGGATATACTGTAAGTTCCTCTAAACAAGATATTATGTGTTTCTATTGGAAGCTTTCCAATTGACACTAGGGATGAGAAAGGATATACTGTAAGTTCCTCTAAACAAGATATTATGTGTTTCTATTGGAAGCTTTCCAATTGACACTAGGGATGAGAAAGGATATACTCTAAGTTCCTCTTAACATGATATATTCCTCATTCTTATAAAATGAAATTTCATTTAAAGGAATTAGAATTTTGTTTTGATTTTTTTTTTTTGCTTTTAGCGCGGTTCCTTCCTACCTCCATAGGGAGAACCCGCTTATGAGGTTGACCTCATGACGCGATCCGGATGTGCCGACCAGACCCTATAGATCACGAAAATATAGGTTGTCCAAATTTATATATATATATATATATATATATATATATATATATATATATGTGTGTGTGTGTGTGTTTGTCTGTTAACGCTCTAGCAAGCTCAAAAATGGTCCGATTTTGAAGAAATTTGGTACAAAATCTGTCTTCTTATTTAAAAGATCAAGTTCGTTAGCCAGCAGAATCCGCCCAAAGGAAGATGGCGTTTGGGGCGAAATTCGCGCGCAAAAAAAAGGCGTAACGCTTACGTTTTTTAGTTCATATGCTTCCAGGTACTTCTTTTATAGGTTTCTTAACATAGGAAAACGAATGAAACCATTTTTAAGGCGATATCTGTAACCATTTTTGAGAAAAGTGGAATCAATGTTTTCGCATGTCATTATTTTATTGTGGGTACTTAAAATCGCGGGATTCAATTGAAATTTTTTCTACATCTTGGAAATTAATCCTAACTGAGATGTTTAAATTTTGGTTATATTTGGAGTTAAGGAAGTATGCGATCTTCATAATTTTTCGTAAATATCTCGATAACGGTTGGGAAATCGTGGTAAGTGGAACACAACCATTCGAATGCTTACTAAATTCTCTACAAAAAAGGTTCTAAAGCAATTTTCGGTGGGACAAAGTCAATCAGAGATATAAGCGCCATATGTGGTGAAAGTGCATCGGTTAATGTTGATTTAGTTCAAGATTGGAAAAGACAAATAGGTTTACATTTGCCATGACTATGAGGCTACAAATATATTTAAGTTTGATGAAACGGCTTTATTTTTTCGGGCCCTGCCAAACAAGACAGTTTACACAGACGACAAACAAAGGAAAGATCATTTAACTGTTATGTTGTGCGTAAACATGGAAGGCGATTTTGAACAGCTGTTAATAATCAGTAAATCATTAAAACCACGTTGTTTTAAGAACATTAACGTCAAGTCATGAATATCTTGGCAAGCTAACAAAAAAAGCATGGATGACAACGCCTATAATGAGTGAATGGCTAAAAACTTTCGATCAGACAATGGAACGTCAAAACGGCGTGTAATTTTGTTTATGGACAACGCGACATGTCACCCACAGATGCATCTAATACATGTTTACGGACAACGCGACATGCCACCCACAGATGCATCTAATACATGTTTACGGACAACGCGACATGTCACCCACAGATGCATCTAATACATGTTCATGGACAACGCGACATGTCACCCTCAGATGCATCTAATACATGTTTACGGACAACGCGACATGTCACCCACAGATGCATCTAATACATGTTTACGGACAACGCGACATGTCACCCACAGATGCATCTAGTACATGTTTACGGACAACGTGACATGTCACCCACAGATGCATCTAATACATGTTTACGGACAACGCGACATGTCACCCACAGATGCATCTAATACATGTTTACGGGCAACGCGACATGCCACCCACTGATGCATCTAATACATGTTTACGGACAACGCGACATGCCACCCACAGATGCATCTAGTACATGTTTACGGACAACGCGACATGTCACCCACAGATGCATCTAATACATGTTTACGGGCAACGCGACATGCCACCCACTGATGCATCTAATACATATTTACGGACAACGCGACATGCCACCCACAGATGCATCTAATACATGTTTACGGACAACGCGACATGTCACCCACAGATGCATCTAATACATGTTCATGGACAACGCGACATGTCACCCTCAGATGCATCTAATAAATGTTTACGGACAACGGAACATGCCACCCACAGATGCATGTAATACATGTTTACGGACAACGCGACATGCCACCCACAGATGCATCTAATACATGTTCATGGACAACGCGACATGTCACCCACAGATGCATCTAATACATGTTTATGGAGAACGTGACATGTCACCCACAGATGCATCTAATACATGTTTACGGACAACGCGACATGTCACCCACAGATGCATCTAATACATGTTTACGGACAACGCGACATGTCACCCACAGATGCATCTAATACATGTTCATGGACAACGCGACATGTCACCCTCAGATGCATCTAATACATGTTTACGGACAACGTGACATGTCATCCACAGATGCATCTAATACATGTTTATGGACAACGCGACATGTCACCCACAGATGCATCTAATACATGTTTACGGACAACGCGACATGTCACCCACAGATGCATCTAATACATGTTTACGGACAACGCGACATGTCACCCACAGATGCATCTAATACATGTTCATGGACTACGCGACATGTCACCCTCAGATGCATCTAATAAATGTTTACGGACAACGCGACATGCCACCCACAGATGCATCTAATACATGTTCATTGACAACGCGACATGTCACCCTCAGATGCATCTAATACATGTTTACGGACAACGCGACATGTCACCCTCAGATGCATCTAATACATGTTTACGGACAACGCGACATGTCACCCACAGATGCATCTAATACATGTTTACGGACAACGCGACATGTCAACCACAGATGCATCTAGTACATGTTTACGGACAACGTGACATGTCACCCACAGATGCATCTAATACATGTTTACGGACAACGCGACATGTCACCCACAGATGCATCTAATACATGTTTACGGGCAACGCGACATGCCACCCACTGATGCATCTAATACATGTTTACGGACAACGCGACATGCCACCCACAGATGCATCTAGTACATGTTTACGGACAACGCGACATGTCACCCACAGATGCATCTAATACATGTTTACGGGCAACGCGACATGCCACCCACTGATGCATCTAATACATATTTACGGACAACGCGACATGCCACCCACAGATGCATCTAATACATGTTTACGGACAACGCGACATGTCACCCACAGATGCATCTAATACATGTTCATGGACAACGCGACATGTCACCCTCAGATGCATCTAATAAATGTTTACGGACAACGGAACATGCCACCCACAGATGCATGTAATACATGTTTACGGACAACGCGACATGCCACCCACAGATGCATCTAATACATGTTCATGGACAACGCGACATGTCACCCACAGATGCATCTAATACATGTTTATGGAGAACGTGACATGTCACCCACAGATGCATCTAATACATGTTTACGGACAACGCGACATGTCACCCACAGATGCATCTAATACATGTTTACGGACAACGCGACATGTCACCCACAGATGCATCTAATACATGTTCATGGACAACGCGACATGCCACCCACAGATGCATCTAATACATGTTCATTGACAACGCGACATGTCACCCTCAGATGCATCTAATACATGTTTACGGACAACGCGACATGTCACCCACAGATGCATCTAATACATGTTTACGGAGAACGCGACATGTCACCCACAGATGCATCTAATACATGTTCATGGACAACGCGACATGTCACCCTCAGATGCATCTAATACATGTTTACGGACAACGTGACATGCCATCCACAGATGCATCTAATACATGTTTATGGACTACGCGACATGTCACCCACAGATGCATCTAATACATGTTTACGGACAACGCGACATGTCACCCACAGATGCATCTAATACATGTTCATGGACTACGCGACATGTCACCCTCAGATGCATCTAATAAATGTTTACGGACAACGCGACATGCCACCCACAGATGCATCTAATACATGTTCATTGACAACGCGACATGTCACCCTCAGATGCATCTAATACATGTTTACGGACAACGCGACATGTCACCCACAGATGCATCTAATACATGTTTACGGAGAACGCGACATGTCACCCACAGATGCATCTAATACATGTTCATGGACAACGCGACATGTCACCCACAGATGCATCTAATACATGTTTACGGACAACGCGACATGTCACCCACAGATGCATCTAATACATGTTTATGGACAACGCGACATGTCACCCACAGATGCATCTAATACATGTTTACGGACAACGCGACATGTCACCCACAGATGCATCTAATACATGTTTATGGACAACGCGACATGTCACCCACAGATGCATCTAATACATGTTTACGGACAACGCGACATGCCACCCACAGATGCATCTAATACATGTTTACGAACAACGCGACATGTCACCCACAGATGCATCTAATACATGTTTACGGACAACGCGACATGCCACCCACAGATGCATCTAATACATGTTGACGGACAACGCGACATGTCACCCACAGATGCATCTAATACATGTTTACGGACAACGCGACATGCCACCCACAGATGCATCTAATACATGTTTACGGACAACGCGACATGCCACCCACTGATGCATCTAATACATGTTTACGGACAACGCGACATGCCACCCACTGATGCATCTAATACATGTTTACGGACAACGCGACATGCCACCCACAGATGCATCTAATACATGTTTACGGACAACGCGACATGCCACCCACTGATGCATCTAATACATGTTTACGGACAACGCGACATGCCACCCACTGATGCATCTAATACATGTTGACGGACAACGCGACATGCCACCCACAGATGCATCTAATACATGTTTATGGACAACGCGACATGCCACCCACAGATGCATCTAATACATGTTCATGGACAACGCGACATGCCACCCACAGATGCATCTAATACATGTTCATGGACAACGCGACATGTCACCCACAGATGCATCTAATACATGTTTATGGACAACGCGACATGCCACCCACAGATGCATCTAATACATGTTTACGGGCAACGCGACATGCCACCCACAGATGCATCTAATACATGTTTACGGGCAACGCGACATGCCACCCACAGATGCATCTAATAAATGTTAAAATTCAGTTTTTTTCACCGAATATGACATATTGCTGCCAGCCCCTCGATCTCGGCATTATTAAAAATATCGAAACATATTACAGAAAACGATTTTTTCGGGAAGCCATTACGAAAATGGATTATGCTGCTCCCAGACTCTGTAGACTACGGCTCAAAGGATTATTCTATAACATAAGTCTGATTAATTGCCACGCTCCTACAGAAGATTCTGACGAGGAGGAGAAAGAGGAATTTTATGATGCGCTGGAGAAGGAGCTCGACTTGTGCCCACAAAGCGATGTAAAAATATTGCTCGGGGACTTCAATGCTAAAGTTGGCCAAGAAGAAATACATAGACCAACAATTGGTAGATGGAGCCTTCATGAGGAAAGTAATGAAAATGGAAAAAGGCTAATAAACTTTGCAGCCTCAAGAAGTTTGGTCATTGGAAGAACATTGCTTCCAAATAAAAGGATATATAAAGGAGAGCTCCAGATGGCAGAACGTTTAACCAAATTGACCATCTATTAATATCGTATCGCCATAAATCCAACCTCATTAGCACCAGAACCTTTCGCGGAGCCAATATGGATTCAGATCATTATTTGGTGATCTCCAAAATACGAGCAAGGATCTCCAATAGCCGCACAGTAAGGAAGAAAGCTAGCAAGAGCATTAATGTAAATAAGCTAAAGGATCCGGAAACTCGTCAAAGATATGAGGAAAAGTTCAGCCTCCAGATGCGCAACTTAGGAAGAGACTGGTGCAATGATGTTGAACAAGAAGAGGAATGGAGAATTCTGGCAGAAGCAACTAAACTGCGGAAGAGGAATTGGGGAGGGGAGTCGGAACTACCAGGAATGAGTGGTTTGATACAGAGTGCCAGTTAGCTACGGATGCGAAGAACAAAGCCTACAAATCGATGGTGCAAAGAAGATACACAAGACTACCTTCAGATCAATATAAAAGTCTGCACCGGGAGGAAAAGAGAACCCTTAAAAGAAAGAAGAAAGCCTGGGAGAGGAAAAAGCTAGAGGAAATTGAGGAGCTATGGCAGGTAAAGGATGATAGACTTTTCTATCGCAGAGTAAATCAGGAAAGAGCTGATTTTAAACCAACCTCTATTCTCTGCAAGAGTGAAGATGGCATATTACTCACCAAAAAAGAGGAAATCCTCCAGAGATGGGTGCGTCACTTTGATGGGCTACTTAATAACTCTACGAATACAGGCGCTGGAGGGGATGTTATGCTGGGAGATCATCAGAGTGTCAACTATGATGAGGAAGATGAGACGGAACCCCCTCCGGATTTTGAAGAAGTTCTGGAGATCATCAATAGGATGAAGAATAATAAGAGCCCAGGAATAGATGGCATATCTATAGAACTATTTAAATATGGAGGAGAGGATTTGCACAAAACTCTGCATAATCTGATTGTCCAGATTTGGACGGATGAAACCATGCCTATAGAATGGACAAAAGCAGTAATTTGCCCAATCTTTAAGAAGAGTGATCGGCTGGAATGTAAGAATTACAGAGGTATATCTCTTCTACCCTCCGTGTATAAAATTCTATCTGGAATCCTCTATAACCGACTGTACCCTCATGCTGAACAAGTTGTAGGAAAATACCAGACTGGCTTTAGGAGAGGTAAATCGACAGTAGATCAGATCTTTGCTCTGAGGACTCCCATGGAAAGAGGAATAGAATATAACTTGACAACCTATCACCTTTTCATAGACTTTAAGAATAAACACATATATGACACACTAGAGGCTTTTGAAATACCTAGAAAGCTTATTCGCCTTGTTAAGATGACCATGCAAGAGACAAGAAATGTCGTTAGGATACAAGGAGAGTGCTCAAGTGAGTTTTGTGCTGATAGGGGTCTGCGACAGGGTGATGGGTTGGCTTGTCTGCTGTTTATTTTGGGACTTGAAGAAGCAATACGAGACTCAGGAATACAGAGAACATCAACAATTATCGATCGAAGCTTCCAGCTTTTGGGCTTTGCGAATGATGTTGATGTAGCTAGATCTAAAAGTGAATTAAAGAATGCCTTTATAGCACTCTAGAGAGCAGCTTCGCTTCTCGGCCTCGAGGTGAATGAGGCCAAAACAAAATATATGATGGTGAGGGCAGATGACACGCATCAAGGCAAAACCTTTATCAAAATAGGCCCCTACAAGAAAGAGTGCAGGAATTCACCTACCTTGGATCTCTTGTAACATCCACCAATAAGATGCCCAAAGAGATAAGCAGGAGGATAACGTCGGCCAATCGTTGCTATTTTGGCCTAATAAAGCAAATAAGGAGCCGATTACTCACAAGGCAGGCAAAGATCAGGTTGTACAAGACCCTGATTAGACCCGTACTGACCTACGCCTCGCAAGCATGGACCATGACCAAGGCCGATGAGAATGATCTGCTGATTTTTGAAAGAAAAATCTTAAGACTCATTTACTGCCCTGTGAAGGAAGGTCAAATTTGAAGGAGACGTAAAAACCGAGAGCTTTATAGTTTATATAACGACTTAAATGTTGTCAACTTCATAAAGCTCGGACGGTTAGGTTGGGCTGGGCAGGTCATACGAATGGGGGAAGGAGAGATACCAGGGAAGGTCCTTGAAGCCAGGATGGAACGAACTAGGAGGAGAGGGAGACCCAGGCTGAGATGGGAGGACAGTGTGGCAGCTGATGCAAGGGTCCTTCTCAATGCACCGAACTGGAAGGCGGCGGCAGCAGATAGAGATGGTTGGCGGAAGCTCATAGAGGAGGCCAAGACCCGCCTAGGGTTGTAGCGCCAAATAAGAAGAAGACATTACGAAAATGGACTCAAGCGATTATGTTACCAATGTATTGGACGCGGTATTGTGGATTATGACAGCTGTAAAAGAAATAAGAAACTGTTGTGCACTTTTTCTCAAAGGTGGATTTCATCAACCTTTGGTGTCCGCTATAGAGAGGTTTCACTGTATATATATATATATATATATATATATATATATATATATATATATATATATATATATACATATATATGTATATGAGTGTGTATGTACTTACTGGAGGCCATTACCAAAGCCGAAAGCCACGTCAACTGCTCATAGAAAGATTAGAAGTATGCAGGGAAATAAATTCAGGAGAAATGTTCAGTAAAGAAGTTTTGTTCATCTTCAGCCTATTTCAATAATTTATAAATTCCAGTAAAGGCTCATTTCATTATTGGTTAATTTTTTTTTTTTTTAGTATAAAGAATAATTTTTTGACTAGTAATTTTTATTCAGCTCCCCTTTTCTGCAACTTAAGAAATTTCATTTAATAAGGAAAAACCAGGAAGTTTATTACAAATATACTTTTCAACATTTTATTCAGAAATAGAGAATATTAATTACAAATAAACATTCTTTAATAAAATATGTACATAAATGGGAAGATATTTACATATCTACATATACATAAGTATAAGATTATAATATTTACAGAAGATAATATTTTAATTCCTGTCAAGATTTTGAAGCATTACTTGGCCAGGGAGCCATGTGGAAATGTTCAATTCACTTGGGAGTTATATTAATTTAAAAAAAACAAATACCAGCATTATTATCAATAGAAAATAAAAAAAGAAGCTGATGTTTAAGTATGCCCCAGTCTATTTTTATGTCCTCCTGACATCTTTCAGGAATGTTTAAAACTATTCCGGCGACGCTGGTGTTAAATTGAAAATTTCCAAACTAAAAGGTGCTCAATCAGTGATTGTCCGCTAAAGAATAAAGTACTTGAAGGTAGTAATTGTTTTAAATTTTCTTAAACTGAAATCTAAAGCAATTTTTTGTATGCAGAAAAAATATTAACAATGAAAAATTCAACTTGATTATATGAAAATTTTTAATAATCATTGAAGTGATTTTGATTTTAATAAATTAATTCAAATTATAAGAAATAAATTGATGACAGCAAAATTAACAATTAGAAGAAACTATGTACACAAGAAAAAACAAAACAATATTGTAGATTTTCATCAATTCCTTTTTCTCTTCAGCTTTTTAAATTCGCTCTGCTGTTGAGCTCCCCACGAATAGATTTCTTTAACTTTTCGTTTCCTTTCAGCGTCACTGAAAACAAATTATAATTAGTGAAGATTGAAGAGAGATAGCCAATATAACAGAAGGAAGCAATACAAGAACAGGATTTTTATTTCTCGAGGGGAAATTTACTTATAAATGAACATTAATATACTAGGACAAGTAGAAAAACATAAATAAATAGATGTATATAAGCAACCTCAACATGAATAAAAATATTAAAAATAAAAAAAAGTCCATGAAAAAAGGATAAAAATGGCCAATGAACAATTTTTATACTGGGGTGATACAAGCAATGAATAAGTACAAAGTAAAAAGTCCGACTCTCAGGAACTATGTTATCTTTGTGCGTTCCCGTTCTTTTTCTCAGTATAATTTGCAAAACTTAGAAAAGAAATAATGTTGTCTTAATCTTTCGTGAAAAATGTAAACAGATGTAAAAAAGTTAAATGAAATCTCAAAGAAAAGCAAGATCTTAGGCGCTACAACAGGAAACAGAATCCGCTCCATTTATTGAGAATCGACAGGAGATATAATCCACTTCCTCCCTATGTTTCTTCATTTATTTTATTTTAAAGGCTTCGCATCTATAGCGATGAGCCCTTTCTCCATTTATGCTTTGTCTTAAGGAATGGAATATTAAAAAAAAAAAAAAAAGATTTTTTCCCCTCTTGTATAGTTTTTTATTTATTTATTTTGTTTTCCTCTATGTATAATTTTATTTGTTATCTTTTTTAATACATACATATTTCTTTTTTATATATATTTTTTTATGTATACCTATATCTATTCTTTTTCCTCTTTTTTTTTTGTAATTTTTTATACATCAATTTTTTTTTATTTTTACTTATACACTAACTAACTAATACAAACTAAATAACTAATACAAACTAAACATAACTAATACAACTATTTGTACTAAAACTAATAATGTAAGCAATATTAATACTAAAACTACTACATAACAAAATTTATAGTAATACCAATTCTAAATTAAACTAGCACACATATATACACATACGCGTACGTTTATACACACACACACACCCACATATATACATACATACACGCACATGTATACATGTGCACTGTATCAAATAAGCGTATAAAATAAAAGAAAGTTTTTTCAGTTTACCATTTGTCCTGTATGTTATGAATAATAAACAAGTGAAATTTATACTCAATAACTACAGCCTATAAGTTTCCCATCCTCCTTTTTGATCTATTTTTATGTACACAAAAATAACTCACACGGTCATAAACCTCATTCAAATACCCTCTAGTGACAAGGAGGAATACTAGAAGTGCGCCACAATAACGATTGCTCTAAAGTAAAGAAATGAGAACAGAAAAAGTGTAAGAGATAAAAGGAGCTCCAGGCTGCTGGGCGGTACATGGGGCCATCTTTCCTTTGACTCAACACAAGTCAACGGTACACAGGACCCAGACACTCTCGACTGCTGAAACAGTCAACGGTGCACAGGATCCAGACACTCTCAACTGCTGAAACAGTCAACGGTACACAGGATCCAGACACTCTCGACTGCTGAAACAGTCAACGGTACACAGGATCCAGACACTCTCGACTGCTGAAACAGTCAACGGTACACAGGATCCAGACACTCTCGACTGCTGGAGCAGGTTAAAGATATTTCCATGAAAATGAAAATTTCCTGCAGAAACTTGTCCCATTTTATGCTCAGCTTGTATAGTTTATTAAACAATAATTTCCAACATGGACTTTATGATAAACACATAGTCTACTATTCTATGAATTATGCTAATGAAATCATCTGTATAATTTTATTTTATATAAATAAGAATTATTTTTGAAATGAATTACAACGAACCTGCTAGCTTGTTGTTTGAATTTCAATTTAGATATAAACTCCCTGTCCCTCCTTATTTCTCTTAAAGCTCCTTTCATTTCCTTCTTGTATTTATAGAGGAGTTTAGAATGCTCAGCTTTATCAGGGGGCAATTCTTTCTTCTTCGTATCGTAACTACAATTAGTAAAATCAATTATTTCAATCATATTTATAGTTTACGAAAATAAATAATTTGATTACTATCCATGAATTGTTTGACACATACACAGGTTTAATCGAAGGTTCATACAATCTGAGAGCTTTAGGTTTCTTCGCTTCCATTACAATCGGCTTAAGCTCCTTTTTAAAGATGGAAGTTAAGGTTTGATTCGATGTATTAAATGCCTCCCTTACAGCTTCAGGGTATTTATCCAGCTGCAAATGGAAAGTACATTAGTATCCGAAAAAAATAAACCAACATATAATAATAATAATATAAAGGAATAATTAATGTGCCAAACAATAATTAGGTCATTCAACCATCAGCCAGACTGATTTAAAGTTGAAAGGAGAGTTACTCTGTTGTAAGAATACAGACTGTCGTGGATGTATGTTAGTTGGTTGGGCAAGCGAGATAGAAGTCAGCAGCTGTTCGTTATCAAGATGGCGTCAGTATAGTTGTATTGTGGCATTTGTTGTTAGTGACTTTAATGTTTTTAATAAAATTGAGTTGCAAATGCAAATGTGTTTTTTGTAAAGACAAAAATGGAAAATCATTTTTGAGGGGGATTAATTCAGTAGTTTTTTTGCCCTTTTCCAGTAATCTATTTTGTAATGTCTTGTGTCCATGTTATTGTTTGTCAAATTAACTATGGATTTTTTAATACTTAAATTACATCATTTATCAATTTTAACCATACTAAAATATTTTGATAAAAAAGTGTTTAAATTAAAATGAAAAAAAAAAAAATCTGGTATATTGAAACTAACAATAGTAATGTCTGGCTATAATAAATTTAAATTGATTAAATAAAAAAAAAATTACCTTCTTGAAATGATTTGAATGCAATGCCTACCACCTGCCAGACCACTTATTTGTGCATTTTCAACTTGGCCAGTTTTCATTAAATAACGATCGGATTTATTATAAAATGTCTGGGATTTAAAGATTCAGGCCCTTCGGGTAACGATTCAGGATTATTATAAACCAGGGTGTAAAAAAATCATGATTTTTTTAAAAAAATCAAAAAAATCGGATTTATTTGATTTAAATCAGATTTTTTTGATTTAAATCGGATTTTTTTGATTTAAATTGATTTTTTTTACTAAAACCGGCTTTAAAAAAGAAAGCAGACTTTTTAAATGTATCTACTACTATATAGAGAGCTGGTTATTACCTAGTTGTTCATTATATAAACCTGTAACTAAAATATTTGTTTATTTAAAAAGCAAATTAAAATAACTATTCTAAAGTGGTGGGTCTTAAGTGGATCATTTTGGGAGCATAGCAGAATTGACGGATCATATATACAGGGGTTAAAGTTGACCTATATTTTGAAACCGGAATCTCTGTAAATCTAAAGACTTAAATCAACAAAAATCATTAATTATCGGCGATTAAATTTAAATGTACAGAAACTCTGTTCTCAAAATATAGGACAATTTCGATCCCTGTATATATAATGACTTAATTTTCAAATTTTGAAACAACAATTTTAGAAATGAAGCTTTGCAGAAATATTAATCACTAGGGAACAGAAGTAATTGTATTTACAATTTCTTTTCTGATTCGTAAATCCAAAGTATTGATGTAATTCTGCGCGTTTTAAAAGTATTTAAACAGTTTTTTATTTTACATATTTTGTCAAAACTGCATATTTTTACATATTTTGCCATAAATACATATATTTGCTACATATTTTAATATTCTTTTTATTTTGTAATTGAAGAAATAAAGAAAATAAAATTTTTCTAATTCCAAGAAGGTGGCTGTATATGTACTATGTCAATACTAGGTACAGGGAGTCACAAAAATAATGGTCGTCCGTTGGCCAGATGATTCTCCAATGCGAGGTCGGAAAAAATAAGCTCTATAGTAACCCGTGCAAAATTGACTTTGAAATGTTATTCAAGGCCAAATTTTTTTATTGCATATTTCGGAACTGCGAGTCATGAGGAAGAAAAAAGTCAACGGCACCATAGGTGAGAAATGACTCCTTATGGTTAAAGTGACCATTAACAGTGTATACGTGGGCCATTTCATTACAACTCTCAAATGGTGGCCGATTTTGATAATTTTTTTTCTTTAGTATGTTCTACTAACATTGCCTTACACAAAACCTGTTTGATTTTTTTTAAAAAAGCATCTTCCAGTATAAAATAATTAAGCCCTCACAGCGGCAATCATTGGAGGACCAGAACTTCCTTCGGGAAGAATGTCTTCCTTCGGATTATAGCAAGTTCAGGAGTTGAGGCCTGGGGATCAGGAGACGAGAGCATTGTTTTGCAGGTGGGTGCTGGACATGTTGGAACGTCATCCACACTTCCTCCAGCGGGTATTGTGGATGGAAGAAAGTTTGTTTTTCAACGTAACCATCCACAGCAGGCAAAATAGACGAGAATAACTTGGGCATTTAAAAGAATTTAGAAAGTCTGGCAGCTTGCCTCAGAAATGAAGTCCGAAATATTTAAGCTGGTGTACGGGCACTGGAGTGATAATCTTACTTATTAAGTTTTTTTTTTTTTTAGTTTTTTTTGGAAAGAAACTTTTTTTTCTGCTCACGGGCAAGGACAATTATTCTATCCTCTATTCTAAGAGCGACTCGAGGACTGGCTGGTTCATGAAATTCATACATCTGTGAAGTCCTTAATGATTAATTTCGACAATCGGTTGAAAGCTTAAGGCCAGGAGCTCTTGATAAGCTTCGAGAATATCCTCATGAAGGCATTTCTGTCAATTGTAAAATATGCATTCTGGTCCTCCAATGATTGCCGCTGTGAGGGCCGTTGTTCAATATACTTACATTTTTTTATAGTGGAAGATGCTTTTTTAAAAAATCAAACATGGTATTTTTAAGGCAATGTTAGAACATGCTAAAGAAAAAAAATTAAATGGCCCATGTACACGCTGTTAATGGTTATTTCGACCAAAAGGAGTCATTTCTGACCTATGGTGCCGTTGACTTTTTTCATCCTCAAGACTCGCAGTTTCGAAATATGCAATAAAAAAATTTGACCTTGAATAACATTTCAAGGTCAATTTTGCGGGGGTTAATATGGGTATTATTTTTTCTGATCTCGCATTGGAGAATCATCTGGCCAACGTATGACCATTGTTTTTTTTTATACACTGTACAAAAGGCATGTTGTTAGTGGATAGCATTAGACTCATACGAGAGTAATAGAGAAAACCCAGGTTTAAGAAGGAGCAACTAGGAATAAATTAAAAATAAAGTGAAAAGACAATCTAGAATAAACGCCTAGATGGAAAAATATCCACATTATTGGAGATGTCCATAATGGCAAAACGATTAAGAGTTTATTTGAATCCCACTCTTCAGAACAGTTGATTGTAGCCTGCAAATACACACCAGTGACTTTAGTAGATGTTAAAAGATAATTCAGACGCTTCAAAAGTGTAGTCAGGTCAGACCGGCAACATTTCACGTTTGAAAATTTCAAAATTCAAGATGTAACAAACAATCTTCCAAAATAATGTTCATCTTTAAAAATTTTCCACTTTTCCACCTTTTATAATGAGTTCCTAATTTTTATTTATGCTTTATTTTTCAATATTTTAAACAGTTTTAGTCATTTTCTTCTATACTTTTGTTCTTTCCATTAATAATAACAGAGTTCCTACTTATTATTTATGCTTTTCTTTTCAATATTTTATAGTGTTTAAGGTATTTGTTTACTAAATATTTTCAATTTTTTATTACATATTTTATTATAAATAGTTAAATATATATGTACATATTTTGAATTTTATATTACATGAACATCCGTTCCATATTAATCATGTACACTAACAGTAATATTATTTATTTAAAGCCTTGGGCAAAAAACCCAGTTTGTCAGCCTTTTCACACCTAATTAGGTAGTTTCTCGTTTGACTGTGAACAAAACCAAGGGTTGAAAACATTCTTTCAACCCTTGCAGTAGTTGCCTTTCCTGTCATAAGCTGCTCTATTATTAACAGTTCTTTTGAGGAAATACAATATTTTAAGGCCAACGAAGACTTGCACCAATTTAAAGCATTCACTTCGCCCACTACCTGCCAATCTCTTTTATCTTAAACTTAAAAGGAGATTTATTTGCAGAATTAAAAACAAAGAAAGGGTCATAAAAGAAACAGACTTTGAATAGATAAGAACGGTCAAGTGAGGGTAGGCCCTAGGGACAAAAATAAAGACGAAATGTTGAAATGGCTGAAAAAAAGGCAGGACTAGCTATATTTAAGTTAAAAAAATAAACAAAAGTTAAAAAAATATATAATAATAATTTTTTTAATAAAATCAATTGGTTTAAATCAATATTTTTTTTATGAAATAAATTGATTTAAATCAATGATTTTTTTAAAAAAATCAAATGATTTTAATCATGATTTAAATCACTGATTTAAATCAATTGATTTAAATCGTTGACACCCTGTTATAAACTAGCTGAAGACTTAACCGATCGGGTTTGTATGAACTCTATGTAAGTTAAAGCAGTCACGGCTGTATGTAAGTCAACGAAAACTGGCCGAGTTGGAATTGCACAAATAAGTGAGAGGGTATTACTAGGATCTTGACAAGGAATTAAGAGCATAAAACTTGGCCCAATACTTTGATAGGTAAACTGTTTTTGGGAGGGGCCTGGAACTTGGCCACTTTTTCTCAACGTTCATTTTTTGAGGGGATATCAATCCTTTTTGTAAGTGAATTTTCCAGCCTGATCATTATTTGGAAATACCCTTGTGTCCTTGCCTGACACTTATTAATTTCAAGTCTAACTAATGTCGCATTATCGATTTAGGTATATAGGGTAAATAATAGTCATGTACATAAAAATTATAAGATGCGTCTAAATGTTTCTTAAAACATCAACTATAGGCTCTCCATAGTGAGAAGATTCTTTTGATACTCCGCATGATGGAATGATGGGGTTCAGAAGGAACAACAAGTACAAAACAGGCTTCCCCTGGAAGCGGAGTCAAACACAACTTTTCAGGATTTTTCAATGTTTGCCCTTAATATCACCCTAATGTCTATCATCCTGCAAAATTTCAAGTCTCTAGCTTCTTGGGAAGTGCCTAATAATTTTGATGAGTGAGTGAGTCGTATAAATTCCGATTGTCCATCGCCTATTACTCAGATATTATTCAATGTAGAATTATGAAACTTTCCAATTTTATTCACATCTATTAGTGTAATATCTGTGTAAATTTTCATAAGTTTATCATTTTCTGGTTCAAAGTTATGAGAGGGTAAAAATTGGCTCGAATACGTGTAATATACAGACAGTGTGCGTAGGCCGGAACTTGGCCTGGTGCGGCACCATGCACCTACCGTGTCTAGAGAAGTAAGAGTGAAAATATATTAAAAAATTTAGCCATACTAAATTTCTTGTTTTCCTGATGTTGCTAGCTCCCGTACAATTCATTTTAGCCAAACGAATACATGTAAATTATCCTCAGGAAGCAAAAATTATTCAGGCCATATATTTTTGCTACTCCTACAAAGTTTTGTTCATTCTTAACTATGATAGTTCATTTTATTTTGTTATAAAAATTTGTACCTTTGAAATTACAAAGTTCTGGCCTACGCACACTGTGTTTATATTACGACATATAAGAGCCGATTTTTACCCTCTCATAACTTTGAACCAGTTAAAGATAAACTTATGAAATTTTACATAGTAGGTATTATACTAATAGATGTGAGTAAGATTGTAAAGTAAGTGAGAAGTGAGGCAAAACACAATTCCTAGTCGTTGAAAGCACACTATGGATTTACGTAATAATGAGAAATGATTTGAGTAGAGTCGATAGCTTACCTCCAATGTATTGAGATGTTTTGCGAGTGGTTCGAATAGAAGCCTACTCCCAGGAATTCCTTCATAAGAATTAGCAAGAGATTCAATGAGCTTCAACGAGCAATACACTGCTCTCACTCGGAAGTCATTGTCGATCTTTGGAGCTTTCGGTGAAAGATCAGAACCACGCATGCCTAAGTTCTCTTCTCTTCTAAAATACAAATAGAGTTTGGATAGAGAAAAATCAAAGATATTTAATTGTCTTTAATCTATATATATATAAAAATCACGTGTCTGTCTGTTTGTCCATTTATCTGTTTGTTCCTTATACAAATCTACACCGTTTGACCGATTTTGACCATAGTTGGCACACAGGTAGGTCTTGATACAAGAAATCTCCTAGGATAGGTCAAAATAGTCAAATTTCGTCAATAGGTCATCTCAAACTCATTGATGACTTTACATCATGATATAATCACGTAATGCAGTTTATTTCAATTTTATATCAACAATCACTCTCTAACTAAGGAGCGCTGGCCTTTCTTTGATAAGAGCTATCTACTCACAGGCTTTAGTGCTGGCATCTCGGCTGTTTATGAATTGCTGTGGTGCTGGCCTCTCCCAGCTGCATTATGAATTACTAGACAGATATAAACAAATTCACACAGTTTGACCGATTTTGACGTAACTGGGTATACTGGTAGATCTTAATATAGGCAGAAAGTAGGTGTAGCATGGCACACTGGCTAACAGCTATACTAAATAAATGTTAGAAATAATGTCTGCACCAGAATTAATTAGATAAAGACAGGTTTGGATAGACACATTTATTACAAAGAGCAGACATGTACACACAACGTGAGCGGCAACATAACAGACAGAGCCCATCAAGTAAGTTTTTACACAGAGACAGTGTTGCCAATAACAAACAAATTTTATTATTAATTTTACTTAAACCATTGCTAGATTATATATCTAACAATAAAGAATAACGCAAAAGACAAGATGATTCACTCATCCAGCCTAGCTTTATAAGATCAAGGCAACTAAATGCCATTCCAGTTTAGGAAATTCAAATTTTAGACATAATCTAGCACAAAATATGTTGGCATTTTAAAAATTGTAATGACAAAAATAAATAGTAATTAAAATGTAATATTGGGGAAAGTAGGGCGAGTGTGATATAACTTATTAATTCATAGTAGATGCCAAGTCTTCAAAGTAAGGTTGGACTAGCATCTACATAGAGAAAGAAAACACGCTTTTCTCTTTCCTAAAGTCAGGGAATAGTTGGGGGGATTCGGCTAGGAAAACATCAATAGGATTTTTGTTAAAATCTGTATTAAGGAAGTTTCGGCTACTCCTTGGCAGCCTTCGTCAGGAATGAGTGTCGGGGTGGAGAACACTAAAGTTAGCAGTAAAGTGGCTATGGTGAAAATATAGGAAACTACTTACTGATCACTGATTGCTTATCACTTCGACAGCTAACTATCTATACCGCACTAAAGCAGTTTAGTTACTGCCTTTTCTCATATTAAACTGTTTATGATTTTTCAAAGATCTAACCAGGTTAGCTGTTCATAGTCTAGTTCACTATAAACCATTTCTTACAGAAAAAGCTCAAAATAAATGGAGCCAGATCTCCCCAAAAAAAGTTTCTATTTTTGCATTTGTTGATAATATTTGAGATTAGGCCAATGTGAGTGTGGAAGTATTGTCAGATATAGATTAGGATGAAAACCATGGGCGTATATAAGGGGGGGATTCAGGCCCCCCCCCAAATTTTGATTTGATCGGTAAAAATTTCATAAAACCCTTACAAATAAATTAAATAAGATCTTTTAGTTCATAAAACATATTCTATTTTGGGTGTAATAGCATTTAAGTTGGCTAAAACTCTTCCAAGATCTAAATTGTTAGTATTCCATACACCGGAAATGGTCTCAGCCCCCCGAAATTTTCCCAGCCCCTCCGAAATTATTTTCTATACACGCCCATGATGAAAACGAAAAGCAACACGAGTCGAATACTTCCAAAACTGGAGCACCCTCAAAACATTTTCTACTCTTCAAAATAAAATTCAATATTAAAAAAAAAATGATTTGGTATTGTATTCATTTTTCAAGTTTTATAGGCTTTTGTTGCTGTATGTTTTGTAGCTGATTACTTAGCTCAAATATTAGTGTGGAAGGAGCATAGCATGGAAGGAGCATGGCATGGAAGGAGCATGGCATGGAAGGAGCATGGCATGGAAGGAGCATAGCATGGAAGGAGCATGGCATGGAAGGAGCATAGCATGGAAGGAGTATAGCATGGAAGGAGCATAGCATGGAAGGAGCATAGCATGGAAGGAGCATAGCTTTGAGTATTTCTTAGCTGGTAATGTCAAATAAAAAGAAAAAATTATTTTATTTTAGACAAATTGAAGTTCTTACTGTTCAGCATGAGTGCTATGAAGGAAGAGAAATTTGTGCTCTTTTTTAAATGGGGGCACTACTTGGAGATTGGTTTCACCTGATGCCATCTGTAGAATCCCAGAGAGAAAATTCACAGCCTCTGGCATGAATCTTTTCGAAAGCCAAATATACTGCAACAAAAGATATACATTGTTAAGAATTCTCATTACATATATGTTGGTTTGGGATGTGACGTTAAATTAGATTCTGGGAATTCCACTGTCTGTGCTGATAATCTGAGCTGTAAAAAGAAAAGTGTACTTTGGAACACAATTTTAAAACTAAAAGGTAGCTTAGCTTGGCTTCCTCAAATATAATAGCTAAGTAAACTTTAGTAAAGAAAATATTGTAACGCACCTCTGTAAGAAGAGAAAGGAGAAATAAACCCGAAGCGATGGCTCGTCTTGTAGTGACAGAACATTGATGCAACATTTCGGATATGAAGACATAAGCAGGTGTTGTAACTGAGTGCCTCTTGTCAGATGTCGGGAACAAGAGCGGAACCAATTTCAAAAATAACAACTGGAAAACAAAACAAACAAAAGTTATTACAAGCCTTAGCTCGGAATAAACAAAAAAACTATTTACAAGTAAAAAGTATATAAATATAATTAGTGACCCAAAATCTCAAGAATGTTTCTTTGTTGTCAGCAAATCAAGAAATAATTTGAAGCAAAAGTAATTTAAAATGAAACTGGATGATTCAGAAACAGGTGACAAAAAAGCAAAGAGACAAAAATGAATTAAAAAGAAAATTGATGATTTCTTTAATGGTAATAATTACAATAAATAAGGAAAGAACCCCAAAATAATGACTATATACTTAAACAACTGACCACTTAAGATTACAACACTTGCAAGGTAAGAAACAAGATGGTGGAAAATCTTACTCTTTTAACTATAATCAGGTAATGTGAAATATAATAAAAAGTGGGAGTATAGTTAATAAAACTGACATGGACTTATAATAATGAAATAAAAATAGTTTCTAATGAATGAAGGAAAGAATAATTGAAAAAGGGACCAAATATAATTTATAGACAGATTAATTGTAATACCTTTGATAAATTTTATATTGACGAATCAGCACAGTTGTATAAAAAAACGGTTTCTTTCAGTTTAGTCACCGCTAAAGCATATTTATGCTAAAAGCATAAAACAACATGCAACAAAAGGCAATGAGGAAGATAGTAAAATGGTTCTAGCTAATGATCCTATACAGAAGGAACATAGCTTTCACTTTCATAATACATAGACTATATTTGAAGAAAGAAACACAATAAAACATAAAATAAAATAGCTAATTATATTTTTTCATTTGTGGGAGAAACAATAAAGCTTTTCATCTCCAAATCATAATAATCCTTTTATTTCAATGACTAATGTTCCACATTGATTTTATGTTTGGATTTTACACAGCTGGCTCCTAATAGCTAGATTGATCCTATGTAGATGATCCTCAGTTATGACATGTCCCTTGTAGGAGGTTCTTCTAAGCTACATTAGGCTGTATTTACTTTCAAGCTCTTAACCCATTCGATGCGACACCCGAGAATACTAGCCGGAGAAAGTCGTTCACCAGAGGCGACGCCCGAGTATTCTCACCACAGCTGTATCTCTTGATTCCGAGCCCTCTTTAGCCTTGAGCGTGTACAGAGTGCTCTAGCAGGAATGGGGGATAATTGATGGTTTAACCCTTAACTGGTAACATACAAATTTTGAACATTATAAGTAACATGCATCTGTGAGGCGTGCGCATGGTAAAAATGTTCTTAAGGCATTTTTTGAGGGAAACTGTAAATAATAAAGGAGTAGCTTATTATAATAATAAATAAAAATCATTTTCATTGCTACATTTAAAAATCACGTCCAAAAACAAGCAGTGGTTTCGGAATGAAGTAGAAAGAGAAATCTAGGGAAGAAAAGTAAGTAAACTTTATTTTAAATGGTTATTGTAGGTTTGCTGCGTACCTAACTTGTAGTAAATAAATCGTTTCAAGTAATAAACGTCTTCGTTCACATAAGATAAACATGAAAATGATGATTAGTAACAAGTGCCTAAGTAAAAAAAAAAAACAAAAAAAACAGGTGTATACGGCCGCCCTAGGAGAGGGAGTTTAGCCCGCCTGCGGAGGGAGTAGGCAGCTAGCCCATGCCACATCGAAAAAGTTAAAGAGGAATCTAACATTTATCTCAAACATTTAGAGCCATTCTAATAAACTGAGGAACATTTAAAATTTATTGTTCATTTATTTACCTTTTGCTTACGTAAGAAATCTTTTCAGAACAATTTGAATGAATTCTACATACATAATATAGTATAGATAAAAAAATTATAAAAAATATTCATCTTATTCTATTGTGTTGGATTTCTGCAACTAACTTTCTGCAACTTTCAACTTTCTTCTAACTAAACTAATCCAAACGTGTAAAATGTGTTGAACAAAAAGAAAAAAATGAAGGCCTACTTACAGTTTCTGTAGAAGGATATTTATGTTTCTTCTTGAGGTAATCGGAGTGTTTTTCAAATATCACTTCATTAAGACAGTAAGCAGAGTTGGCAGGAGAGAATTGTGTCAAATCAAAAAGCAATGGTGCTAACTGGTCGAGGACAGACCAAGACACCTAAACAAAAATTAATAACTTATTTCCACATGCAAGTACAAACGAATAAAGTAACAAAGTATATATATATATATATATATATATATATATATATATATATACATATAATAGAGAGAGAGAGGGGGGGGGGGGAGAGAGAGAGAGAGAGAGAGAGAGAGAGAGAGAGAGAGAGAGAGAGAGAGAGAGAGAGAGAGAGAGAGAGAGAGAGAGAGAGAGAGAGAGAGAGAGAGAGAGAGAGAGAGAGAGAGAGAGAGAGTTATGGTAAACTCGGTTATCAAAACATATGTTTTAGTTCGTTTCCTCCCTTTCTCCATTGAAGGGACTTGTCAATGCTTCAGAACCCACAGATCAAGAAAATAATGATATATATATATATATATATATATATATATATATATATATATATATATATATATATATATATATACAAATAATCAAACTAAAATTTATTCAATATGCATAAAAAAAAGGAGCAAAATAAACAAAAAGAAAACAATAAAAAAAAGAAAGAATAATGAAGAATGAAATTGAAACTAGAGCCAATGTAATGTAGAATACGTCTGTAAAATGTTTAATAACACATTTTAATAGTAATAGGTTTTCCATCTTCCCATTGCTATAAAAAGCTCTACAGCAAATTCTCTTAATGCTCTATTATGGCAAATTAAGAAATGGTGCTCTGTTGATAGCCCAATTAATGTTTGTTTTATAACAGTTGTCTTTAGTTTTGTCCGTTAGTAGTCGGGAGTCGTAAAGTAAGTGTTGCTACGTATGTTCCGTAAGATAATCGCATAAACAAGTGTTACTGTTGGTTATGCCGAAACGATGAAAGTAAAAATTTATTGAGTGATGTTCTGTTACAAGTTGTGTCATGTAAAACAAGTCTTAGTATGATTTTGTGTTAGGTATGTGTGATTCTGGGGTATGCCTAGTTTTAACTGTGTTACCTTATAAGTACAAAGAACAGTTCTTAAAAAAAATAATGTTTGCATCTAATGTATTATAGAAATATTGTTGTATAAGCTTCATAATTTCAGCTTTTCTTTAATCCCAATGTCTATCTCCATTATATAAATAGTTTATAAATTGTCTGCTGTAGTTATTTTAAAGATCTTTATCCCCTTTTAAAGTAGAAATCCCTTCAACCATCACTTCTCAAACGTTTTTTTTTTTCAATTTAATTTCACTGTTGGTTTTGAGACATAAGTAACCTTTTAATTTAAATTGCTTCACCAAGAATATACATTTTAAGTTGTTATATATTAAGAATATATATTTTTACATATAATAAAATAAAGGGGGTCTCCCGTGGTCTAATGGCTAGCGCCTTGGATTCATAAGCGGGAGATGGTGGGTTCGATTCCCAACCTCCGGCAGGAATTTTATCATCCCACGGCTCGCTGGTAAAATTCCTCGCTGCACCCTGGATGTCGGCGCTAATGACCTAGATGTAGATGCGCCGTAAAAAAAAAAAAAAAAAAAAAAAAAAAAAAAAAAAAAAAAAAAAAAAAAAATAAATAAAATAAAGACAATAAGTTGAATAAAAACCTTACTGGATACTCTGCATCATTTAAGTGCTGCATTAAAAGGGCAAATAAGTTTTCCATCTTCTCTTTATTTTTTTCATTCAAACTAGGATGATTGCATTTAATAATTCTCTCTATTATAACAGCCTGATGTTCGACTGGCCTATTCTTCAGAAGCTCGTGTAGTTCTTCGTAGGTGTTAGGAGCTAAAGAATTTAGAAAAAATAAAGAAATTGAATTATTTATATAAGCTTTATGTAAAGGAAATTGTTAATTAACAATGACAAGGTTGAGTGAAAGAAGAAATTATGTCCTATTTTCCTAGTCTAACGATTAGCACTTGTGAGCCTTAACTCAATGCCCAGACAGATCAATTCTCAAGAGAATCGATATATTCTGATAGTTCTCAATACAAAGCATACTTTAAGTCAAGATCAAAATAATTCTCAAATCTATCCAAATCCTAAATATCCATCTCAATTGTTTAATTTATATTAGTTTTACTGTGGATATAAATATGAAACATAAACACATTGAGGAATTGTTTCAAGAGGAGTTGTCGAGTACAATACTTATGTATTAAAGTTACTTATTTCAATTGGACTGGAGGAACACTTAAATAGCTAATAGCCTAATGTATTGATAATTGAATAAGGCAGAAATGTTTGTGAAAACAGCATCACCATCAGAAAAGTATTTCAATTATTTTGAAAGGAAACTATAGCCCTGCCGTAAATACAATCCCCAAAAAAACATAAATGTGAAATAGAGGCCAAGTTCCTCCCCTCACAAAGAAACACTCCCTTCCCCAAAAATATCCTCTCCTAAAACCCCCATAAACGCCTTACCATCCTACACTCCAAAAAAGTAGTATGAGTTGGTGTATTAAGTGCACCATATTATCAACCAAAAATATTTGCCAATACAAGAGATGATACAAGAAAGAAATGTCCAAGTTCATTACTTGGAAGACCTCATAGTTACTTACTAAGAACAGTAAAGACACTTCAACTGACCTTTAAAAACAACAATAAAAATACTTATATCCAGTTACTTAAGTATCACTTTCCTCAATCAGGTATATTCTTAAACTTGGCAATGTTTTATTAGTGCCGAAATTATATTTAGAGAGAAAACTAAACGTTGCCTGTAAAACACTGTAAAACACAGGAACGTTAAGATGCGTCGAAATGTTTCTTAAAACATCAAATACAGGTTCTCCTTACCAAGACGATTCATTTGATACCCCACATAATGGGTTTCAGAAGGAATGATGGCTTTCCGATGGAACAAAAAGTACAAAACGTCATAGGTAATATGACACTCCCGTATCAAGACCTACGTGCGTGCCAGGTTTGGTCAAAATTGGTCAAACGGTGTGAATTTGTGTAAGGAACAAACATGCAGACAGACAGCTGATAGACGATTTTGACCTAGCCTATGACACTACCTGGATAAAGACCTACCTATGTACCATGTTTGGTCAAAATCGGTCAAATCGTATGGATTTGTATAAGGAATAAACAGTTAGGCAAACAGCTGATAGACGATTTTGAACTAGCCTATGACATTCCCCGGATCAAGACCGACATGTGTGTCAAATTTTGTCAAAATCGGTCAAATGGTGTGGATTTGTATAATGAAGAAACAGACAGACAGACATCTGATTGACGATTTTGACCTAGTCTATGCCACTTCCCGGATCAAGACCTACCTGTTTGCCACGTTTTGTCAAAATCGGCCAAACGGTGTGTATTTGTATAAGGGAAAACAGACAGAGAGACAGCTGATAGAAAATTTAACCTGGCCTATGATTCTCCCCGTATCAAGACCCACCTGTGTCCCAAGTTTGGTCAAATCCGGTCAAACAGTTCGGATTTGTATAAGGAACAAACATACAGACAGACAGCTGGTATAAGATTTTGACCGAGCCTATATGCGTCTAATTGTTTCTTAAAACATCAAATATAGGTTCTTCATACCGAGACAATTCATTTGATACCCCACATCATGGGTTTCGGCGGAATGACGGGTTGCCGAAGGAAGTAAAAAACTGGCAGGCCCCCGCCCCGGAAGCGGAGTCAAACACGACTTTTCAAGATTTTTCTATTTTTTCCTTTAATAACACCTTCATATCTATCATCATGCAAAATATCAAGTCTCTAGCATCATGGGAAGTGCCTAATAATTTTGATGAGTCAGTGAGTGAGTGGGTGAGTGAGTGAGTCCTATAAATCCCGATTTTCGATCGCTTATATCTCAGAAACTATTCGATGTAGAATTATGACAATTTCCAGTTTTACTCACATCTAGTAGTATAATACCTGTGTAAAATTTCATCACTTTATCTTTACCTGGTTGAAATTTATGAGAGGGTAAAAATCAGCTTTAAGACCTCCTGTAATATACACACAGTATGCTTAGGCCGGAACTTGGCCTGGCGCACTACCGTGCGCCTAGATAACAAGGTAGAGCGCATACGCTGCATTCAGCCCATGTGTGGGAAGGCCTAGCTCCCCTCTGGCACGCCCCTTCTTGTTCTTTTCTTTGTAGGGACAAGAATAACTACATTTCCAATTCCTAGACGGTCTATTATTACAACTTTCCTTTGGCCTAATGCGTCTACGTATATTTTTGTTTGGACTAGTTGAATGCAATCTAGGGTTGATATAAGCCAATTTGAATGTTTTCTCTAAGCAGGAATGCATAGAAATGCTTAAAACAACAATTATAAAAAGTCCCTACACCGCCATAGATAAGGTGAAAACCCAATGATAATGGCCTAAAAAGAAGATGCACCTAAAAATAACTAAAAAATAATAATAAAAGAGTGAATCTGCTTTTAGATCTAAGCCTTGCTATTAATGTTCTGATAAAATACTCTATCCCAAGGATGTCTGCATTAGTAAACATTTGTAGGAAAACTTCAAATCCTAATATATCACTGAGAGTAGAAGGATGTTCTATTTGTCGTCGTCTAGTCAAATATTTAGCTTCAACATTAAAATAGATATTTTCAATATAAATAAATGTGTAAAGTATTTTCCTGACCTAGTTCACTATATCCTATATGAATATAACTTAAAGGATTACCATCAAACGCATATGGAAGTTCCTTCCGAGCTGACCTAGTTCACTATATCCTATATGAATATAACTTAAAGGATTACCATCAAACGCATATGGAAGTTCCTTCCGAGCTGACCTAGTTCACTATATCCTATATGAATATAACTTAAAGGATTACTATCAAACGCATATGGAAGTTCCTTCCGAGCTGACCTAGTTCACTATATCCTATATGAATATAACTTAAAGGATTACCATCAAACGCATATGGAAGTTCCTTCCGAGCTTTATCCATTTCTATTTTCCTTACTTCTTTCTCTTTTTCTAATTCTTCAGCTGATTTATTCGAAATGTTCACTTCACTTCCAAATGTAACAAGTTTAACTTCTTGATTAAAGCTTACTTTTTTCTTTTCTTTTTTACTTGTTTCTACCCTTTTGTCATTGACTTGATCAGACATTTTTTCAGTTTCTCTACTAGTAATTACATTAATATTATCATCATTTCTATCTAAAACTTGTGGGTTTTCTATTTTTGTAAATGTTTCATCCAAAGGCATTCCTGTATCTGGAGCCGATGATTCTCCAGACTTGATTTCGTTCTCATCTTCACTATCATCGCCTCCATTCTTGTTGTTGTCATTACTTACTTTGAGATCTGCTAAATCATCAGACTCCGCATCACTCGATTCATTATTCTCTTCAGACTTTCTATCATCTCCAGTTTCCATTTCATTAACTGAACCTGAGCCATCATCTTCCTCATCTTCGTCTTCTTCACTCTCACTCCCCTCTGAGCCACTCTTTTCACCTTGCTTTTCCTCGACATCATCTACAAGGAAAAAAAACGTAAAGGAAATAATAAAACTGTAAGTTTAATGAATAATAATTGCTAAAATATTAAGATATGCGCCTACCTTGCATTTTCCCCAATCCAATCGGCTTACCCTCCTCATCATACGCTAGTTCAAAGCTTTCTTCTTCTATTTCTAATCTAAACAGAAATATCTTAACAATAGATTTTGATACAAATCAAATATAAAAATTTCTGAATTCAAATATGCAATATTAATATTGTATAAAATGTTATTATTATTAAGGGGACTGTTTTTTTACGTTTCCGTGGGATTTAATTTACTTCGGCAGATTTTTATCCAACCAAAATATTATTATTTTATTTTTGTGATACCCAGCCAAAATAAATAATTTATATATGTGCTCATAAATACACACAGGGGATATTTAAGAAGTATCGGACGATTCTTGCAGCATCCAGCTAGACAGCGTACTGTTTTCCAGTCTGCTTTTGGTGGCCAGGTAATACACTCACATGACTGGACTATGCATGTATCCAGTCTAATGCATGTGTTATTGTGTATTTATTGGCTACTTACTCAGGAGCAGGAGAAGGATAACTCTCCTCCAAGCTGAAGTAAGTGCTTGATTGTATACTTCTTAAATATACTTAATCTTACAGGCTAGTATGGGATAGGAGCAGCGCTCACACTGCATCCGATGTCAAGGTCTGGTCAATTATTCCCCAATTGGCTAGATTGGTACAAGCGAATCATTTTGAAAGAACTGACATTTGTTTCACCATACTGCATGGATAGTATATTTTATATTCACTGCCAGATGTATCAGCCAGGGAAGGTGATTTGTTTCACCATACTGCGTGGATAGTGCATTTTATATTCACTGCCAGATGTATCAGCCAGGGAAGGTGATTTGTTTCACCATACTCCGTGGATAGTTCATTTTATATTCACTGCCAGATGTATCAGCCAGGGAAGGTGATTTGTTTCACCATACTGCGTGGATAGTGCATTTTATATTCACTGCCAGATGTATCAGCCAGGGAAGGTGGTTTGTTTCACCATACTCCGTGGATAGTGCATTTTATATTCACTGCCAGATGTATCAGCCAGGGAAAGAGATTTTGGGGTGTTTACTCTTGATCACCTCCTCACAGTGTCGGAAAGTGTCGCACCTGCACACATCAGTTCCTCCCTGCCTTATTATTATTACATTAATATAACTTATAAATTTTTTGCCCAAAGAAAAATTGTTAATTATTAATTAAGATATGAATCGAGGAACAAAACAGAACTATCTGCAAGAGGTTTCCATTGAGTCTACTTATCTACCATTTCAGGTATTTATTATTATAAGTTTTGTATGTTATTATTATTTTACCCGTCCCAAAGTTCTTAGTTAATAATAATGGACGTTAAAATTTAATAATATTATTTTACATGTGTATTTTATTGTAATTTAGAGGCCCGATTTTTGTGAGCGTTAAGGTGTTAAGGCTCCTCCTTAGGTTTACGGGTTGGATTTTCACTGGGGGTGGTGGATTTTAATTGAGTATGGTATTCATGACCAAATGGCACACTAGGGAGATAGTGTGGTCAGACTATGCTCCGGTCGCCTGATTCTCCCCTTTGCAGGTACCCATTAATAAATTATTTAAAGGCTGGGTTGGCCTAGGAACGGTCAGGGAGGCAGAATCCAACCCATGAACGAAGTCACTAGAAGACAAAAATTTTTAGTGCTTGCCTTTGATTTGAACTCAGCATATTAGTACAGAGCTCTACCACTGAGCTAACCTCGCCACCATTTATGGATATATTATAGAGAAATAAAGAGCCGTACATAATGGGAGGATAGGCAACATTAAATGTTCATAAGCCCCATTTAAAAATGTTTATCTTTATTCATATAGTTTTTCTCATTAACTCCAAAACTCAAATTTTTCAGGACGTTGTTTTTTTTTAGTTGTGAATCAACTGCTACCCGTAGTATCTACTAGACTTCTTTTGAAAGAGCTTCAAATGTTAACCTTTCAATGAACAAATATGGCTTAACAACAAGCTTAAAGTTACATTTTAAATTAAAGATATTTCAAGAATTTAAAAAAATAATGTTTCCATTTGATGATGTGTTCTTTTTAGCACTTTCCTCCGAAGGAAAGTAGCTATTGAGGTTGGACTCATGACGGAATTTTTGAAAAATTTCTTCAAATCTTTATCGATCCTACCTAGTAGACACCGAAAATGACCCCCGTTAAAATTTATATATATCTATCTATATATATATATATATATATATATATATATATATATATATATATATATATATATGCATATATATATATATGTGTCTGTTAACACGATAGCGGCCAGAGTTTTTGTTTTTTCGTCACGAAACTTGGTATATAGCATTCAATTAGCAAACGATTGAACGAGTTCGTTAACCACCAAAGTCGGTCCACCGGAAGGGGGGGTTTACCCCGAACCCAAAACACTAATTTGACTATGTCAGCCGTAATATTTGTTATATTTCAACGAAACTTGGTATTCGTAGTGGTAATATAGAGAGAAAAGTGAGATATAAAAATGAACTAGATCGGTTCATTAGAAGGGGGGTTTACTCCGGACCCACAATACCAATTCGCCACTACCAGCCATGATTTTTGGTATATTTCGATGAAACTCGGTATTCGTAGTGGTAATCCACAGGTAAATAACTGTTGTAAAAATAAACTAAATCGGTTCATTAGGAGGGGGGGTTTACTCCGGACCCACAATACCAATTCGCCACTACCAGCCTTGATTTTTGGTATATTTCGACGAAACTCGGTATTCTTAGTGGTAATCTAAAGGTAAATATGTGTTGTAAAAATAAACTAAATCGGTTCATTAGAAGGGGGGGGGTTTACTCTTGACCCAAATTCTTAATATACTCATACCGGTCGTAATTTCTGCTGTATTGTAAGGAAACGCGGTATACGTCGTGGGTAACTCATGAGAAACAAGTGTTGTAAAAATGAGCTGAATCGGTCAATCGGAAAGCGGGGGTTTAATTTGTAATATATTTCAATAGAAAAGCCCGTCAGACGTAGGTTCACAAAGCCGCCGCAAGGAGCGCTTTCTACCACTAGAGTGACTGTATCCTGTTCCTGCGTTAGATCAAAATACGATAATATGAGGTTTTTTGTATTTATTACGTAGTGTAATAGGTACCATGTGTAAACATAACTCTGGAAGCAAATTATTAATTGATCAGTTACTCATTACAAATTTAAAAGAGAACTATTCATGTTTTTATTTTATTTATGTAGGATATTTTAAGCAAATTGTTCTGGAAAGCAATCTACACTACCCAAATTCTGAGGAAAGTGCTTAGTTATGCAGCTCCTGCGTGACGGACTTTTTAAAATTGAAAACGACGAGTGTTTAATAAGTTGTTGAAATATATTTACCCATCATCAAGATCATCAGCACTTCGATGCTGAAGTCGAGTTTGCTTCTTCGCGTCTTCTCCTCTCATTCTCATCAACCTTTCTTCTTCGAGTTCTTGGAGTTTCCTCGCTTCTTCCTCTGCTATTTCAGCCTCGCTTTTTAACTTGTCACTAGGCTAACAAAATAACAACAACTAATTAAACATCAAAAGAGACATTTACATGAAAATACTCAGACCAGCATGGACTTATGGCATAGAACTCTGCGGATCCACAAAGCACTCCAACTCCTACAAAATTCAATCATTACAGTCAAAAATCCTCCTTAAAATAACTGATGCTTCCTTCTTTGTCTCCAATTTGACTCTCCATAATTACCTCAATATTCCATTTATCCAAAACATTCCATCAAAACTTTATGGCCATTCTAATTCTTTAATAAACTCCCTACATGAGACCTAATCCGAAATTTCCCCTTTTGCCGACTGAAGCGTAACTGGCCTAGAGACCAGCTACGGAAGTAGTTCATCCAGATTCTAATCACGCAGTCTTGAGGCTACTGCAACTGTCCAGCTTGTCTCCTCACAAGCTTCAAGACACATTTACATTCAACAATTTAGTAGAATTGTATTTTTACATTGTTGTAAAGTCTAAATAAAAAAAAATATATATATATATATATATATATATATATATATATATATATATATAGAGAGAGAGAGAGAGAGAGAGAGAGAGAGAAATTATACATAATCTATTTTCAAGTCATTTATAATATTATTTAAAAAGTAGTAAATACAATTGCTATTATTTAAGCATAATATTGAAATTATCGTCACCAGTGTTCATAGCATTCTGTGTCTGGCCATTTCGAGATTTCAAGTAAATAACTTGAGAATATAATATTATTATAAAAATTGTAATTATATACCCCACTTATACGTAACACAGATGTTTGAGACAGGTAATTTAAAGGTTACTAACTTTTTATAACCAGGGTAGAGCTGATCCCATTTCTTTTTTCTAAAGAAAAATCATCCGCCCTAGTAGGAATTGAGCTCACATTTTCTATTTGAGGTAGTAATAAGGTTATAGAATAAAAGGTTCATAAAAAAAAATTGTCAACATTATAAAAAAAAACAAAAAAAACTCACTGTTCCACGGGGTTCGAATTTCAAGTCATTAAGTATAATATCATATGGATCTTTTTTCCCCAAATCTTCATCGTGTTTCCCCATATTGACTATAGGTATAAGCTCTTTCCATTCAGCGTCGAGTTGTTCTGTTTGCGCCAATGTTCGTTCCTTTGCGAGTTGCCTTTCTGCTTTTCGTTTTTTACTCTCTGCAATCAGTTGTTCGATGATTGCTGCACGATTATTTTTACTCTCTTTTAATGTCCCTCCTCCGAAATTGGCCTCTTCAACAAAATTAGCTGGAAAAAAAAATCTAAATTATTTTTCAATCTCATCTACTAAAAAAACTATCAAGGGGGCAGATAATGTATAGTTTTCTCATTCATTTATATTTATATGAATTATATGTAATAAATTATAGACTATGTACTAAATATGAATTATATATAACTATCTGTAATTTAGTCAAACTTAAAAGTTAGGATAGTTTTTATGTCAATTATTGACCTCAATATATTGTAATGATATATTACATTCACGAGAACCTTTTTAAATTCAAAATAGCCATTGAGAGCTTGAAAAGCTCGCGCAAACTATAATCCCCAATTTCTGTGAACATCGCATTATATACGATCTAAATTTGTAGTATTTCTGGACCGTGCTGACATATGATAGTTATAAGATAAATGTACATACAAGCAGCAATAAATTAATCACTTTTATTACAGGATAATAACAATTACCTAAATAAAATATAAACCGACAAGATACAGAATGTAGTGGGAGAAAGCATCGACTTCTTCCCACTAAAAACCCTCAGTCTATTCTATTCTATTCTCTCATACAGCATCTTACCAAGTCTATTCCTGTCTATTCTATTCCTCTCTCTAGTGTTGCGTCTTCCCGAGCACTCTCACATGGTAGCTTAGTGCGTGAATATTTCTTGTGTTTAAAGGTTTTGAATAAATGAGTTTGTAGTCCGGTGTAAATAAGAGTATTGATATCGAAGACGTATCCGTTGTTGGTCCTGCTAAAGAAGAAACTGTTACTTGGTGTGAATACTGAAGTGAAGAACTTTGACTTATTTAGAAGACTCAACTCAATAAAAGGTAAGAGTTATTTCTTGTGGATATGTATTGATTTATTATATTGTTTCATGAGACATTTAGATTGATGGTTGTATGTCAGAAGAGTTTAAAAATACATACTTATTTTCTTTTAAGTCACTCGGAACCGTTTATACCCTCAGGTTAAGGTACTCATTGATAGTCATCACCACATAAATTAATTCATTTTAAAATAAATATTAATTATTATAAAATTAAAATAAATATTAATTAATTAAAAAATTAATTTCTCCCAATATATAATAAATCATAATAATATGTTATTGTAAGTTAATTGTTTATTATACGACAATAGTGTGCATTTATTGGTGTAAGCTCTATGAATTCCTACTAGATGGCGGTAAAAGTTAATTCATTAATACAACTCATGAACATTGCTTGATATTTAGGTTGCCTAGACATCCGATGTCTTACAATTTCTAGATAATACATTATATTCCACATCATATTTGTTAAAGCTCACGACATAACCTCACTATTTTAATTATTTGTGAATGATTTTTATAATTATACTGTATACTGTGTTATAATTGTACAGTGCATCGTTGTTATCATTTTTACAGAACAACAATAATAAATCAAACTTTATAGATAACTTTGTCTATTAATCCTCATACGACCTCAAAAAAGTGTTATTATTAGCGCTGACATCCATGGTGCAGCAGGGAAATGAGAGATATCCCTGCTGATCCACCATCTCCCGCATGAGACTCCAACGTGTTAGCCACTAGACAACAGGGGCATTTTCATTTTGATTTTTTAATCTGTTAATTGTTAATTAATTCATTCATTCATTTTGATTAACTTTACTTACTTAAATAATATATATTAACAAATTTTTGTTCAACTTCAGTTTAATGCCGCGGAAAAAATATAACCTTAACATTGTGAATTCATGTTAGCAAAAGACAAGTTGAACAAGAATATTGCGCACCAATTATTGCTTAAATAATTTTCAATTTTATTAATTTAAAATAATGGAAAGAATGGGTTGAAACCAATGTTATGTGCCTCATTTATAACATTTAATTTGTATATGTTATTAATTTATTTAGAATATTTTGTAAATAAGCCATTGACTACAAAATATAGTTAAAGATGAGAGAAAAAGAATATAAATTCAAAAAGTGTATGTTGGTTTGTGCTAAATTTCAGCATTCCGATAATTTACCTATCACTTTCAAAGTTTTGCGAAACGTTTTATTCTCAATATATGATTTAAAATTGGATTAGGATTAGGATTTGTTTTGACAAGGGCGATAAAATTTAAAATTGGTTTAACTATTTTCAGCTTAATTATTAAATAGTAATTTGATTGTATCAAAGAAATTATTAAAAAATTAATTCAATCTATTATAACTGCTTGTGTTCAAAGCTCAAGCATACCAAAGATTTTATTTTCTGGTGTCTTCGTTCAGGAGTTGGCTTCAGGAGTCCCAGACCGTCAACTAGGTGTACCCAGCCTTTAATTAATTTATTAATGGGTACCTGCAAAGGAGAAAATCAGGTGGCCGGAGCGTTGTACTGACCACACTGTCTTTCTAGTGTGCCGTATGGCAAAGAATCAGATATCTCGACAGTATCTGCCCCTCTGAGCCCTCGTGGCTTGTTACCCGACTTTTTTTTTTTTGCAGCAACAGGTGGCTTGGTCAGATAGATTTATATATTACTGAATTATAGAAAGTAAATGCTCAGGATTTTTACCATCAAGTCCTTTTATATCGCTTTCATCATCATCACTGGGAGGATCATCAAATTTCTCTATTTCGGCTATAGACTGGCCTTTATGTGTGAGATGTTCATCGTCTGCAAGGTTGAATATATTCTTCTAGCAAACAAGAGAAAAATATAAATTAGTCTGACAATTAAACACCATTAAAATTATTAGTAATAGAATTTGAGAAGAGAGGAAGAAAGAGAGAAAAAAATAATTTCTAAGAACTCGATGACGGCCTTCCATCTAATAGAAAATACTTCCTAGTATTTAGTAGTATATAGCTAGACTCTATCCCTCCATCTATAGGCAATACTTGCTGGCCTTTTTCACACCATTCCTCTTTCTCCAGCTCCATCCTCTCTCTTCTCTTTAGAACAATTCAAAGGACTACTCACTCTTTTTTGTGTTTTCATTCTTTCAGCACTAAAGCGAGCAATGATTCTATCTTCTTTAGTCATTGCGTTGTTTCTTTCTCCAATTCTTCTGTCGAAGAACTTGTTGCTTTTGTGAAGAACTTTATATTCTTGAAGAAGAGTCTCCTTTCTCTGTAGCGGAACAATGATAAAGAAGCATTAAATAGAAACAAATCAAAAATTGTTGTTTTTAAAAAAAAAAACATACTTTTTTCAAGGCTTTAGCTCGTGCTACGCCAGGTAAACCATGATCAGCTTTTATTTGTCTTCCAAGTACATTAAATTTTTGTCTATTAATGTGAACTTCAAAGGGGTTGACTGATTTCTTAGGCTGTACACGTTGACTTTTTATTTCCGAAAGATTCTTTTTCTTTGCCATTATGAAGATTCGATTGATCAAGTAAAATAAATAAAGAAGAGCACTTTACAATCCCTGTTTACTTCACGTGTACTCCTCGTAACTGAAGAAGGTTATAAATATTATCTCACTGTTATATGCCTAAATTGCAAGTAAACAAGATCATTTTCAAAATGTATACATTATACAATTCATACGCGCAATAATCCATTCTCTTTAATACATTATAAATTTAGTTCCCTCTAAGGATATGTCATTATCATTAATATTGTTATTCGATAAGAATAATTAACTTTAAGACTATCGATTAGTAGAACCTACTCTAAAGTTTATCAGTTGTAATAACCTTACAGATATTTTACTGTGCCACTTGATTCATATCTCCACTTCTTTTTCTATCTTCCAAAGGAATTATTCATTAATAGCTCTTACAATGCCAGTAGTCGAATTGTTATCCACAGAAGAATATGATGGAATCAAAAAGTAAGTAGATTTTCTTAGAAGACTGTTTTCTCCATGGAATTGTTGAAACTCTTCATTCCTTAACTATCATTAGGAATTTTATTAAAAAGGTATTTTTTTTTAATTTACGGAGATTGTCAATGGGTTAATTAGTCAATAGGTATTTTATTTTCTCGTTAAGAGCTGTTCTCTTTTAAATAACTTTTTTTTTGTTGGGAAGATATAGATTTTTCTCACCAAACTTTTGCCAATCAACCTCATCTCAATTATCGTATAAAGTATATGTGAACTTTGAAGGGTTATTCCTCACCTTGGATTGTATTATAAAGTAAATAACATCAATTGCTTAAGATGAAGCAAGCAGAATGTTGCATGTTTCCTTTATTAACTCCCACACTAAAAAATAGTGATAAATGGTAGAAAACTGTACTTATAGTTTTTTAATTCCATAATTTTATTTCAAATGCTCTGCCTTGTTATTTGGTTTAAATAATTCAGTTAGGAAATTGTTATTTTAATTTATTTAGAGTTTTGTTTTTACAACACATCTACTGTGAGGAGTAGTAATTTGTTAGCAACACACAGCCTCTCTTTCTAAACATCCAATTCGAACTGAAGATCTTCAAAGACATTAGTGGAAGATGTGATAAATTGAAGGTGCAGTGCTGGAGTATATGATTCGAACCATTCAAATACTTTTGTACCATTTTATTTATTTATATTTCAATTTATACATAACATTTGTTATCAACAGGTTATTAATCTTTTCTACATAGCATAGGCTTAGGGTTGATGCCTTTTCTTTTCCATGTCAAAAAGGGTCATTCCATGTCAAATCAACAAGGGTCACAACCCAACCTTCTTGGATTTTAATAAAATTTGATAGGTTGGTTACTCTAACAAAAAATAACCAAAAAACAATTTTTTATAAAATTTTATCTGTTTCCGTTTTTTTAGTATTCATTTTCAAAGTATTGAAAAACCGCCTTTTTTTGGTCAACTCGAAAATGTTTATTGCTAGTTAGATTAAGCTCTATTCTAGCTAGAACAGTCAGCATAGTCTCATTGTTTAGCTTATTAAATGGGCTTTAATTTGATATACAACAAGACCAACTTATTACAGATTTTGCTTTTCAAGAAAATGTTCGAAATCTTGTACGTAACGGTGTTCAAAACACTGTACTTTTAAAATTCTGAAAAAACATATTTGAATCTTCAGTTCATTGACATAATTGACCGTTATGAAACTTCAGCATACATGCTGTAAGTTTCATTATGGGATGGGAACGGGATCATTTTATAACATAATTTTGACTTTATAATTGTCACTGCGTAGTTGGTAAAAATATGATGAGTGATGGATATTTGTATTGCAAATTCAACAATAAGCATCCCTGATCATAATTTGAATTTTTTTTTTTCAGACAGAACATTTTTTGAAAAATTAAATTTTTAATAATTGAGACATGCTAGATATTAATTTTTATTTCATCCATCTCCTCATTTTTGTTGGATGAAATAAAAATTAGATCTAGGATGCGTTATCCACTTCTAGGATGGGTTATCTACCTTCTAGGATGGTTTATCTACTTTCTAGGATGCGTTATCCACTTCTAGGATGGGTTATCTACCTTCTAGGATGGTTTATTTTCTTTCTAGGATGGGTTATCTACTTTCTAGACTGGGTTATCTACTTTCTAGAATGGGTTATCTACTTTCTAGAATGGTTTATCTACTTTCTAGGATGGTTTATCTACTTTCTAGGACGATTTATCTACTTTCTAGGACGGGTTATCTACTTTTTAGGACGGTTTATCTACTTTCTAGGACGGGTTATCTGCTTTCTAGGACGGTTATCTGCTTTCTACGACGGGTTATCTGCTTTCTAGGATGGGTTATCTGCTTTCTAGGATGAATTATCTGCTTTCTAGGATGAATTATCTGCTTTCTAGGATGGGTTGTCTACATACACAAATTTGGATCTTTTATCTCTGTAATGTTTCTGAAAGGTGAAATTTTCTTGTCAGCACTTTTTGAATTTGTGGATTGCGCCATGAGGTGAACCTGATAAGCGTGTTTCCTCTCTATGTTATGAGGGAGGAACCGCACTAAAAATAAATTATATTCATAAAATCTCTGAATTAGGTATTCTAAGTATGAAACCTTGTGCTTATCAGATTAATTCAAATATTTACAAATTAAAATGTTCTTCTTTTATAAAATATTTTAATTGATTTATGAAATGAAAAATCCAGCCAAATACTGACCATTGTTGTTAGCTATAAACTTCTATTGCTTCATGTCATATTATCTTTCTTTTACGCTAATAACTTTACTATGATAGCCTCTCTTGTTTAGAGATTAAAGATTTTTTCTAATCACTTTAGTAATTTATTTTAAAGTAAAATTGATCACTCTTTACTAATCTTTAACTTTTCTCTAGGTCAAAGCTTGTTGTAATTCATTTCTATGCGGACTGGGCAGAACAATGTAAAGTCATGAATGATGTCCTTGAAGAAATGTCAAAAAAAGATGATTATAAGGTGGCTATTTATTTCAAGCATTTCCTTTAATGTAGAATCCTTTTTGTTAAAATTAAATTAATAATATTTTTCCCCCTATCAAATAACAGGATGTACTGTTTACAAAAATTCTAGCAGAACAAATGTCTGAAATCTCGTTGAAACATCACATCACAGCTGTCCCTACGACTGTTATTCTTCAAGAAGGCAAAGAGGTTGTAAGAATTGATGGTGCCAATCCAAGCCAGTTAACTGAAAAGCTAACCTCACTGGTAACAATTCATATTAATAGATTTATTAAGTATTAAATTCAGCCTGTATATTTATGAAATATCCCTTATTTTCTAGATTTATCCCTTCTTGAGTTCCTTGTAGTTGCCTCTCATGTTTCGTTCTAACATTTAATATTTATAAATGAGGTATCGATATCTTGGCCTTATGGCGAATGTTTATTATTGAATTATGAAATGAACTACTGAGCCTGTAAATAGGACAGCTATAATTCTATTGAAGTTGATATTCCATTAAAAAAAAACTCGGGACTTGAGGCTTTGCTCGGGGTTCTTTCCCTGAACCTCCGCTTGTTCCTTTCTGCTTTAAGTCTACTGACAAAATAAAAACATGAAACATACATATCTGCTAATATTAGCATCTTTCTGTTCGCTCATTTTTGGAAGTGAATATGTCTTATGGCTGGTGCAAAATTTGTGCAACGTGTAACGCGAAAATTCTACAGAAGTGATGTCACTGTTCACTTCCCGCATTGGCAGAATTAGACAAATTATAATTCCCCTTGCGGGAAATAAATAAGGTGATGTATATGTGTTTAAGAGGAAGTAAGTAGAAAGTAAGTGTACTACTTTTGGCGGGGCTAATGGCCTAGATGCGGGGAGGGAAAATAAAACCTTTCTTGGGCGAACTCCTGGATGTACAGTGTTATAATGCAGTCAGCTCCAAACATAAGTCCTATTACTTCCCATTTTTTAGTCTTGTGCTTTTCTTGAAACTATGGAATGCAGTCCTCATATATTATTTTTCTTATCAACTGCCTTTGGTTGATCAATGTCTATTTCAGAGCAAATTGTCTGCTCCAATATAGTGTCTTTGGAAGCTTTACGGTTAATTGTGACTATGTCGACCCATCAAATTGAACCTGGATCGGTGACACAGTGTACCACTTCGAATACCTCAAACCCGCTTTCAATTGGAACCGGAATGTCAGCTATGATAGTACGTACTTAATCCAGACTTCCGGCAGGTATCCAGGATGTGAGTAAAGGTTTCAGGTTCGTTGCAGGCTCTTCAACAGAATCCTCAGCTCCTACCAGGAAGAGTTCGTACGGAGATCGAATTGAAATTCTTGAGCACTCACTACTGGATAATCCTGATTTAGAAGACATAGTGGAGTTTCCTTTCTTGAATTTAGAGAAAAGGATTACACCTTTGCCTTGTGAAGGAAGTGAAGGCCCTCCCACTTGACGAGAATCTTCTCTCTTCTGTATTCGTCTGCTGACTAAACATTTCTCACATCCTCTACTTCTTCCTTTCTCCATGGGGGGGGGATTCCCTAATCTCTACTCCATGTTCTCGAATCCTTAAGATGATTTCGTTCTTCTTCTAAATAAATAATTTGTAGTTTATAAGTATTTTTAAAAATGGTCTCTTTAATGTTTATTCCGTTTTTTTTTTTTTTTTTTTTTTTTTTTTATTTTTTTTTTTACTCTTTGTTGATTTTATATTTTCTTTAATTCCAGGTGAGAATTTCAAAACAATCTTCTAATAATGTTGTAATTCCACACGAAGGAAATGAAAGGCATCTTCCGAAGGAAATGAGCTTAGAAGAAAGATTGGAAAAACTCATTTCTGCTGCTCCTGTAATGCTATTTATGAAGGGGAACGCTGATCATCCAAGATGTGGCTTTAGTCGTAAGATAGTTGATATTCTTCGAGAGCACAATGTACAGTTCAAAACATTTGATATTCTCAATGATTCTGATGTTCGAGAAGGATTGAAGAAATATTCTAACTGGCCAACATACCCGCAGGTATTTAGATCATTTTCGAGATTCTAACGAGTCAAATACTATTTAGTAATTGGCCAATATTGAAGATTTTAATCGTAAAAAGTCAAAATTTCCTCCGTAAAGGTGAATAGATAGTAAAGATCTAGACAGTTACTATTAGAAATAAACTTAATAAACAAATAATCTCTGCTTATTAGTAAGATTTAGATAAGGCTCATTGGAAATTATTGTTTTCAATGGTTATGTAGTAATACTAATGAAAGTTTTATATGTTTTTACCTCTTCTTATTGGTGTTATTGTTATATATTTTTTTTTAATTTTTGTTTTTATGATTTGGCATTAAAAAATACATTCAACCCTAAATTGTCACCTTTCTACCACCAATCCCCACTTTTCGATATTAGTACTTTAATTATTTTCAACCCTTGTTGGTCAATAACTGATCAATTATCACTCGGTCAATTTTCTCTGACAGACCGTCTACTGGTGTCACTTCTCCCCCAGTAAGCAGCACGGAGTTGGGATGAGAACGAAGCCGGTCTCCAGTCTTTCTCACACAATAAGCTTTCTCTCACTCCCTACACAGTTTTCGGCCATTATTATTCCCACAGATTTGCCAATTTAATTCAAACACGTTCAATTTCCAAGTAGATTGTCATTCGCAATGAGAATCAATAAGTCGCCAGGCCAAACAATGTCTGTTTGTGGCTTAGATTTGGAATCACCGTGTTTTTCATACAGACAATTATTCAATGCACGTTTTCGTCTGGGTAAACCATCCAGTGGTTAAAGATGGACTAACCAAAAATATCGTACAGTCCATAGCACTAGGAGATTGATACTGTTTTTTTTTTATTGTCATAATTAGTAATAGAGATATAATTTAATTATATTAGTTAAGATAATAAAGAAAAATGATTTTAAAAAAATGGATATTCCGCGTTTTGCTATTTTTAAAGGCCATCATCGTTCATTGTACTCTGTTCTCCTTTTAGTCATAGACCACATCTCCAAGCACTTACAATAAGATAGTTATTTTTTATTTGACTAACAAAATGAGCACTAGAAATAATTTATATGGCAAAACAACGTTTGCTGGGTCAGCTAATATATATATATATATATATATATATATATATATATATATATATATATATATATATATATATATATACATATATTTACATACATACATACATACATACATTCATAGTGCAAATTCACACATATTTAACAAAGAAACAAAATATAACTGATTTTTAAATAACACAAGTTGTCATAGGACATACTTACACTGTTTCAAAATAACAAACAGAAACACTTGTCCATGCGATTTTCTTACTGAACGAAAATATCAACACTTACTTTACGACTGTCAACTACTAAAACAGGAACGGACCAAACTAAAGATGACAGTTATAAAAAAAAAGAAAGTAATTTGGCCATCAACAGAACAAACTCTGTTTATGTGCCATAATTGGGCATTAAGAGAATTTGCTGAGGAACTTTACGTAGGAATGGGAAGATTAAATCCTTATTACAAATAGAAGATATTATTAAGAATTTTACTCTATAATCGTTATATTACAATTTAATTTATTCTAGTTTCAATTTTTTGTTGATCATTCTTTTATTATATCTTATGTTTTACTCTGTTTTTTGTTTTTTTTTTAATATATTGTGTTCTTTTTTCTTAATTTTCCTCCTTTCTTGTTGTATTTGGTATATTTTTTAATTTTTAAATCTTAACTGAAATTAATAATATGTAAAGAAACAAAATACGTTAATAACAAATGCAAGTGACTTGTAGACAAATATAAACTCCCTCCTTGCAGGGTTAATGTGTTTATATATATATATATATATATATATTCAGCTAGCTGTGTTAGGAAAGAGGTGAAATGTGTAGGTGTATATTCCGATGGAGAAAAGGAAGGGTGTAATGAGAGAGTTTCTGTTATAAGTTTAATAAATAGAAAATAATTAAATAGATTGTTGTATTTCAAGTGAAATATAATTATGAATTTTTCCTTATTTTCTGTTGCAGTTGTATATTAATGGTGAACTTATTGGAGGATTGGATATTGTTAAAGAATTAATAGAAGCTGGTGAATTCACCGAGAAACTACCCAAACTCCAATCTCTAGATGAGAGGTATGTTAGCTATTTATCTATGCTAATAATTCTCTAATTTCACTTCTCAACATCCACATTCTAAAATGTTTCCCACAAATATACTTCTTATTGTAATAGGTTCCCAATCCCTCATAAGTTCCACCTCCCCTTTTCTAGCCCTTAATCTCAAAAGCACTTTTATAAAATATTGTAAATCAGTTAAAAACCTTGGAATCATATTTGATCAGAACCTTTCCTGGAAAAATCGTTTTTCCCAAATTTCCCGTTGATCCATATTTATCCTGAGACAGCTCAACCTCTCCCGCCATCTCCTGCCAACAAAGACCCATCAACTCCTTGTAGCCTCCCTGTTATTCCCCCAGTTTGACTATGGTTGTTTGGTGTATGGTGGACTATCTGCCGATCTTGAGGCAAAACTCAAACGCCTCATGAACTGTTTCATTCGTTTTATCCTCGGGATCCCCAGAGACTCCCGTATATCACATTTCTACCAGGAGCTAAATTGTCTATTCCCTCTTTATCGTTTACAGTAACTCCTCGGCTCAGACCTTTACCAAGTAATTCAATCCCCTTTGTGTGATCCCCTTCTTATATTTTTCAACTCATTAAATTTAATTTTTGGAATTGAAAATGATCAAGTTTTTCCAGGAAAGCATTTCACAATTCTAGCCGTAATATGTTTATTTATTAGCTATTTTTAATTACTCAATAATTATTGGGAGAAAAATGGTTTCAGCCTTTGGGAATTGTTTTAATTGAATTTATTTCCTCAAAAGGCAGTCAATAAAGCGAGGCTTAGTTACCACTAACCGAGTATTCACTTATATTCTGACAGACCTGAGTTCGAAACCCGGGCTTGATTTTATTTTGTAGTCTCATCATTCGAGAGGTTCCTATACCGACACTCGTCCCACCCAGTCTTCAGTACCTGCCAGGAAAATCAGAAGATCTGAACATAACACTCTATCTTCTCTACTGTTTTGGGACTGAAGTCAATATAGCAGTATTATTTAAGCAAATACATCGGATAAATTCATCGGAATCTACTAGGAACTGCTAAAAACTGAAGAATCTATTTAAGTAGCCTTGCAATTCATCAGTAAGTGATTTAAAGATTTCAGGTTTAAAATTAATAAACATAAATCTGTCTATTCTAGCAACAAAGGTAGCTTCATACAGGCATTTTTACGTCTCCATTATCTATATAATTTTGTGCGATACATTGCTTGAAAGCAGCAATGTTAATGGCAATGGTCCACTCTAAACAGAAAATAAATACAATTTAAAAAAAAACTTTCATTTCCAAAACTGGTGGGTGGCTGGCTATATTTCCGAGCATTCAGTTTAGGTTTCACTAAAATTGTTTTACCACAAATTCTAACATATTTCTATTTATTAATGAGAGTATGCCTTACCATTTAAATTATTTTGACACCACCAACAAACTGTTTTTAATCAATTAAAATGTTAATTTCAATTTTCAGGTTGAAAAAATTGACTTCAAAATCAAAAATTATGATCTTCATGAAAGGAAACAGAACAAAACCAAGATGTGGATTCAGCAAACAGTTGATAGAAATCTTAGACAATTCGGGGTAAGCTTCATTATTTAGGATAATGCTTTTAGTGCGGTTCCTCCCTCTATCTATTGGGAGGAAACGAGTTTATGAGGTTATAATGCAAGCCGCAAGTCCTGACTAGGGACGTTTAACAACCCATAGATCACAGACGTAACAGTGGATAGAATTTGGATGTTTAAATTCGCTCTCTTGCTCCCCCGATTTTGATGAAATTTGGTACATAAATACTTTGTCTAAATTTAAATTTTGTTTACATTTGGAAATAAGGAAGTATTAAGTATTAAGTAATTTGTTTAACATACACTAGAAGTTTTGGGATTTTCAGATAATTTCTTTAATATCTTGAAAACAGTTGAAAAGTCATGGTAAGTGGAAGGAACTATTCAAAAGCTCATTAAATTCTCTATGGAAATGGTTCTAAAGTAATTTTCGATGTGATGATCTCATCCGGAAAAAAAAGTGTTTTCATCTCGGAAGTATTGGTTATGGTACTTTAAATGTTTTCTGCTGTTCGTTTACCTCAGTTTTTTATTAGTTGTTTTTTCGAATTGCATTTAACAGTAAAATTATACTCAGTTAAATATGACTTACAGAGCCTTCTTTAATAATGAGTGAGAAGACGGATTGAGTTATTCCCGCTTCTTTGTAAGTTGGATACTCTCAGTTTTCTCTGCTTTGTCACATCTAAAATATCGCTTTTATTCGAGATGTTGTTCCAGTAGGTGTTGAAATTTCTCACAAAATTTAAAAAAAATAATTTTTGTTTTCCATTCTAAGCTTGCTAAATGAGACTATAAATAAGAATGTAAAAGTACTAAAATCTCGATATTCTTCAAATAATATTAAACATGCGTAACACCAATAACTTGTACTTATAAAATATTTCTAATCTTTTCTTCTAGAAAATTTCTAATTCTTGTAGTAAATCTGTTATCTTTGTAGTAAATTATAATGTTTTAACTGTATGTCTTATAATAGAGGAATGTCCATTATATGAAACATTGTTCAGGCAACTAAATTTACCTCGGAATGTTTAGCCTGTTCAGTTCGATGGAAAATTTCAATTCCTCAAGTACAAAATTTTGAGGTAAATATTCCCGACGGTTCTACCATTTCCAACTTCCCATTTCAATGAACAACCTGCTAATTTTAGGATTAGGATATGTGGTTTGGTGCTCAATTACTTGGTTATATGGGCCTTCTAGTATATTGGTTAAAAAAGAGTAAGGTTCCTAGGTTTTGTCTAACTTATTAAACCTATTTTTACTTATTTGATTAGATTTTGAGAGTTCTATGAGTTTGTGGGATAAATGTAGCTTTTTGGGCAGTATGTAGTGATGTGTTTTTTTTTTCTTTCCCATATGTTAAATTATACAGTTCTATATAGCTACAAGTGTTAAGTGAAACACTATAAAAACGATGATTGATAAAAAAAAATCATTTTCTTAATTATAAAATGCTAAATTGATTTGGTTGGAAAAAAAACTTAAATACAAAGTTACTACCTATGTGGCTTGACCTATCTTTTTTTTTATATATATAAGCCTTATAAGGTCATTCTTCGTTATAGTATTTTTTTTTTTTTTTTTTTGTTGTGCGTGCCCTAAGTGTCATTGGGTGTGTACTAATAGGTGGTGAAGGTGTGAGTTTTGCTTTATGTGTAGCATTTTTGAGTGAAGAGTCCTCACATTCATCGTTCCATATGAATGAGTGATCTTTTTCTTGTGAGTAGTCTGACACAAAGTCAGTAGTGTGGTTTACTACTTTTGTTTCATTGGCTGTATGGGTATTGTTTGTGATGGCTTGTTGGAATTTATGTCGTCAATCACTCGTAGTGGTATCGTGATGTAGGTGTAACATGTTTGTATTGAAATCTATCAAAGATTTTTGTTTTTGAAAGTATATGCGAATTTTCGTTATGTTTAGAATCACGGAAGGCTTTGAGATGTCAGACAAGGGAGATAATGTTTAATATTTATCAATACTTAGCCAAAGCTAAGGCTGAAAAGTATCTTAAACCTCCTTGTCATTTTAATTTGATAGTGTTTCACGTAGTGTGTAGTTCCTTGAAATGGGAATTTGCAAATGGTGGAACCATCGGAAATATTTTCCTCAGAATTTTGTGTATGAAAAATTGAACTCCGTCTCTCGGAAGAGGTTATAGCAGAGAATCTTAAAGATTATCGGCAATCGATGGTGTTGACCGTGTTCACCGCTGCCACCAAATGTGATGGAGATTCGGGGGCTGAGAATGAAAGGCAGCTTGTAAGTAGTAGCGTGTATGGTAGGACAACTGGCCTGGACGGGATGATAGAGAAGAGTGGAGTGTCGAGGTGTGGAGTCTGATAGAGAGTGAGGAGAGACTGAGAGTGAGTTAGGATTTAGCCCAGCCTAAATAGGCAGGTAGGATTGGGGAATCGTGGGAATCATAGACAATGCAGGTCTCTAGCTGCTGATGGTCAATATTGCTGTCTGGTGTCTGGGTTCCTTCCTTTCCCATGCTTTTCCTCACATATACCCCCCTTCTCTTTAAAGCGGAACGCGTTGAAAAGAGGATGAGGTATATGCATGTGAGCGTGTGTGCTTCTCGCTGTGGTGTTGCGAAGTCTTGGAGAATCTGCGGGGTGGTAGATGGAGAGCATGTGATGAGTGGTGTCTGTCCGCCTCCAAGTGCTGTCCAGATTTGGTGTAAGCAGTGTAGTGATAATTGTTGAAGAGACTGCCTGCTGAGCTCTTTTTAGGAATTGGATGGGTTGTTGGGTGGAAATGTGATGGATTTGTGCAAGGTCAGTTGTCCCCTGTAACTTTCAAATTCAAATTAATACAATTTTTGATGAATGAATTGAAAACATATATACATGGTGATTAAAGTGATTTGAATTATACAATGATTATGATTGGTGATGATATTGATGCCTTTGGCAACTTAATTCTATTACAAAAATTTGCTTAATATTACTTTTTATACATGTGGTGCTTAAAATTCTAAGAACAATATACAAGAATTGGTTTGAGTGACCCTTTCGTAAAATTTTAAACTAGAATGACTATAACTAAAACATTTAGTTGCTTAATATGTAGAATTATTACCTTTAATGCGCATACGTTGAAAATATAAACATTCAATGTACATTGTAATAATAGTAATAATTGGAATGCGCATGTTTGCAAATATAACAAATATAAATGCTCTATTTACTGTGCTCTATATAAATGCTCTATATGTGCACTATATTTGTCCCTTTTTGATTTTGATACCTTGGTTAGTAATATTTACAAGTGTTAGTGATTTAAATGGCTCATACAGATTGTTAAAGAAATCATGCTTGGATTGAATGAGTTATTCCCAGGAAGAGGGATTGGGAAGCCGGCTGTAGAATTGCAAGATAGCAGTAATGATATCTTGGATGCTGAGATTGGTCTTTGCTCATCTTGCAGGATGCGGCTGCTCTTCCCAGACGTATCATGTTCTTGTTGCTCGTGGCTTCTGGCTTAGTGACCTATATTCATGGGATCTATCTGGTTCTCTGTAACTGGAATGCTAAGGTTCTATTTAATATGATATAAAAAAAAATCATTTTCTTAATTATAAAATGCTAAATTGATTTGGTTGGAAAAAAAACTTAAATACAAAGTTACTACCTATGTGGCTTGACCTATCTTTTTTTTTTATATATATATAAGCCTTATAAGGTCATTCTTCGGGGGTGTACTAATAGGTGGTGAAGGTGTGAGTTTTGCTTTATGTGTAGCATTTTTGAGTGAAGAGTCCTCACATTCATCGTTCCATATGAATGAGTGATCTTTTTCTTGTGAGTAGTCTGACACAAAGTCAGTAGTGTGGTTTACTACTTTTGTTTCATTGGCTGTATGGGTATTGTTTGTGATGGCTTGTTGGAATTTATGTCGTCAATCACTCGTAGTGGTATCGTGATGTAGGTGTAACATGTTTGTATTGAAATCTATCAAAGATTTTTGTTTTTGAAAGTATATGCGAATTTTCGTTTGTCCATATGTTTGTAGCGAGTTTCCAGTTATGGATTTTAATTGCATGTTGCACGGCGACACTTGTGATTCATTTTGAATGAAGGTATTGTTTATGAGTGATACTGATGCGCCGGTGTCAATTAAAATATTGACCTTTTTGTCGTGTACATACCCTTGTATTTTGAGGTCTTTGTGATATTCCTGTGAATATGACCATATTGTGCTGTGAAAGGGTATTTGTTGCTGTGAGTGACAATTGTTTTTCCATGTTACCATTTTGTTATGAGTCCGTTGAGGATGCATTATGTCTTTCCTAAGTATGCCCTTTAGTGGTGCCGTTAGTATCAGTTTTCCACCTCGTGAGGAGGTGGGCTCAGTGAGTTTTTTGAACCAATTAAGTAAGTCAATTGTGGGCAGTCAGGTGCAAGATGTCCACCTTTGCATATTTGACACTCGGTTGCTGTGTGAGTTTTGTGTCTGCTGTATTTTGTGTTAGGGTTGTAGTATCGCATGTATGACCTATTCGTGTGGGAATATCGTCGTGGAGGTGAAGGTGATTCTTGCCTTGATTTTCTAGGTGAGAATCGACGTGTTGGGCTGTGTTTTCGTATTGAGCATTCTGAATGCCAGTGGTTCCCTTGACAAAATCTGCATGGATATGGTGGGGATTTTGTCAATACCTGTTTTACGATACGTAGGTGAGTTTGATTTTGTATGTGCTCGTCTCTCTATGTGTGATTCGATAATACCATTTTGTTTTTGTGCTGTATCTTGTTTTGTTGGTATGTAGCGAGTGTGAAATATCGGTTTTGTGCTCGGTGTGTCAATGTCACTGTACGCTATAATGCTCTCCTCTATCTCGTCCAGGTTTTTTGGTAACCGATATTTCATTTCTTTGTGTAGGTCAGGTGATATGTGACTTAGGTTTTCAATGTATTTGTCTGTAGTTATTTTGTCGAGTATCGTGTTCATGGTATTGATGGGATCTTTAGCCATCATTGTGTGTAGCCTGTTTTTAGCGCGGTTCCTCCCTCCCCCATAGGGAGGAACCCCGCTTATAAGGTTGATACAATGAAACAATCCGGAAGTGCCGACAAGAAAATTTCGCGTTTCAGAACCCCTAGAGACCGAAAATAACGGTGGTTCAAATTTGTATATATATATATATATATATATATATATATATATATGTATATATTTATATATATATTTGATGTTATTTTTCGTCGCTGGGATAGTATTTTTAGATGGAACGGCATTTTTCTCCAGCGGTGGTACTCCTCCTCACTTCTTCCCGAAATATTTCGATGGATTCATCTCCATCTTCTTCAGCCAGGTACTTGTTTCTTCCTCGGTGGTAGCCAAGGGAATTCCCTTGGCTACCACCGAGGAAGAAACAAGTACCTGGCTGAAGAAGATGGAGATGAATCCATCGAAATATTCCGGGAAGAAGTGAGGAGGAGTACCACCGCTGGAGAAAAATGCCGTTCCATCTAAAAATTATATATATATATTTGTCTGTTCGCTCATTTCTGGCTTCCCTGATGGTCCGATTTTGATGAAATTTGGTACAAAAATCCGTCGTCCAATTTGAAAGGTCAAGTTCGTTAACCAGCAAAATCCGCCCACTGGAAGATGGCGTTTGGGGCGAAATTCGCGCAAATAAAATCGCAACGCTTACATTTTTGAGTTCATATGCTTGTAAGTACTCGTTTTGTAGGCTTCTTGGCCTAGGAAAACGAATGAAATCGTTTTTAAGGCGATAGCTTTAACCGTTTTCGAGAAAATTGGGAACATAGTTGCTGAATAACGTTTTTGGTTTTGGTACATAAAATCATGGGATTCAGTTGAAACATTTTTTGCATGTGCAAATTTTATCAAAACTAACATCTTAAACCTTTGGTTACGTTTGGAGTTAAGGAAGGGTTAGAATAAAATATTTTATGAACAGACATGAAAAGTTTTGGGAACTTCGTATATTTTCATTAATATCTCGAACACGGTTGGAAAATGTTCATAAGTGGATAGAAGCCATTTGAAAGCTTTCTAAATTCTCTACAGAAAAGATTCTGAAACCAGTTTTGATTAGGTGATGTCAGTCGAAGAAATAAGTGCTTAAAACTTCAAATACGTCTGTTTAGTTCTTATGAACGGGTGTTTGTCGTTCTTTTTGTCTCTTTCCCTTAGTTTTTTATTGATTTTTATTTTTGTAATTTCTTATGTTAAGAAAATGTATTTGTGTGTAAAACAGGATAGGTAAAATGAGACCAATTTTCTATAGCTAGAAATAATGAAAAGTTTTGGGAACTTCGTATACTTTCATTAATATCTCGAAAACGGTTGAAAATCTTGGGAAGCGAAAGGTTACCATTCGAAAGCTTACTAAATGCTCTACAAAAAATGTTCTGACGAAAGTTTTAATTAGGCGATGTCAATCGGAGAAATAAGTGCTTAAACCATTAAAGTAATTGATTTCGTTTATTCGAACGGTTTTTTTTGTCTGTTCTTATTCCTTGTTATTTCTTAATTGCTTATAGTTGGATAATGTATTTTACAATAAAACTAGGTAAGTAAAATAACAAAACAATTTATTGTTAGAAATATAGATTTCCTAGATTCCAAGACCTTGTAACTAGCGGGACCCTTTCAAGTGTTGACCGACCCTTCCGGGTAAGATCGTAAATCAAGACCTTTCAAGACTGGTGGAACAAAAATAATAACTGCTTCTATTTTAATCTTCAGGCGATTCGCCAAAGTTGCGAAGCCTTATCAATAAATAAATATTTTAATCTTTCCAAATTAGACTAGGGATAAGAAAGGAACCGCGCTAAGATGATGCAGTTCCTGCGAGTCGGACTTTTAAGTCCTTTGAGTCGATCACCCATTGTTCTGATTGATTCGCCGGGTTTGATCGTGAATCGTAGTATTAGTTGGAGTAGTACTTCGGGGTGTTGTGTAATGAAAAATCGTTGGATTAAGTATTCCTTTGCGTCTTTGTAAGTCAGTTGTATTTCTGCTGAGTTTAATGAGTCCCAGTAAATTTTTGCTTCTCCCGCCAGTCTAATATTTAAGATTTTTAATTTGTCTTGGTCAGTCCAACCTACGATGTTGCCTAAATTGTCCAGTTTTTCAAAAAATTCTGTTATGACTAGTGAAGTTCCTGATCCTTGAAATACAGGAATTTCTGCTAGTGTCAGTAGTGTGGAGTGTGGGATGTGCGGTGTAGTTTGCATGTTTGTTTGTTTGTTTTGTAATTGATCAGAAAGTTCTTTAATTTGGTCTTGCAAAGCAGCAATGGCTTCCTGTGTTGGCATTTTTTGTCCTTGTCCGTTTACAAAAGACATTTTTGGTGAGTTTATGTGTTTATATATATGTCTTAATATGAAGAATGAGTTACAAGATTGAATGAAAAAAAAAATTGTTTGTAAGCCACTTGATTTAAGCAAATATTAAAATGGAAATATGTACTTACCGCTGAAATGTGATGGTGTTGATCCTGTTTACCGCTGCCACCAAATGTGATGGTGTTGACCGTGTTCACCGCTGCTACCAAATGTGATGGAGATTCGGGGGCTGAGAATGAAAGGCAGCTTGTAAGTAGTAGCGTGTATTGGTAGGACAACTGGCCTGGACGGGATGATAGAGAAGAGTGGAGTGTCAAGGTGTGGAGTCTGGTAGAGAGTGTGAGTGACGAGAGACTGAGAGTGAGTTAGGATTTAGCCCAGCCTAAATAGGCAGGTAGGATTGGGGAATCGTGGGAATCATAGAGCAATGCAGGTCTCTAGCTGCTGATGGTCAATATTGCTGACTGGTGTCTGGGTTCCTTCCTTTCCCATGCTTTTCCTCACAATAGACAATATAATGCAACTCTTACAAAAAATCTGTGATATATTTAAAATGCTATAAATGATCATGAATAAATAAAAAATATATAGAGAAAAGGAAAAAAATAAGAAAGAATAATAAATACATAAAATAAGCTCTGTATGCTAACGAAAATGGGTTTTAAGTATAAGAACCTAATGAAAAATATATAAGAACAATACACATAAATATGAAACAGTCATAAATAGATTGTAGGGCGTAATAACCTTCCAGTTAGTCATACACATAAATCTACATCCTACCCTACCATGTATGTCATATTATCTTCATTTAACTTTTGTTTCAGGTCAAAATATGAGACTTTTGACATTCTGGAAGACGAAGAAGTGAGGCAAGGCCTAAAGAAATTCTCCAATTGGCCTACGTACCCACAGATTTATGTTAATGGAGAATTGATCGGTGGTCTAGATATAATCAAAGAGCATTTAGAAAATGGTGAACTTCATACTGTACTAAATCCATAATCTACACTCTCTACTTTTATATACATTCAAACACTTTCTGTACATTAATTTACATTTTGTAAAAATTCAAGACAATTAGATAGTAATAAATTATTTATATTTATTGGAATAAAGTCATGAAAAATATTTTTTCCGATTTTATTAATTCCTACCTAGAAATTTTAGCATTCTTTATCCTAAAAAAAAAACTTTTATATAATAAATATGTTTTTTTTTTTTTTTTTACATAAACAATTCCCTGGACAAATAAAAAGTATGTATTAGAAGTAAAATGAGTTGAGAAATAGAGAAACATTGTCTATTAGATTTATAGGGGTATATTAGGGCTGCGAGTTGAGGCTCATTTCGGGATCCCTTCACCTGCAAGGACGAGTTCTTCTCTTGGCATTCACCTCGGTCAATTTTCTGTGTGAATGTCTTGGCTCCTCTTCAGACGAAGGCAATGTTCCGGAGGATAGACCACAGCAGATTGTCCTCGGAGACGATCACCTAGTGAGGATGTTGTTCCTCGAGTGAAGTTACAATGCAGAGCTTACATTTAGTAAGGTCTAGTCTCTGCTCTATTACAGGAAGACAAGCATAGAAATCCTTTAAACCCGATATTATATTATACTAGCTGTTACCTGGCGTGCCATACTACACCTACTTCATATTAACTAGCTGTTACCTGGCGTGCCATGCTACACCTACTTTATATTAAATAGCTGTTTCCTGGCGTGCCATGTTACACCTACTTTATATTAAATAGCTGTTACCTGGCGTGCCATGCTACACCTACTTTATATTAAATAGCTGTTTCCTGGCGTGCCATGTTACACCTACTTTATATTAAATAGCTGTTTTTGGCGTGCCATGCTACACCTACTTTATATTAAATAGCTGTTTTCTGGAAAGCCATGCTACACCTACTTTATATTGAATAGCTGTTACCTGGCGTGCCATACTACACCTACTTCATATTAACTAGCTGTTTTCTGGTGTGCCATGCTACACCTACTTTATATTAAATAGCTGTTTCCTGGCGTGCCATGTTACACCTACTTTATATTAAATAGCTGTTTTCTGGCATGCCATGCTACACCTACTTTATATTAAATAGCTATTTCCTGGCGTGCCATGTTACACCTACTTTATATTAAATAGCTGTTTTCTGGCATGCCATGCTACACCTACTTTATATTAAATAGCTGTTTCCTGGCGTGCCATACTACAACTACTTTATATTAACAAGCTGTTTTCTGGTGTGCCATGCTACACCTACTTTATATTAAATAGCTGTTTCCTGGCGTGCCATGTTACACCTACTTTATATTAAATAGCTGTTTTCTGGAAAGCCATGCTACACCTACTTTATATTAAATAGCTGTTTCCTGGCGTGCCATGTTACACCTACTTTATATTAAATAGCTGTTACCTGGCGTGCCATGCTACACCTACTTTATATTAAATAGCTGTTTCCTGGCGTGCCATGTTACACCTACTTTATATTAAATAGCTGTTTTCTGGAAAGCCATGCTACACCTACTTTATATTAAATAGCTGTTTCCTGGCGTGCCATGTTACACCTACTTTATATTAAATAGCTGTTTTTGGCGTGCCATACTACACCTACTTTATATTAAATAGCTGTTACCTGGTGTGCCATGCTATACCTATTTTATATTAAATAGCTGTTACCCGGTGTGCCATGCTATACCTATTTTATATTAAATAGCTGTTACCCGGTGTGCCATGCTACGCATACTTTATATTAAATAGCTGTTACCCGGTGTGCCATGCTACACCTATTTTATATTAAATAGCTGTTACCCGGTGTGCCATGCTATACCTATTTTATATTAAATAGCTGTTACCCGGTGTGCCATGCTACACCTACTTTATATTAAATAGCTGTTACCCGGTGTGCCATGCTATACCTATTTTATATTAAATAGCTGCTACCCGGTGTGCCATGCTACACCTACTTTATATTAAATAGCTGTTACCCGGTGTGCCATGCTATACCTATGTTATATTAAATAGCTGCTACCCGGTGTGCCATGCTACACCTATTTTATATTAAATAGCTGTTACCCGGTGTGCCATGCTATACATACTTTATATTAAATAGCTGTTACCCGGTGTGCCATGTTACACCTACTTTATATTAAATAGCTGTTACCCGGTGTGCCATGCTATACATACTTTATATTAAATAGCTGTTACCCGGTGTGCCAAGCTACACATACTTTATATTAAATAGCTGTTTTCTGGAAAGCCATGCTACACCTACTTTATATTGAATAGCTGTTACCTGGCGTGCCATACTACACCTACTTCATATTAACTAGCTGTTTTCTGGTGTGCCATGCTACACCTACTTTATATTAAATAGCTGTTTCCTGGCGTGCCATGTTACACCTACTTTATATTAAATAGCTGTTTTCTGGCATGCCATGCTACACCTACTTTATATTATATAGCTGTTTTCTGGCATGCCATGCTACACCTACTTTATATTAAATAGCTGTTTCCTGGCGTGCCATGTTACACCTATTTTATATTAAATAGCTGTTTTCTGGAAAGCCATGCTACACCTACTTTATATTAAATAGCTGTTTCCTGGCGTGCCATACTACAACTACTTTATATTAACTAGCTGTTTTCTGGTGTGCCATGCTACACCTACTTTATATTAAATAGCTGTTTCCTGGCGTGCCATGTTACACCTACTTTATATTAAATAGCTGTTTTCTGGAAAGCCATGCTACACCTACTTTATATTAAATAGCTGTTACCCGGTGTGCCATGCTATACCTATTTTATATTAAATAGCTGCTACCCGGTGTGCCATGCTACACATACTTTATATTCACAGAATACAAAACCTGTGTCATTAATCAGTTAAATAATATAATACAGTATAATAATATGTGCTCGTAGTTAGTGCAAAAATAAATTAGAAACCAAATAAGTAATGTAACAGCCTGTCTACTACACGAAAGTCATGAAAAAGTCAGGACATTGAAAATAGGGCACGAAAATCACGAAAAAATCATGAATTTTGAAACCAAGTCAAGAAATTTCAGTTCTTAGCGGAGTGTAACGTAATCCCGGTACTTCGGCGCAGTCGTAATTGTCGCCGTTTTGTCTGCATTTACAAATCAATTATTTCTTTTTTAAATATATGCAGACTTAAATATTGAAATTCTATACACAGGGCCAATTTCAAGCCAATAGTTAAGGTTTTTTTATTTTGATTGAAATTATTTTCTTTTTAATGAGCATGAAATTTGCTTTTCAAATCATTAAAATGTCACGAAAAAGTCCCGAAATTGGCTTTCACAAAAGTAGTAGACACCCTCTGTAAGGCCCCGTTTTCCCTTTGTCATTATTAAGTGAATAAGGATGAGAGAAAAGGTTGGCTGTCCATTTTTAGAGACGTGAGAGCTACGAATCCGCAAACGTTGCGTCTGGTTTGTTGGAACTGCACGTGGCTGATTCGTAAGATTCCCGGAAGATTTAAGACCTGACAAGAGTTTCTCGTTCAGCCACCTGCTAAAGCAGGAGTGGGGCAAAAGGGTATAAAGAGCTGGCTTACCTCCGATGCGGCAGAGTCCACGCCCGTTCCTGAGGTCTTGGCCGAAATGGCGATGAGAGGTAGGTCAGTTCCAAATTATGCTCTTGTCCCCCTAAATGATATTTGCTAACTCTTATCTAGCTGTTTCTCTCTCACTCAACCTCTTCTCTCATCTTAGCGATGTTTTATGATATTTATGTATGTAATAGTAACGTGAGTGTAAATTATAGTTTTGAAAGGAATTTCCGCTTCTCTAAAATATTTTCCCATTATCTATTCCTTTAAATCCCATCCTTGCTAATCGGTCCCTTACAATTGGTGCCAGGTGTCCGGGTATTATTTAAATGGCCAGCTGCAAGCGGTACTGCTGACGCTGATAGGATAATTCCTCGAACTGATATCTCGGCGCTGGGTAGTTGTTCATTCAATGTCATCACGTTTCCTGGTTTAAGGACCGCCAAATACGGATATTTGGTGGTTAGCCCTTTTAGAGAGTAAAGTAATCCTTATTCATAAGCATAACGTGCTGGGGTTCATTGGAAAGGGTAAAACAAGACCTATACAATGGTAGTAACGGAACAACAGTTTGCCGATCTGAAAACGGCATTGGATCAGGCGTTGGCTGCAAATGAGCAGTTCAGGGAAGAATTCGAGAGGACAAGGCATGAGAGTAAGCAAGGAAAGAGGGATCTTTCTCTTGAGGGAATGGTCGGTCCTTGGTCCGGTGACTATTCTGGGGTCCCAATCCAAGACTATCTCAATGGATTGGAGTTAGTGGCATATAGTGGAAACTGGGAAGATCGTGATAAATCCCTTGTGTTAAGGATGAGACTAAAGGGAATGGCTGCTAGATTTTTAGCCAGCAGATCGGATCTCAAGGGGCCCAATGTAAAATATTCCACCATTCGCGATGCACTTCTAGACCGCTTTAAAGCGACTATGCAACCTGAACAGTTTCTCCTTCAGCTTAGTTCAATGAAACAAGAGCGTGGGGAGGATGTGAGAATGTTCGGAGATCGTTGTCGGGAGATAGGCGAAAGAGCTCTCTTAGGTGAGGGATCGAAAGATGAAGTTATGGGGGCTCGCAAACAACTGGATAAAGTCGTCCTTACATCGTACTTAAATGGGATAGGAGGAGAGATTGGGAGGTGGACGAAACTTGCGTTCCCAAATGATTTACAAATCGCGATCGAGAAGGCTAGAACCATTGAAACGGAGCAGAGTTGTAATGTAATGATTACTTTTCAAATTACTTTCCTGTTTTAATAGGAATTCGCCTTGGGCACACACTAGACATTGTCGAAAATCGAAATCCAGGCTTTTTTACTAAAAATTACATCAAAAGTAATTGCCATTCCCATTCCCATTACTGTAATGGGAATGGGAATGGCAATTACATATTCCTATTAAAAGTAATGGATACTGATTTTTTGATTCCCATTACTTGTAATGGAAAAAATTAATTGCCATTCCCATTACAATTACAGGAATTGGAATGGAGTAATGGGAATGGCCATTACATGTCTGTAATTGGATTACATTTCATTAGCTTGTCCGGGTTAGAAAAATTGTATTTTTCAAGGGAAAGGGAGCTTTTATGCAGTTTAATGTACATTTTTCATTTTTTTTATTATTTTTTTTTTTGAACCTGGTTTTTTCCTTATATAAATTCACACCGTTTGACCGATTTTTACGAAACTTGGAACACAGATAGGTCTTGACCCGGGGAGTCTCGTAGGCCAGGTCAAAAACATCTATCAGCTGGCTGTCTGTATGTTTGTTCCTTATATAAATTCACACCGTTTGGCCGATTTTGACGAAACTTGGAACCCAGATAGGTCTTGACCCGGGGAGTCTCGTAGACTAGGTCAAAAACACCTACCAGCTGTCTGTCTGTATGTTTGTTCCTTATACAAATTCACACCGTTTGACCGATTTTGAGGAAACTTGGAACACAGGTAGGTCTTGACCCGGGGAGTCTCGTAGGCTAGGTCAAAAACATCTATCAGCTGGCTGTCTGTATGTTTGTTCTTTATAAAAATTCACACCGTTTGGCTACGTTCATGGTGAGGATTCATTCTGCGATGCTACGATACCTACTCCGATGAGCGCTGCCCCGATGTATTCTACATCGATAGAGGGTGTTCATGCTGACTCACCGTCGATGTTCTCCCCTCTCCTTTTTAATGGCTATCTAGTTTCTTCAGTTGTGCACGAGCAGTTAATAAGCCAGGATGTTATGAGCGACAACGACAGTGACAGTGATGTTTCGGCTTTAAGAAAGTCGTGGGAGTTTAGTTCCCTGCCAAATCGTGAATACAGTGTTCACCCAGTAAACATCGTTTCTTTTAGGAATCATTTTTATCTTAATCATGACGTTTAAATGTAACATTAAAAGAACATATGTTTAAAATTTACGGAGAAAAGCCTCAGAATTCTATTCTTCAATAAATTGTGAATATCCCTGGAAAGATTAGGAAAAGCAATGAAAACTCCTAGGAAAAGTGGAATGAAAGGATGGAGAAGGATCCTGTAAAAGGAAAAGACCAGGCAAAGACATTGGAAGAGATCGAGGTAAGATCAACTATTCCTCGATATTTGATAGTGGCAATCCAAGAACAGTCAACCACATTCAACGATGTCAAACCTTTCGATATTCATCGCTGGATCTGTTCCTTTTCAAAAAATATACAGGTTAAGAAAATAAAGAGAACAGGTTTACTGTTTCTTGACTCACCGAATAGTAATGTAACCAAAAAATTATTAGAACAATCCACATTCAATAGGATGAAAATATCTGTCCAGCCTCATAAAACCCTCAATCAATCACGAGGAGTTTTTTTACTGTTCCGACCTTCGAGATTTCAAAGAAGATGACATTCTTCAAGAATTAACATCGCAGAATGTTATCAACATTAGACGTCTTGGAAATCCAACCAAAAAATCGGCATTATTCGTAGCAACTTTTGACACGCCGCAACTTCCTGACAAGCTGTTCATTGGGTATATATCTGTTAATGTTCGTGTGTACATTCCACCGCCTCTCGTCTGTTATAGGTGTGGATCCCTTGGACATCATCGGACTGCTTGTGAAAGGGAACAGATTTGCAGAAAATGTGCCCAACCTCAGCATGATAATGATTGTTCAACGATTAAATGTTGTCTGTGTGGTGGGAATCATCGCACAACTACAAAATTCTGTTCCGTCTACGCTAATGAGTTCGAGGTGAAGAAACTGATGGTAACCAAAGGTCTAAGCTTCAACGAAGCCAAGAGACAGATTAATGGAACACGAACAACAGAGACATGCCAAGAAAGCGATGAAAAACGATCCAAATTCAGAAGATAAACTCACTACTTTAGTCGAACTATTTAGAAAACGGATTGAAATTTTAGAAAATCTATTGATACGGAATCGCTGTATTCCTGAGTCTCCAAAAGCGAATGAAAACTCCACGACACCGGAAGATGGTACAACCAAACGGTCTAGCGGAATAGTCGCATCTTCTCAGAAATCTGGCCTTAAAGAAGTTCCGGAAACACCTACTCGTCAAAGCGAAGGTCTTAAGGAAGAAACGGAGAAACTACCTCAGGGACGGCGGAATCGAACAAAAACACCAACTAACAAACTACAGGACAATGATAGAACTAAAAAACGGTAAAACATGACCATTTTAGCTATTTTAATGTTCTTTGTAATATTCGTTTTACTTAATTTGGTGTTTTATGAATTTATTTGTTTCCCTGCAAATATGATTCATATAGCTATACTTTTCGAATTACTTATCTTTGAGTCTTTCTATCTTCTAATTTTATTAGTTGTCTTCAATTCGACAGTTCCTGTCTTATGCATAAGATATAAAACACAGTCCTCGTATTGCAGTATCCTTCTTTGTGTTCATGAAACATTTTACCTCATCCTCAGCTTTATCATTTTTCTGAAATTGGAACTTGACCAGTACTATTTTAAAATTGTCACAACTTCTTATCTACTTCCTCTTTTAAGGTCCAAATTTATTTTAGGTCAACTTTGCCTTAACAACGTTTCTCTCCAAATGATAAGCGTCTCGCTGAGAGGTAATATGGGTGCCAGCAATACAGATATAAATGCTTTTTATTTAATTAACTGTTTTAGAAACCTGGTGTCTTATATTTTTATGACAAACTCACATCATGTCCGTGCTGCAGTGGAACATTAATGGAATTGCAAGGCACATCGAAGATCTGAAATTACTCCTGAGCCAGTCCAAACCACAAGTCATTGCACTACAGGAAACACACCTTCAACAAGGTAAGGACTTCAGCATACATGGCTATTCCCTCTATAGGAGAGTCTACTCCTTGGGTGGTAGAGCTTGTGGCGGAGTTGCGATATTTGTAGAGGATAACATCCACAGCGCACCTGTTCAGCTGAGGACGACTATCAAAGCTGTAGCAGTCTCAGTACACTTACCTTTTCGTCTAACTGTTTGCTCTGTTTATCTGCCACCAAATGAACCCATAGACGTTCACGAACTCAATGACTTACTGACACAATTACCAACTCCTCTATTATTCATGGGGGACGTAAATGCAAATAGCCAAATGTGGCATTCAATGGCCAATAATAGTAAAGGAGTACTACTACAACATGTATTTGAACAGAACGACTTGTTATGCCTCAACACAGACTCACCGACCCACCTCTGCCCAAGAACAGGAACACTTACCAACATAGACGTAGCCCTGTGTACTCCTTCAGTGTATACACGTTTTTCATGGGAAGTTAGCCAGGACTCTCATGGAAGTGATCATTTTCCCATCTTTATTAAACGGAATGCGCTTACGCCTACTTTCCAGGGAATAAAACGGTATAACACGAAAAAAGCCTACTGGGACACCTACCAAAACCACATAACGAATGAACTAATGACTTCACACACAAGGACAATCGAAGAACTTAACTCTGTAATTCTTGAAGCGGCAAACTCAACCATACCTAAGACGAAAGACAAATACAGAAAAACACCAGTTCCTTGGTGGAATGACGATTGCAAGACAGCAGTTAGAGATCGAAGAAGAGCCCTTAATTTATTTCTTAGAAACCCATCTGATATCAACCTTCAAAATTATAAAAAGAAAAAGGCGAAGGCTCAATGGACTATAAGAAACAGTAAAAAGAAATGTTGGATAGATTTTGTATCAAACTTGAACAGAAACACACCAAAACAAGAAATATGGACGAAGATAAGACAGATACAACATAAGACCTACAGACCCCCCATAACGGGAATAAAGAACTTAAACACTACTGTAACTGACCAAACTGAACAGAAACACACCAAAACAAGAAATATGGACGAAGATAAGACAGATACAACATAAGACCTACAGACCCCCCATAACGGGAATAAAGAACTTAAACACTACTGTAACTGACCAAACTTGAACAGAAACACACCAAAACAAGAAATATGGACGAAGATAAGACAGATACAACATAAGACCTACAGACCCCCCATAACGGGAATAAAGAACTTAAACAATACTGTAAATGACCAGACAGAAATCAGTAATTTAATAGGCAGACATTTTGCCACAATATCCAGTAATGAGAACTACACGAACGAATTTTCACAATACAGAAATAACGTAGAAATGATTATCCTTCCGATTACGAACCAACATAACCATCCTTTGAATGACCCGTTTACCTTAGACGAACTAAAACATGCACTGTCGACAACTCATGTCACAGCACCTGGACCTGACGGACTAACTTATGATATGTATAAAAATCTACCCAACATAGGCCTTGAGACCCTTTTAAATATATTTAACGACATATTTCAGAGCGGTGCCTATCCTCCCTTCTGGAATGAATCTATAGTTATTCCTATATTAAAAAAAGGGAAAGATAGTAAGTTAGCCTCAAGTTTCAGGCCCATTAGCATGACTCATTGTTCTGGGGAAACACTGGAGAAAATGGTGAATAAAAGAGTCATTTGGTTCTTAGAAAACAATAACCTTCTCTCCGTATTTCAATGTGGTTTCAGGCCAATGCACTCTACTATGCACCACATTGCTAGGCTGGAAAATGATATTTTAGATGCCTTCCTAAATAAAAAATCCATACTAGCCATATCATTAGATTTAGAGAAAGCCTACGACAGAGTCTGGAGGAGACTAATACTGTCTCAGCTGCTAGAATGGGGTTTACAAGGCCAAATCATGCTTTACTTGAAGAGCTATCTTTCCCGAAGATCATTCAGAGTGAGGATAGGTACTGCTCTTTCAGATGAGTTTCTACAGGAGAATGGAGTGCTTCAAGGAGGTGTGCTGAGTACGACTCTCTTTAATATCGCAATAAATTTCGTTACTAGATGTATTACTCAAGGAGTGTCATATTGCCTGTATGCCGATGACCTCCTTATCTACACCACATATACGGACATCAATAAAGGTAAACAACAGGTACAGAATACACTACAGGAGTTAGACAAGTGGTGCTCCGTAACTGGTTTTCAATTTTCTAGAGACAAGACTAAATATATAATATTCTCTAGAAAAAGAGCAGACCAAATAGCCCACTTAACATTACATCAGACAATCATTGACAAAACGGACTTACTGACTTTCTTAGGAATGACACTAGACAAAAAACTAACATGGTTACCCCACTTGAAAGGACTTCTTACCAAATGCAAAAAGTCATTGAATTTGTTAAGAATCCTTAGTAATACAAAATGGGGCGCTGACAAATGTACCATGCTTACATTCTATCGGACTTACACCAGGTCTCTTCTGGATTATGGATGTATAGCATATTCATCTACCAGTCCTACAACCTTAAGACTACTGGACACTATACACAACACAGGACTCAGGATTGTCACAGGAGCTTTCAGAACCAGCCCTTCAGATAGCCTTTGCGCCTTGGCAGGAGAACTGCAGTACAGGCGTGCAATGTTGTGCTCTTAATTTTTTATAAAGTCAAAAGGACTTGGAACGCCCTGTGTCCAGAGTTTCCTGGAAAATATACATTTTAATAAATACATAGCATTAAATTCCAAACGCAAACCCTTTACTGTGAGATCATTAGAAGATAGAAAGAATTCAATTTTAAGGGAATGTTCAATTCTTAAAAAAAAATTTTCAGACACACCACCATGGAAATTAAGGAACTTAAGGATTGACCTGACGCTAACAAAATACAAAAAGAACCGACTTCCACACTATTTTACAAAAATACTATCAACGCCATAATGAGACAAAACCCGAGGACATTATACACTTATACCGACGGATCCAAGACTGACTCTGGAACAGGGGCAGCCGCCATTGTCAATGACAACATTTATCAAATTAAATTACCTGAATTGACGACCATATATACTGCAGAACTCTACAGAATACTTTTAGCACTGACTAACGTTCATGAAGCAGACACTGACAAGATTACCGTTTGTACTGACTCCTTAAGTTCCTTAATGTTCTTACAGAACATTTACAGTACACATCCTATTATCCAAAGCATATTTTCACAAATAAACATTCTACAAAGAATAAACAAACATATTACTCTCCTATGGCTACCTGGACACGAAGACATAAAAATGAGTACAGCTGTGGACATACAGGCAAAACTAGCTACCAACCGACCTGAACCCGACGTAAACACAGTGACGACTTCTGACTTAAACAAAACCATACACACTAACACACTGTATGAATGGGAAGGAAATTGGCTGAAGAGTGAATGTAAATTAAGAGAAATTAAGAACACGACCAAAGCATGGGTAACAGAATCATTCACTCGACAAGACCAAGTAATTTTATGCAGACTCCGTATAGGCCACACCCGACTTACCCACTCATACTTACTGGACAGAAAGGAAAGACCAATGTGTAGACTATGCAACAGAAAATTAACTGTAAAACATATCCTGACGGACTGTAGACAACGCAGCAACTTAACCATTCCTCATGACTTACTGACACAAGGTAGTCCGTACATTCAAACACTTCTAACATATTTAAAATATACACACATTCACTCGAAAGTATAACTATATGTAATTTTTAATGGAAACATTTTATTCTTTATTATTTTATTGTATATAATATTTTTATATATATATTTTTGTTTCATTTTATTCCTTTTTTTTCTTAATACTTTTTGTTACCTTCGTTTATTTTATAACCAACTGACTATCACTTGACTACCAACTGACTGACTTTGATTCTGCCGTTCTTATGAAGTCGTCGCCCTTGTTGCGAAACTCAACAACAATAAATAAACAATAAATGTAACATTATTTATTGACAGCACTCATGAAGATGGAAGAATAGTCCGAAACGTCGAAATTATGTAATAAAAGTATGTGTTGAAATTTGAAGATTTATTCCTAACCTTGGATTGTATTAACTGCTTCAATCTCTGGAAAAAACTATTGTTGTTTCTTGAGATATACGTTATATAATATTGCTGGGGTAATAGATAATTTCATAATGTAATAATGTGTCCAACTACAAACAGTAATTGTTGAAAAATTATTATTAGTTAAAACTATAACCTTCCACCCCCACGTTGTGTGGCAATTCTTCCCCACTCTTTCGCCAGGACATGCCTATTGTGATGGTTTTGTCCCGTTTATCCCAGACGGCATTTGCTGAACATATTAATTCAATTAATTTGTCTTTCAACTCGACAACGACAAAAAAGAAATTACAAAATAGACATAAAAATGTTTCACATTATAACTTTTGAATGCCAATGTATTCATTAATACATTCATAAATTATAAATTTTTGCTCATTAACGATAAGATGATATTACGAAGGATATCGAAAGTTAGGAAGGGCATTAAAAGAGGTATTAGGATGGTTATATAAGGTGATATTAAGAAGATTATAGAAGGTCTTATTAGGAAGGATATTGAAGTTGGTATTAGGAAGGATATAGAAGGTGGTATTAGGAAGGATTTAGAAGGTGGTATTAGGAAGGATTTAGAAGGTGGTATTAGGAAGAGCCACCTTCAATATCTTTCCTAATATTACCTACAATACCCTTCATAATATTACCTTCTATATCAATTCTACAATATCATCTTTAGGACGGAGGTGCAATAATAAGAATGAAGTACTGCTTGTTTATGGTGAGGAGGTATTTGCATTGTCAAACTACATTGCATGGGAAACGCCTCGTATTCACTACATTTCAAAGAATATTTATCCAAAAATAATATAAACCAACGGTCGATAAATGCTTCAAAGTTACAGATTTTCGTTCAATCGTGGTACGTGTTGTGGAATTTTATGTGCAAAAAAGTTCAAAAAATCTAATAACGCAAATCTGTAGCTGTTCGGGTTCACAGTTTCGAACCCGTGCACTCCCCCGATCAAGACCTATCTGTGTTCCAAGTTTCGTCAAAATCGGTCAAACGGTGTGAATTTTTATAAAGAACAAACATACAGACAGACAGCTGGTAGATGTTTTTGACCTAGCCTACGACACTCCCCGGGTCAAGACCTATCTGTGTTCCAAGTAACGTCAAAATCGGTCAAACTCGGTGTGAATTTGTATAAGGAACAAACCAGGTTTAAAAAAAAAAAAAAAAAAAAAAAAATGTACATTAAACTGCATAAAAGCTCCCTTTCCCTTGAAAAATACAATTTTTCTAACCCGGACTATCTATTGAAATGTAATTCAATTACAGACATGTAATGGCCATTCCCATTACTCCATTCCAATTCCTGTAATTGTAATGGGAATGGCAATTACTTTTTTCCATTACAAGTAATGGGAATCTAAAAAAACAGTACCCATTACTTTTAATAGGAATATGTAATTGCAATTCCCATTCCCATTACAGTAATGGGAATGGGAATGGCAATTACTTTTTTCAAAAGGAATGGGAATTTGTAATGGGAATGGGGATTACATTTTTAACAACTCTGAAACGGAGTTCAGGCGACACGAAAAGGGAATATTTACGGTGGAGATGAGTCCCAAGGATAACGACATTCCCAGTCGCGAGGAAGTTGGACCAAGCGAAGTAAGGGTCATTGAGAGGGGTAATCCTAGTGGCTGTTATCGCTGCGGGGATACGAATCATTTGGCCAGGGGATGTCGACAAACAGAGAGGGTTAGTGATATTTCTCCCAAAAATAGTACGAAATGTTTTAGGACGGTCGTCCTGTGCATATCGATCGCCAATGTCGTTCTAAACACGTCGTAAAAGGAACTTCGCCTAAGAAGGACCCAAAAGCAAACGCCTGGGACGGCCCCGGCCCTAAGTCGGCGATAAGGTGATCGCGCTACGAAATACTAGGCATAGGTGGGGGAGGTGAGAAAGGGTTAAAGGTGAGCACCTGGATAAATGGGCGGATTCATAGAATGATAGTAGTCACCGGTGCTGAAGTTACTCTAATCAGGTCTCCTGTCTCAGGATCCAAATTAAGACCCGCGACTAGTATGATTAGGGGGGTTACTGGTGTGGTAGTCCCGGTGCGCGGTATTCAGACGGTGAATATCGAGGTTAATGGTCATCGGCTGTCCCCCGGCGTCGTAGTGGCTGACGTCTGCTTAGAAGGAGATGGACTATTAGGCTTGGACTTACTAGGGCAATTAGATGCTCATATAAACCTACGTTCGGGATTGTTAGTCACGGGAGCTTCGACTAAAATCGAATACCAGCCCTCAGTTGGTTCGATAACAAAGAGAGACGAATTAAAAATGTCTGCGAACCGGAAATGGGTACGTTTCATGTGTAGGACAGCGAGAGAACTAGAAGCCAAGTTTTCAGGTCATGTTGTATTCCCTCCAACTAGCCTGAAAATAGGAGCTAAGCCGATTGTCAGGGAGGAATCAAGATTCACGGGAAAGAAAGATACCAAAACCAGCTCAGTGCGCCTCCTGCGAGAGGAAACGCTTCCGGCCTTCAGTGAATCTCTATTAGAGATTTCAGTTCCAGGGAAACTAGACCATAAGGCTGTCATAATTGAGCCGCCAATGGGGTGGTAGGAGGTAGGTGCATTAACACTCCCCGGGACGGCCGTTCGTGGATGCAGTTCGTCAATTTGACTGCTTCGGCTTTGACATTGCCACGGCTTCTAGTGGTAGGTCTGGTAGAGAGAGATTGGGCGGAAGGCAGTGGCTCTGGTTCGCACAGGGAACGCAAGGGTGGATCTAAAACCCCCGTTGGTTTCGCCGCGATCGTTGGCGAAAAATTGGGCCATTTAAGTGGTAGGGAAAGGAGGGATATGGAGTCCTTATTGTCCAGATTTTCAGACATTTTTAACGAACCAGGCCCCGAAGGTTGCTCCCTGCCTGTTCAACACCATATTGAAACGGGAGATGCCAGACCTGTGGTGAAACGCCCGTACCGTGTGCCTTTCAGTGAACGGGAGGAAATGGAACGGCAGGTTCAGACGTTACTTGAACGAGGTGTCATTACGCCGTCTAAGAGCCCTTGGCAAGCACCTGTAATTTTGGTCAAGAAGACATCCCCAACAGGTGACTTAAAATATCGATTCTGGAACGGACTTTCGTGGCCTCAATGCGGTTACTAAGGTGGATACTTACCCCCTTCCGTTGATACAGGAAACCTTAGAACAGTTGGGGAATAGCCAGATCTTTTCCACAATTGATCTTTCCAGTGGGTACCACCAAATACCGATAGCACCCCAGGATCAGGCAAAAACGGCCTTCACGACGGTAAACGGCCACTATGAGTACAAAAAAAATGGCTTTCGGCCTCGCGGGGGCACCTGCCACGTTCCAACGGGTCATGAACCAACTTCTTTGCCGACTGAAGGGCGCAGGATGTTTTGTTTACCTCGACGATGTCGTGGTTTATAGCTCATCACTGGGGGAACACATGCGCCGGTTAGAGGAGTTGTTCGAGATATTCAGAGGCGCTAATCTAAAAGTGAACTTAAACAAGTGCGCTTTGCGGCATCGGAAGTAACCTATCTGGGACACGTAGTTACAGCCGAGGGAGTGAAACCAGATCCTAGAAAAATAGAGGCAATCAAGTATTTTCCGACCCCCAGAAATGTAAAGGAGTTGCGAAGTTTTCTAGGGTTGGCTAGTTATTATCGCAAATTTATAAAAGGCTTTACGGACCTTTCAAGACGACTGACGGAGTTGACTGGTTCGCGAGTACGATTCCAGTTGGGCGAAAGACAACGAAGGCTTTCGAATCACTGAGAGAAATCCTTAGTTCGGAAGCTGTCTTGTGCTATCCGAATTTCAGCGAGCCACTTGTATTGTCCACCGACGCATCAGGAGTAGCTCTGGGTGCCATCCTGTCCCAGTACAGAGATGGCGGTGAGAGACCTGTTTGCTACGCTAGTAGGCAGTTGAAGGGTCCAGAACTCAACTATTCGGCAACAGAACGAGAACTATTAGCGGTGGTGTGGGCGACTAAGCTCTTCCGTTGTTATTTACTAGGGTGAAGGTTCAAACTAGTCACTGATCACTCTGCCTTGAGATGGATGCTAAGCCTTCGAGGTCCATCTTCCCGGCTAACCAGGTGGGCCCTTCGGTTAGAGGAGTTTGACTATGAAGTCGAACATCGCCCGGGGAAGAAACATTCTAACGCGGATGCCTTAAGCCGTACAATAGCTGTAGTCGAGGGAAATAGGCGGAAAATAACCCGAGGTACATTGAGGGATGCTCAAAAGAATGATCAGTGGTGTCAGAGAGCCATCAAGAGAGGCACCGATCAGGTACAAAGAGATGCCGATGGGCTGCTATATTGGGTCGATGGGGCAACGGATGAGTCGGAATGGAGGCTTATGGTGCCTGAGGGTCTACGAAAAACAATCGTTGAAGAAAATCACTCCAAACCATGGGCTGGGCACCCAGCGGCTGATCGTACTCTCGCGGTAATCGAAAGCTCATATTATTGGCCAGGCATGGTGGCGGATATTAAGCCCTTCGTGGAAAGGTGTCACGCGTGCGCTAGCAGAAAAAGTCCTGTTTCTCAAAAGGTCCCCCTGGACACTCCCTACATGACCTTTTGAGCAGGTATCACTAGATATATTTGGGCCATTGCCGACTTCCAAAAGAGGCCATCGTTACCTTTTGACTGTAATTGACAATTTTACGCGGTATGCAGAGGGAATACCACTTAAGGGGCAAACGGCTGAAGAAACGGCCGTGGCACTAGTCGAGAATATAATCACTCGACATGGGGTCCCTAGGAGGTTGTTAACAGACCAAGGAAGAAATTTCGTTTCTCAACTGTTTACCCAAGTTTGTAGAGCTCTTGGAATCAAGAAACTACAAACTACCGCCTACCATCCGGAATGTAACGGAATGGTAGAGAGGTTACATCGAACTCTTACCGATTCGATATCCCAGTATGTGCGAAGAGACGGTCGTGACTGGGACAAGTGGGTCCCATATGCTCTCATGGCATATCGAGCAATACCTCATTCGTCGACAGGTTACTCCCCAAACTATCTCATGCTTGGGCGAGAGTCAGTAACTCCCTTTGATTGCTGGGTAGGTCCAACCAATGACGGATCGGAATCAGCGGACCATGTAGAAAGGTTAGGGCATCGACTGAAAGAAGCGTATAAGGACGCATTGAATCGTGTCGAAAGGGCCTGGGCAATGAGGACCCATTATTGTAATACCCGGCGTAAGGAGCGACACCTAGAGGTGGGAGATTAGGTTTACCTCCATAGCCCAGCAATAAAGCCTAGGAATTGTCCAAAATTCCACTGTCCATGGACGGGTCCACACAAAGTAGAAAGGGTTCTCTCGCGAGTAAACTATGAGATCCGACTGGCCACTGGTTCCCTGAGTGTAGTCCATATAAATAGGCTAAAACGAGACCCGGAAGAAGGTAGGGATTCGCACCCAAAGGTAATGACGAAGGCGGGTGGGACAAGCCGGGAAGTGGAAGAGTCGGAGGATGAGGTCATTGAGCCTGAATGGGAAATTAACCCAGGGTGTTCTTATGACTCAGAGGACGACTCTTGCGAGGGCCAAGATGAAATCGTGACGCATGGTGAGATTCACAGACACTGTCCGGTTGCTGCCGGAAGATCGCCAGAATGTAATGACCCTGCCTGCCCTCTTGGCGTTAGATCCTCTCCTGAGGAAGACGGGGAAGGAACCCGGGATAGTCAAGAGGTGGGAAGCGAAGGACGGAATAGGACAGGCGGAACTTCAGGGGAAACCTCTAGCGATTCCGATAGGGAGGCCCAAGCCCGGAGAAGGAGTGAAGCGGACGCCACTTGGACCCCAAAGGGAAGACCCTTAACCCTGCCTCATAGGTCCCCATACGCGCTTAGGAAAAGAGCTAAATCGCCAGTAAACGACTCCTAAACATCTACTTACCGGGCTGTCATCGCGGGTGAACCTAGAGTTCTGACTATTGGCATGAAAATTTGACTTATATTAAAACGTCGTGGGTTACGCGCCTTGGCAGGGTGGTTTGTTAACTTTCAAGAATATTTTCGAAAATGAAGCAAGAATCCAAACTTATCTCTCACACATCACAAACCCTTGTCCACAGTTCCCTGTACCTTTCCTCGTCCTATCAAATCCCAGAAAACAGGGTAACGGAATTCCTATAAATAATCCAAAAATTACACAACAGAGGCACTTCGATGAATGAAAAGTTGAGTAGAGAGATGCTAGGTCCAAGAGAGTTGACTCTGATTTTGGGGAAGGCGAGAGAGGCTCTGCCAATTGGACTGACACTCCTCTCGGAGGGAAGCCGACGTCATGATCAACATGTAACCAAATTTCAGAAGTAGATGTCATTGCCACTAATACTGGAGTAGAAGCAGTAGTAGAATTGGACAATTCCAGATCAGTAGATGATGCTTCATCGAATTCTGGTCCAGCCTTTTAAGGAGATTAAGGCAGAAAGGATGGTGTCAGCTCAGCCGGAGAGGGGCGTTCTTCTTGAAGAGTCGAAACGAGGAAGCCTACGTAACCCTTCGGTATCAGGATACAGCCTGATGTGGACCTAAGATACCGTGGATCTGTCCTGCCGAGTTCACGTTCTTTCACAGAGAAACACCTTCCTGTATAGTCTCATCATTTCGCCAGAAGAAGAATACGTCGAAAGAATGGTGCCAGTGGACTTTGGTGAATCTTGGATCTTCGACCACAAGGAGCTATGGTAGTACACCATGCCTAAGACAACTCGCCTCCTTCTTCAATGCAGCGGGAGTGTGTCAGCAGGAATCGTAATCCATCGGCCGGCGGAAAGTGTCGTGACAGTGATAACAGAGCGGGTATAGACCGCTCCTAAATAGTGTAGTGATTGTAAAAATAGAGCTTTAGTATAGTTAGAGAATAATAATAAGTTAAGTACGGGTAGTGTTAAAGGTAAAGTAATGTTCCAAGGGAAACATGACATGACTTTGAAAAATCGAGGGGTGATGTAAGGCCCCGTTTTCCCTTTGTCATTATTAAGTGAATAAGGATGAGAGAAAAGGTTGGCTGTCCATTTCTAGAGATGTGAGAGCTACGAATCCGCAAACGTTGCGTCTGGGTTGTTGGAACTGCACGTGGCTGATTCGTAAGATTTAAGACCTGACAAGAGTTTCTCGTCCAGCCACCTGCTAAAGCAGGAGTGGGGCAAAAGGGTATAAAGAGCTGGCTTACCTCCGATGGGGCAGAGTCCACGCCCGTTCCTGAGGTCTTGGCCGAAATGGCGATGAGAGGTAGGTCAGTTCCAAGTTATGCTCTTGTCCCCCCAAATGATATTTGCTAACTCTTATCTAGCTGTTTCTCTCTCACTCAACCTCTTCTCTCATCTTAGCGATGTTTTATGATATTTATGTATGTAATAGTAACGTGAGTGTAAATTATAGTTTTGAAAGGAATTTCCGCTTCTCTAAAATATTTCCCCATTATCTATTCCTTTAAATCCCGTCCTTGCTAATCGGTCCCTTACAGTAATATTAAAATCTAGTAACGGAAATAAAATTAAAGAATAGAAGAAAAAAAACTTCCTACAGGGTGACTTGAACTTGGAACCTTGCAGTTATCAGCAACAAGACATGAGAAAGCAGCAGTGGAGAGGATAGTATATTTAGCTTTGGACATTACTTGTCAAACAACAGATAACATGCCACATATTATAGAATGATGTTCCGTTATGGTCCTTTTTGGTAAATATCTCATTTTTCAAAAGTGACAATTCACTCTTCTGTAACTGTTCGGGCTCACAGATACGACCCCATGACCTCTGAACTGTCAATCCTAGGCGATTTTGACCTAGCCTGTGACACTCCCTGGATCAAGACCTACCTGAGTGCCAAGTTTGGTCAAACAGTGTGGATTTGTAGAAGGAACAGACAGACAAACAGCTGAATTTTATATGTATTTAGATGGACTATAAAAATACTTATGTGTTTTTAAATACTTTGAAGATAATATAATTATGATTAATAGAGTCATCCTTGAAGAGGACCTCAAAGACATTGGTACCAGAATGAAGGTTCAGCCGAGTTTCATGAATTTATGTTTGTTGAATGGACTATAAGTAATAGCTGACGAAATTAAAAAGCTGTGTGCATATTGAAGACCTTCTAGAGAAACTTGAAGATATTAAAGGATTATGAAATAGGAAGTTCCAAACTAAAAATTTGCCATAATAAAACTAGAGTCTTGCTAAATAGACGAGGTAATTAGTTTATTAAAGGTAATTTCCCAAGTGAATGAGCATCGAAGCTATTTATTTCTTCAAAATCACTAACAGTCCAGGCAACGAATGCCCAAAAACAGCTATAGAGGGAAATCCTTGGAACACAATTTTTGACTTTGTAACTTTGTTTAGAATAGTTAAGAGGTGAGAATATCATAAGTCCCCAACCGTAGCCTGTGAGCCAGGGAAGAGGTGGGTTAGAAGGTCCTATTTTTCGTGTTTTCACTTATATCTCGGAAACCACGAGTCCTAGTGACATGACTATTCTATAATAAATAAAAACTGGTTAAACTTGCTACAAGCTCTCCTTAGTCAAGTTTTTCGAGATATCGGCTCTTGAAAGTCGGTAATTTTAGGAAAAACACTTTTGCCGCTTATTTTTGGTTCTTTTTGACCGAATAAGGTACATCTTTCTCCTGCGAGTATTCTCGAGTGCCGCATTGAAAGGGTTAATGAATAATTACACAAGGATGGAAAGAGCTTTTTTACATGTATTTTTTATATAAGAGTATAATTTATATTAAAAATTCAACTTTTTACTTCTAACTATACAATATCGGATTTATAAAATCCACTAAACTATTAGGAAATGACACAGAGTGAACTGCTTGGTGTAGATCCTTCCTTCAATTGTTCAGCTTTAATTGCTAAATAAGAGTTTTTTATTTTTTTTTCAATGTGTTCTGGGAGAGGATCGTTCCAACCAGGAGGTGGGTGTTCATTTCTTCTTTCCCATGTATCATTAGATAGGTGTCCAGATAATCTATCTTTTCTTCGAACAAGTTCGCTATCAATTAATTCTTTCTGTGAACAGATAACAATAAAAAAAAACATTAAATATATATATATATATATATATATATATATATATATATATATATATATATATATAAATATATATATATCCAGGCGAACTAAAAATATAAAGTTTTGCAGAAATAAATAAGGAGCTACTAGAGAGATTCTGCTACTTACATATTAGCTTCAACACAGGTTAGAGATGTGGGCCTCGTTCAGAGATCTGGATCATCAGCGCAGGCACATAACTCATTAGCATTTCTATTGGCTTATTCCTATGGGAAATTCTATTGGTCATTGTAGTAATCGTCTTGTTTACTTTCTGTTTTCAACGCTATTCACTTGTAGATTTGTATTTTTACACGCAATTTCTTTTCATTGTTTAAGTTCTTAGTGTTGTTTGTGTCCTTTGTTTCTGCTAGGAAAATGCGTCTGGAATTTACCTACAACTGAAAAAGATGCTAAGTTACATATCGGCCCATTTCCTACCGAAAAACCAGTGATCTATATTATCAACGAGTTGGATTGACTAGAGTTTTGATATAACCTTGAGTGAGTGGAAATGCATAGCAATTATGTCATTAACATAAGTACTACGCGTTTCCTCAAGGTTGTATCAAAACTCTAGTCAGCCCAAATCGTTGATAATCCAGTCGCCATATTGGCAAACATTTAATTGATGCCTGGGTGATGATCCAGATCTCTGACCCAGTGATGATTCAGATCTCTGAGAGCCAGTTCTTTAACCTGAAGCTAATACGCAAGTACCGTCATTCTTTTCTATGAAAAATTTGACTTTTTGTATTAAGTGGCTGTAAGTGAGAGTGACGTTGATAGAGTATTCCACTTTTATTGCAGAAACTCAACATTCATGACCAAGGCTTATAAAAAAAACTATTTACTTCACTCTATTTAACTTAATTAATAATTTATCCTCAGAATGATGCTCCAAGGTAAAGCATTTCATTTGGGCTTGGGGAAAAATATACCTAAGCCAATATAGCAATATGTATAAACATTGATCTATTTTAAGTGAGCTTCCAATACTAAGAGCCGCTGGCTTTGTAATTCAACGTATCTTCCTAGCTTCTTCATCTTCAAGAGCAGGTAGAACATTACTCATATAATACGCTATAATACCCACAATTGAAAATGAAAGCTCATCTTTAGAAGAGATATTTGCTGGTGAGGCGTACGGTAAAAATCATGAAACGAGAAGTAATGATGTCACTAGGCAGAGAAGCCAGCCGATCTGAACAAGACCAAGTGAAGAAGTCCCAAGATTAACAGAAAAATTCACTTCAAGCCAAACTGATAAAAAAAAAAAAAAAAAAAAAAAAAAAAAAAAAAAAAAAAAAACATTTGAATACTACACCAAAAATGTAATTGCTGACAAGGCCTTGTCGTAAAATGACAAACAAAATCTTAATGCCTGAAAATTTTCCATTTTATATAGAGAAAACTAGAAATAATCCATTGGTTATATCTCTATCCACAGCCACTTCTATCATGAAGAAGGAAGGCTATCCATTGGTTATATCTCTATCCACAGTCAGTCTATCATGAAGAAGGAAGGCTATCCATTGGTTATATCTCTATCCACAGCCAGGTCTATCATGAAGAAGGATGGCTATCCATTGGTTATATCTCTATCCACAGCCATGTCTAGCATGAAGAAGGAAGGCTATCCATTGGTTATATCTCTGTCCACAGCCATGTCTATCATGAAGAAGGAAGGCTATCCATTGGTTATATCTCTATCCACAGACATGTCTATCATGAAGAAAGGAGGATATCAGAAAGAGGCTATCCATTGGTTATATCTCTATCCACAGCCACTTCTATTATGAAGAAGGAAGGCTATCCATTGGTTATATCTCTATCCACAGTCAGTCTATCATGAAGAAGGAAGGGTATCCATTGGTTATATCTCTGACCACAGCCACATCTATCATAAAGAAGGGACGGGGGACGGGGGGGGGGGGGGTTATTGAGACCAGCAGCGGAATAAAGTAAGATCTCACTACAGGAGATTTGGCTGCCATTTCTTCAATATCCCATCCTAGAGTCTGACTTTTCCCTGTGTACTCTTTAGTTGTAAGTCCTAAAATAATAAAAATACAATTCCAATATTTAAAAAATTGAAAATAAAAGACTTACAAATGCTTTACGGTTTTTATTGTCAGACCATTCTGTGCAATTATTGTAATCTCTTTTCCAAGGTCCGCAATCGGAGAAAGCTCCTTGTACAAAGTGTTGATGGAATCTAGATTTAACCGAAGTACAATCGCTGTATTCTTCTTTGTAAATATGGCATGGTCTCACCTAGAAACAATAATCAAATACAAATAGAATTATTTCAAACAATGACAAAATAGCAAACAAATCATATAAAATAATATTGGACTTTGTAGAATTAAACAGTTATTTACAGAGATTCTAACAATTAGGCTGAGCACTGAATGTGAAGGCTAAAAAAACTTCAATTCGATAAATAATATTTCAAATTTGAAAATAAATAAATGGAGCAGAACTTACATGTTGGACCATAACAATTATTAGAGGCATTGTACACATTGAAAACTGTAGTACGTAACATTAACAATAAACTTAGCATATTTAAATCTTATACATAAAGAAACAAAAAGTCCGACTTACAGGAACCCGGTTTTATCAATGTACTGGAAATGGCTAAAAGATGTAAAAAGTAATGAATTTATGTTTTTAAGAATCTTTCATGAATCTGTTACTTTTCTACAATCAACATTTTTGCCTACCGTGCACGTGCACAGTGTCAAAGAAATGAGAAGTATTTTACCTGTAATCTGTGAACAAATGATAGAACTACTTGCACAGCTCTCCCAGCCGCCAACCCCTCTACTATTTGGCTAGGCGATTTTTTACATAAATTAAGTAGCAACTGGTCAAGAACCAGATACCTCTACAGTATCTGCCCCTTTGGGCCCTTGTGGCCTGTTACGGGACTAATTTTTTTTTTTTTTTAAGTAGCAACAACAATCTTTTATAGTTTCAAAAGGTGGATAGACCAACAATTTAGGGTTCCACATTCCCTACTCCCGTTACTTGCGAGGCTTAAAACTCACCATTTTTATTCTAATTTTTAAAACATTTTCCGGGGAAGGGCTACTTCAAACATACTAATAACAGATTTAAAATCAGTGCTCCAAGAAACTCTAATGAGGTAAATATCATCGAAAACAAAAAATAATACTTTTTTCCTCCAATACCAAGATATACTGGAGACTATTTGTCTCTTCCGGAGAGTAAAAAAGTCCGTCTCGCAGGACTGCATCATCTTAGCGCGGTTCCGTTCATATCCCTAGTCTAATTTGGAAAGATTAAATTAGAAGCAGTTATTATTTTGGTTCCACCAGTCTTTTTTTTTAAATTAATTATTATAATGGCGTGTCAACCCTTAAGGTCACTTCCTGTGAGTAGTAAAGTCATGAAAGGTCATGATTTACAATCTTACCTGGAAGGGTCCGCTACACTAGAAACAGACCCGCTAGTGACAAGGTCTTGGAATCTTGGAAATCTTTATTTCTAACAATAAATTGTTTTTGTTATTTTACTTAACCAGTTTTATTGTCAAATACATTATCCAACTATAAGCAATTAAAAAATAACAAGAAATAAAACAGACAAAAAGAACCATTGGAATAAACTAAATCAATTAATTTAAAGCTTTAAGCACTTTTTTCTCCGATTGACATCGCCTAATTAAAACTTTCTTCAGAACCTTTTTTGTAGAGCATTTAGTAAGCTTTTGAATGGTAATCTTCCGCTTCACAAGATTGTCAAAGGTTTTCGAGATACTAACGAAATTATACAAAGTTACCAAAACTTTTTTTGTCTGTTAATAAAATATTTTATTCTAACCCTTCCTTTACTCTAAACGTAACAAAAATTTCAACATATTAGTGTTGATGAAACTCCAACATGCAGAAAATGTTTCAACTGTATCCCATAATTCTGAGTACCAAAATCAAAGACAAAGAACCCTCCCTAGGAAGGACGCTAGGCAGTTGAAAAGCTATATATCTTGGAAATCCATATCTCTAACATTAAATTGTTTTTCTTATTTTTCTTAACCTGTTTTATTTTCAAATACATTATCCAACAATAAGCAATTAAAAAATAACAAGGAATAAAAAACAGACAAAAAGAACAGTTCGAATAAGCGAAATCAATTACTTTAAAGTTTTAAGCTCTTATTTCTCCGATTGACATCGCCTAATCAAAACTTTCATTAGAACCTTTTTTTAGAGCATTTAATAAGCTTTCTAATGGTATTCTTCCGTTTACCAAGATTCTCAACCTTTTTCGAGATATTAAGGAAAGTAAACAAAGTTACTAAAACTTTTTATGTCTGTTAATAAAATATTTTATTCTAACCCTTCCTTAACTCCAAACGTAACCAAAATTTCAACATATTAGTTTTGATGAAAGTAGAACATGCAGAAAATGTTTCAACTGAATCCCATGATTCTAAGTACCCAAACCAAAAACGGTATTCAAAAAATATTTTTCCAATTTTCTCGAAAACGGTTAAAGCTATCGCCTTCAAAATGGTTCGTTTTCCTAGCCCAGGAATCATATAAAACGAGTACTTAGAAGCTTATGAACTCAAAAACGTAAGCGTTACGATTTTTTTTGCGCGAATTTCGCCCCAAACGCCATCTTCCAGTAGGCGGATTTTGCTGGTTAACGAACTTGACCTTTCAAATTGGACGAAGGATTTTTGTACCAAATTTCATCAAAATCGGACCATTCGTCTTCTATCTAGAGAGCGAACAGACAATATATATATATATATATATATATATATATATATATATATATATATATATATATATACAAATTTGAACCACCGTTATTTTCGGTCTCTAGGGGTTCTGAAACGAGAAATTTTCTAGTCGGCACTTCCGGATTGTTTCATTGTATCAACCCTATAAGCGGGGTTCCTCCCTAAGGGGGAGGGAGGAACCGCGCTAAAAGCATTATCTTTTGTGTTCGATGATATTTCCCTCATAAGGGTTTCATGGGGTGCTGATTTTAATTCTGATATTATTTTTGGTGTAAAAACATGTATAATGCTAGTTTATTTCAAACGTAAGCATATTTTTGAATTTATTCGACAAAATATAAATTATTGTTTAACGATTGTATTTGTTCTTTAATCTACTCTCTAAAACAAATGAATTGGTGAGAAAATCAAGTTGATATCATATTCTAAACTCGATAAATAAAATAAAGCATTTTCAACCTATTTTATTTTATTTCTCAGCTCCTAACGCTCGGACACGTATTTACTATTTTTTGATGTAGAATCACCAGAAAAAAATGGACCAAATCGGTGACCCCACCACTGTATACCTTGTTAGAATATTTAAGGTGTATTTTGGAAAGGTGGTTTCACCCCTTAAATAAGCGATTGGGCTGATTTAAAAAAATAAGTATCGATTATTTTCAAGTGTTTAATAAATATGTGAAATTTCATTCAAATCGGCTCCGGACGACCTCTTTCAAAACTTGGGCGCACACTAAAGATTTTATCTTCTAGTGTTATCGTTCGAGGATTGGATCCGGGGTCCCAGACTGTCCCTAAGCTTATCCAGCCTTTAAATCATTTATTAATTTTACCTGCAAAGGGGAAATTCAGGAGGCTGGAGCATAGTACTGACCACACTATCTCCACATGGTCAAGAATCAGATATATCTACCTACCCCTCTGGGGTTTTGTGGCTATATATATATTAATATAAAACCCATAAGACACGGTGATTGTTCAAAGTTTTAAAAAAAAAGGATAGATGACAATCATGTGGAAGGGAATTTATTATATAATAAATTATATAATTAGTAAATAGATATGGCATTATTTTATAAAGCACTAGAAACAATTTACTGTTCTTGAGAGTAGAAGAATACTTCTTTTATTTTCACATCTGTCTCTATTAGCAATTTAATCACTAGAGTATCTGCGAACATTTGAATAAAAAGAAGAGGACTTCAATTTCATTTACAAACAAAAAAAAAAACGTTAAAATCCATTGATTAAAGGAAAATATAAAATATTCATTGATAATTATCATCATCTTTACTTATGTAGATATTAGAAGGTATATCTTCCTTTTCATATTTGAAACTCACCATCCAAGAATATTTCTCGATGAATTCCTCTGACACATCCATAATTGCTTTCTAATTAAAATGAAAATTCAATTACAACAGAACCATACTTTTGACGGAATAAACTAAAACTTGAGCCTTTAGAACTCGTGATTTGTTGTTATCACTCTTATCAATAATAGGTAGCAGTATTGTTACCTTGGCAAAATTTAACAATTTTGTTCATAATAAATAAATTATTTTACTCCATATACTTTTCCCTTCTGAAGAAGGAAACATTGAATAAATAATTTTAATGTAATAATTTAATAGTAAATTCTTCGTCATATACTGAACGTTTTGCCGTGAGTGTAAAATAAGATGGCTGTGGCGTTACTTTCAAGTTGTTTTGTTGTTAATATGTTTAGATTTGGTTGAATGTATTTAAATTATTTTTTTAAAAATTGACGTTATGAATCTCTCTTTTTTTTACATAGTTTTATATCTATCGGTCCGAAGGTTCAGACCGGGGAGGTTAGATTTTCTATATAAAATTGATGCTGTGGTTTGACGTTTACTTTCTTAGTTATGTGATAGAAAAAATAATTATTCTACCAATATGAAAGGGTTTTCTTATGAAAAGAGGTACCTAAAGAGACCAAAACTTGGCCCTCCTGATGTTTATCCTCAAGAACCCAAACAGAAAGAAGTAAGCCAAAGCTATTTATTTATTTTTCAGTTATGCTTATCATTTGTGTATTTTAAGAAAAGATTTGTTGTTTAGGATGAATTGACTATTAACAATGTGAAACATGGCTTTGCTGCATATCCACAACTTACAGATGAATTTGGTACTGCCAGAAACTGTAATGTCACTGCTTCAAAGGTAGTATAAACCTCCTCGCTCAGTCCTTTTATTTTGTTATTACCTAATCTGCTTTTTGTTAATTTTTACTTGTTATTATGTAGATTGGAGCATATTTCAATGCTATTATCGGAAAGAAAGATGAAATCAATACTTTACCTGATTCTGGTAGAAAGAGACAACAAATTAATCCAAAAGATAATTTTTGGCCTGCAACTGCTCGTACTAAACCTGCAGTTGAAGCTTGGTTTAAGGATCTCGCTGGAAGTAAAGCTTTAATTGCTTTATCCAAGAAGGTAGTATTCAATTTACATACATTTACTTAGACTGATTTAAATTTTTATTATTATTTTTTCATCCTTATTGTGGTATTTTCTATCCTCCTAAATATTATCCGTTTCTTAAAGTTTTACGTGTTCTGGAATTTTCTCTTCATTTTTTATTTCTTTTCATATATTGTTAAAATATATAACCTTCCTTGATAACTGTCATGATTACCTTAGTGAGCCATTCCACACCAAATGGACACCGAAGGTTGTCAGATTTTTATGAAACTTGCCAAGTATGTTCTAGTTATGGACATAAGTACATTTAACAAATTTTATGTTATTATGTCCATTAGTTTCTGAAATGCAGCACTTTCAAAATTTTCAAAGGTCATTGATTGTTCATCTGGCAACTGTCCGTACTTTTACAGTTTTGGCTATGAAACAGTTAATTTTAGTGATAGGGGCTTAATTGTTTTGTTTTTTAATTTTATTGGCATTAAATTATGAATGGAAACATATTGCTAGATTTAAGATTTAGAGTCATTGAAATAGTTTAAAAAATGCTTAAGGTGGCCATACACGTTCAGTTCAAATCTCCAACCCGAGACTGCGCAGTTTAGCCTGAAGGTTTGGACTGTACGGGTCTAGGACAAACACACGATAAGTTAATAAACCTCAAGGCAGGGACTGCACAGTCGTTATAGTAAACCCACTGAATGTGAAGCAAATTTCCTCTTGCCCACACGCAACAGGCCTGGCCAGCACAGTCCAGTTATAGGAAACCCACTGAATGTGAAGCAAATATCCGCTTGCCCACACACATCAGGCCTGGCCTGCACAGTCCAGTTATAGGAAACCCAGTGAATGTGAAGCAAATATCCTCTTGCCCACACATCAGGCCTGGCCTGCACAGTTCAGTTATAGGAAACCCACTGAATGTGAAGCAAATATCCTCTTGCCCACACACAACAGGCCTGGCCAGCACAGTCCAGTTATAGGAAACCCACTGAATGTGAAGCAAATATCCTCTTGTTCACACACATCAGGTCTTGCCTGCACAGTCCCGGCCTCATTGGTCTGTACAGTTAATGTATTGGTTTTATCATTCTACTTGGATGAACATTACAGTTAAACTCAGGCCTCGAGGATCTCCCATACTCATAATTTGAGGAATATCTCCAGAATTAGACTGCGTAGTCTAAATCTTGAGATATTCCTCACTGTGTATGGGCACTCTTAAATAATAAAATTGTGATTGATTCGAAACATTGATATGCATCCATAAAGTGTTGAATAACTTGAAACTGTTACCAAAAGCGCCTAAATCCATTATGACACAAAAAAATAGATTAAAAATGCTATTAATTTTTAGAAGAAAGAAGAAAAAAAAAAAAAAAAAAGAAAAAAGAAAGATACAGAGAGATTGGAAAGAAAAAATAAGATTAATTGTTATTTTGATATTTCTAGGCTCCAAATTTCAATAAAAAAGAAGAAATTTTTCCTCTTCTTTGTGAGTTCCAAGTTCCTATGCTACGTGCGTCGTGGTTTATCAAGCTCAGCTCTGCGTACGCGGTTGCTGTTACTGAAGCAAAATTGAAAAAACGACAACTTCCAGATCCGACTCAAGGTATGTTTACTATTTTATTTCTTTCCATTCCTTGTTGCTGATGATAAATCCATTTAACTCTCTATTATTCATCATTGCTTCCCAAATTTCAGAATGGACTGGAACATTACTAAAATTTCTAAAAGAGCAGCTTATGAAAGTTCAGGATTTTTACCAATCTCCATCTCAGACAGTTATGTCGGATGAACAGAAATTAGCTTTGAAACTTTGGCATTACAATATACAGCTCACGAGATGTTTATATCAGGTAATAGTTCTCTATCCTAGCCGTACAGATAGTCACCAATATATTCATTACAAAAAGTACATTTTTACTATTTCATTAATTTTCTTCTCCACTGCATTGGAATTTTTCACATCCTTGTCCTTGTAAAACATTAAAAGGTGGAAATTATCTCCATTTTGAAAATGGTTATTATATTGTCTTTCAGGAAGGCCTTCTTGACCGACAAGAGCTACTTCTTTGGGTCCTCGATCTTGTTGAGAGATTTAAAAACTGGCCTTTGTCGGACGATGGACCTCTTCGGCTAGTTCTTCCTGTAGTCCTCCAATATTTGGAAGAGTTCACCCAAAATGAACTCCTTGCGCGGAAACTTGCCTACATATGCGTGACTAGACTGTCACAGCTTTGTGCTAATCAGAGTGGCGGTGGTGTTTCTCCTAATAGCCCCAATCATAACATGTATGTATGTCAGCTTTATTATTATTGGATTGGTTCTGAAAATCTTCAACGAGTGTGATCACCATACACAGTTGTGCGAGTTACACCAAATAAATTTTTCCTTAGATGCACGATCTATGCAGAGCTCATTTCACACTTCGTTATGCACCTTTTCTTCCCTCCATCACCCTGCAGATCCAATCTCTCTCTCTCTCTCTCTCTCTCTCACACACACACACACCCTCACCCGCCCACTTTGTTGGCTTGCTCCAGTGAGGTAGTAGCATGGAAAGAAAAAGATTGTTGTCCTGCTCCAGTGGGCCAGCAGAGGAGACTGGGGCCCAATCTTACCTAAATAGGAGGGGCTACCTCCAGGATCCGAGGCCGACTCGTCAGCATCTGGGGTGACCCTGCAGGGTCTATCCAACGTGCTGGCTGGGTGTGCTGGTGAACTTTTATTGGGGTCCTTGTTCACCGATACAGCAAGCGGTTATGCCGTAGGCACGGGACCTGCCCTCCTTGGGAGTTCAGGTGTCACCTCCGGCCGGTGACCATTCCTGGTGCTGGGGGAACAGGGTGCTTAGCACTAAGGGTGCTCAAAAATGGTACTACGGGTGGTGTTGGTGGCAGGGGCCATGTTGTAGTATGTCTGTCGCAGTATAATGGTCATATGTTTCGAAGCACTACAGTTGTGTGTCCAGAACGTGGTGGGGTTCTGAACTGAGTGTGACTTATAGCACTTGACTTCAGGGTGGAAGCTGTGCCTGCGTCTCTTTCTGAGGGCCGTCTCGCGAGCCCCATGGAACTGCAAAACCCCGGTGGCTCATGGGAGCCCAATGGATTGTGGTTATAGGTTGGGAGTTGTGTTGAGGGACGGTATCAGTAGGAAGGTATTGGTGAAGTGGTTAATCTCCACAGTCAATTATGTCTTACAAAAAAATCTCTAATATTTGGGGTAATTTTTGATAATCAAGAGCACTAAGCCATTTTTGGAGCATACCCTTTTTGGGTACATTTTTAGCACTTTGTATTCAATAATCATATTATTTATCTTTTATAATTTTCATAATTCTAATACCAAACAGAAAAAGTTAATTACCAGTAATTAGTGGAGGAATAAAAACAAGAATTCATTACAGCATTTCTATCAAACAGCTTATTTTAAACAAGTGTTTTTTATGTAGAATTTATTCAATCAATCTCCTTGCTAGCTCAAGAAGAAATTTATGAACACTAAAAGTGGATATTTTTGAGCCTTTGAAAAATGTGACATCAACTGAATAAAGTGTACGATAAACTGCTCAGGTTGTCATTTCAAAAGAATCTCTGAATACTGGAACTGTTTATTTCCTTGGAAAGCAGTCTGTAATACATAGTTTACAGAGTTCATTTTCGAAGTATTTATTCTGTGGGTGCGTACTGTAATTCATACCTAGATCTCTCCTCTGTTTACAGAAGGAAATTATAAAATAGTCCACTTCATTTCGTTAGCTTAAGTTTTAGTAATCACCAAGTTGTTCTAATCGTAATGAAAACATTAAATTTCATACAAATCATATGGATGTTGAGTAACAATTATACGAACATTCAGTCTCACATTTGTGATGTACATAAGATCATAATTTCCTTAATGTATGTACACTGAATTGATTATTTGTTGTTTTTCAGGTTGGGTCCAGTCCAAACGACTAATAATACGAATCAACAGGCTGCTACCCTTGCATTTAACGAATACTTGAACTGTCCGCACCATAAAGATGTTGTTCTAGCTCTGAGTGTTGTTATTCAGGTATATACAAATAAATAGGTGGTGTATATTATATAAATACTCAACTATTCGTACAACTTAACCCTATCGAGACGGCAGGAGTGGTATGAGAGAGGGTACCTGGTCACGGGACCCTCCCGATACCTGCCTGTCCTTCCTGACGGCTACTAGCTAGCTCCCTTCCAGGGGCGCTCGACAATTGTCTTGTTTTTGTTTTTTTTTTCAGATTTTTGTTCTCGTATTAGTATATATAAAAACTAAAAAAAACTGAACTGAACTGGGGCTGAAAGAAAACTTATATCCCTGGAAACTGTGATGCTGCCTCATCAAATTACATTGTTTATGCTACCGTCTTTGTCGAAATCCTAGAATGCTCTTCAATATTACTTCCTGGAGCTGAGGAAGGACTGGGCTGCGATTTATCATCTTCTGAGAAGTCTCAAACACGTCTACTAAGAAATTTGACTAATATTCTAAAAGAACTAGAGAAGCCCGCCTTCCTTATTTTTTTTTAATTTAATTTTCAAGCTTCGCAACAACAGCGATTTGCTCTTTTTAAAATACAACAAATACCGATTTATACAAAAGTACGAACTTATAGAACCAACTACAACAAAAGAAAAGAAGCGGCCGTCCTTATAGGATATAGAGTGAGCTGGCTGCTGGAGAAGCCCGCCGTCAGCCAGTCACGGCTTTGTGCTGGCTGCTAGAGAAGTCCATCGTCAGCCAGTCACGGCTTTGTGCTGGCTGCTGGAGAAGCCCGCCGTCAGCCAGTCACGGCTTTGTGCTGGCTGCTAGAGAAGCCCGCCGTCAGCCAGTCATGGCTTTGTGCTGGCTGCTAGAGACCCCCGCCGTCAGCCAGTCACGGCTTTGTGCTGGCTGCTAGAGAACCCCCCCCCCGTCAGCCAGTCACGGCTATGTGCTGGCTGCTGGAGAAGCTTACCGTCCAGAAAGGGTTAAAGGCTAGAGGTTCAAGCTTTCTAACTTTCTTCACTGCCCTAGAGTATTCTTATCAATAAGTTAGCCTATAAGCTAATGATATTTCATTCCTGATTTCTTATCATTGAAACAGAAAACAAATGAAATAAATGAATCCCAAGGTAAATATTATCATAATAATCTTATTCCCCTTTTACTCCTGAGAGATGAAATCTTTCTTCCGTCTTGGTGATACGGAATTCCTCTATCGGGATGATAAAGATTTAGGTTATGCATCATTCATGGCGTTATGTGGCATCTGCTCAACAACTTCTATTCACCTCTAATGTTGCTTGAAATTCAACACTTTTGCTACTAATTTTGTTGTTCCTCCTTTGCACAGGAGCACAACAAGAACTTTCTGCTTCATGCCTAGCCAAGTAATCTACCTGTTTCTTTAATGAAGATGTCTGAATCATCAGGCATACGGTGGATTATAAGTTTATTGTTCTAAGATTTTGTCTATCACGCTCCTTTGATTTTTACAATAGTAGCCTGGCTATTTGAGTATGTGTTTATAAAAGCATGAGAAGTAGGATCTGTGCACACGATCCGAGCACAATAACTTCTGCCTGGAAATCTGTGGGATAATTTCCAATCAATACAGATACCCTCATCATTTGTCTGCTTGCCGACTATACTTGGGCTCCAACTCCCTCTATGGAAGTGTTTCTTTTCCTGTGCTTCGTTGAGCTGTACATATACTAAATTGATCCCCTTTTAAAATAAAGCAATAATTGCCACTCTTAAGCAAACACATTTAACCCTCCAGCAGTCCTGCTGGCACACTGAGTGTTCCATAACCAACACTTTGTATTGTAAAAAATTACCGGAAAACCCTATGGCCCACTAACCTCTGGTATTCCAAGGAAAAACCCTACCACGCCTACAGTGTCGAGTGGTGTTCTACCCTTTCAGGCATTCCTCAGTTCTATCTTGTCAACCATTCGAAGAGCTTGATGGCACACGAACTGCTCCACACCTATGCAAGAATCCTGCATTTCACCTCATGAATGAACATTTGCAGTCCAGAGCAAGCATTCTGTCACTTCCTTCCAATAAAGAACAATTTTTGTTAAGAAAATTCCCAAGGAGTCAAGAAGCAACAATGGAGAAACCACCTCCGAAGAAAAAGAAAGGGCGATATCATGTTTGTCGACAACAAAAAATAGAATCACCAAAATAAGAAGCGTTGAGAGACTAAACATTGAATATGGCTGCCAGTGTACAAAGGTGTTTCAGATCTTGATTAGCAAACCAACAAAAATCTTGGGAATGAGACTAATGAAATGCGAAAAATTACAAAATTCCTGATACTTTTTGAACATCCTTTTCTACACATCCAGAAACACATTCTTTAAATCCCTTGCTTGTGATTATACCTAGATTATGCTAAGAATTTCTCCTCATGAATTGTTTCACCCGATATAAATGTATATTTGTTGTCTTTAAGGTCATAACCCTTGAATGCCCAACTGCTCTAGTATGGAATAGCATCGGAGAAGGTAAATCTGCATCTCTTCTAAATGGTTCTCCATTAGATCATCTACCTTGTACGCCCTCGCAATTGCCGATGCCACAGAGAAATGCTAATAATCACATCAGGTACGTAGCCTCAACTTGTAATCTCACACAGTCGTATCCTATTTATTTCAGTAACAACATGCAATCACAATATTCACAATCTAATCACATACAAGTTTTTTTTTTAAATGAATTTATCGATTTACTGTATGTTTGATGAGCTGGGACAAAAGAATGGAAGAATTATCTAGAAAACAAGATAAACTCTATATAGCATCTTTTCAGATTGAATAAATATTAAGTAATTTATTAAATAGTTTGACGTCAAAGAAGATACAATAAACTTCCTTTAATCCAACATGTTCGGGACTTGAAGCATACCGGATTATCTGATGCATGTTGAAAAAAATGGATAGACGTGAAAATTAAACGACATATAGACTATAAGACTAGTAAATATTTAATGTAAAATTACTAAAATAAAAGCCTAAAGCTATAAACTGAACTGGCAACGAGTACGTGTTTGAGCACAGAGAGGGGCCCCGTACCACGGGGTTGTTGGGATGGGGAGTCGTGGAATTGATGCATAACAACTGAGGAGATGCACTTTTCATGTTTGGCCTTGACACCCCTGACGTGCCGGATTATCAAGCGTGCCGGACCATAGGATGCCGAATTAGAGGAAGTTTACTGTATCTCCAAAATTTGTAAATTTAAGATTGAACTGCTTCTTCTAATGTATAGGAGATAAAGTTATTATTATTTTCCTTTTAGGCATCAACTAAAACAGTCCGAAGCAAGAATCAAAATGCGAAGTCATGGAGCAGAGAATAAATGGTCGTGTGATAAATGGCAAACTTCATGTGCAGGGATAACTCACCATCGAGTATTAGCTGCTTTAGATGCTTTGGACAGACATTCCTTCTATAAAGTCGACACTAACAATTCTCTTGACACTCTATATGCGAAGATCTTCCCTAATTCTCCTGATAAAGCAGTTTATGTAAGTTTATAGAATTCAACTAAAATAGTTTCAATTAAGATAGTTTTTCTATTCTTTTAAAATAGTAGTATTAGTATGATTTTGATGGGATTCTGCATTCAGAACTAATTTCAGCCTCAGAGTGCTATATCAGTTAATACACCTTGGAATCTTATTTGATCAAAACCTTTCCTGAAAAAATCATATTTCCCAAATTTCGTGTCGATCCATATTTCTCCTCAGACAGCTCAACCTTTCCCGCCATCTCATGCTAACAAAGACCGGTCATAATCCTTGTAACCTCCCTATTATTCCCCCAGTTTGACTATGGTTGTTTGGTGTACGGTGGACTTTCTGGCGATCTCGAGGCAAAACTCAAACACCTCATGAATTGTTTCATTCGTTTTATCCTCGGGATCCACAGAGACTCCCACATATCACATTTCTACCAGGAGCTAAATTGGCTATTCCCTCTTTATCGTCGACAATACCTCCTCGGCTCAGTCCTTTACCAAGTAATTCAATCCCGAAGACCTTATATTTTTCAACACCCAATCTCGTCCTTCCGATCTTTATATTCCTTCCCGCCGTACTGCTTTATTCAAAAAATCATTTGTCACCTGTGCCACCTCGCTATGGAATTCCTTACCTCTGTCTGTCCGCCATTTTACCAACCTAGAAACCTTTAAATCCTGACTCTTCCACCACCTTCTATCCTTGCAAGTTTTACCCAATCCCTAGTTTATACACAAGATGTATTATTTATGTTTTTATTTATTAAATTGTTCGCTATTCTGTAAAATTATTCCTTTGATACATGTGTCCTGGAATTAGAATAAAAAAAATTATTTTTATCTGAGTCATTTTCCCCCATTTTTCTAATGACTAAGTCTAAGATTCTAGTTTGGGAATAAATAGAAAATATGGATATCTTTTTAAATTGTTCTTCATACTGCTGATGCCGGAAGGTGGAAGTGAATCTGTAGATTTGTATAAGACTGTCCCTCCTCCTCTCTTTGGCAACTGGAACCAGTCTTTGATGACTGGACGAAATAAAAATGTTGGCAATATACGTTTATTCTACATTCCAAAGAACAATAAAAAAATATAAACTTTTATTGTCCTGAGGAATATAGTATATGTTAAATTTATATTTGTTACTAACAGTCACAGAGACACTGATATCAGTGTTATTTACCTTATCATATTAACATTCATTGATTTTATGTCTGCCTACAGGGCAGGGGGGGGGGTTCTGATCTTGGGCAGCCAATTTATACTGCTGTTACTGATGTTATGATGTTTCAAGTTGTCTTTCCCAATTATTCACCTTTAAAAAAAAAACCTATAAAGAAAAACAAGTTTAAGTAATTTTATTTGATTTTACACCTGTCCGCAACAATTAATAAAATTCTTAATTTCTCTATAAAAGGTTGTAAAGTGATGTTAGTCTGTATTATCTTATGTAAAGTTATAGTTCATTATTAACGGATTTTGTGCAAGTTCTAATATCTATCATTAGATGTTGTTGTCAGGGCAATTCAAGGATTTATGTCTGATGATCTTCCCTACTTTCTTTCAAATAGACAAGCAGTTTCTATGGAATTAAGTTTTCATAAATCCCAAGCAGCAAAAAAAATAAATAAATAAATATGAGTGGGATCTGTGCCATTTTTCTCTTAGGCCCGTTCATTTTGTTTATTTTTATTTATTTAAAAAAAAATCTCTACAAACAGCCCTGTTAATTTTTTGTATCGCCTTAGTAGGCCTTCTTTCAACTATTGCGTCCAATCCATGACTATCTCCAATCCGTTAATTGTTCAAGTGCGAATAGATAGTTGATATAGGGAATTATGAATGTCGAGGGAGTCGTTTGGTGATTCACGAGATAGAATATGCTCTTGACAGGATTCAAGGCACTACCACTCCTCACAGAACAACAATATTCTTGTATTATATATCACAAACACCTGCTATTATTTTTGTACATTCCTACTTTCTTATTGTTTTCCAAATAACCATAATATGAATATTATATATTTTTGTTGTATATATCTCTGAGTTTTCTTGTGCGAGTTTATTATAATTTTTGAGCTATTGGAACAATTTACTCATCAGACAATTGAGAAAGACGAACCGATTGTAAATCTTCTCTGCTGGTGGGCAGTGAGTGGAGTGAGATATGGAGAACACCGAGCTATGGCCGTTGCTAAACTACTAGAACGACGGAATGCTCACGTTCTTGCTGGTGGTGGCGATGGCGGTGATTCCGAGGACAAAGATTCCGCTAATTCTCTACCTCCGGGCCTTCCAGTATTCCAACCTCTACTCATGAAGTTCCTAGATCACGATGCTCCAGTTCTTGGTAAGAAATTATATTTACTCTTTTTCAAACAATATTTAATCTGCATTTTTTCTTCCTTTCTTACAATTTTATCTCAATAAAATGATGACAAAATATAAAATATGAAGGTCTAAATTAAATAGCCGTCAGAATTATACAAAGCAAAGGATGAATGGGATTCACCTAAATAAAACAACAGATTTCTGGAAGAATCCGAGGACACATTTACTTCTTGGTTAGTTACTGAGTACTTTTGCCTTACCCATCCCTCGGCGTTGGGGAACATCCTCGATGGAAAACAGAAGAGATTAGACAGTCCTGTCTCTGAAATTGTAACTCTCACTGTTAGGGAACCATTTGATGGGGCTACTAAAGTTACGTTTCCATTCTGACAAATCCCTGGCACATGTCGCAGAGATATTTGATGCAAGAATGAGCTCTAACATATGTTAACCGTATGTGAAGATTAGACACGTTTTAGATTAGGTTCTGTGGACACTAGACCAGGTTGTATGTGTAAACGGTCTTTTGTGCATGTGCGTGTTGCTGGCACAAGTTGTGGGCTGTTTCCATTACCCTAGGCACAAGTCGTGGGGACATGTTTTGTCACACGGTCGTCTGGTACATTGTTGTCCAGGGACATGTGCCGCGACTTGTTGCTAATGGTTTCCATTCTGCGATTTGTGCCTGGCACATGTAGAGTAATAATTTGTTGTGAAATAGCTAAAATATTTTAGAATAAATTACATAGATATATGGATTTATATGAGTGCTGTGTATGATAATGTCATGTGCTATTCATTCTTTTAGACGATGGGAGTAATTTTGCTTCAAACCGGACAATGTTTACAAACTTAGTGCATTTGTTCTCCGAGTTGGTTCGACACGATGTTTTCTCTCACGATGCCTACATGTGTACTCTTATTTCTCGAGGAGATCTACTTCAGGCAAATCTATCTTCAAGTAAGTTCATTCTATTTATTCTCTATATGCTCCATATTTTCCAATCAATCTTCAAATATAATTATAAACGTTTATAAGACCACATATAAATTTCCTTCTCTTTGAGATTTTATTTTATGTATAATAATAATTTTATGGTGCCAATGACCACAGCAGTCGATGCACCCCAAAAAAATGTGTGCACCCAAAATGATTTTTTTGTGAATTTACAAACATTCATCCCATATACATCTTCTGCAATTAATCAGCAATTATTGTCATTTGGATTGTCAAACATCAACCTTATAAAAACTGTTGACTAGAAATCTATTTTTGCTAACATTAAGATGATTTTTCAATTAATAAGTTTTACAATTTTTTTTAAAAATATTTATTATTTTGTGGCTTTGCAGGTAAGAACAACCCTGGAAGTACTCGGCCCGATAGTAACAAACCTATCGAAACTCCAACCACTCAGATACACTTAGACTCCGATCCGACTGCTCTCTTCGACATTAAACCCAGTAAATTGCAGGTACACTTTTACATTCTTATATAATGACATTTTTTACACTTGAAATTTTCTATTTGGAGAACTAGGCAGTTAGGAGATAAATAGATCCTGGCTCTACTATTGGCAGGATATTCAGAATATCGGAAGTTTGCAATTTATGAAGAAATAAAGAGAAAAAACACAAAACAATAAAAGTCAGAAATTGATGATTTCTTATTAAGTTTGGAAAGTTGCCAAAGTTGTGTTTTATAGTTGAGTTTGATGGGACAAAACGTCATGTTGTTTCCTAAGCACGAGGAATTTTCAGTTGGGAAATGGAAAAGGAAAGGATATTCTTACTTCATCCAGAGGGATTGATCTTACTACAAATACAAAAATAATGTATAAAATGTTCATTCTTTACCTTTTTTTGGGTGGGGCACACAAGTTCCCTATGAAAGGAAGGAAATGTGTGCAAACTTCGGGAAGGACGATCATGGCAAGAGTGTCCTGGAACAGGCGAGGTGTTCTCCTTATTGATTTTCTCGAGCATGTTAGAGCACTAAACTCGGAACGGTACTGGTAAACGTTGAAAACCTGTCCAAAACAGGCACTGAGGAAAATTTTCATCCAAAATTTTGTTTTTGAATGGAGATGCCCGACCTCACACGGCAACCCGTATGCAGGAACTCTTTAACTGGGAAGGTTTTCCTCATCCCCCCTACAATCCTGATCTTGCTCCAAGTGATTTTCACTTGTCCTGAAAATAAGGATCTGGCTAGGAACACAGTGTTTTGACGACGATGAGAAGCTCCAGGTACGTGTCACTGAGTGGCTGGTATCACAGCTCGTAATATTGAGCTAACTAATAAGCTGTAATGATTGCTTTATTTAATAGTTTGATATATTTTCAGGAACACGGGAGAACAGGATTGGAGTATGATGATAGCAAAGCAATAGATGATGACTTAGGGAAGATACTTCTTACTATCAATCAACAAAATGCAATGGTGAGCATTTTTATTATTTAAAATATGTTTGAAACTTTAAACATAGACAATATGCAGGGTGTATTCTGGAAGTAAATACCCATTTTCTCTGAGAAATACATTTATTAATCCTATTCATACAAATTGTTAAAATTTTACAAAATAGTTACCTAGTGCATCAATAAACTTACAACAGAGATTCTGCCACGCCTTGAAGGCATCGTGGAACTCCTTATCAGGACTGCTTCTCGGGAACCTTGTAACGTGAGATTGGATCTTCTCCACCGACTCCTAGTGCTTTCTCTTCAGCCCTCTTTTCAATCGGGAGAACAGAGAACTCTTAAGGAGCCAAGTCAGGAGGCCGTAGGGATCTTGCTCTGGGTCAGGTAGTTGGTGACAATCAAGGTTCTTCCGCACCGCTGTTCCTGCGAACAGTCCATCGTGCCATGACAGAATCAAAAACAAGATTTTGCTCAAAGACAAGTCCTACCACTCCTACTGCTCAGAATGAACAGATACCAAGCTCGTTTGGAAGGTCGGATCCACAAAAACATTTTTTGGCCAATCTGAGCACACTCTGATGGATAGTCGTGTCACAATAAAATCATGTGCATTACTTTCAGAACCCATCCTGTATTTACTCGATACCAAAGTCCTGATTACTTTCTACATTTCAAACGTAACCATCCATCGAGACACTGAAATACCTTTTGTCCATGATTTAGCCAAATACCGATTTCTGACCGTTCTCTCTAAACTCCCAGCCCACCCCAATCCTCTTGGCAGATCCCTCTCTTAGAACGTTATCCCTGATAATCTTTCTCACTCCCATTGGTCACGAGACAATTTATTACTGGTTAATTAGTCTGCCTTATAAAATAATGTGAATACTGTATATAGTTTAACAAGTGACCAAGTTTTAACTAAAAATAAGAAAAGACCAGAATGTCTGCCTTCTTCCTTCATCCCATCCACTGCGTTGTTTGTATAGTTTGACCAAATTTACTCATTGTACATAACTGTACAGATTGAAAATTGTCAATAAAGATCTATAATAATATCTTTAAAAAAATAAAGATATTTTAACATTTACTGGACTACTGCTATAATACTGTAATCTGCGGAATAGAGTACTCGATTTGATGCAAATTTACATGAAATATGAATGAAAAAGTTAATTTATATCAGCTAATAATACATGTTATTATATTGAATTGCAGGATGATCCCGTTTCTCCAAAAGATGTTTCTGGAGGTTTGGTTGGAGCTGTGATAGATCATGAAGGAACGGAACCAGCAGAAGGTGGAATTAGACCTAAACCAACACGACATCTTCTTTACTCGACGCACTTCCCTCTACCGCAGGTATTGCCTTTTTTCAGGGTTTGTTATTATTCAGGAGCACAGCGTAATATTCATAGCTTTTGTCCTCAATGAAAACAATAAACAATGCTAGTTCCGTGAAAGCATAAAATATAAATTGATGGTCTATATTACTGTACATCACTTAACATAAAATTGAATTTCGGTTAAGATGTTAACACCTTGTCTGCGGATGATGCCCGCATGTGCATCATCAGAAACCCACTCGCTGTCGCAGTATGATGCTGCATATGCGTCATGGGGGCTACCTCCCAACCTGGGAGAAAAAGTTTAAAAGTTTTGGGAATCGGCTACAAACCTCTATGAATAACGAGTTTATTCGTTCCTCCGTAGTCTCAGGGAGTGTTTCGAGTGCCTTATTCTGGAATCGTTCCGGGCTCAGACCTTTCTGTGAATTTTTGCAGGAGTTTCTTCACCACATGTGCGTCATGGTAAAAAACATGTTTCTGAAGAAAATTATCCAGAATTTCCAATGGATAAGTTATTTTGTCACATTAACGAAACAAATGAAATCATAAAACCATTTTTTGGATGATTTGGGGTTTACCGCTCCAGTAGTCAAAGTGTTAAGGATAACAATTTTTATAACAGATATATAAAGAAAAAAAAAATAGTAAAATCCTAAATTTATGATTTATTTATTTATTTTCATATGTACCTGGTGTTGTACTTCAAGGTGTTTGGGTTAAAACAGGAAATACACAAAATATACTTTGTTCTTTAATTCCTACCAAAATGTGCAAATAAAGTACAGTAATATCCATAAACTATAGAATATAATTTTCAAACTACATCTTGACAGAAAAATACCCTAAAAATCACTACTTTGTAATTTTGTTGAAAAAATTACAATTTTAAATAGATAAAAAATCAATTAAAAGTAAATAGCTCCTTAAATATTGATAAATTGGTAATGTAAGGGATTGGTAAGGATGTGGTCAGAAGAAGACTTTTCGAAACACGGTGATTTGATAAAATAGAAAAATTCCTTTTCATAGGAAGTTTTGCCATTTTCTCTTATAGTTAGTTGAGGTAAAATGTCTTCATATCTATACTCATTGTTAGTAATAAATATTTATTTTCTTAATAGAACTATTATTTTTAGGATGAGAGTTGTTCTCACGAATGCAACCAAAGGCACGTGTTGCTCTATGGCGTTGGTCGAGTGAGAGACGATGCGAGGCATATTGTCAAGCGGACTTCCAAAGATATCTGCAAATTATTCTCGAAGAAATTCAGTATCGATGTTAGTGAAGGTGGAAAAGTGAAGAAACATTCGCGGAATGAGTTCAGTTTCGAAGGAACGACCGCTCGTGTTCAGACGATGTCGTACTTTGACCAACACGTTGTTACTTGGCAATGTGCCATGACTGTACTAGAAATGATCAGCTCATTTGCATCGGGTAATATTTCATTTTATTTTATCATTCAGTCGATATTCCCACCATTCTTTCATGAACTTCTCCCTTCCTTAACAAGAAACAGTTTTTCTCAGTTTACTCTTGTTTTACTGACAAATTTATTTACTGCAAAAAGCTATCACACAAAAAACAGACATACTTAGCGATTCACTCTTTCTGAATGTTTGTGGTAGAAATTATTCTCAGGTCATACTAAATTTAGTAAATGATTATAGAGAGTTTTAAGGTTTTGGAAAATTATTATTCTGTGAAAGAGGGTTTTTACATTTTATGCAACAACTTTTACATCAAGTTTAGCTTAGAATTTTGAATTGATATGATCCTTTGAAAATGGAAATAATAAGTTGTTGTTGTTTTTCTTTTTTTTTAAAATAAGAGTGTACATTGGTTCATAATTACATAATATATTTGGAGGCAAACATTGGAATGATCCTTTTCATTTTATTCTCCGGTGAGTAAAGTTTTATTTGAAGATTAGGAAAGATTGGAAAATTATTGATGGAAATGTTTATTCTCAAAGTAATTTTCTTCCTTGTTTCATGGTTTTCTCAAGGAAACCGTGACGGAAGATGGTATTTATTGATAAGGATTTTGGTTTTGAAGAAGGCTCTCATTAATATATGTAACTAGCTGATCCGGCGAACTTCGTACCGCCTAACAGTCGATAATTTTTTATTCTTTTTAATACTTATTCTGCTATACGGTACACCGGGTCAGCTAGTAAGGTAAAAAAAGAAAGTTAATAAATCAACAATTACATTATGTCAAAAAATTCAAATTGTAAAACACTTAAAATTCTTTTAATAGTCACTAAAAAATCACAATGAAAATTACAATTTCAGATTTCTTATTATGATACCTACTTATTATATTTCATTTTAGTTTTACTTACCTATTCTAAATAAAGTTTCATTTTTATTGTCGTAATTTATGATAGGCGATATTTTTTGTTTGATTACCTGGCGTGTAAACAAACAGAGCAGACGGTTTTCCAACACGGGAACAACAATACAATTGACCATGCGAGAAACACGGGTTTTCTAGATTAATACCACAAACACTTAATGACTGCCCCTGGGATTTGTCTACAGTCAAACTGAGTTCATAGGTCCAATAGCAACACAGCTGCAGGCACTATAATCAATTGACAGCAGCTTGATTCAAACTTGCACCATTATTAGTCGAATGTCGCGCTTCGCGGGTCTGTCTTAACCGAATTCTTTCACGTTCATTGCAATCTTCACGTTCCTGGGCAGTACGATTAGATTGATAATTAATCTGATTCTTTGCATTTGTCTGGGTTCTTCTGCCTAAATTTGTCTGCCGCCTTTTAGGAGGCATATTTAGTAAGTCACTAACACACAACACTTTTGTAATTTTGTAGACAATTGTGCCTATCACCTAGTGATTACATGTTCTTATTTATTTAAATTTTAACGTCCATTATTATTAACTAAGAATTTTAGGACGGGTTATCTATAGGTTACCACCCTTTTCTAGCCAGGATAGGGCTGATGCCTTTTTTAAAAAAAAAGGCCACCACCCCTAGTGGGAATTGAACCCACAACCCTTGGCATGGAGTGTTAAGTTCTCAAGCCTTAACACTCATGGCCACCGGGCCTCCACATGTTCTTATTATTACTGTTATAGTTATAAACTTAAATAAAAACATATTTATTTTAAAACAATATAAACAAAGAGTGAATTTTTGCTTATACATAAATAACCTAATACGTTACCTGTTAAAAATATTATAATTGAGAACATCTGTTTTTATTAAAAAATGAATTGGTGTAAAAGAAGTAAAAAAGACCCGAAAAGTGTTGTTTTTAGACTTTTTCAGGCAATTGTTTTAATTTTTCTCTCTTTAAGAACCATCCTCGTACTTCAAGGAATATTATAAAAAAATAATTAGCGAAATCGGTTCAGTTGCTCTCGAGATTTGTGATTAGCAACACATTTAGCGATTCATTTTTATATAATAGATTACCTGGAACATTCCTAATAAATAATTCCTAATGCAAAACTTGGAAACATCTTTAGCCACCCTTCCCTTAAAAAAAATAATGTAGTGTTTCTGAAAGTTTTAGAATTGGTCAAGTTTCTAACATTTATTTTACTAAACAAGTTTTATTTATACATAAAATGTTATATTGAAATTATATTTTTAGGAAATTCCAATTACCTTCCAGTGCAAGAACACGTTGCTTTTCTTTTCGATCTTATGGAACTAGCTCTGAATATTTACGGTCTCATTGACGTTTCCATTCAGGTATTTTACATATTCTATTTTATTAGTCCTTTAATTTTTCTCTTAGTTTCCTCTAATGTCCTTCTAATGAATTTGTTGTTAGATCTTGAAGGAAATTCCCGAAGTCGAAGCACAACTTACTATTAAATGTTCTAGCCACGTTAGATCTTACACGACTGGGCTAGTTCTGTATATTGTCGGAGTTCTTCGGAGATACCATTGCTGTCTTTTATGTAAGTATATATTTTATATGATTGTGATTCTATATTGAAACAAATAGTAACAAGATATTTCTGTTTACATGTTAATACTCAATATACAATTTAAGACTTTGCCTAAACTAAATGGTATTTAAGGAGTTTTTTTTTAATCTGATGGAGCCATTTTTATTTACTTATTTATAAATATTTTCTCTTCAATTCATTCAGTTATTAAAGCATTTTTTATTAATTCTAATTCTTCAGAATGGCGAAGTCAGACTGCGACTTATGAATTTAAGCGATGTTGGAATAAATATAATATAATACCGTAAATATTGATACAATTTACCAGAACACTTTTCAACCATAGTTCATACAATATATAAACTTATAAAAATATCATCCATCCTGATTGTTAGGAAAGGTTAGAAGATTCTCTTGATTGTGTAATACACTAGCAATTAATACCTAAACATTACTTTAGCGTCAAGGAGCTGTAGGACAGCGGGCGACAGCAATTTTAGTTTAGGAGAATAATAAAACATGTATAACGTACACAATATGTTTTAATTTCTGTGAAAACTATTGAGTAAGTCTTATCATCAATTATCAGAGTTTTGAAGAATCACAACCTTAAAAGGAAATTCCTCAACTGTCTCTTATTGTGAATAAAAAAATTAATTTTATTTTTAGTGTCAGGTGAGCAAACAGTTGCAGTATTTGAGGGCTTATGTCGAGTTGTAAAGCATATCTCGAATCCTAGCGACTGCAGTTCTGCAGAAAGATGTGTACTTTCTCATCTTTACGATCTTTATTCGAGCTGTAGTCTTCTCAAGACTCGACCTCATGGTGCAGAACCGTTTTCTAACGCCTATCCGAAAATAATGGCTGCATTATACTCGCCACTCACTCCGAGCCAATCAGGAGGCGCTGCTGGACCTTTTATGATGGATGTGATAAAAAATGTGCGCAGAAACAGTAAGTTTTCATCAAAATTCAATAAAATCATGCTTTATGATTTTAAGAACTTGACTGATGAAATTTATCTTGGGAATGAGAAGAAAACAGCTGTCCTATATTTCTTCACAGCTTTATTTATAGGAAAATGTTTTTGGGGACTAAGCACCATTTTGAATGAGGGAGCATGAATGTGCCTATTGCATGCTTCATTCAGTCGAGTTTGCCAGCTTGATGCTGCTCGACTGAATAGGGGATTCAACATGGAGCTAAATACTTGAACAAGTTTTGCTGTAAATATTTTGAGCGGTTGTTTTCTTCTCATTTAGAATACTTTATGTGTAATTTTAGTCTAGAATCTTACCTCTTCCCCTTGGTGAACAGCAAAACATTCCTTTAGAGGAAATCATATCATAAAAATAAATTAGCTCTATATCCTACTAAATAATGAAAAATTTTCGTACTTTATTTAAGGACCAAATGTCAAGACAATAATATTTTATGGCTCAATGTGGTAAAAACACGACTAAAGCAATGAATCTGAGCTTTGACGAATATGAGATTTGTTTGATGATGTTTCAATTCAGAGCTACGTGCTTGGGCACTTGATACATGAAACATGAAAATGACAATTCCAAACATGCCTCTAATGTATCAATTCCTAGCTATATTTATCATCTCTATAGACTCAGGAAATACGTTTCTTATAACGAGATATTATTCTTTTTATTTCAGTAAAAATCGAGCCAGCCTGGGTGAGACAGTTGAACGACAGCTCTGATAATCGATATTCGTTTGTTTGTAATGCAATCATTGCCGTTTGCTCTACATCGGATATCGAACGACTGAACGATCTCGGACACCTCTGCGCTGAACTAACAGCTTCCTGCAACACCCTCTCCTCTGAATGGCTAGGTAGATTTCCAAAACATCTTTGATGAGTGCTTTATAGCAAATACATTCAATTTATAATATTAAATAGTTTGATGAGAGAATAAGAATAATGAACTGAATCTCCTGACGAATGTTGTATCCTGATGAATGTAGTATTGTATAATTTATAATTGAATTACTTTATTCCCTCGGAGATGAAGTGGTTTAATGGATGATTTGTAGAAAAGGTTTTGTAGCCTGTTCAGTTCTCTCTATGAATATACTAACTGTTTTATCTCATTGGAGCTATCTTCCTGTCCTTGAAGATAGTCCTAGGCAACACTACACTATGTCATATTGGAGCTATCTTCCCGTCCTAGAAGATAGTCCTAGGCAACACTACACTATGTCATATTGGAGCTATCTTCCCGTCCTAGAAGATAGTCCTAGGCAACACTACACTATGTCATATTGGAGCTATCTTCCCGTCCTAGAAGATAGTCCTAGGCAACACTACACTATGTCATATTGGAGCTATCTTCCCGTCCTAGAAGATAGTCCTAGGCAACACTACACTATGTCATATTGTTTTTCTGTATAATCAGCTCTCAATCTTCTGCTAATTTCACATTAGTTCCTTGATTAGGGTCAAACTATATATATACAGTAGCACTTTTCGCTCACTAATGGCATTTCAGCATTATCTCCTTTATAGAAGTCCCAAAGCATAGCATGGCGTAGGTGGTGTCTTGGGAGATCCATTTCAAATGAAATTTAGCACTGAATAAATAAGTTTCACCAACCAAAACATGATAATTTTTTTATTTAAATTTTAACGTCCATTTATTATTATCTAGGAATTTTAGGACGGGTTATCTATAGGTTACCACCCTTTTCTATCCAGGATAGGGCTGATGCCTTTTCTTTTTTCTAAAGAAAAGCCAACACCCCTAGTGGGAATCGAACCCACGACCTTTGGCTCAGAGTGTTAAGTGCTCACGCCTTAACCCTCACGGCCATCGGGTCTCCAAAACATGATAAATAGAAGTGTATTTAATGCTATAATAAATAAAAAATGGAAAGAAAATAAATTGAAAAGGAAAGAACATAAACAGACAGACATTACTTGTTGGATGATCTGATATTTATATGAGAGATATTTCCAGTAATTTATTGTGTATTTATTCTCTGATCTGACAATATATTTACTTCACTAAGTATTTAAGGGCCATTGCTATAATTTAAACTTTATTCTATTCTATATAATATTTGTAGGTGTTTTGATGGCCCTTTGCTATGCTTCGAGTAGTCCGTCGTATTTAGATGTCCTCAATCAAGTGGATATACATGATCTAAGCATTCACAACTCTTTAGCGGTATTCACTTCTATTTTAGTTGGTAAGTTAAGCAGTTTTGCTAATTAATATTTCTTATATTTTTGTTTTTGTTTTTTAATCTATTCAATAGATAATTTGTTTTGTTTTTATTTCAGCAAGGCATTGTTTCTCGCTTGCTGATTTTGTGAGACATGTAGCTATTATATCTCTGCTGAAAGTCTACCACGAAGGTTTGTCATCTTCATATCATTTATTTATTTTTTCTTTAATATCTAGCTTTATTAAAAGCTCATTAAAAATACCATGTTTAGGGAATCTACTAAGATATATTCTTTTCTACAAGAGCAGGGGATACTGTAGATACAAGGTAATTTCAACTTTAAATTATCCTTGGGGTTATTCAGCGTTTGGCTGATACACTCAATGGTGTAAACTGTCTTGATGTCATACTCATTTAAAATCTTTGCAATCTTCTCTGTAGTTCCTTTCATGTTAGGATCATCCTCAACTCCCATTTCTGTTAGCTTCATATTTATTTTTCCATTGGCCGTGTGTTTCTTTATAACTTTGTCCTTGTACATGCTTTTCCTTACATCTGATTTCAAGTGTCTTTCCACTTTTTTCAGATTGTTCGGTTGGGAAATTCTGATAGGTCTTGTCATCGAGGTAGTGATTAAAGTAGTTTTCAGGGCTGGGTGGTGATGAGAAGCTGCGTTTAAATATCAAACTGTTTGAGTTGGTTTTCTGTAAACTGAATGTTCCAGACGATCCCCAATCTTCTCTACCTTTACATCCAGGAAAGGAAATAATCCGTCTTCTTCAATTTCCATCGTAAACATTATATTGTCATGTATCTTGTTTATGTGTTCGACAATATCTTCTAACGCCTCCTTTCCGTGAGGCCAAACAACGAACGTGTCATCAATATATCTGAACCAATGCCTTGGTTTCCACTCGGCAGTTGCTATAGCTGTCATCTCAAACTCCTCCAGGTCTACTTCCTCGGCCACTGGGCTGAGTGGTGAACCCATACTAGCGCCTTCTATCTGTTTGTAATATTTTCCATTGGACATGAAGTACGTTGATTTCAAACAGAGTTGCGCCAATTTTATTTCTTAATCATTTAAAGACCTCTTCATTAGCTGCAATGTTTTGTTTCCTCCAATGGGACCTTAGTGAAAGATGACTTCGCATCAAAATTTACTAACATGTCTTATTTTTTTAGAACACAGCGAATACTAGAAGACTATAATGTTTGTAATCTACTAAGAATTTTGCAGAATGTTAGACCATGCAAAATATGATACCAATTCGATCAATATCATACCTAGCGATTTTGAATATCCTTTATAAAAATGCAATGAAAGTACAAGCTAAAAATAATATTTCTTTATTGACTTCTACTTGTGTAGAATGTTTCTGGAAAATGATTGTGCTTGCAATTACAGAAATTAAAAAAAAAAAAAAAAAAAAAAAAAAAAAAAAAAAAAAAAAAAAAAATTATTGATGTTTTTTGTTCAGTACTCAGCTTTCTCATATTTCCATTTTCACATTTTTTATTGTGGAACTTACAAGGCTTAGGAAAACCTGGATTTACTTTTAGTTGGCCGGGATTAGGTTCCCAAACCAGACAGCTTTTTTAATTTTGTATCAAAACTAATTTTACCGTTAGATTAAAATATTTGATCAGTTTGAAGTCAATTTTTTTCTCCCTTTAGAACAATTTTTTCTATTTACATAATTAATTAGATACTAAAGGGATGTTCCTTTCTAATTTTTAACTGTTTTTATGATTTCTAATTACTGTATTTATTATGAACATGTTGAAGTACATAACTTGGCGAAGTACCCATTAATTGCTGAATAGATAATGAAAAAGTATATTACTAGTTTTAATTTCAGGTCGGAATGATATTGACGGCGATGCTGAAGCCGGAGCTCGGTTAACATGCCATCTACTGCTTCGTCTCTTCAAAACTAGCGAAGTACCTCAACCTGGCATGTATTCTGTGGGTAAGTTTATTTTATTATACAAATATCATCCATTTTAATATCATAAACTATGCTTTCTTATTTTCATTACATTTTGATTATTTGAAATCCGCATTGAGAATACTGAAAGAAAGACCATGGGCAATTCTTATTGTTATTATTTTAGTTTTATCTTCTATTCTTGATACAGCCATTCCAAAACTTGATGTGTTCAAAAATTTGTTTGGAGCCTTACAGGTGTTGAAGAAATGAAAAAATCTAAGCCGTAATGCTACTTTATGTTACTCTTGTATTCCAACTTCCTCATGGTTCAATTCCCTTTATCTTTTTTTTTTTTTTTTTAACTTATTTCCAAAGAGGTTTTGACCTTAATAACTAAGATTAACATCTATTTATTTTAGTATTTTTTGTGTTGTATTTTATACTATTCCAATGGTGTGTGTTATCAGTAGGGTGGGTGTTATCAACAGGGTGGGTGTTAACAGCAGGGTGGGTATTATCAGCAGGGTGGGTGTTAACAGCAGGGTGGGTGTTATCAGCAGGGTGGGCGTTATCCTCAGGGTGGGCGTTATCAGCAGGGTGGGCGTTATCAGCAGGATGGGAGTTATTAGCAGTGTTTTTTTTTCCTTTATTTTTTTTTTTTTTTTTACGGTTCATCAACATCGAGGCCATTAACGCCGACATCCAGGGTGCAGCGAAGAATTTTCCCTACGAGCCGTGAGATGATGAGATGAGAAAATTCCTGCCACCGGTGGGGATCAAACCCGCCATCTCCCGCATATGAATCTAAGGCGTTAACCACTAGACCACTGGGAGACCCCCAGAGTGGGTGTTATCAGCAGAGGAAGTGTTATCAGCAGAATGGGTGTTTATGGATTTATCTGAAAAGATAATTATTATACATTTATATTTATTTCTCCTGAGTTGTATTTCTATTTTGTTAGGAACTTCACCGCACCCTCTCCCGATGGGCTCTGGTGCATCGAGTATGAGATTGAGCTGTGATCGGCATCTTTTAGCAGCAGCACATAATAACATTTTGGTTGCTCCAGTCTTAGCAGTTCTTAAGGTAAATTAAAATACAATATCTTAGAAACTCGTGTAGATTTCCAAATGCTTTCATGATTTAAGTTTATAGTAGCCTCAAGCTATTTCCTTATATCGCATTAGTATTTCTAAAGTGACAAAACTCAAAATAAAACTCAACTGAAAATGTGTCACTCTTGCGTATGTAGAGGGAATAGCATTAAGACAGGAAGAGTGACACAAGTACCCTCTGCTGTTCACGCTCTGAAGCTAGGTACATACAGTTTTGATGGTTGACGAAGAGATATTTACCATGTCTTTCATAGTCAGAAAAACACAGATTTTTGAGTTGTATCGCTTCAGAAATACTAGTGTGATATATGAGTGTGAAGTACTACAGGAGAGTGACCAGAATTTGGAGGTATTCTGTAAAAGAGCGAGACTCAAAGCACTCTACTCCAGGTTGGGAGCTTTGTGTAGTTTGTCCTCTTCCCGAGGGCTGTTTCGCGATCTCCTTTGGAATGGGAAACCCCAGGGGGGGGGCGTATTGCGGGGAAGCCCTCATCTAATGAGCGTTAGATGGATTGTGTGTTAAGGGGGGGGGGGGTCAGTGAGGACTAACACGTTATGTATGTCCCCCCTTCATTTCCACAATCTGGCGTGCGCACACCTGTCCTGGAGCAGAGTGCTATGAGGTAAGCTCAATTCAGAACTCCACCAAGTTCTGGTCACTCAACTGCAGTGCTTCCACCATCATACCTATAGAAGCATTGTTGAGCACCCATAGTGCTATAGTGCTGGGTCTCCAGAGGTCAAGTATGGTTGCCACCCTGAAGGAAGAACCTCCAACAGTTTCCCTCCCTAGGAGAACAGACCAGGACTTACTTGAGCTCCTATAAGAGGGGCAGGCCTCGTACCCGATTCACAGCCTCTCTTCGTTAGCTGTGTCAGTCGAACTGAGGTCCAACAATGGAAACGCAACCTTTACTCTAGATTAATTAATTAAAAAGGCTATATAATTACTGCTACTCACCTCCACTCATGCTCCTATTATTCTTCTGAGGACAACAACTCACAACGTACATAAATGTAACATCTTCCCTTTCTTCTACTTCTCTTGTGTAAATGTTTGCCTTATTTTGTTTGTAGGCAATACTAGTTGTCGGAGACGCTATGGTTGGTCGAGGAAGCAGGAAAGTGAAGCCCCATAAAATGACTCCCCCTAGTGGGGGTTCAGAGCTAAGTATATCGCATATATTAGGAACTTCAGACATTCTCGCTGCAACCAGGGATGATTTGCTTTTAGAATTAAGGTGAGTTTAAACAATATTTAATTCAAAACATCGAGGAATAAGATACATTTCATTGTTGTGAATTCTCTTGCCGATAGATTTCTTCTTTTCAGCTCAAAATTATTTAAAAAAAAAAAAAAAATACTTTAATTAATTTGTCATGCAGCTCCTGTGTCTCCTGCACTTGTTATTTATACACTTTTTTATTTTTCAATAAGTATTTTATTTGTGGAATTTAGTTTCTAATTTGTTTGCCAGTGGCGGAGGAAGTATGACACCTAGCGGTGGCCTTTCTGAGCTTGCTCAAGTAGTCTTGAAAGAGATGTGCAGTGAAGAATGGATTCTTGAACGATGCCTTCAACGGCCAGAAGAACTCTGTACTCAAGACTTCTTGCTGGACAGCATGCTCACTGCAAAACAGGTAACGTTCACTTATTTTATCTGCTCATATTTTGAACTTGATTCTTACTTGTCATTCAAATTGCTTAATGGGATTATTGTTAGGATTTGGTTAAGACATTCGCTCCCAGTTTCAATTTTTTCCATCAGCTTCCATATCACAGCTTCTGTTTTGTTTTTTTTTGTTTTTTTATTCCCCTGTGTTACAATATCATTTGTATTTTGCTTTAGAAAAATAATATGTACATTAATTACTAGAAATATTACGTTTATTCCCAGCCTTTCATTAATTTATTAATGGGAACCTTGGTGCTAGCAGTCAAAGCAGCAAGGAGAAAATCAGGTGGCCGGAGCATAGTATGGACTAAAATATCTCCCTAGTGTGCCGTATGGTCATGAATCAGATACCTCTACAGTATCTGCCCCCAGGGCCCTCATGGCCTGTTACGTGACTGATTCTTTTTTTTTTTTATTATGTTTATTAGGTTCATATATCGTCCCTACCATGTCAAACAATCGAATATGAAAAATCTTGTATTTCAGATTCGAGACTTTGCTCTTGGAATGTGGACGATACGGCTTGTCGCAAATTGCCACAACTCCAACCCCTTTAGAATAGCCTTTAATGCCTTAAATAAAGTATCGAATAAGACCATTTTTTAATATAATACTTCGTCAATGGATAGAATATGTTTGTTCTCTAGTTTGCTACGATTTGCCTATTCGATAGTTTGACTTGGTAGGAACGATATGTGACAGCCCTATAATTGAAAAGGTAATATTTCCAGTAAGGCCCTTGGGAAGTATATCACATTGAAAGGACGTGAACCGAGCACATAGAGGAAGATACTGTAAGATGTGTTTATCCTCTTGTAATCCTAGCAGTCTATGTCTTTATTATGGTTATCTACACATTTTGAGGAAAATCTTATTAAGCAGAGAGAGGGTCTCGGGAACCGACAACCCTCTATGTCTCTAAAATGTAATATTTTCCAGCCTCGCACACTCTCTGCCAGTTCTTCTGTACACCTTGTGCAGTTTTTACCTGTGTTTCTCGCACTCACCTAGCATTTATAGTTCTTTAAATATTTACTATTTACCAGGGTCTCCCCATGGTCTAGTGGCTTAACGCCTTAGATTCTCATGCGGGAGACGGTGGGTTCGAGTCCTATCGGCGGCAGGAGTTTTCTCTTCTCACAGCTCTTTGTGAAAACTCCTCACTGCACTATGTTGGCGCTAATGGCCCAGATGTTGGTGCACCGTAAATAATTTACTCTTTACCGTTTTAAGTAGTTTTATTTTTGTATTCAACAAAAATATTTTTATTAACAGTCACAAAACATTTTCAGACATTTAACATATCTTGAAAAGGTGAGAAATTGTGATAAGTGGAAGGTGACCATTTGAAAGCTTACTACATTCTCGACAAAAAAGTTCTGAAGTAATTTTTGATGAAGCTATGTCAATCGAAGAAATTAATTCTAAATTGTTAGTTTTGTTCTCTTGAAGGATTTTTTGTCTGTGTTTAAGTCAATTTTTACTAGCCAATAGGAATATGAACGGAAACACTCTTAAGATGATGCTGTTCCTACGAGTCACACTTTTTTTATTCTTCAAGAGGAGAAATAATGTTTAATTATTTTGCCACTTTTGTAAAATTGCTGTATATTTTCTAATATGTTTTTCTATATATTTTTTCTATTGTAAGTAACCCGTTATAAAATTGATCTTCATATAAAACATATCCATGGAATATAAGGCATTTCACATGATCTTTTAAAAATGGATAAAATAAAATGCATAAATGTTGACTCGTGTTAATATAAATTAGATGGAGTGAATGTGATGTCATGTTAATACTACCGTTATATTACAAGAGACTATTATATAACCGATCGATCCTTGTTGTAATAGAATAAGAAAATAATAATTATAAATTGCAGGCGCAGAGATTACTGCATATGATCTGCTATCCTGATCGGCCGATTATTGCAGATGCTAACCTCGACCAGAAAACGATGATAACCAATATCCTCGAGGTAAGGAACTTCTTTGTTTATCTTGAGGCTAATCCAGAAAGTGCTCAGAGAAATTTAGGAGAAAATAAAGATTGATTTATACAAATTGTATGTAAGTACCTAAACCAATTACAGATACACCAATTATTCCTCTACCCTTTTCGAAGGTCCATAATCCATTTTTTTTTTTCAAAATTTACTGTTTTTATGTCTAAAGTCAATATAAGTTCCTTTTTATGTTTTCTTCTCTAGTGTAGGATGCCTTCTGTAGAAAATTAAATTCTGTTGGGGAACAGAAATGTTGGTAATGTGAAGGAGTGATGTCGGGCGACTGGGTTAGGTGAGGTAAAACCTCCCACCTATAGCTAGTCCTTAAACAGTCCTAAGATAAAACAATAGCTCTCGACCACCGACCCACAAACAGTCATTAGTCAAGAGTCATGAGGCTATGCGTTGTAATGTTGGAATATTCCATGGTTCCTATTGTTAACTCTCTCAAAGTTTTCATTCAATTGCTGCCTTGAGTTGATCTAATTTGGAGCGGTAAACATCATTAGTGATGGATTGGTTTCGTAGAAGCAACTCTATATGTTTGCGTCTTTTGCGTAGTTAGTAGTGTTGTTGAACGCATTCCTCAGGATTTTTTCCTGCTAGTGTCTTGTACAAAATCAGTTCCGCCATTGATCTTGATAGTGTACGTATCGTGTCCGTTACAAGCAGTTGTTTTATAAAGTTAAACTTTTCAGTGAAAGGTGTAAAGTTGCAGACATTACCCTTAATAGAAGAAGATTCTATCTAGAAATTTCTGTAACTCTAAAAGAAACAGGAGAGGAGCTAGAAGCGAGGGAAATATTGTATACAAACAATTAGTCTCGAGGTGAGTTAAGCGTCCCTTACAAATTTCCTAAATACGCATGCGCTAATACCTCCCCACTACTCCAGTGTCGGTCGATCGGTGATTGATTGATCTACCGCTGTTTGCAATTGTGTCCGTGTGAAGTTCCCGTTCAAGCTTTAGTGTGTGTTTTTCTTTTTGGAATTGTTGCTGAACATGGCAATTTGCCCCGTTTGTTGCGCAAATATTTCTAGGGAAGATAAAACTTCTCTAAGCTGTTCGGATTGCAGCATGATTTATCACGGGAAGTGCTGCAACATGAGTGACACTGACCTAGCCACGCTCCGAGAGCTAAGGAAACCCTGGACATGTCATGACTGTAGCTCCTCAAAGAAATCAACCTCAGAGCGACTATCGACTCCAGCTAATGTCCGACAGTCCTCTTTTGAAGAGTCCTCTCCGAGTGATGCAGTAAAGCTACTAGATCATGTTGGGAATCTCGTAGCCTCCATGTCTACACTAAGTGTGGACATTAAAGATATAAAAGCCACTCTTAATACACAGGTAGACCTCTCATTTGAAACTATGACCAGACTACGGGCATTAGAAGAACGGGCTGAAAAGCAGGAGGAACTAATACAAACCCTCATTGGAGCAAACCAGGGACTCAGGGAGAACGTAAAAAGTCTTGAGGTTCGGGTAAATCAGGCCGAACAAGCACTGTTAAGCCGATCTCTGGAGATTCGTGGAATCTCTACAAGGACTGGTGATACTCCTGAGGGGACGGTCATTAACATCGGTGCCCAACTGGGAGTGAAACTATGCCCGGAAGATCTGGACCTGATTACAATAAGAACTCCCCGGGAGGGCGAAACCGGAAGACCTTCTATCTTAGCCCAATTTGTTCGCCAATCAGTCCGAGATGAACTCATCCGACTTCGAAGAGTGAAAAGGGACTTCTCTACTCGTCACCTTGGATGGCAGACAGACGAACCAATATACCTTAGCGAACACATGACCCCCGATAATCGGCATCTTTATTGGCGCGCGAGGCAGTTGAAGAAAGCTGGGAAGATAAAATATGTTTGGTTCGCTGGTGGGAAAGTCAGATGCCGCCGTGACGATGGACAGCCTGGACTCATTATCGCCAAAGCTGAAGACCTGGACGTGTTTGGATGACATCATGGACTCTGTAACCCTACATCTCTCTCGCTTCAATCTGGATTCTCTCATCTGGCTGTATTACCTGGATCTCATTGGAACGTCTTGTCAACATTTATTAGTATTTTAATTCATAATTTAATTTTAATTTCCTCCCACTCTTACTCTTACTTTTCTATTTTTTCCTATATTTCGACGTGGATTATGTCCGCCACAGCTTTATATTACTTTTTTCTTACACTCCCCTTTCAGCCTGGTTGTATCCTGGTGTGTCTTGTCCCCTCAATTCACTGTAAAGCGTCTTCTTACTATTTTTTCTCTTCCTGTACCAATTTTACTGTCTTTTTCTTCTTCGTCTCTTATGACTAATATTCTTACAGCTTGTCATGTTAACGCCCAGTCCCTTTTCACCCACTTTACAGAGTTCTCCATCCACTTCCATGACACATCCTATCACCTTATTGCTATTTCCGAATCCTGGCTCAAACCCTTTATCCCTTCCTCTGCTGTCTCTCTTCCTAACCACGCCCTCCTCCGTCACGATAGAGAAGACCGTGTTGGTGGCGGGGTCGCTCTATACGTGCACGGTAGTCTCCGCTCCCGTATCCTTCACATTTCACCCTCTCTGGACCATCCTCGCATCGAGTATCTTTTTGCAGAAGTATCCTCTTCATCCTCTCGTATCCTTGTGGTAGTAGTTTACCGTCCTCCCAACATGCCTTTCGAGCACGATTTCGAAGATCTTCTTCTAAAACTTATCCCTTCCTATGATCACACCATCCTAGCCGGGGACCTAAATATCAACTTCCTGTCTAATTCCCCTGATAAGCGTTTCCTTGAATCCCTCACCTCCTCCCTAGGGCTATACGTAGTCCCATTCTCACCTACTCACCACACCTCTACTTCTAATACCCTTCTCGACTACTTCCTTGTTGACTCTCCGAGTCACCTTCTATCCTTCTACCAGTATCCGGTTCCATTCCTTTCAGCACATGATCTTATTTCCATATCCTATAACATCCAAATGCCCTCTTTTACCCCTAAAACCATCTCCTATCGAAACCTCAACTCTCTTACCTTTGAATCCCTTGAGCCTGACTTATCTGGAGTAGATTGGTCACTCATTCATTCCTATCCCTCCATTGATGCCAAAGTCGATTTTCTAACCTCGAACCTCCTTGCCATCCTTGATAAACATGCTCCTGTAAAGACAATCCTCGCTCGCCGTCCCCCTGCTCCGTGGCTCACTCCCGAAATTAAAGAAATGATGAGAAGACGTAATGCTGCAAGACGACGATCAATCCGTACTGGACACCCAGAGGACCTGAAGACCTTCAAATCACTCCGTAACCTCACTCAATCCACCCTTCGCCGCGCTCGTTCCCAGTATTACCAGACCTCCCTCTCCTCAGCTTCCGACTCCCGCTCCCTCTGGAACACCCTTCGTAGCCTTTCCCTCGCAAAGACTAAACCCACTCCCACCATCCATGTTACACCCGACGAGCTGAATAACCATTTCAGTGCCGTCTCCTCCTCAACTACTCCTTCCACGCCCTTTGTTCCTTCTAATACCTTTAACTCTGATAATTTTTATTTCTTAGATATATCTCCTTCAGAACTCCTCAAAGCTGTCATGAAATCACATTCTAAGTCCAAAGGTTCGGACAGTATACCCGTGGAGCTTATTAAACTTTCCCTTCCTGTTATCCTACCCCACCTACTCCACATATACAATTATTCTTTGCAAAACTCCGTCTTTCCCACATCATGGAAGAAAGCAATTGTTCATCCCTTAAACAAAATTTCCAATCCAATTGTTCCCACTGACTTCCGTCCTATTTCTATCCTTTCCAATCTTTCTAAACCACTTGAACGCCTCGTACAATCCCAAATATCCGTCTTTCTACAACCCCGCTTAAACTCCCACCAATCTGGCTTTCGTCCAGGTTACTCCACCCAATCCGCACTTCTAAAAATTACGCACGACCTCCAATCCGCTATTGATCTCAAAAGAATTTCCATCCTTATACTCCTAGATTTCAGTAAAGCGTTCGATACCATTGATCATGACATACTCCTTTCAAAACTCCAATCTTTTTATTTCTCTAACAGTGCTCTGACCTGGTTTCAATCCTTCATTTCTAACCGCTCCCAATCAGTAGCCATTCCAAACAAACCCCAATCCTCCTCCCTTACACTAGACCGAGGTGTCGCACAGGGATCCTCTCTATCCCCAACACTGTTTGCAGCCTACATAAATGATCTCCCATCCTCTATCCTATTTTGCAACTTCCACATGTATGCCGATGATTCCCAAATCTACCTTTCCTTCCCCCCCTCTGAGCTATTAGAAGCAGCAAGAAAAATTCAGGAAGACTTGGACAGGATCACAGCTTGGGCCAAGACCAACAAATTATTGATGAATGCTGAAAAGTCCAAAGCGATAGTGATAGGCTCAGCTCCCCTCTTGAAATCTCTCCCTCCTATCCTCCCTTCCTTCACCATTGACTCCAGTCCTATTCAATATGTTTCCACTGCCAAGAACCTGGGCCTTGTTTTCGATCAAAACCTATCCTGGAAAAATCACTTATCCCTAATCACTCGTCGCTCCATAGCCACCCTTAAACTATTTAACCGTTCCCGTCACCTCCTCCCTACTCCTACACGTCAGCTTCTTGTATCTTCTCTAGTGTTCCCCCACTTCGACTATGGTTGCCTGGTTTATGGAGGGCTCACTGGGGAGCTTGAGGTTCGTCTTAAGCGATTAATGAACAGTTTTCTCAGATTTATCCTCGATACCCCCAGGGATGCCCATATTTCACACCGGTATTCCGAGTTGAAGTGGCTATTTCCATCAATTCGACGACAATATTTTCTAGGTTCCTTCCTTTACCAAACCATTTCTTCCAAATCTCCTTCCTATATTTACAACCTCCTGCAGTTTAAATCGGCTGTCCATTCCCGTGGTACCCGCTCCCGTCCCTCCGATCTCTATCCTCCCACTCATAAAACAGCCTTCTTCGACCGTTCCTTCATCTCCCGAGCCTCCTCCTTCTGGAACTCTATCCCTCTTTCCATTCGACACTCTCCTTCCTTACCTGTCTTTAAATCCCGCCTCTTTGCTTTTCTCCTATCCTCCCAGGAAGACGCTTCTTAAAATTTCACCACCAGGAAGACCTGATTACCTTTGTAAATTATATTGCTGTTTTTTTCTCGTGTTTATGCATTTTCCTAGTTTATATCTTTTTATAGCCCCCATTCCTTTAATATTTATTCAACTTTTTAATATTTATTTGTTTATTTAAACTCTTTAATTTTATTCCCATCCCCCTCTGATCATTGTATCATCATTGCCCCATTCCAATGAATGTACATATTTACTTATATTTCATTTTATTATTTAAGGCTTCACATATAATATTTGTATTAGTTGCTTTTTTTGTTTTGTTCTTTTATACTTTTGTTTTTCTTTATTCATATTTATATTTTTAGGTTAAATTTGTTTATTGTTTATTTTGTACTTATTTTTATTCTTATGGGACGAAGTCCCAGAATAAAGTTTTTTTTTCATTCATTCATTCATTCATTCAAAATCCATTTTTTTTGCAAGTAACTTTGTTTCATAAAAGCATCCTTACATTTCTTCTAAGATATCATAAGTTGTATTTTGTTCCATTAGATTCCTATTGCCGAGTTGACGGGGAGCCTGACAGGAGAATCTAGCCTTCTTCACATCCTCAAAAATATCTGCTTTCCTTTGGATAGTTCTAACAGTTGATTTGAAACTGTTAACTGACAGTTTCAAAGTTTCCACATGAATATTTATCAACCTGTAATTGTGTTCCGCTGTGGCTTCTTGATATTATTAATCCCCAAAAAAACATAAATGTGAAATAGAGGCCAAGTTCCTGCCCCCACAAAGAAACGCTCGCTTCCTCAAAAAAATCCCCACTTAAAACCCCCACAAAACGCCTTACCATTCTTCACTCCAAAAAAGTAGTATGACTTGGTGTATTAATTCAACCAAAAATATTTGCCGATACAAGAAAGAAATGTCCAAGTTCATTACTTGGAAGACCTCATAGTTACTTACTAAGAACAGTGAAGACACTTCAACTGACCTTTAAAACAACAATAACAATACTTCTAACCAGTTACTAAAATATCACTTTCCTCAACCAGGTATATTCTTAAACTTGGCAATGTTTAGTTTTTCTCTAAAGATATTTTTGGCACAAAAAAAACATTGCCAAGTTTAAGAATATACCTGTTTGAGGAAAGTGATATTTTAGTAACTGGATAGAAGTATTGTTATTGTTGTTTTTAAAGGTCAATTAAAGTGTCTTTACTGTTCTTAGTAAGTAACTATGAGGTCTTCCAAGTAATGAACTTGGACATTTCTTTCTTGTATCATCTCTTGTATCGGCAAATATTTTTGGTTGAATTAATACACCAAGTCATACTACTTTTTTGGAGTGAAGAATGGTAAGGCGTTTTGTGGGGGTTTTAAGTGGGGATTTTTTTGAGGAAGCGAGCGTTTCTTTGTGGGGGCAGGAACTTGGCCTCTATTTCACATTTATGTTTTTTTGGGGATCTCATTACTTTTTTCTAAGTATTAAATAGAATTTAGTTGCCGCATACCTACTGGCTTTTGTACTTCATATAAAACCAGGGTCTTTGGATTCTGCTTAAAGTTCTCCTTACTGCTTGATATTTGATACCAATAAGTAGCATACCTATCTACGTCTAATCACTAGACTAGAAAAGTTAGAAGCTCTTCCAGATGACATTACTCTAGAGGACAAATTGATTGCTCTCATAACTAAACTATTACACTGTAAAACCTTATCCCGAGGATAAAGATCACAATAGGGAAAGTGCAGAAGACCTTCAAGAAAAAGATAAGAACAAAGACGATACATTTTGGGTTTGTGATCCTAAACTTCGTAATTTAGATGGCTCGACTTTGAAAAACTTAGTATCTGCTTTGAAGTATATTATGCATTGAACCCCTACGACTTTATTTACTACATTTAAGAAAGAAGCCACAACTGTTTTTGTTAAGATGCGTCGAAATGTTTTTTAAAACATCAAATATAGGTTCTCCTGACCAAGACGATTCATTTGATACCCCACATGATGGGTTTCAGAAGGCCAAACGGTGTGAATTTGTATAAGGAACAAACATACAGACAGACAGCTGAAAGACCTTTTTTACCTAGCCTAGTGCATTACCCGGACCAAGGCCTACTTGTGTGCCAAGTTTGGTCTAAATCGGTCAAATGGTGTGAATTTGTGTAAGGTACAAACATGCAGACAGACAGCTGATAGACAATTTTGACTAGCCTATGACACTACCCGGATAAAGACCGACATATGTGTCAAATTTTGTCAAAATCGGTCAAACGGTGTGTATTTGTGTAAGGAACAAACAGACAGACAGACAGCTGATAGACAATTTAACCTAGCCTATGATTCTCCCCGTATCAAGACCCATCTGTGTCCCAAGTTTGGTCAAAATGGGACAAACGATACGGATTTGTAAGAGGAACAAACATACAGAGAGACAGCTGGTATAAGATTTTTACCGAGCCTATATGCGTCTTATTTTTTTTTTTAAACATCAAATATAGGTTCTTCATACCGAGACAATTCATTTGATACCCCACATCATGGGTTTCGGACGGAATGATGGGTTTCCGAAGGAAGTACAAAACTGGCACGCCCCGCCCCGGAAGCGGAGTCAAACACTACTTTTCGCGATTTTTTCCTTTAATAATGTCTTCATATCTATCTTCATGCAAAATTTCAAGTCTCTAGCATCATGGGAAGTACCTAATAATTTTGATGAGTCAGTGAGTGAGTGAGTGAGTGAGTCCTATAAATCCCGATTTTCGATCGTTTATATCTCAGAAACTATTCGATATAGAATTATGAAAATTTCCAGTTTTACTCACATCTAGTAGTATAATGCCTGTGTAAAATTTCATAACTTTATCTTTACCTGGTTGAAAGTTATGAGAGGGTAAAAATCGGCTCTAAGACCGCCTGTAATATACACACAGTATGCTTAGGCCGGAACTTGGCCTGGCGCACTACTGTGCGCCTAGATATCCAACTATATATGAGGTGTGAATGAAACTCTCTTTTGCAGAACTTAGAACTGTGGACATTGCGAGTTTCCTGGTTAGACATGCAGTTGATGCTCAAGCAGTTCCCTCCGGGATCGCCAGAACTCAATCAGTGGCTCGACACCGTTGCAAAAGCTGCTATTAATCTTTTCAACTTGAATTCATCTGGAAAGTAAGAATTATAGCAATACTTGTTTCCTTCTTTTTGCTTCCATTTTCTATATATATGTATATATATATATATATATATATATATATATATATATATATATATATATATTTTTTTTCTTTCTATTTCCTCCCTATAGTAACCCATTAGAGAGGGAGTTTATTCTGCATGTTATATTTTCTGGATTTAATGAGAAATAGTACAACCATGTCGGCTCCCATCGCTGCTTATATTTTAATTAATATGACAAAAAAAAAAAAATTTTCATTAGTATAAATTGTTGCTCAAAATGAAATAAAAAAATAATTATTATTATTAAAAATGTCTTACCCTAAAAAATGTCCTTATTATTATTATTGTTCTTAATGTCTTAGTAGTGCACATAACATCAATTGTTAATGAATATAATTGTTTTGTATTAAAATATAATGCTATCATCAAAATTAAATACATTTAACTTTTAATTCTATTGTATTTTGTTCATTGGAGTGTGTGAAACTTTGTTTTAGGGAAGAAAAGAGCAAAAGCAAATCACAATCTATGTGGCTTATCGCTCCGTTGATAGCAAAACTCCCGAGCTGTGTTCAAGCGAGAGTACTCAAAGCTGCAGGTATTAACTAAATACATTTATAATCAAATCTCATTCCTTAAAAATAAATAAATTTTCTATAAAAATTTGATTTAAGCTAAGATTTTAGAAGACAGGTCAACATTCTTACATTCCAAACTCTTTCCTCATATTTAGAGCTGGATGGAATGGTTTACTGAATTTAGATAGAAATTCTATCCTGTATTTATAATTTTAGAGCCTCATAAGTCTGTACGATTGTATTTCCTTCATCTTCTCGTTGATTTGTACGCTCATTGTGAAGCAGATATGATGGAAAACCAGTAGTAAATGGAAGTTGCTGAGGAGTCACTGTGAACTATGAAGCAGAACCATTGGAACATTGTGAAAGCAGACAACGGAACTCGGAACATGGGAGTATTGGTAAGATGTCGAGATTAAGACTTGATCAGCCGAGTGGAAGCCTTCTTCATTGCCATGATGGAAAAAGCAACATGAAGGAGATTCTGTATTGTTACATTTACACCTTAGCGACAGCAACGATATGATATTGTTGTTTGTTACAACAATATCAAACATTACAACATACACACATTTTTACACATATCAAAGATATTCTAGTATTTACAAAATTCACTAGTCATTTATTCTCTATAAGGCGTTTATATTTTCTTAACTGGTAAAAAATATTTTATTTATACATATATGTGTATATATGTGTGTGCATGTGTGTGAGAGAGAGAGAATGAGTGTGTGAGCGTGAATGAGCGTGCGTGCTTGCATGTGTGTATAGGTTGGTGCATGCGTGTGTGTGAATATATATAAATCATTATTATATATGTAATCGTTATTTTTGATATTTGGTAATTAAGATTTGAATACATTTTTCTAAAATGATTGGATTGAAGTATGAATTGTATAGAATATATGTACATGTTCTTGTATCTAGTTGTAATGTCTGATTCTCCTTTAGGGCAAGTGTTAGAATCTTCCAACTGGTTCACAAGCAGCAGAAACAAAGGAAATGCACGAACAGGTCCACAAATGGGACATCATCAACCTTTTCTTGCGCTAGTACTTACATGCCTTAAAGGACAAGAAGATCAACGAGAAAGCCTCTTGACGTCTCTCCATAACCAGCTGTCCCAATGCTTGCAAGTTGCTAAAGAGGTAAATCCATTAGTAAGTGAATAGTGTATGCATTTTGCAAGCCGTTGGAATTGCGAGTCGCAGCCAGCTATCCCAATGCTTGCAAGTTGCTAAATACGTTAGACACCTTTAATCCATTAGCATAAGTGTATGTATTTTTCAAGCTGTTATAATTGCGAGCATATCTATATCTATTAGATTTGAAAATATTCACTTCATAACCGTGTCATTATGAATCACAAGTTTAGTTAGCATGCTCAACTCAGTCTTTTAATTTTTCATATTTTTGTTTGTTTTCTTTAAAAAAAAAAAAAAAAAAAAAAAAAAAAAAAAAAAAAAAAAAAAAAAAAAAAGAGGAGAAAAAACACGTGGAAATCAATAACAACATATCTTTTACGTTGAGGCTGGATTTGGCTATTAGTGGATGGAGGAGGGAAAACAAAGATGAAAACGTCTTTTCTCTTTCTTCTATTGCTCTCTTTTCTTCCTAAGCACACAGTAAAAATGCATATTATCTCTCTAGTAAAATCTTACCTCCAAGTTTTCCACAACTGTTGGTAATCTTAAACAAACTGAAAAATACTGGATTTGTTGTAATCTAACAACGAATCCTTTGATTACTATCAATTATCACTATCTGCGAGGTGAGGGAATTCCATTTCCAAAACTCGCTCCAAAACCCAGCAGCTGTCTAATGTGAAGAATGGTCTATTATTAACAGATATTCAGTGTTATCTTTTCAGACTACAATGTAAGGTAATATGACTGTAATACATTTATTTTTTAAATATATAACTATTTCTGTAGCACTACACCTGATATGTAATCTTCTTTTCCTCAGGGGAAAACATACTATATTTTATGATTTGATTAATGTTTTGTTGAAGGATCGTAACTACGCTTATGATTCAGAAAAGAGTCGTTCAATGATGCAAGATGCTTTGCTGTTGCGTTTCTCGTTGGTAGGCGGAATGTTTGATACTATCCAACGAAATACAACGCTCACAACTGACTGGGCACTACTTCTTGTACAGCTAGTCACTTATGGTGTCATCGACTTAAACAACAATTCGTAAGTTGATTTTTAGTAATTCACTAAGGAATTCAATTATTTTCCCTTTTAATATACTTAAAGTATTTTGTTGAGAGGAGATCGTTGACCGTAGATGATGCAAGGTAGGGATTGTCGGGGTTTGGTCACTGCTATTTAATAAAACTACATTTTATCATAAAAATGGTTTTATCGTGCCGACGTTTCGGCTTGAACTTCAAGCCTTCATCAGGGCTGTAAAAAACAAGTGGACGGATGTAATACTGAAATATACATATATATATATATATATATATATATATATATATATATATATATATATATATATATATATATGCCTACATACAAAAATACACATACATGCATATATGGAAAAATACAAAACATAAAATACTAGAACATAATATATAGAAGAACAATGTGCTCTAGAAGTGTTTGGATTATTAGGAAAACAGATATAAGAATAACAGATTACATATTAGATTAGATATAAGAATAACAATATGGGCTTACCGATGGGAAGATAGAGAACTATTCCTCACAAATGCGGGATCATTTCTGACAGTTAATACAGGGAAACATAGGAAGAAAGGAGTTGGTGAGGGGGGGGGGGGGTTCTGGACCACCCAATGGGTAGAGAACATAGAAGATGAAAGAAAGAGCGGCGAAGTACAGTAATGACCCCTTACTGTACTTTGCCGCTCTTTCTCTTTTATATTGTTATTCTTATATCTAATCTAATATGTAATCTGTCATTTTTCATTTTAGCTTCTCTAGATGCCCAGTCCCTCTTCACAAACATTCCCATAGATAAAACCCTAGAAATTATTGACAAGAATTGGACCAACCTTCGAACCACACATCAAGCTATCTCGATCTTCCTATCTTGAATCCCTATCCCTCTGCTGCAAATCCGGATACCTCCTATTCCAAGATAAATTCTTCAACCAGATCTCTGGCCTCGCCATGGGTAACTGCCTCGCTCCTGACCTTTCCAATATCACCCTTAATGACCTCCTTGACCAAATCCTCCCCATGTTCCCCGACGATATTATTTTCCTTAAAAAATATGTTGACGACCTCTTCCTCATAATTAATCCTGATAAGATTCCAGAAATTCTAACAGCCTTTAACTCCTACCACCCCCGGTTAATATTCACCATCGAGACCGAAACTAACAACTCCCTTCCTTTCCTTGACATACTCCTTATAAGAAATACAGACGGCTCTATATCCACTGATTGGTATACCAAACCCACTTACTCGGGACGACTTCTCCATTACCTTTCCTCACACCCCAAACACCAAATCCTCAATACTGCCAGCAACCTAATAAATCGAGCCCTCTCCCTATCCGACACCAAATTTCACCCTGCCAACAAATCCCGACTCCTCGATATTCTTACTACCAATGGATTTCCTACCAACATTATCACCCGTCTCATAAATTCTTTTAATAACCCTAAACCCATCCCCACTACCCAAGACAATATTGTCCCTCAATTCAGAGGCCTCCCATATATCCCAAACCTCACAGAAAAAATCCAAAAATCCCTACGCGATACATTCCCCACTCTAAAACTAGGACTATCGACACAGAACAAACTGAAAAACTTACATACGACTCTTAAAGACCCTATCCCAAAAAAAGACAGGACCAATGTAGTCTACAGAATCCCTTGCATCACACCCAACTGCAATAGTGCGTACATTAGACAGACAAAGAACCCAGTAAGAAAATGTATCAACAACCACAAAAACGATGTACGGAATAAAGACATAAAGACAGCTTTAACTAGACATGCCATCACAGACGGACATGACTTTGGTTTTGACCTATACTCCATCCTTTCCACTGAATCCAACAAAGACAAACGCCTCCTTTCCGAATCAATTTTTATCCACCTAGAAAATAACCCAGTTAATGACAAAATTGACAAAGAAGTCATCTCCTCTACCTACTCCAACATCTTCCATTTATTAAAAACTCCATCCTAATCCCCTATACCGCCTGCAATATAGCCCTTTATACCTGCCTCCCTTTCCATTAACACAACATTTTATGACTTTATGACCCCTTACTGTACTTCGCCGCTCTTTCTTTCATCTTCTATGTTCTCTACCCATTGGGTGGTCCAGAACCCCCCCCCCCCTTCTCACCAACTCCTTTCTTCCTATGTTTCCCTGTATTAACTGTCAGAAATGATCCCGCATTTGTGAGGAATAGTTCTCTATCTTCCCATCGGTAAGCCCATATTGTTATTCTTATATCTAATCTAATATGTAATCTGTTATTCTTATATCTGTTTTCCTAATAATCCAAACACTTCTAGAGCACATTGTTCTTCTATATATTATGTTCTAGTATTTTATGTTTTGTATTTTTCCATATATGCATGTATGTATATATGTATGTGTATTTTTGTATGTAGGCATATATATATATATATATATATATATATATATATATATATATATATATATATATATATATATATGTATATTTCAGTATTACATCCGTCCTACTTGTTTTTTACAGCCCTGATGAAGGCTTGAAGTTCAAGCCGAAACGTCGGCACAATAAAACCATTTTTAGGTTAAAGTATTTTGTTACACTATTGGTCTTCACAAATCCACCTGGTAATATTCTCTTCAACATATAAGAGTACTTTTTCTCTGTTCAATAATTCTATAATAATTTAGCTTTTCTTTAATTATTATGTGCTACTGTTCATTGTTAAAAGTTAAAATTATTAATATATATACATATACTTTGGTTCTGGAAACGGTAGAATGAGGTCGTCTCTCTGGGTGTTTGTGTAAAATTTGACTACACCTTCTCTGGTGGTCAGACTTTCTCCTGGTCGTCTTCTCGATATGCACTAAAATGTAGGACTGTGATTTGTTGCTAGCTAGCGCTCTTATTTGTTTAAATCATACTCCGGAATTTCCAACTCTTCAAAAGGACTTGAAGCAATCGGTTCTTAAAGCTAATGCTTCCATTCAAAAAGTCAATCAGATTCTACAAGAAAAGAGTAATGTTACACCTCAAAATGAATCCACAATATCACTATTTAAACAGGTTAGTTCTATCACTAGATCTTACTCTAAAATTTTAAAAATAAATCTCGGAAAATCGAATATAATATCTAAATCAATAATCTAATCATAAACAGATTTAAAAAAAAGAAAATATATAACTGTACAGTTGAAGAGAGACTAGAAGTGAATATATGGGAGTTTGAAGGGAGAGTGTAAAGAACCTGGACTAGATGCTGCTGGAGTACGGAGTAGGGGGGGGGGGAGTGGGAGCAGGCATGCCCATTCAGCAGTAGTTTGCTTTAAAACTGATCATCTGCGTGTCGCATAAATGTTTGAAAAAGTGGACTCGACAAAAAATAAATTTTGATGATTGAAGAGAGAACAAAGATTGATAGCGATAAGAATTATAAAGGAACTATCTCATCCTAAGCAGCCTGTGTTCTAGCAAAAATTACTACTTTCCAAACAATACCCAATCAATATACATTAACAAAATTACAACTAAAAAGATACAATTACACTGAAAACAGAAGATATAGTACGCCCCATAAACTACTCAAACTGGACACAACCCGCGAAATGCCCAACTATAAATGGCTACATGAAAGATCCCGTAGACTACCAAATATACACAGATGACAGCAAACAAGATAACTCAGTGGGATGTAGTGTAGTAGTATATAAACAAGACATTTTCATAGGCAAACTAAAATATAGGCTAGGAAAGGACTATATGAACAATCAAGCACCATATAGTAACACCAATATCTAAGAGATGATAGAAAAATTATATGACATACGAAGTTTGTAAAATTGATTTATTTGTATTAAGAATAAAAAATGTAATAAAAAATACAAGTTATGAAAAAAACAAATAAGAATCGATAATAAACTTACTTTTATTGAAAAACGATATAGGGACTTCTCAGAAAGGAGCTTCAACAAAAACAACCTTGGGAACAAATAGGAGAAGTGAAACGTGTCACAATGAGTAGTTTTTTTTTTTTTTTTTTTTTTTTTTTCTTTTTTTTTACGGCGCATCTACATCTAGGTCATTAGCGCCCACAATGAGTAGTGAACTTACTAGTAGGATCTAGGGAAGAGGCCTGATGCACTCTAAAGGATCGAACTCGTCTCGGTGAGGCGGGAATCACGAGTTAACAAAGCAACTCCAGTGTTACCATATGGTAACGCAAGCCGCTAATGGGTTAAACAGTCAGTTGAGTTGTGCAACTATTAGTAGTCATTGTACATGTACATGTACTGGTTTAGTTGGTAACAAATGAAATTTGAGGGGATTTGGATTGTAAGTATTGAAGGTTGAACTAAACCATCCCCAGAATTTCTCTGATAAAGAAAAGGGGTTTTAAGGAAAATATACCACCTGAACTATTCATTGATGTATTGATAGATTGAGTATTTTACTTAAAAGTATTTGCAATACTTCATCTTATTTATATAAACCATTGACTAAAACCCAAGGCAAGAGTGTGTAAATAAGTTTGTTCAAATTAAACTTTTATTTTAATTCCTACTCTTTTTTATTTTCAGAGAATTATTCAATACTGTGATAGATATGCTTGCAACACTTATACATTCCACGCTTGTCTCCGATTCACAATCTGAGAAATGTGAGGAGAATCGGAAACATTATCAAAATCTAATGAAAAAGCTGAAGAAGGTAATTATTCAGTATCTTCATCGTTGAATGGTCGTATTATTATTCTACTTTCAATCACTTCCATTTCAAACCCTTTGATTTAATTAATTTATGACATTAACAATATTTTCTTTTAAACTTCTCAATGTTATTAATTTTTCATTTTCCTCTTATATATAAATAATTCTAATTTTTTTGCTGGGAAATTTCCTCAATTGAATATCTGATTAAATTTAAAAAATTTTAAATCTCATTGGTAATAGAATTAGAGTTTCTATGTTTTTTATCTTCTTTGTACTTAATAACTTTTACTAGTTGACTTGATCATATCTAACTCCCCTCTGTGTGTTCCTGCGAGGTCTGAGGCAAACATAGACACCGCCTACCTCTTTGAGTAGTCTGAGGTAAACATAGACACCGCATACCTCTTTGAGTAGTCTGAGGCAAACATAGACACTGCCTACCTCTTTGAGTAGTCTGAGGCAAACATAGACACTGCCTACCTCTTTGAGTGGTCTGAGGCAAACATAGATCTCGCCTACCTCTTTGAGTGGTCTGAGGCAAACATAGATCCCGCCTACCTCTTTGAGTGGTCTGAGGCAAACATAGATCCCGCCTACCTCTTTGAGTGGTCTGAGGCAAACATAGATCCCGCCTACCTCTTTCAGTGTTCTGAGGTGAATCCAAACCGTACCTATCTCCCCGGGCCCTCAGTTTTATCAAGGATACATAAGGATGATAACATAATGACATCCCACCCCAATGCATAAGTGTTATGTTTAAGTTTATGTAAATAAATGAATATTTGTTTAATAAATGTTGATTATACAGGAAGTCGGTGAAAGGAATTCTCCATCGATTCAGTACATAAGGCAGCTGCTTCCACTCCCGAAGAAACAGTTTGAAGTGATTGCTTGTGGCCACATGGGTCTTCTCACTGATATGAAAGGCAATAAAATTGCATTTGATTCGGTCGATAAACATGTAGGTATTTTTATAAATTAGTTTTAATGCAATTTTCTCGATGACATTTATTTTATTTTATTTTAAATCTATTATCTATAGGATTAGGATGAGGACACTCTAGTTAGGAAGATGGCTTCTCGTTGAGTTGGCAATTCCCCATTATTATCCATATTGGCACTGCCCAGGTGCAATGTTATATGCACCCAGAAATGTTCGCGGTCTAAGTCTTGTCAAGGCGAAATGGGAAGCATACCTCCAGCATATAAACATTGCAAAGAAACTTCTAGAAGATGGCATTGAATATGTCTTGAAAACTAGACAGCTGAAAGAAGAAAAGGAACAATGTTTTAAGAAACTAGGCAAAGAAGAGGATGAAGTCAGCAAACTTCGAAGGAAATTAAGGGAAGACTCTTTTCATAAATGGTGTCAGCTTCCGCCAAAGGTTAAGGGCGTGATTCTCTTCTCTCAATATAAAAAAAGTAATTCCTGGATGTCGACAAAAATAGGAATGTCTTGCAGCGAATTGAGCACAGCCATCAAGCTGAATTGCAACTCAATTCCAGTTGGAACGATTCCTGGCAGAAGCTCAGGATTCCGTTGCAGAGCCTGCAACGAGCCTGAAACTCTCCTGGGCGTCTGTCAGAAATCAGAACTTCTAAGAATAAATCGACATCATAAGGTGCGAACCTATGTTGCTGATTTGTTCAGGAAGAAAACTGGATTTGAGGTGGTTGAGGAAGTGAGCTGCATAGCCGAACATGGTTCCACAAGGAGAGCAGACATTGTGGTCATAGATCGCCAGGCATCCACCGGAATTATTTTGGATCCAACTGTGAGGTTTGAGATAGACGAGAATCAGCCCTTATCAGTTGACAAAGAGAAAAAATCCATTTACGAAAAGTGTATTCCCTATTTCCGTAGAAGTTATAATATCCAAAATTGGGAAGTAATCAGCCTTCTCTTTGGCACAAGAGGTTCCATGCCTTCGTTTGTCCAAAATGTTTTTAAAAGATGGGATATTAAATGTGACTACGAATCACTCGCACGTTCCATCCTGAGGGACTCAATAAGAATAGTGAATCACCACCTATACGGCTGAAGAAAGAAATATGAATAGGCATACGAAACTAAAAAAACATAATAAGAAAAATCAGAAGTACATCGGAACGAAAAAAAAAAATTAATGAAATAAAATAAATCATGAAACGAACTGATGGCTTATACATATGCCAAATAAAAAAAAAATATTTTCCTTGGATTGATAAGAAAACTGTCGCCGATTATGGTCAGCCATCAGTTTACATGACTGTTTTTCTCTAATGAAATAGTTTAGTAGTTTTTCCTCAATTAAAGAGAAAAAACTTCATTTTAAAACAAAGCAAGTTTAGTTGCCCAACTAAATTGGCTTGCTTTCCACACAACATTCTAATCAACTAGTAGGCGTAGGAAAAAGTTAAATATATAAAAGCATATTCTAATCAACCAATAAAAAATTATATAACAAATAAAACTAATAATATAATGATGAAAGTATTTGTATAAATGTTGAAAAAATACTACAGATTATCTATTATATAAAAATGAATCGCTAAATGTGTTGGTAAGCGCAGATCTCGAGAACAACTGAACCGACTTCGCTAATTCTTTTTTTATAATATTCCATGAAGTACGAGGATGGTTCTTACGGAGAGAAAAATTAAAAAAATTGCCCAAAAAAGTCTAAAAACAACACTTTTCAGGTCTTTTTCACTTCCTTAACTCAAATTCATTTTTAAATAAAAACATATGTTCTCAATTATAATATTTTTAACAGTTAACGTGTTTGGTTATTTGTGATAAGCAAAAAAAAAAAAAAAAAAAAAAAATTAATAAATAAGAACATGTAATCACTAGGTGACATTAGAATAACATGTTAATAATGCAATTTAAATTAACTTATATTTGCATTAACGAAGTAAAAAAGACTCCACTTTTCTATATTCCCATACAAAAGATTCGTAATAATACTTAAAGGTCAATTTGAACTTTAATACCATACCATAAAGTGTTAGTGGAGGGGTTCTGGGAAGGCAAAACAATTGAGTGACATTAGTATCGTATAAATATTAATGTCAATATTTATACGATGGTAACATTAATCAAAAACAAATTTACTATGGTAAAATGTAAATTGTCTGTGGTAAAATGTAAACATTTCTTTGCTGTGCATCCATAATATTACTAAATCTAAAAGCCACAAATTTCTATAAAATTACGAAAGTGTTGTGTGTTTGTGACTTACTAAATATGCCTCCTATAAGGCGGCGGACAAATTTAGGCAGAAGAACTCGAAATGCGACGCACCAAATTAATTATCAATCTAATCGTACTGCCCAGGAACGTGAAGATCGCAATGAACGTGAAAGAATTTGGTTAAGACAGACCCGCGAAGCGCGACATTCGACTAATAATGGTGCAAGTTTGAATCGAGCTGCTGTGAATTCATTACAGTGCCTGCAGCTGTGTTGCTATTGGACCTATGAACTCAGTTTGACTATAAACAAATCCCAAGGCAGTCATTAAGTGTTTGTGGTATTAATCTAGAAAACCCATGTTTCTCGCATGGTCAATTGTATATTGCCTGTTCCCGTGTTGGAAAACCATCTGCTCTGTTTATTTACACGTCAGGTAATGAAACAAAAAATATCGTGTACCATTAAGCACTACAATAAAATTGAAACTTAATTTAGAATAAGTAAAAATAAAATGAAATATAATAAGTTGGTATCATAATAAGAAATCTGATATTGTAATTTTCATTGTGATTTTTTAGTGACTAATAAAAGAATTTTAGTGTTTTATAATTTTTATTTTTTGACATAATTTAATTGCCGACTTATTAAGTTTTTTTTTTCTTTTTTTTATCTTACTAGCTGTCCAGGTGTCCCAAATAGCAGAATAAGTATTAAAAAAAAATTAAAGAATTGACTGTTAGGCGGTACAAAGTTCGCCGGGTCAGCTAGTAGAAAATAAAAATATAAAAAATAAAAAAAAACAGGCCTTTTGCCATGTTTGTGGCTTTGAGTATGTCTAGGGAATCAACGAGAATTCATTCAGCCTATTTTCTTTCCTGCTTCCTTTTTCCTTAAGAAAGCTGCCGTCTCGTTCGGAATGGTGCCTCCTGAGCCGAACCATAATCCCTCTACACAGTGTTCCTTTGCTCCACAGCTCTCACCAAATTTCTCTGTAGAATACATTATGCTCTTTTTTGGAGAGGGCTTCTTTCTCAAAATGTATTCTTTCACCTTTTTTATCATTGTTGCCTTCATATCAGATAGTCAGGTCTAAAATTAGAACTGTTTTGGCATTCCGCTTGAAGGCAATGATGCCAGCGTATCTTGTTGAGTCTTTGTCGTCAAAGCTGAAAACATCTTCGAAGCACTCATAACCAATTTTTTTAAGAGTTCCACGAACATTGGCATTATTATGGGGATGTGTAACCAAAAACATGGTTTGGTTGCAACTTCCTATATTTTTTGACTCTGATATTGTATGAAGAAAGTTCTTCTTTACTATTATTGTTAACGAATAGAGCTTTATATCTCATGATACACTTACATCTCATGATAACACAGAACAAAGAGGAATATTAAATAAATAAGACTCCATTAACAATAAAACGTGTCAGAATGTCTACAGAGGCAATACTGTCTTGGGACAAGATGATTTCCCTTCTCTCAGATGAGTGTCAAACATACTCATGAGATTTAGGATTAATTGCATAATAAAAACCTATTTGACTAAATGTGATGACTATACGGGTAACGGATGTATATTTATAGTTTATATCAGAAAATTATTAATATAAGCCATTGAGATTTATACATCCGTATATTATTGAAATGTACTGTTACCACTTGACTACGAGTAATTACAGTATAGTCCCGCTAATCCAAGTCCCAAAAATTCCTTTAATCCAAACATCACTACAGATTAAATATTTTTAAAAAATTTCTAAACTGAGAGAAAAGTAAAAAAAAAAAAAAAACAAATTTTTTCAAGTTAACCTTTTCGATGCGACGTGGGCTAGCTGCTTACGCCCACCACAGGCAGACCAAACTCCCTCTCCTAAGGCGGCTGTACGCACCCGTATTTGTTTTTTTTTGTTTTTTTTTACTTAGGCGTTCGTTACTAATCATCATTTTCATGTTTATTTTACGTGAACAGCGATGTGTATCACTTGAAACGATTGAGGTACGCAGTAAACCTACAATAACCATTTAAAACGAAGTTTACTTACTTTTCTTCCCTATATTTCTCTTTCTACATCATTCCGAAACTACTGCTTGTTTTTAGACGTGATTTTTAAATGTAGCAATGAAAATGCTTTTTATTTATTATTATAATAAGCTACTCCTTTATTTATTTTTTTTTTTTTTGTTTAACGGCGTATCAACACTATTATTATTAACGCCGGGCTGTCTACAGGTTGCCACCCTTTTCTATAATGCCAACAGCACGTAGTCGGTCACTCATTCAGGTACTGACCACGCCCGACGTTGCTTAACTTCGGTGATCTACGGGAACCGGTGCATTCAACGTGTCTATGGCCGTTGGCCTACTCCTTTATTATTTACAGTTTTGCTAAAGAAATTCCCTAAGAACATTTTTACTGTGCGTACGCCTCACAGGCGCTTGTTATTTATAACGCTCAAAATTTTTATGTTACCAGTTAAGGGTTAAACCAGAAATTATCCTCCATTCCTGCTAGAGCACTCTGTACTCGCTCAAGGCTAAACAGGCTCGCAATCAAGAGATACAGCTGTGGCGAGAATACTCGGGCATCGCCTCTGAGGAACATCTTTCTCTGGCGAGTATTCTCGGGGGCATCACGGTCACACTACAGAGGAGTTTGAATTGGAGTTTACTAGAATATCTAATGTCTAACCATTGATTCTTGACACACTATCTGCGTTATACGCTTCATGAAGTCTAAACATGACAAAACTACACCTAATTCCTATTTCTCCTATGGAATATCGCTAACCCTAGCAAAAGGTATAATTGATGACTGGGCGAGGCTACAACATCTAGGCGTTTGGCAAAGAGTCCAAACGCAAAGAAAGTCATAGCGTTTCCTAAACCAAATTGACAGGAAACGAACAAAAATGCTTCCGTCCCTACACAGGAAAGCTATGAAGGAGACTGTGGCTCTTTACACAGGTCATGCTAAGATGAATAAACATCTATACAATATGGGCCTGGCTACAACCTCTCTATGTAGGTTATGTGGGATAGAGGAGGAAACACCCGCACACATAATATGTGATTGCACGGTACTCTCACGCAGGCGCTTTATGCACCTAGGATCTGTTAGAATAACTGACCCAGGAAGAGACTCTGAGCTCACACCTCAGAAGATCAGAGGGTTTGTCAGAGACGCAGGGCTGCTATAAGTGACCCAGCAGAGTGTCAGGGGCACAATAGATCTTTTAGGTCGAGTTGCTTTCCCCTCAAAAGGGGCCCTGAGTATATCTATCTATCTATCTATTTCTCCTAATCCAAACAGAGCTGGATACCAATTAGTTCTCATTAGCTCGTATCTACGAAATATAAGCAAAAACAGTACAGATACACTTTACAACGTTTCAATTCGTTCGTAAGATATTTGATTGTTTTATAAATAACATTCTTAATTGTTTTAAATACTTGTAGTGTTAATGAATAAATAGATAAATAAATTATTGTTAACATATTGGGCATGATGTAGAATGTGAAAATCCATTCTGAGGTATGGAGTGGTACATTGCCTATATAATGCGAGGTAACATAGGCTGACGAATCTCCGTCTTATTCATCTTTAGTCTAGAACATGCATTATCAAGAATATTTATTTATGGGAATTTTATGTTTTCATAATCAATAAAAATTAAATTATATTCATGTTGAACTATCTTTTTTTTAAAAAAAAAATATATTGTGAGTGTATTGTAATTTTGTGTAAGGGGCTTCATGTGACGGAGAAACAACGGATGTCTCCTTGGGATGTGCTCGAAGGACAGAAAGCACCAGCTCCATTATCTTGGTCATGGTTCGGTGCTGTTCGTGTTGAAAGGCGTCTTCTTCCTTTTGAAGAAACTCATCGATTGCTTCATTGTCATACGCATTCTCTAGTCCGAGAATCTTCGTACTACCTCGATGCTCTGCCTTTGCCTCCGGAAGACATAGATCCACCAAAACCTGTGCGTACCACCCATTTATCCTTCATTTACATAGAATAGTAAATTAATCTGAATAGCCTATTTCAATTCCAATGTCTGTTATTGAGTACTTTATTCTCAAACCAGTGTACCTGAAACTTGGTACAGAAAGTTCACAGCCGTTGCAAGCTAACTCCTATGCAGATCTCTGTCAGCTTTATTGAAATATGAATATTTTCTTATTTTTTTTATTTGTTGAGTATTTTTTGACAATCTTTCTTAATTAATTTTAAACTTTTTACCTTATGATGTATTTATTTTAAAAGGAAAAAGGATATTTTTATTTTAAAAAGGATTTATTTATTGAAGATTAAGCAAGTATTCATGAATGAATTAATATCATAGATAATTTGAAATGAAAGTGTTTTTTTTTTTTAAGTGGTGTTTTTCAAAAGGTAATATACATTCATAACTTGTGACATTTTCCTCTAGATTTAAGTTATGTTTAGTTTCTGTGCACTTGTCTCCTCGTCATATCAGAGTTTTTAAATTGTTTTATTTTTAATTTATGCTTTTAGATTTTGTTTTGTAATATTGTTTTTAATATTTCCTAATAAATAAAGCCCAATTCTCCTTTACGCTCTGATATTTACTTCGAGATAAGGTTTGCCAGGCTCTGTATTTCCTATTTATTTCCAGAAAATTTGGTGCCAATTTCATTGATTCCTCTAATTTTTGTTTTATTTAGTATAATTTTTACATCTTAATTTATCTTTAGTTAGAAAACAAGCATTCAGTGTGTTCTGGTTTTTTTAAATTTCTCTTCATGGATTTTTTAATTCTTTATGTTTAGTATGTTCATCACCTTGAGGGAGAGATTGGAAAAAGAATAAAAGATGTTATTCCTGTTTTCTTTGTTTTGTTTTTTTGCATTTTATTTAATGTTTTCAATACATTGGAAAAAAGTAAATAATAGTACTAATTATATTTTTTTATATATCAGATGAGTCTACAAGTTTTCGCACATTTTGATAAATTGTTATATATTCTAAATGAAATACAATTTATCATTTGACTCGTTATATTTTCCTCGACTATTGACCATTCCCTGCCATGTTAGAGATAGCTTTTTAATTCCTGTCCTTTAGGAAGAGTCTACTTTTGATAAAAAAAAACTTTAAAGTTTATTTTGTACATCCTGTTTAGAATTTAACTTCTAGAAATTTTTTTTTGTAAGATGTGTTTTACGTGAAAATCACTTGGGGGAATATCCAGGGAGTTAGTAGGATGCGGATAAAGTTCGCAATTAAATTCTCTAATGTTTTGTAGCGTTGTTCGAGCCATGTCTAGCATTATCATGATAAAACAATACTTTTATAATATTCAATAATCTTGAGCCTTTTTTTAATCAATACTAACAAGGGGAGTATACAGCGATGGGGTCACCGATCTAGACCATTTTTTTCTGGTGATTCTACATCGAAAAATAGTCGACACGTGTCCGAGCATTCCGTCCAATGCGCCTTAGGAGCCGAGAAATAATATAAAATTGGTTGACAGTACTTTATTTTTTATATCGAGTTTTTTTTTTTTTTTTTTTTTTTTTTTTTTTTTTTTTTTTTTTTTTTAAATTTAACTGTTTATTTGATATAAAAACAAAACATGATATAAACATTGTGTACCTACAGACCACAAGGATAAATTTACAATATAAAACAATTTAACTTTAATGTCAATGACAATAACTTTAATGCATGAAATGTATCTTCTTCATTTCCTTGCTCTATTACATTGTGAGAGTAAATATAATCTAGAAAAAATAGATCTATATTAACCTATGCTTGTCCCGTCTGGAGTTCTACATGTAATAGTAACTATAAGAAATTACAAATTTTTCAAAATAAATGTATAAGAATAGCAAATAACTTACCCAGATGCACCAAAATAGAAACACTTCATAAAATATCCAATATTCCGCACATAAAATTCTTCATACACAAGCTCACATATAAGCTTTTTAAAGCATGGAAGGGAAAACCTAACCCACTGATTAAGAATATAGGTAACTATAGCAAAAGTAGCACTAAGAGATATGTACATAAAAGGACAAAACATATATTATTGAAATAAGTATAAAAGACTATGTCGAGTGCATGCCAAGAACTGGATTATACTATCAGGAGTGAGATAACTATACATAAACATTTACTCATTAATCCCTAACTGTATATTCTATTGTATATATATAAATAGTACTTCTTATTATTAACTATTTTCCTTCCAAATAATGAATTTTATATTTACTCTCACAATGTAATAGAGCAAGGAAAAATCGAGTTTAGAAAATAATATCGACATGATTTTTTCACCATTTCATTTGTTTTATAGAGTAGATTAAAGGAAAAATATCTTTAAAGAATAATTTATATTTCGTCAAATAAATTCAAAAATATGCTTACGTTTTTAAGTAAACTAGTATTATACATTTTTTTACACCAAAAATAATAGCAGATTTAAAAACAGCACCCCAAAAAACTCTAATGTTGTGAATATCATTGAAAACAAAAAATAATGATTTTTCCCAGTCTGGAAGAGACTAAAAATTTGTAAGCAAAAAAGTAACATGACGTTTTGAAATTCAATATCTCCCCTTGAGATAATCCGATTTTTACGTCATTGAAATCTTTCAAAAGAAGAAAGACTCCTTTTTCTAACCATATAAATGACTATCGTATTATCTCAAAAGATACTTGCAAAAAATGGGTTTCAAAATAAAAATAAAATGTAAACGTTTTTGTATATAATGCCAATCCCAGAACACGTAGAAACGCCTGGATTGGAGGGAAATGTGTCTTATTAGGTCCTTTATTTACCATCCAAGTTTGGTTTAAATCGGGTAAATATTCTTTGAAATATGGCCAGATTGATGAATCTTTGACAAAATATTAAGGGTCCCCCCTTAGCAAAAATAAAAATACATTTTTTTTTTTTATTTTTGTAATATTCCCAAAATTTGAATTTAGGGGTTTTTCAATGTGCTAGAAACGAATCTGACATCAATCACATCGCATAAATATCTGATGATATTAATGCGCTTAGAGTTATCGACTGACCTGATAGTTTTCTTCTTCAAAAAACTCATTCTTATTTTATTTGGTTAATATTTTGTTCCATTGTTATAATTTATTTAGTAGGTTTTGTTTTAATTTGTATTATGGCATAAAGAAGGAAATAGATTGGTCAAATAAGGGTTCGTTATCCTTTTGTTTTGCGTCCTATTCAATCTGTAAGAGCAGAGATAACACCTAATGGTAGTGCACTTGTGTTTATTGTGCTCAGATGAAGGGAGGCCTTCATGCAGAGAGTACTCCTCCGTCGGTAGAAAGCCCCCGCGGAGGGAAGAGGGCGCACGGGAAGCAACCAATAGCAACAAGAAGGAAGAAGCAGCCGAAACCTGGAACACCGGTCATGCAACATATGCAGGTAACTATATATATATATATATATATATATATATATATATATATATATATATTGTAATGATATTTTACATTACATATTTAAAATTTTTAAATTCGAATAACCGTTAAAGGTAAAAAAGGCGGGAAAAGGCGAATACAAGGTTTGCGGAAAATAAAAAACAAATAAATTTTTTCTTATATTTAACTTTCATCAAAAATTAAAAGTTCTAAATTAAAAACTAACACAGAAAATTCGGAAAATCCAATAAAGCTCATTGATATGTTAAGTTCATTGTGATAAACAATTATTATTTGTTATATTAGTCTAGCAGTGGAGACCGGTATGACGCTCCCGCCAAAAAAGAGTTGAGTTCAGTCTGTTACAAGTGAGTCTGTGAAAAGGTAGCTCCAGGTTCACATGAGAGTCGGTTACAAGAGACAGTTACAGTTTGGTATACAGTGGTATCATAGTCAGTCTTTTTGAAAATAGTGCAGTCTGTTGAGTTAAAAGGAAGCTGTTTTTGTAACGAGGATCCTGTTCTCTGAGGTTGGTTCCAGATTTGGCTTTTATATCAGGTAATGCTTGTTTGTCTAATTCAAAATTTAACTTATCTATGAGTTTTTTCTTATGTAGAATGGTTTTTGTGTTACTTTACTGAAAATCGAACCCTAACCCTGAGATAAAGAGTTTCTAACATTTTTATTATAAAATTTTTATTATTTTTTTTATTTTTTAATATTATAACATTTTGGCGACCCAACGCGGCGCAATTATCTAATTCAAATAGTTTAAATATAAAAAATAATTTTTTTATTTTTTATTATTATAACATTTTGGCGTCCAACTTGTTGGCTAAGTAAAGAAATAATAAATAAATTAAAATGTCGGAAAATAGTATTTTAAATATTTCGAATGGAAGCCAGAACGCGTCTGGTGATGACGTCATCCAATGCGAGGAAGTTGAACTCTCGGAAACGGCCGATGTTGCGAGTGGCGAGTTCCTACAACCAATGGATATGGCTAATACTATGGGCGAGGTCCTGCAAATATTACTAAGCCAAATTAACGATATAAAAAACGATATAAAAACAGGACAAGCCAGCCAAATTAACCAAATCAACGATTTTAAAACGGAACAAGTCAGACAGATTAGCGATTTAAAAACATCATTCGATAATTTTGAAAAGAAAATATCTAAAGATATAGACATTAAAATCGAGTTGCTAAAACGAGATATAAATGGGCATGATAAAAAATCAGAAAATTCTATTAATGATTTAGATCAAAAACAAAAAATAAACACAACAAATATTGCTGATATAAAAAATGACTGTTTTAAACACGAAGAAAACATTTCCAAAATAGTACAGATATGCAATGAAAAATGTGATGACATTCTTATTAAAAATAATGAGAAAAATGATGAAAATTTAATTGAATGTAATGATAATTTAAGTGAATTAATAAAAGATAATTTGAATTATGATTGTAGTATTAATAATCAAAAATTTGAAGAAAATAAAATAATTTTTGAAACTAAAGATGAAAGTGAGAATGTTTGTTTAGTGAATGAAGATGGTAAAAGTAAAGAAATATTATTGAGTAATTTGAATAATAATAATGAGAAAATAAATCAAATAATTAAAAATAAAATAACTAATGATAAGTTAAAAAATAAAATAAGTACAGACGTTATGGATGAGATTTTGAAACAAAATGACATTAAAAAATTAGTGGATGATCATATAATTAATTTAAAAATAATGAGTAATAATAATGGTAATAATCAAAGTAATATAATGAATAAAAATGTTAACAACAGTAATCATCTGAAAAATTTGGACATCAAATTTGGAAATAAAGTAAAATTTCTTTTTGAGTATCAATGTCAAAATGGGATAGTAAAAATTGCAAAATTAAATCGACCCCCAAGAAAGAGAATAAAACAAATCCTTAGAAATAATTCGGACAGATGCAAAGAAAAAAAATATTAATGATAAATAGTGGATCCAGGACAATTTTTAAATTTAGAATTAGTTTAGTATAAGATTTAATTGATAATAATAATATTTAAAAATTTATCATAAATTCACAAATCGTATTAGTTTAGAATAAGATGGTTTAATAATGATAATGTTTAAAAATGAACAATGAAAAATGATAAATTGATTTGGGAAATTATAATGAATAAAAATTATGTAACGAAATAAGTTATTGAAAATTTAAAGAAATAATAACAGGCTGGCCAATAGTTATAATCTCGATAACCAAATTTTAAATTTTAAATTCTATTTTTTATTTTAATACCGAGCATAAATCATTTTTTTATTTTATTTTTTTTTTTTTTTGACAGAAGTGCAAATGTAATGATATTTTACATTACATATTTAAAATTTTTAAATTAGAATAACCGTTTAAGGTAAAAAAGGCGGGAAAAGACGAATACAAGGTTTGCGGAAAATAAAAAACAAATAAATTTTTTCTTATATTTAACTTTCATCAAAAATTAAAAGTTCTAAATTAAAAACTAACACAGAAAATTCGGAAAATCCAATAAAGCTCATTGATATGTTAAGTTCATTGTGATAAACAATTATTATTTGTTATATTAGTCTAGCAGTGGAGACCGGTATGACGCTCCCGCCAAAAAAGAGTTGAGTTCAGTCTGTTACAAGAGTCTGTTACAAGTGAGTCTGTGAAAAGGTAGCTCCAGGTTCACATGAGAGTCGGTTACAAGAGACAGTTACAGTTTGGTATACAGTGGTATCATAGTCAGTCTTTTTGAAAATAGTGCAGTCTGTTGAGTTAAAAGGAAGCTGTTTTTGTAACGAGGATCCTGTTCTCTGAGGTTGGTTCCAGATTTGGCTTTTATATCAGGTAATGCTTGTTTGTCTAATTCAAAATTTAACTTATCTATGAGTTTTTTCTTATGTAGAATGGTTTTTGTGTTACTTTACTGAAAATCGAACCCTAACCCTGAGATAAAGAGTTTCTAACATTTTTATTATAAAATTTTTATTATTTTTTTTATTTTTTAATATTATAACATTTTGGCGACCCAACGCGGCGCAATTATCTAATTCAAATAGTTTAAATATAAAAAATAATTTTTTTATTTTTTATTATTATAACAATATATATATATATATATATATATATATATATATATATATATATATATATATATATAATGTATTCATTTATTATCAGCTTGGATTGATAATTTAGTCAATACTGTCTCATTCCAAGGAGAAGACTCATTTCCACATTCTTCAGAATGGTAGAGTTTCTCTTCTCTAGAATAGCTTCAGATTTAGAGAAAATATCTCCAGCTAGGTGACAACCTTCAGTCTGCCACTAATAGCCCACAAGTTAACAATGGGATTTATTATAAAATGTCTGGCATTTAAAGATTGAGGCCCTTAGGGTAACGGTTCAGGATTATTATAAAGTCTCTACTGACGTTTTGGGGGATATCAATACTTTCTGTATGTCTGCACTGTGACCGTTTGGCTTGTGGAGGATGACACTTGGTAGTGTATTGAGCTGTTTGTCGGGTATTTTTGCGCGTATATGAAAAGCCATGAGGAAAGGCCCCAACTCAATTTTTCTGTATTTTCAGATTTTTCCCTTTAGTTTTAGGTTCGCCTTATCGAGACAATTCATTTGTTGCCCCACATAATGAGTTTTGGAAGGAACAATGGGTTTCCGAAGGAACACGTACAAAATGGGCACCCCCCCCCCCATGGGAGTGGAGTCAAACACAACTTTTCAGGATTTTTGCCTTTACTAACACCCTAACGTCTATCTTCCTGCAACATTTCAAGACTAGCTTTTCCCGAAGTGCCTAATAATTTTAATTAGTCAGTCAGTGACTCATAGAAATTCCTATTACCCATCGCCTATATCTCAGAAACACTTTAATGTAGAACTATGAAACTTTCCAATTTTACTCACATCTATCATTATAATACATGTGTAAAATTTCATAAGTTTATCTTTAACTGGTTCAAAATTATGAGAGGATAATAATTGGCTCTAATACTTTGTGTAATATACACACAGTGAGCTCTACTGATCGTCTAGATAAATAGCTACTGCTGACATATTAAGTGCAAACTTTATATTTAAAATGAAAACAATGAACATTTAATTTAATTAGAGTTAAATAATAATTATTAAGTTAAAAAAAGGCAAAGGTATTGTTATAACTGGGTAATGAAATTAACAAAAAATAAAAAAGTTGAGTATAAAAATCAAAAGCAAGATGATTTTTTTTGTACAGGCACATCCAGTTTATTTATTTCACCATAAAAATAAATTAAAAAAATGTTGGGATTATGTAAAATAGTTATAATATATGTGTACAAATCTTAGAATGGTTCATACAAACTATCCCGATACTCAAGGAGGAGGAGTCTTAAGACAAAACAGAACAAGATACTTTAAATAAAAACACATTTCTTTTTGGCTCTTCTATATTTATTACTTCAAAAATCCACCACTCATAGTTCCTCATGAAACATTAGAAAAATTAAAAATAAAACAACTTGATTAGTAATTAATGATTGCTAATAAAGTTATGCAAATGATTATATTAATGTGTCGGATGTTATAATTTTTGTGAACGTCACTGGAGTTCGTATTTATTGGCTTTAATACTCCCAAAAATTGTGGTAGCAGTGTTTGTCAAATTCCTTGAACCTTGAATAATGTGCAAGTTAAGCAGAATGAAGAGAAGAAAAGAGTCTATTCATTAAAAAGTGCTTATGTACATTAAATCTAGTTATTGTTTAAACATTCCGCTAAAGGCATTTCATTCAGTTTAGCTAGCTCAAGGAATAAAAATACCATCAAGCCACTTTCAAATTATATATGAGGAAATAAAAATAAAATATAAAACAATAAATTCTATTGGTGGATAAGAGTTGGAGAAGGGGGGGATTTTAGAGGGGCGGGGAGGAGAGGGCGGGGCTTTGAAGGGTGCTTTCATGATCTGCTAAGGTTGCAGCAGTACGCTTGCTCAGGAATTGATCTGAGAACTAGTAACTAGTATGGATTCTTCAGATGATGAGGTAATTATTCATTCAACTTGCATTCATCTTTTCATTTATCATTATGTTCCTTCCTTATTGTATTGCTAATTTCAAAAGCTCCTTGGTTAAAATACATGCTGAGACTATGGAAAGCCTCCGTAATGGTTTATGGTAAATCCATCTTGGCAGAATCCATATAAATATTTAATGAATAACTATATTCGGTATTTGTCCATTTCCTCATTCATCATGGTGTGAATAGTCTTGTGGGCTGTTTTATCTAGTCATTTACTAAAATTGGAGACTTGATTGTAAAATTTCATGGAAGAAATAGTAAGATGCGTCTTGAAGAATATTCTATTGTTTTACTTTCCGAAGTTTTAGATTAATAAATTCTCAAATATTAACTACTGTAAAGTGAGGCAACTTTGCTAGTGTTGGAAGAAATTGACTGTTGTCGCTCTAATTAATGGAATGCCATAATATAAATTCCTTACAGATGGCTTCTTGGCCTTAGCAATTGTTCATAATATTTAAGAAATGATTTTACATCCAACATGGGGTACATAAGTCCTTCATTAGATCTATCTCACCTTTTCCAGTCATTTATCCACAGCAGCATATTGAACCTCTCCTGCCAACAAAGAACTCCTTGTAACCTCACTCTTATTCTTATTAACTCCTTGTAACCTCACTCTTATTTTGACAGTTCGGCTATGATTGTTTGATGTACGGTGGACTTTCTGGTGATCTCGAGGCAAAACTCAAACGCCTTATGAACTGTTTCATTTGTTTTATCCTTGTGTTCCCCAGAGACTCCCATATATCGGCTCAGTCCTTCACCAAGTAATTCAATCCCAAAGACTTTCTTATATCTTTCAACTCCTTAAATTTAAATTCTCTGTTCACTCCCGTAATGCTTGATCTTGTCCTTCTGATTTTTATATTCCTTCCCACCGTACTGCATTATTAGAAAAATCATTTGTCACCTGGGCCACCTCGATATGGAATTCTTTACCTCTATCTGTCCGCCATGCTACCAACCTAGAAACCTTTAAATCCCGACTCTTCCACCACTTCTTATCCCTGTAGGTTTCACCAACCTAATCAAGTTGCCACTCTAACTGTAGTGATTTATTGAACTGCTACGAATCTTACATGCAGTTTATGTGTTAACCCTGGATTACAACCCTGCTGGTAGGTATTCATTTTGCAACCTGTTTGTCGTTTCGACGAATATAGTTGTAAAATTGCATTATTTACCACACAAATTTAATTTACATGCTGCGTTTTCGGAATTTAATCAGTAGGCCTTTATGAATATGATGTCACCAAACTCTCACTAGTCGGGAGATACTGATGTTTTATCATCAAAGCAAAGGCAATTTACAAGGATGACGAGCCTTGGACATGATGTAACTCCTATGTATCCTTCATGAATCCCATAAAATCCTCACACGCAAATGATTATCTACGATTCCTCCTGACATTGGAATTATTCTCAATAATCTCTTTAGTTCGTCCATGATAATGATGTTTTTGAAAGGTTGATTTGTTATTTGGCAGTTTGCAACCTATTTTACACATTGGTATGTTTCCCAATAGCCCCTAAAATATGTTGGGAAGTAAATGGGTTAAATTGACACAATCAATCTTGAGAAAAAGTCTATATTATTACAACACATTTACCTGAGAGAGAAACATACACCGCATTGGACATACAACGCATTGGACATACAATGCGTTGGACATACAACGTATTGGACATACAACGCATTGGACATACAACGCATTGGACATACAACGCGTTGGACATACAACGCGTTGGACATACAACGCGTTGGACATACAACGCGTTGGACATACAACGCATTGGACATACAACGCATTGGACATACAACGCATAGGCTGACTTCAGCATGCCATCAATATCAAATACCTCCAAATCTACAAGATTATATTTTAAATAATTACGTAACAAAAATATAATTATAGATAAAAACATAAATTTGATTTATATTTCTAACAAAATATCTGCTGAGAAAATACAGTCAAAACACCCTGTGGTTTTATAGCTTGGGCTGTATTTCCGGCTGGATCGTGTCACATATGAATTACATTTCTGGCTGGAATTTCACCATTCATGATATTTGGTTTAGTCTTCCAGAGGTAACAATTTTTACCATAGAAGAACACGGCGGGATCTTCTCCTTCCTGTTACTTGTAGGTAATAGACTAGTGGTGGAATACCTGGGAGGATAGCCGCCTACGGTCATCGCTCGTTGCGATACCAGTACTATTTGTTGAAACAACAAAGGGTTGTTAGCTAAGGTTAAATAATAAAAGCAATTCTTATTTTTGTGTGTACCATTAATGCAATTTTTCTTGTTAGTATTGATAACTAGTATTGCATTTGTTTAAAATAATTAAGGAAGGTTAGACACTGAACTGGGGTTCTACTGAGTTGGAAAAACATATTTATTTCAAAGCAAAATGAACAATGAATATTATTATTCTTTTATGATTTATTTTTCATATTTCAATATGTCAAAATAATGTTTACTTATAAAGCTACTTTTTTAAAAATAATTTAAAAAAGTTAATGAACCATGAGATGCAGGGTGGGCCAGCCGTGAATCCAGCTGGTCAAATGGTTAATAACTATCAAAATAGCCAAGCAGCGATGTTCCCCGGTGGACCTCAGCAATGGCCTCCATATCAACAGCAGCATCCGCAACAAGTATATTATCCACAGCAACAGCAGATGCAGCAAGGCAAGCAACAACATTATATAAGCAATATTAATATTTATATATTCAAAATTACTTTTAAAGAAATGGTTTTAAATCAGAAACATCCAACTCACTGGAACTGCATCATCTTCCATAACACCCTTATCTCTAGAGTTGTTTGTAAAGTTTGGAATAGTTAAATTTAATATGTCTGAAATATTGAAGAAAAGTGAGATGTTTCTCAGGACCCAAACTATAAATTAGTTTTCTCGTAAATCGTTTCAGATATTCCCCTAATTATCACTTCATTAATTCCTCTATGTTAGAAAATCTATTAAAGTGCACTTGCAAGTCTATCAACTTATCAACTCAAAAACTTAACCACTACAATTTTTTTTTTTGTTGCACAAACTTTGTCCAACAAATTTTGTAGAGGAATTTTTGTTATATTAAGGAAATATATTTTTATGGAACAAACACAACACAGTTACATTCTAAATTCTATAGCATCTGTTTGTAAATTTAATAATAAAAACAAGAGCCTGTATGCAATACATATGTTCTAATAATTCTAACTATAACCATAACATCTCCCCCTTCAAGCTAGACACCACCCCTAGGAACAAAAGGTTTTAGGTGAATAATATTTCTTCGATGTATACGGCCATCCTGTAATCTAACTAGGTATGACCGAGGTTCCGGTCGTTTCTTTACAACTTCCCCTTCTTCCCAGATCTTGGTTTTAACATTTTGAATCCAAACCTTATCCCCCTCTTTGAAAATATGTTCCTTAGTTGACGTTTTGTCGTAATACTGCTTTTGACGACTTTTATTATCTAGGGACTTGTTGTAAGCCTCTTTGAAAACTAAATGCGACTGTAATTTTTCATTTGAAATGGGCAATTTTGAGTTTAATATTCGACTCTGAAGAAGTTGTGCCGGGCTAAAATCCAAATCTGCTACAGGAGCATTCCTATAATTTAAAAGAAAAAGGTTGAAATCTATTTTACTCTCATGTGATTGCTCAGCATATTTTTCACAATCCCCACAGCCTTTTCAGCTAGTCCGTTTGATTTAGGATAATGAGGGCTGGATGTTATGATCTTAAAACCCCATTCTATTGCAACGTTTTGTAATTCTATGCTACCAAAGGGAATGTTATCTGCAACTAGTTCACGTGGAATCCCAAACCTGGCAAATATCTCTTTAAATTTTGATATAACTGCAGTGCTAGTTTTTGCATGCAGTTTTGAAACCTCAATCCACCTGGAAAAATAATCTATTACTACGAGATAACTGTTTCCTGCCCATTCTGCAATATCAGCGGCAATTTTGATGTTGTTGGAATCTCATGATTTATTAATGGATTTTTTATATTTGACCGAGAATATTTGGTACATACGGTACAAGAGTCGACAAAATTTTTTAAATCATAATTAATACTTGGCCAATAAAAGTAATTATCAGAGAGTTTTTTCATTTTTTTTTGTAGCCCAAATGGGTTTCATGTAATAAATTGAAAGTATATTTTCTCAATTTAATGGGAACTACAACCCTCTTTGAATAATATAATAGGCCGTTGCTAAGTTCTAAATCATTCCGAATTTTAAATAAATTTTTCAGTTCTCCAAATTCCTGAAATTTTACTGGCCAGCCGCTTTTACAAAATTCAATAACTTGGCTTAGGACCATGTCTTTTTGTGTCTCTTTTTGAAATTCAACCAACTTCTCATTTGAAAATTCTACTCTTTGTTTTAAACAATGAACCACATCTTTCATGGAATCACAGACCTCATCCCTCATCTGTTTTAACTCCACACAGAGAAAGAAAATCTGCTACATGCATCTCTTTTCCTGGCAAGTACTTTAAATTAAATTGGTAAACTAATAATTTTAATCACATCCGGTGAATTCGATTATTTTCTATTTTATCCATTGATTTTAACATAATGGAAACCAGGGGTAAATGATCTGAAAATACTGTCAGATCGGGGCTTCCATATATATAGGTATGGAACCTCTTTAGAGCAAATACTATAGCAAGCTGCTCGTTCTCAATCTGAGCATACTCAGCTTCACAAGAATTTAGGGATCGGGACGCGTACGCGACAGGGCGACCGTTCTGAAAAAGACATGTGCCGAGAGCGTCTTTAGAAGCATCACATTGTATAGAAGTTGGCAATTTTGGATCAAAAGGTGCTAAAACATTATCACCCGTCAGGATATTACGGATAATCTGTAAAGCATGATCATGAGCAGCTGACCATTGCCACTCAACGCCCTTTTTTAGTAATTCATGAAAAGGAAGAACAATTTTGGACATCTCCGGAATAAATGCTCTTAAGTAATTTAGAACTCCCAAGAGCCGTTGAACCTCAGTTTTATTTTCTGGAATTTTAAACTTATTAATAACATCAATTTTAGAAGAATCTGGGCGCATACCCTGTTCATTGAAGACCATCCCGAGATATTTTATTTCCTTAAGTCCGTGCTGGAATTTTGAAAAATTGAATTTTATATTTAGTTCCCGTGCCCTATTCAAAACTGATTGTACGATTGAGTTTAACTCCTCCTCAGAATTAGCACTCATACAAATGTCGTCAAAATATACAGTTATCCCTTTAATATCTCCGAAATATTTGTGTGTCAATTTTTGAAATTTTTCGGGTAAATTTTTTAATCCAAAAGGAGACCTTCTAAACCTGTAAGATCCGAATATGGTACTGACTGTACAATAAGAACTAGATTTCTCATCTAAAGGGATGTGGTAGAACCCATCTTTAATGTCCAAAATACTATAAAACTTCTTGTTAGCTAAGTTCGGAGCAAGATTCTCAAGAGTAGGGATAGTGACCCTCTCTCTAACAATATACTTATTTAAATGAACTGGATCAATGCACATACGGAGAGAACCGTTCGGTTTTTCAAGAACCACAACATTCGAAACCCACTCTTGTGGACTATCTACTTTTTCAATAATTCCCCTTGATTCAAGATCATCTAAATGCTTTTTCAACTTATCCCTGAGCTTAAGCGGTATTCGTCTCGCTGAGCTGGCTTGGGGCAAAGCGTCGGGAGTAAGTTTAATAGTACACTTATCGGGAAAACAACGTAAACCCTCAAATACGTCATTATATTCAATCAAAAATTCATCTTTACTTTTAATATTATTTTTAACCTCATTAATTCGGGATATCAAACCTAGATCAACACATGTTTTCAAACCCAGCAGTGGAGTAGCATTGCTTTCTATTACAATAAATTTAACCTCCTTAGCAATCGATTTATTAACTGGTTGAACCTTTGATATAACCTCTCCTATTGGTTTTATACAAAATCCCCCATAGGCCTCTAGCTTGACGGGAGATTTAACTAATTTATTTTCAATCCCTAATTTTTTAATGTACTTTAGAGGTAAAATATCGACCTCTGTCCCAGTGTCTAGTTTAAAAGAAATTTTGGACCCCCCGTTCACTAAAATATCACAAAACCAAGATTTTTGCCCCGTTTTACCTCCTATATTGCATACAGAACTCAATGTGTAGTGGGCTTCATCGTCGCTCTGGTGACTGGTGTCCTCGCCTCGTGAACTCTGCCTCCTCTCCTACTGACTGGCTGCTGGAAGGTACGGACAGACCTGCAGACTCTGGAATAGTGGCCTCTTCTACAACACCTACACCTGAAACAGGTCCTATATCTTGCTGGACTGTCAGCAACTTCAGCATGCTCGTCTCTCCCGCACCTCGGGCACTGTGTCATCTTCTTCTGGTTTGACGATTGGCGTGGTCTGGGAGGATGGAGCATTCTCCCATTTCACTTCATCCAGTGACACATTTGTGACTTCTCTTGCTAGTGTGTCCATATTTTTCCTTGCCAATTCCCATGATTTGCAGCAGGCGATGATTTTTTCTAATGAGATTGACTCCCTCAAAAGTTTTTCCTTCAGCGATTCAGACTGGATGCCTGAAACAATTTGTGCCTTAAGCAGTTTTTCTTCTTGATCCTTGAAATCACAACTCTTTGCTAATGATTTGAGTTTCATAAAGAATGTTTCAAATGGCTCACCGATCCGCTGTTTTCTATTAAAAAATGCAAACACAGCCATGGTTTCATTTTTCTTATGTATGCAATGAAGTAGAATGGATTCATTCATCATGAACAATGGATTCATTCAAAACTTTTTCTAGATGTTTCATATTCATAGAAACTAAAATATTTAAAGTTTGGATATATTTGGAGTTAAGGAAATTTTAGAAAACAAATATTTTATGTAGTCATGAATATTTAATATTGTGACTGGCATTTATTTTCTTAAATGTCTTGAAAAGAGTTGGGAAATTGTGGTATGTGGAGAGTAACCATTCTATTGCTCAGTAAATTCTCCTCAAAAAAAGTTCGATGGGGCAAAGGCAATTGGACAAATAACTGCTTAAAACTTAGATTTGTTGATTTGAACAGTTTTTATGTTTGATTTCCTCAGTTTTTTTTGCTTGTATTCTTTTAATTGATTTGAGCAGTCATATATATTTTCCAGTAAAACAAGATAGTCAAAATGAGAAAAAAGTTGTGTTGTTTGTCATAGATCTTTCCGATCGGAAGTCAAAAAGGTCGAGTGAGCAATTTCTGCTCCTGTAAATTATTGGCATCTAAAATCTAAAGGTTTTTCAACATTTCATTTGGGTCTGTGTTTTAAGTTTCCACGAAATATTAACTCTATTTATTGGAGACTTCGGAATTGCGACTAGAGATAAGAATGTTGTGGAACCTGCGCTAGGATGATGCAGTTCCTGCAGATTGGACTTGTTAATTCAGCGAACAATTAGAGTTTCCAACACTTTCCTAATCATTTTCAATTAGAAAAAACAAAGAGTGAGAGATGAAAAGAAAAACAACCTTATAGCTAATGAATAAAAGGCTACATGTCTTTTATATTTTTTTAATATTGTTTAATCCTCCATTACATTTAAGTAATGAAAATTGCAAATAGCAAGAAGAAAAACTTATTTTATTTTGATTCAATTTCATTTTTATTTGTTAAGAGAAATGTTTTTGACTCAGAATTAATCATTATTTTAATTAAAAAAAAAAAAAAAAAAATCGTTTAGAGCCTTCTGCTTAAATTCAGGAACGTAAATATGCTTTAGGTCCACCCAAGAAACCTATGTAATGTACTGTATAACATATAGTCTTCTTTTTCGTACATGGCCACTACTCATGCGCGAACCCCAATGCACATGTGCGAACCCCAATGCACATGCGCGAACGCCACTGCTCATGCGCAAACACCAGCTGATACTTTTTTGTAAAAGTTTTTTCCAGTTTAGTCAGCGCTAAAGCATATTTGTACTAAAATGTATCGCCCATAGAGAGTTATCAATATTTTTAATTGAACCAATAAAATTCAACATTTATTTTTATTAATAGAGTAAAGTTCCTTTAATCCAGCATGTTCGGGATTTGAAGCATACCGGACTATTGGATTCATGTAGAAAAAAATGGATAGAGGTGAAAATAAAACAAAATGTAGACTAGTAAATATTTAATGCGAAATGACTAAAATAAAATTGCACACTGTTAGAATTACACTGCCTAAGCCGAAAGCTATAAACTCAACTAGCAACAAGTACGAGTTTGATCAGAGAGACGGTTTTTCGGAAATTTTTCTACTACCCCGTTGAGCTCCATGGGGTTGTTGTGATGGGGATTTCGCGGAATTGATGCATAAGAACTGAAGAGGCATATTTTCATGGTTGGCCTTGACACCCCTGCCGTGCCGGATTAGAGGAAGTTTACTGTAAATCAAGCATGATAAGGATAAGGCATATTTTTAAAAACAATTCACTGAAAATAATGATTATTTCATGATTTATTGAAAAAATAATTATTAATTTTAAAGCCTGTTTAATGGGAATATTTGTTGCGATATTTCTGAGTTGTAAATAATTGTATTTTTGGTTGTATTAGTAGGTAATCCTCGTGTGAATCAAGTCGGTACAAAGCAAGCGTTGTCCAACATGCTTCGGATGCGGATGCCTTCTTCTGGACAATACATCAACCAAGCCCAACCTCCGCAAATGCAGACATTCCAGCCGATCCAGCGTCAGCAGATCTTCAGGTTTCAATTAATATTTTCATTATTAAACATGATATTAAGGATTTTAAATAACAATAGTAATAACCATTCCAGAACTAATGGCCCACAACTTGATACTTTGTTAAAATAAAAAGCAATGATATTTTAAGTAAGTTAATAGGGGTGAAATTAAATTAATTTTTAGAAAGAGAATTCTCATTAAAGTAAGTGATTATAAAAGCCCACTACTTAACCCTTACATGACAAAGTACCAATATATTGGTAGAGAGTGGGTTTGGCCAAGACAACAAAGTACCAATATATTGGTAGAGAGCGGGTTTGGCCAAGACAACAAAGTACCAATATATTGGTAGAGACAACGAATTACCAATATATTTTTAGAGACCGGGTTTGGCCAAGAAGACGATATACCAATATATTGGTGATGAGCGGGCGTGGCCCAGACAATGAAATACCAATCTATTGGTTGTGAGCGGCCATAGCCCAGACGATAAAGTACCAATATATTTGTGATTAGCGGCCAAGGCCCATACAACGAAGCACCAACATATTGGTGCACGCATTTCAGGCCCAGCATGTTCATATCGCAGCCTGATCCTTTCTCAGCTCCAGGAAGTGTGTCAATAATTCAACATTCTCACATTATTCCAAATCTGATATTGCTCGATGGATCTCATTGTTTAATCTGGTTGATGTTACTCTTAACAACATTTCCCAATAACCAGGAGATATTCCATCTTCCTTCTTTACACGTCGCTTTTCCAAGATTTTCCTGCGTTAATACATGGGCCTCATTATTCCGCTACTTCCTGGTGACATTTTAAAAACTATTAAATATGTTGACAACCTCAGCTCATCCTTAATCCCACCTTAGAAATCCTTTACATGACTAGTTACTTAGATTTAGAGCCTCCCATAAGATAAACCAACGCCTCCTACATAACATCCCTCCTATCCCCACGATAAAAACCCTCATGACTGCATTTCCTTATAGTCTCAGGGATACAACTTGTCACTTGGGGAAAGCGTAGAGGGGGTTCAACGATGCCAGTTCTACAACCCTCCCAGCCCCTGGTCTGCCAGGCGTGGGACTAGGAGAGGGAGGAGCGGCAACCCAGCAAGGTCGTCATTGGCTAGAGGTGCCTCCACCTTCCCCTACCAGTCCACAGTCTAGTAACTAGTTATATCTCTAAGGCTATATATTTACAGTCCTACCACTATATAAAGCATGATATTCTAATTCCAGGCAGCAAATGCAGAATCCAGGGATGCAAGCCGCTAGTCAAGGTGGACAAATGTTCCAATCACAGCAACAACAGATGTATCCAAATATGCAACAGCAAGGTAAACTTTTTATTTTTTCTGTAATGCTTCAGATTATTTTACATGATACTTTACTGGGAGTGTTTCAAGAAGCATTAAATCCAATTTTTTTCCTCTTTCTTCCAACTTTGAATCAACATTCTTTACCTAGAATTGTTTAAAATCCCACAAATTTAAATTTGTTTTGTCGCCTTCAATGTAGTTCCCATTGTTTGGAGTAAAACTGTGACGATTAGATTAGTACTTGACTCGTGTCCTCCGCTTCACGGGGTGCGCATCGGCCATCTGTCCTATTCTGCTAAACTGCGTCAATGCACGACTTGCTCCTCAATACAAGGTCTTAATGACTCAAGACCTAGTGGCCTATAGTCCGTCCCCCAATTCGCCTTGATCCCTGTAATCGAGTCAAAATAGATTCCATAAAGTGGTAATTTCAGTTGAGGAAAGAGGAAACTTCACAAGGAGCAAAGCCAGGCGAATATGTTGGTCGCTCGATTATATTAATTGAAATTGTTATTACAGTCATAGCTCTTTGTGATGTTACATTATTGTCATGGAAAATCCATCAATTGTCCATCCACGAATCTTGCCTTTTATGGTGGATTCTCGCACAAACACCTCAACATCAGGTCTTAGGACAAATCACCAAAGGCCTCATTTTCTACGATCCACCAAAAGGAATTTTGTATACAAAACGAATTTGAAAGGAACCTATTCATTCAGCTATAAATTTATCTTTCCAATGAACTTTAATAGCCCTTACATCTCTTCTTTCCTTCTCCTGACAATATTTCTCAGTTCTGTCTCTTGTTTCGGCAGCAAAACTTGATATAATTCACTTACTGAAACCATCAAATGCGGGGGAAGACGTTGAATGCATTTTCTTATTTTTATGTGGTCTGCTACAAATCCGTTTGCTCACCTGAATTTTATCTCTTTCATAAAAATAAGTATTTTTTCAGGACAGTATCTCTTTGAGAGCTGAATATGGCCATCTCTTATATCCCTGCCACATTCATAAGGGAATAGAAAACAGCTGTGGCCCATCACCGGGTAATTCTATAAACGTTTACTGAAGCACAGATTCTATTGACTCTCCAGTTCCGATTTGATCAATTGATTGATGGAGTGAAGTTGTTCTCCCTTCATATCTAACTCTAGATTAATTGTGTGAGTCGGACAGACCCTTGAGTATCAAAGCCCTGTTTTAAAGATCTCCAATTCAATGTATAAATATTTATTTTTTTTAATTATTTTTTTTATACATATATTTGTATTTATTTAGTTTTATTTTTTTACAGCACATTGACGTCTGGGCCATTAGCGTCATTATTTATATGTATATATTATATATATTTATATGTACGTATAATATGAACATATATATATATATGCTATTTTTCAAGCTACTTCGCTGGGAATTAAATGTGTTGTTCATTCGGCATCTGTCTCCAGCGGTCTTACTCCTCCTGTCATCGCAATATTTCGCCGGATTCCTCTCCGGCTTCTTCAGGCAATCATTCATCCTTGCTGGTTGGTAAGGGAATGAAATTTCCCTTACCAACCAGCAAGGATGAATGATTGCCTGAAGAAGCCGGAGAGGAATCCGGCGAAATATTGCGATGACAGGAGGAGTAAGACCGCTGGAGACAGATGCCGAATGAACAACACATATATATATATATATAATATATATATATATATATATATATATATATATATATATATATACATGTACATATAACATATACATATTTACGTGTATATATTATATAATTTCCTTCAATAATAGTTATAATTCATAATAAAAAATAGAAAATATTAAATGCAAACAAATAATGAAAAAAACTGTGACACGACAGGTCGCTAGGGACTGACAGACCCGCAGATGAAAACTTAACAAAGAAGGCCACATACAGACAGCCTAGTAACACCTGAACATGTGCAGAAGGTTTCTGCTTGCAAAGGAAGGTTGGAGGGAGAGGTCCATTGGACGTCAGCTCAGTAACTGCTCACCAGCAATTCTTAGGAGAATAAGTATGCGTCTGTCGGGTCTGTCAGGCCTACGCGACCGCTGCCGGGTTAATTTGAAAGTTGCTTGGGTCGTACTTCAACCACAACTAAACCAGATTACAGACGTGTACCCATTATTTTAGAAAATGGGGGGAGGGCAACATGTTAAGAACTTGTTATGGTGTTATTTAAAAAAAAAAAAATGTTTAGAACTACACGTCTATTCTTTCCTTCTTCAAGGAAAAAGCGTATAGAGCCTTTATTATAAGTATTATTATTATATTTTGCCAATAAGTATAATTAATTCCCATTGCTTGTTAGTTGGAGGCATGAATCAGAACTACGGAGGGTATGGTGGAGGCGGCGGGACGATGAATTCAGGAATGTTCCCTGAACAAGCGATGATGAGGACTCCGGAATATCAGCAGAGAATGAGGCCTCCGTACATGCAGGTTAGTTATTCATTTTATCAATATAAAATATTGAATATTTAGTATTTAAAACATGAGGCAATTTGAAATTTGTAGACATTTATTGTGGTGACTGTAATGCTACAAAAGCAGTTCCTTACACTTATCGGAGAGAATGACTATTGGATTTAGAGAGTCGAGAGATTAGACAATTTTTCTCATTGAATTCTCCATTAAGAGTTGAATAAATATTAACTACTTCCTACATACATTGTATTAATCTAATATTTCTTTAGAATTTAGCGCGACCTAGGATTGAATCCAACTTCAACAATGTTTTTTCTCATATCTCTTTACGCTAAGATATTGTACATATCTAAAGATTTTTTAAAGTAATGTAAGTCTGTTTTAGTTGTTGATTATTTTGTTTCTGTATTTCAGCAAGCACCAAACGTGACTATGAGTTCGATGGGTGGACCCCTGAGTCAGCCTGCTCCTCCGTACACGAGGCCACAACAGCAACAACAGCAGCATTTCAGTCAAGTAAGCTATCTGATCATCCTACTCTCATTCCGAGGGCAGCTACAACTTATCAGAAATATATATACATTGAATAATTTTGATTTAATTTTATTGAAAGCTAAGCAATTGCCTTTATTCAACATAAAGAGCCACATCTAAAGCTAAATAGTATAACAAAGTTCAGCTCACAGGAACTGCGTCAATTTAGCTGTTAGTCTTAGTGATGTTTGGAAAGCTTCAAATAGAAACAAACAATTTTTTTAATATATATTTCATGGAAAATGTCAACACATTGTTATAATAAAAATAAAAATTTTATTTTTAATAATTTATTTACGTTACGCCTCTACGTTGGGAGCCAAAATGTTATAATTTAAATAAAAAGTATCAATTCAAAAATGTTTTTAATTAAAAAATTGTGCCACGTTGGGTCGACAAAATGTATAATATTTAATTTTAAAAACTCTTATCTCAGGTGTCGGGTTTGAGTCCAGTAAAGTAAAACAGAGATAATTTTAAATAATAAAAAACAAAAGACTCATGGATAAGCTACATCCAGGCATATGGATAAACAAGCATTACCTGATATAAAGCCAACTTCGTATTAATTGCATATGACAGGATCTTCTTTAAAACTGTATCTCCATTAATGGACAGAGCCTAGGCTTCATGAAAACTGATGGCCATATGAGACTAGCTATGCACTGAACTTGAGCTGCATTAGGACTGACTGTAGCTTCTTTTTAACTGCACTACCGTATGAGACTAGATCTTCCATTCAACTGAACTCAACTGTATGTGACTGTATCTTCTTTTCAACTGAACTGCACGTATGAGACTGGAGCTTCTTTTCAACAGATCTGCACGTATGAGACTGTATCTTCTTTTCCACAGAACTCAACTGTATGTGACTGTATCTTCTTTTCAACTGAACTGCACATATGAGACTAGCTCTTCCATTTTAACTCAACTGCACGTATGAGACTGTATCTTCCATTCCACTGACTGAACTAACTTTCATGGCGGGAGCGTCCTACCGGTATCCAATGCTACCTGTATAGACTGCTAGACAAATATAACAAATAATATTTGTTTATCCCAATGAATTTAACATATCAATGAGCTTTTTGATTATCTTCAGAATTTTCTGTATTAATTTTAAAACTTTTAAATATGTAATGTAAAATATCATTACAACATACTCGAAGAATAATAAGAGATTAATTATTAATTTTGGATGTGACAAGGCAGAGGAAACTGACAGTAGCTAAGTTACACAGAAGCAGAAATTATTCAATCCTCCTTCTCCTTCATTCTTAAGGAAAGCTCTATAAGTCAATACAAAAATTTTTTGTATTTAACTTGTTTCTCTCGAACAAAATTTTACTATTAGAACGAATACAATAAAAACTGAAGAAAACAAACAGAAAAAGACCAAAATGAATACGTATAGAGATTTACGTACTTATTTCTCCAACTGAGAATGGCGTATCAAAAATTACTTTGGACATGTTTTCTTTGATAATTTATTTAGCTTTCGAAAGGTTCCTTCCACTTACTGTGATTTTCTAACTGTTTCTCATCGAATTGGCCTTGAGTCTTGTTAGTTTCCGGGTGGTAGATGTGTTTTAGGCTCCATCTCTCTTTCGCACTCATTTTTGTATTGAGAGAAATGTCAATAAGTCACTAGACGTAATTGCTAAAAGCTGAATTTCATTGATGAGTAAGTAAGAGATTCCCTTTTCTGTTGCAGCAACAGCTAAATCAGCGGATGCGGCTCATGGCTATGCAACAACAGCAACAGCAACAGCAACAACAAGGTCAAGCTCAGAACTCGAATACGATCGTCCAGCAACTCCAACGACAAATGCAGAGCCAACAACCTACGCAACAGAGCCATATGTATCAGCAACAACCTCCTCCTTACTGAACCTTGCATTTTTAAGATCATTTTTACTTATTTTACCCTTTTGCATTTATGAACTGAAAAATAAATGTTTTAGCCTGTCTGTAATATTATTTTGTTTGTGTTTTTTTAATTTATAAAATGTATATACAATACATTAGATTTAATTAGAAGAGCCTTATTAATAAATTATAAATATTTCTAAGCCGAGCAAAGATTTTGAAAAGTTTGCTCGGCTTAAATTCTGCAGCACAAACAAGTTTCAGGAGAATTATACAAACAATCAAATTATATTATAAATGTACTCTATTTAAAAAAATAAAATAGTTTTGAATTAATAATTTCCGTGAGAATATTGAGTGTGCTGTAATAGAATGGTTCCTCTCACAATAAATGAATCTTTGTTATTATTTCTGATTTGTATATTATAAAAAAAGTATTATTATATTTAGAAAATAAGACACAATAATAGCATGGTCTCAAATTATTTTGCAAATTGCTTTTTTTTTTTAATTTTTATTGATCTTAATTACCTATTTTAATTCATAAATAAGTAAAACAATATGCTTAAATTATTTAAATCCTGATATAAATATGTAATTTTACTTGCCTCTTTTTATTATCCTTAAAATTATAGGGTAAAAAAAACTGCTATTATTCAATCCTTTTTTTTTTTGTAATTGTCATTGTCGACAAATTTTCATTTCCTATGAATATATCTAATAGATTTTGAAATATCTTAAAAACCACCGAAATATTCCTTTGAGGAGGGTAAAGTAGCCGTCTCAGTTTTTTGTAAATGTATATGAGAAAGGACAAGGAGTTTCTCCGAGGTAGAATTCTCCGAACGAATAGGGCCAAGTTTGTTGTGGAATATATTTATAAACACTCATATTTGTATAATTTTATTTTCAATCCTCCATTTGTAATTGACTCGTTAAGATGGCTTCATACTTAACCTTTATTCAATGATTCCCCTCCATTCCTCAAAGTCAAAGTAAAACCTTTTCTCAATCTTCTCCGCCTTAATGAATTATGTAACTTGATGAATTTAGTAAATATTCAAAATGTACACTTTCTATATAGATTCAAACATATTATTATTTACATAATTCTCTCGAGCTAATAATCATAGCTTTCATACACATACTAAAACAATTGGATTTATTTCAGAGAATAGTTATGGCTCTAATACTATACACGTTCACAGTTAGAGGGGAAAGTCAATTCCACTTACGCGAAATTCTGGGGGAATATTCTCGACGGTTCCGGCGTTTTCATTACTATTTCAATGAACAAACTCAACATGAAACTCAATGAAAAACTGATTATATCTCGTTTAGTACTAGGGAAGACTTTGAGAGGTCAGGGAAGGAAGATAGTGTTTAATGTTTATCAATACTAAAGCCAAAGCTAAAGCTGAAAATTTTTTGACTATAACGTTGCCCGTTCAAATAGATGGTTTAGTTGTTGGGAAAAGGGCGTGGCATGTATTCCAGATGCAGAAAATTTATGATAAAAATTCTCTCTGTTATAACCTTATCACTAGGAGGTTTCAAATAGTTTTCATCCTTAGCTTTGGCTAAGTATTGATAAATATTAAACACCATCTCCCTTCCCTGACCTCTCAAAGCCTTTCCTAGACGTGGCATAACCAATAATGACAGACATAAATAAAGTCTGTCACTTGAAGAGATAAAGTCTTAAACGAGACATAATCAGTTTTTATACTCTTTCACTTATTGTGTTGTTCCTTCAATTCAGAATTTGCAAATGATAGAAACGTTGGGAATATTTTCCTCAAAACTTCGCACATGTACAGTTGAATTTTTCCGTCTATCTGAAAAGGCTATAGTAGTTTTATAATAAGAAAATAATTACTCAATACACGAGAATATGGATTCCTGACTTCTTATTTTTTAATTTTATTTTAATTGGGCCCAAATAAAAGAAAATATATAAATCTCATGAATGGAACATAATTCATAACAAGTACAACATTTTTGTTTTATTTATATTAGGATGTTTGTAAGTATTTATCATAGAAAAAGTTTAATATTAGCCTTCAAAATTGTTCATATTGCTATGTAGAAGGTGAATATATGTATTTTTTTTTAATAACCTATTAATCTACAAACTTTTCACTAAAGTTATTTATTATTAATTCTTTTGAAAGATCAGCTTGGGAATTTGTTAACACCTTCATGATGAGAAGAGTGAATTGCTCGCACGTCCCAATCTCCACGTTTCTTCTTATTGGAATTTATTATCATACTTTCAAGGAGGAAAATTAATGTTTCCATTTTATCATTATTCCAATGATTTTTCCACATTTTCATTATTGTTGCTAAGTACCATGGACTTAACTAAAGAAATGCTCAGGTAATTTATATTTATAACTATGTGTACATCTCTAATAAAATCTTTAAAAAAAAAATAGATAAGAAAAATGTAATTATTTATAAGAAGATAGATATGACTAATGAATGCACTAAATTGTAAAATTGTATTATAAAATATTAAAAACTTTCCGTTTTATTTTTACAAATAAAACTTGTTTTTGTTTAATATTTGTGTTATAAATTTATTTTACCTCTTGTTATATCGTCCCTACCATGTGAAACTATCAAATATGCAAATCTGAGCAATAGGAACAAACATCTTCCATCCCATGACGAAGTAATATATTGAAAAATGGTCTTATTCGATACTTTAAGGCATTAAAGGCTATTAAGTTGTGACAAGCCGTATCTAACACAATCCAAGAGCAAAGTCTAGAATCTAAAAACAAGATTTTGCATATTCCATAGTTTTACATGGGAGAGACAGCCGATGATTGAAGGAGCTCGATGGTTTATACTTAGAGGAAATACTGGTCAGGTATAGATAAGCTACTAGCTTCAGGCTATCTATCAGTTGCCAACAGCACAGGGTTTTCCTCTGGTGGTCACCCATCCGAATACCTATGATATATCCATACAAACTGTTTAACTTTAAAAATTTACAGGAATCATTTTATTCAATTTCGTGTGGCTGTTAGTATTTCTACGTGTTGTGTATGTACGTATAACTCTGCATAGCAGCACTCGTCTACATTCTCAGATGCTATATCAAGTCCTCTCTCAAATATTTTTATTTTCATATTAATAGGGGTTGATGAGAGAGAGAGAGAGAGAGAGAGAGAGAGAGAGAGAAATGGTGGAAAGGTGAAGAGAGATAGAGATACGAATAGATGATGATGAGATGGAGGGGGTTAATCAGAAGTTATAACCAGGGCCCAAAAATATTTAATATGGTTTATTCAATGAACTTAAAATAAACATAATTTCATCAAATAATTATAGCTCAGGGGCCCACACGCTTTAATATTTGAGATAATTGTTTCAAACAAATCTTCTCCATCATCCTGCTTCCTCCACAACGACTCACACAAATAATAATATAAATGCTGTCTGTATGTGCCACTTTCCTTCTTGTTTCCTCTCTTCACCCTTCCCCACATTCACTCCACAGTCGATGTATGAGGCCCTTTTCTTCATATATTTTCAAAGCAATTGTTTCATCATTTTTAATGTATAAACACAAACCGAATGCATTCATTTTAAAAATAATACTGAGAGCAATCACATATGTTTTTGATTGAAAGTTATAATCACAGAATACCTACCATATGGTTATAACAGTAACTGTCTCTCTAAATAAAAATCACAGTATGGAGCTTTGTAGAAGAGACCCTAAGAACAATATATTCTACATGTGAAAACAATTAATAATAATCAATACATAGATACGTACTAGAGAACTGTACGGATAAGTAAAAAGTAATCGATAAATAATCGCCGAGTATAAAACGGACGATGCGAGTACATACTCGGCATCGTTTCGAATTGGCATCGCCGAGTATAAAACGGACGATGCGAGTACATACTCGGCATCGTTTCGAATTGGCATCGCCGAGTATAAAACGGACGATGCGAGTACATACTCGGCATCGTTTCGAATTGGCATCGCCGAGTATAAAACGGACGATGCGAGTACATACTCGGCATCGTTTCGAATTGGCATCGCCGAGTATAAAACGGACGATGCGAGTACATACTCGGCATCGTTTCGAATTGGCATCGCCGAGTATAAAACGGACGATGCGAGTACATACTCGGCATCGTTTCGAATTGGCATCGCCGAGTATAAACTGGACGATGCGAGTACATACTCGGCATCGTTTGGACTTGGCATCGCCGAGTATAAAACGGACGATGCGAGTACATACTCGGCATCGTTTCGAATTGGCATCGCCGAGTATAAACTGGACGATGCGAGTACATACTCGGCATCGTCCGGAATTGGCATCGTCGATTACTTTACATTACGATTACGAGTAATACTCGTGAGTACTGCATCGTACTCATCGTAAATAACTGTCGACTTCTCGACATGTCGATACAGGAGGCAAGATAAGCAACAGATGAATTAGGTAGTAAATAAGGGGATTATAGAGTATTTTTTTTTCTTTCTGAAAATAGTTTCTGAGATATAAGCGATCGAAAATCGGGATTTATAGGACTCACTGACTCATAGGAGGCATTTCCCATGACGCTAAAGACTTGAAATTTTGCAGGAGGATAGATATGAAGGTGTTATTAAAGGAAAAATTAGAAAAATCCTGAAAAGGTGTGTTTGACGCCGCTTCTGGAGCGGTGTCGTGCCAGTTTTGTACTTCCTTGGGAAACCCGTCATTCCTTCCGAAACCCATGATGTGGGGTATCAAATGAATCTTCTCGGAATGAAGAACCTACATTTGATGTTTTAAGAAACATTTAGAAGCATAAAGGCTTGGTCAAAATCTTATACCAGCTGTCTGTCTGTAGGTTTGTTCCTTATACAAATCTGAACCGTTTGACCAATTTTGACTAAACTTGGGACACAGGCGGGTTTTGATATGGGGGGATTCATAGGCTAGGTTAAATTGTCCATCAGCTGTCTGTCTGTCTGTTTGTTCCTTATACAAATACACACCGTTTGACCGATTCTAACAAAACTTCGCAAATCAGTAGGTCTTGATCCTGGGATTGGCATAGACTATGTCAAAATCATTAATCAGCTGTCTATCTGTCTGTTTGTTTATTATACAAATCCACACAGTTTGACCGATTTTGACAACATTTGACACACAGGTCGGTCTTGATCCGGGGAGTGTCATAGGGTAGTTCAAAATAGTATATCAGTTGTTTGCTTAACTGTTTATTCCTTATACAAATCCACACGATTTGACCGATTTTGATCAAACATGGTATATAGGTAGTTTATTATCCGGGGAGTGTCATAGGCTACGTCAAAATCGTCTATCAGCTGTCTGTCGGCATGTTTGTTCTTAAACTAATTCACACCATTTTACCGATTTTGACCAAACTTGGCACACAGGTAGGTCTTGGTCCGGGGAATGCACTTGACTAAGGTCAAAAAGGTCTTTCATCTGTCAAATATCAAGCAGTAAGAAGAACTTTATGCAGACTCCAAAGACCCTGGTCTTATATGAAGTACAAAAGCCAGTAGGTATGCGGCAACTAAATTTTAATTGATACTTAGAAAATAGTAATGAGATCCCCCAAAAAAACATAAATGTGAAATAGAGGCCAATAGAGGGCCCCCCCCCAAAAAAATATTGGCAATACAAGAAGATGACACAAGAAAGATATGTCCAAGTTCATTACTTAGAAAGACCTATTAATTACTTACTAAGAACAATAAAGACACAACTGACCTTTAAAAATAACAATAAAAATACTTTTATCCAGTTACTAAAATATAAATTTCTTCAACCAGGTATATTCTTAAACTTGGCAATGTTTACTTTTCTCTCTAAAAATAATTTCGGCACAAATAAAACATTGCCAAGTTTAATAATATACCTGGTTGAGGAAATTTATATTTTAGTACCTGGATAAAAGTATTTTTATCTTTGTTTTTAAAGGTCAGTTGAAGTGTCTTTACTGTACTTAGTAAGTAACTAATAGGTCTTCTAAGTAATGAACTTGGACATTTCTTTCTTGTATCATCTCTTGTATTGGCAAATATTTTGGGGGGGAACTTGGCCTCTATTTCACATTTATGTTTTTTGGGGGATGCGTTTAATACTAATGATATTTATTAATGACTATTAGATTCGAAATATGCAATTAAAAAATTCACCTTGAATAAAATTTCAAGGTCAATTTTGCGGGGGTTAATATGGGGGTTATTTTCCCCGATTTCGCATTGGAGAATATTATGGTTAAGTTTTGTATGGTCCTGTTTAAAAAAAAATCGTAATTGAAAGTGATGGTGCGTAAGACGAGCTACCATTTGTAATGTGTAGTAAATGTTAACATATTTTTTATACGGTGCTAGTCCACGTATTTCAAGGAAACATAATATATTTTTAAAACAACAGCGTTTCCACATATTATGTGGATTAGAGTAGAGCTGGAAAACTCTACATCTTAAATGCTGATATTAGAAACAGGAAAAAACGCGCGTGAATGTGAATGACAAAATAAAAAAAAAAAAAAAAAAAGTTACCAAGAACGTCTTTTTACATTCGGCAGGACAGGATTAACGGTTGTATCTGCCTTTATTTATGTTTTTTTTTCTTTTATCACCTTAAAAAAATGTTTATTTCTTATATTACCTTTATTACTGATTCTTCTGGATTTTAATATAGACTGTATTACATTGTTTTCGTTTACGTTACAATTGTATAGTCACTGTAGTTTCGTTGAGTTGTAAGTAATACAGTGGACTTCATTACACATGGCGAGGCGAACCAGTATAGAACGTAGTTATTCACGGCGATACCGATACCAAACCTGCAATACTCCACGATGCCGATGCCAAACCCCTCTGTACTCGGCGATGCCGATGCCAAATATTATTTTAATCGGCGATGCCGATGCGGCACGATGCCGATGCCGGTGTTCGGAATGAGTATGAGTACACATAAAGTAATCGAGGTACTCGTCCCATGAGTATACCTACTCGTGATTACGCGATGCCATACTTACTCGTGCAGGTCTCTAATACGTACCACTAGAAAATGCCTAGGGGGGAGGAGCAAGACCATGGTTGAACTTTTTTGTTTTTGTTCCCAGGTTCCTGACAATTTTCCCCATCTGTGTGTCCCAAAACATTAACACCTTTTACAGCCCCCATTTACAACCTAGCAATTCCCTTCTCTCATCCTTCCCTACTCCCCCCCCCCACTCCTAACTATAAAACACCAATGTAGTAGCTTTCTCTATAACATTCAACCATGGTCACCTGTATATCTTCTTTTTGGGGGATTGTATTTCCACGCATAGGCTCCAACCTGAGGCTCCTGATGTGCCCGTAGAGAGCAACGCTCCGGAAGAGCGCGCCAGTAAATAGCTACTTGGTGAGAGTGGTTAAGGCGGGAAAGATAGTTATAGAATTACCCACTAGAGACCGGTAGTGTATATGATGCGCAGAGAGATATTCTAGGCTTCAGGATTCTCTATTCAGTAAGAGTGAGGTTACACTTACTGTCACATCGGCTACTTAAGCTAGCGCTGTCTTTTCGTTTATACACTTTTAACAATTATAGTCTCAATTTATACTCATAATTTTTATTATTCAAAGTGTCTGTTATCCGTGCTGATATTCGAGTGCTTTTTCCTTTATTACAGTGATGGAATATAGGCAAAAATCCAATTACACTATTGGTTTATGCTTAATTCCTGTTCATTTTAATATTCGCTATCTATGTGATCCATTCTAGGATCAGATTTTCAATAATTACTGTTGGAATAATCCCCGAAAATGGTGATGCTCACAGAGGAAATGATAATAGCTCGGACAAGAACATCTAATTTAGAAGCAATTACTAAATTAAATTGTTGGTAAGTAAAGGATGATATTTTCATGCTTAGAGTAAAAACACTCCTTGTTGTCTTCACAGTATTTTAAAAAGAAATTTCTGTCTAACCCTTCAAAACTTTTAGATGTTGTTTTTACTGTATCTTCATTATTGTAGAGCTATTATTATGATTTACCTAGATAAAATATGTTGGAAGCATCAAATACTTATATTAAAACCTCATCAAACATTGTTAGTGACATTACTTATATATTGTAGGAACACAGTTTTTGTCGACAATAGACTATAAAATAACAAAGAAGATGTAAAAGGAATATCTTCAAATGATAGCATCTAGATTAGGTTTTGCATTAGTTTGTGTTGGCCATTTAATCTCTGGAGTGGAAAACTCTTCATGATATCTAAATTAATAAAGAATAAAACTGATTGTTCATACCTACTTAATCTCAAACACTTTAAAATGAATACATACTTTTTTAGGGAACCGTAAATATTTAACTAGCTTATAATAAAAACTTGTATTTATTTCACTAGATGATTAATCCTCTAATGAGAAATTTCAATTATCTCGTTCATGCCTTTAGTGTTTGATCCTTTAAACCTTACATGCTTCTTGAAGAAGAATATAATTCAATTTTGTAAATATTTCATGTAAAATAATTGTTGAATTTTCAGTTAGAACATTGTGCAATACTTGAAGGGTATGCTAATAAAGTATGTAGTATGATTGTTACTTATTTCATATCACTACTTATATTAATTAATTATACTTACTATAGTATTGAAATGTTATGACAATACTTGCTGGTATCTTTATCACAAATAGATAATATTTAGTGATTAGTTGTGTTTATATTATATGTTTATTAATTTAGCTATATACAGGGAGGGGGGGGGTTATAACTGATTGATTGATATATATATATATATACAGGGTGTAACGGATAAAAGTATCAACCATTCAGGAGGTGATAGTAGACCTCAATTGCAACAAAAAATGGTTATAAAGTACTAGCTGAATACCCGTGCTTCGTCACGGCCGATAAGTAGTAATTTTATTGCGTTAAATAATGTATCATCAAAATTAACGCTACTATATAATTTTGTGCAATTTATTATAGCACGGTTCCCGTCATACTATATATTATTCATCAATTGATTAGTAATCAAAGTATAATGTTTCTTGGCACTGGGGCACTTTATCTATAGGCAAACAGGAGTTTAACCAGTATAGGTTAAAATTTGTTGTCAATAATATATGTATGTTAAAATTTAATAATTTGTTACCAACATGTCATTTGGAAAAACCCATTATATTTGCGAGCATTTCCAAGAAGTGCTCTGACAGATATAAATAAATGAAATATTTTCAAATTCATTAATACATTGTTATTGCTTTTCAAATATATAAGTGTTTCTTCAAGGAAAAACTTTTTTTTTTCTTCCTCAATTAAACATCAAAAATAAAATGAAGTAGAAGAAATACGTGCTTTTGATTTAATTCACGTTATCTTTTAAATGGTTCTTACACAAACATACTGAATACATTAATATATATAATTTCTAACAAATTGTAGATGCTAAAAGATAAACAGGTAAAAGGTTTGAAACGTTTCCGTTCTACATAATATGCAAGAAATATATTACTTGGAACTTCTAGAGTTCTATATATTCCTTGTTATAAAATGTAAACTCACTTATAAACAATTTTCAGGGGGAGCCAACTCTCTGACGTGAGCATATTGCGGAAAATGAAGAACGTCACTGTTCTATCTCTCAGGTAAGACTTTAAGGAGTAAGCTAAATTAAGGAATTTCTGTAGGGGCAGGTGGCTTGTACCACTACACTTGTTTATTTATATACTTCTCTACACGTTTCATGCATTTCCTAGGGCACACATACACATACCTACACAGGCTAATAACCTTAACTTGTGAAGGAGAACCTTCCACTAGTAGGGATAAGTCAAGACTCCTCCGATTCTATTTCTAATCAAAAGGAGAATGAATCCAATATGGTGGAGATAAGTCAGCTGATTGATAATATATGTCATATGTTTATGTACTTATCTACATGTTTCATGCCTTTTATAGGGCACACATACACATATCTACACAGACTAATAACCTTAACTTGTGGAGGAGAACCTTCCTCTAGTAGGGTCAAGTCAAGACTCCTCCGATTCTATTTCCAATCAAAAAGGCCATCACGTTGGAGCTGCATAACTAAGAACTTTCCTCACTAAGTTATTTGTAGACTTACAGGTTTGCCTCCACCTCAAAAGTTGCCTTTTAGCGGGGTTCCTCCCTCCCCAATAGGGAGGAACCCCGCTTATGAGGTTGATACAATGAAACAATCCGGAAGTGCCGACTAGAAAATTTCGCGTTTCAGAACCCCTAGAGACCGAAAATAACGGTCAAAAAATCGTAACGGTTACGTTTTTCAGTTCATACGCTTGTAAGTACTCGTTTTATAGGCTTCTTTGGCTAGGAAAACGAATGAAACCATTTTCAAGGCGATAGCTTTAACCGTTTTTGAGAAAATTGGAAAAATAGTTTTTGAATACCGTTTTAGCGCGGTTCCTCCCTTTCCCATAGGGAGGAACCCCGCTTATAGGGTTGATACAATGAAACAATCCGGAAGTGCCGACTAGAAAATTTCGCGTTTCAGAACCCCTAGAGACCGAAAATAACGGTGGTTCAAATTTGTATATATATATATATATGTATATATTTATTTATATATATATATATATATATTTATTTATATATATATATATATATATATATATATATATATATATATATATATATATATATATATATATTTATTTGTCTGTTCGCTCTCTAGATAGAAGACGAATGGTCCGATTTTGATGAAATTTGGTACAAAAATCCTTCGTCCAATTTGAAAGGTCAAGTTCGTTAACCAGCAAAATCCGCCTACTGGAAGATGGCGTTTGGGGCGAAATTCGCGCAAAAAAAATCGTAACGCTTACGTTTTTGAGTTCATAAGCTTCTAAGTACTCGTTTTATATGATTCGTGGGTTAGGAAAACGAATGAAACCATTTTGAAGGCGATAGCTTTAACCGTTTTCGAGAAAATTGGAAAAATATTTTTTGAATACCGTTTTTGGTTTGGGTACTTAGAATCATGGGATTCAGTTGAAACATTTTCTGCATGTTCTACTTTCATCAAAACTAATATGTTGAAATTTTGGTTACGTTTGGAGTTAAGGAAGGGTTAGAATAAAATATTTTATTAACAGACATAAAAAGTTTTAGTAACTTTGTTTACTTTCATTAATATCTCGAAAAAGGTTGAGAATCTTGGTAAACGGAAGAATACCATTAGAAAGCTTATTAAATGCTCTAAAAAAAAGGTTCTAATGAAAGTTTTGATTAGGCGATGTCAATCAGAGAAATAAGAGCTTAAAACTTTAAAGTAATTGATTTCGCTTATTCGAACTGTTCTTTTTGTCTGTTTTTTATTCCTTGTTATTTTTTAATTGCTTATTGTTGGATAATGTATTTGAAAATAAAACAGGTTAAGAAAAACAATTTAATGTTAGAGATATGGATTTCCAAGATATATAGCTTTTCAACTGCCTAGCGTCCTTCCTAGGGAGGGTTCTTTGTCTTTGATTTTGGTACTTAGAATTATGGAATACAGTTGAAACATTTTCTGCATGTTGGAGTTTCATCAACACTAATATGTTGAAATTTTTGTTACGTTTAGAGTAAAGGAAGGGTTAGAATAAAATATTTTATTAACAGACAAAAAAAGTTTTGGTAACTTTGTATAATTTCGTTAGTATCTCGAAAAAGGTTGAGAACCTTGTGAAACGAAAGAATACCATTAGAAAGCTTACTAAATGCTCTACAAAAAAGGTCCTCAAGAAAGTTTTAATTAGGCGATGTCAATCGGAGAAAAAAAGTGCTTAAAGCTTTAAATTAATTGATTTCGTTTATTCCAATGGTTCTTTTTGTCTGTTTTATTTCTTGTTATTTTTTAATTGCTTATAGTTGGATAATGTATTTGACAATAAAACTGGTTAAGTAAAATAACAAAAACAATTTATTGTTAGAAATATAGATTTCCAAGATTCCAAGACCTTGTCACCAGCGGGTCTGTTTCTAGTGTAGCGGACCCTTCCAGGTAAGATTGTAAATCATGACCTTTCAAGACTTTACTACTCACAGGAATGGCGTTAGTGACCTTAAGGGTTGACACGCCATCATAATAATTAATTTAAAAAAAAAGACTGGTGGAACCAAAATAATAACTGCTTCTATTTTAATCTTTCCAAATTAGACTAGGGATATGAACGGAACCGCGCTAAGATGATGCAGTCCTGCGAGACGGACTTTTTTTTTTGGTTTGGGTACTTAGAATCATGGGATTCAGGTGAAAAATTTTTTGCGTGTTTTACTATCATTAAAACTAATATGTTGAAATTTTGGTTACGTTTGGAGTTAAGGAAGGGTTAGAATAAAGTATTTTATTAACAGACATAAAAAGTTTTGGTAACTTTGTATATTTTCCTTAATATCTCGAAAAAGGTTGAGAACCTTGTGAAACGAAAGAATACCATTAGAAAGCTTACTAAATGCTCTACAAAAAAGGTTCTGATGAAAGTTTTGATTAGGCGATGTCAATCGGAGAAATAAGTGCTTAAAACATTAAAGTAATTGATTTTGATTATTCGAACTGTTCTTTTTGTCTGTTTTTATTCCTTGTTATTTTTTAATTGCTTATAGTTGGATAATATATTTTACAATAAAACAGATTAGGCAAAATAAGAAAAACAATTCATTGTTAGAAATATAGCTTGCCAAGAGAAAGAGATTCGATGACGTCTTTTGAATATTTTCAATTGCCTTTATGCTGTTGGTTTTTTTATTTTATTTTTAATTGATTTTATCTGTAGAATTATTACTATTAGTAAAAGAACACAGGAATATCTGAAAATTTTTGATATTTTCCAATTCATTGAAACGTATGAAATGAAGTATCGGTAGAAGAGGTTTCAAGGGTCTTGCGGACCCGACCCCAGGTATAGCCATAAAACCCTTTCAACAAAGACCGAGGAAAATATTATCTGTTTCTATTCTATGCTTTTCAAATGAGAATAGGGATATGAACAGGAACCGGGGTCTCCCGTGGTCTAATGGCTAGCGCCTTGGATTCATAAGCGGGAGATGGTGGGCTCGATTCCCAACCTCCGGCAGGAATTTTATCATCCCACGGCTCGCTGGTAAAATTCCTCGCTACACCCTGGATGTCGGCGCTAATGACCTAGATGTAGATGCGCCGTAAAAAAAAAAAAAAAAAAAAAAAAAATGAACTGGAACCGCGCTAAGATGACGCAGTTCCTGCGAGTCGGACTTTTTAATAAGCTTTAAAATGGTACCTCGTTGTTTTAGGGAAAAAAGTATTTGAATCTATTTTTTTCTGATTTCTACGACAAAACCAATAAATATGCTTTAGCGTAACGAAGCCATTCTAAACACATTCTCTAATTTCACACGATACTGATGATGTCTCATCTTCCCGCTCTAGGTACTCACACTTTTTGCTCTGATTAAGGGCTGGGGTACACTTCGGAATCAAAGGTGAAAGGTGACAGAAGAAAATATTGGAAATAATTAAAATTATTATATATTATTATTAAAAACCGTTAACATAAATAAAATAAGATCACTTAGATCAGAAATAATAATGTTTTATTGGTACAATAACGTTTTAGCTGGTTAACTATTCCAAGTTCTAGATTGTTAGTATTCCATATCCCCCAAATTATCCTAGCCCCCCCCCCCCAATTATCCTAGGCCCCAACCCCCAAATTATTTTCTAAATAGGCCCATTATGTCGACATATCTGAATCCTAGCATCAAATGGACATAATATCCTGTTTCCTCTCCCTGCCCCAAGGAAGTAGAACGTTCTAAAAGTTAGGCATGTTTTCGAAAATAATGTTTAGATCATCTTAAACACTTTTCAATGTTCAAGCACCAATTTGCATCCGATTCACGCTGTATTTTTGCTTTCCGTCAAATTGACTTCAATGAAATTTGGTACAAAAATTCTCTTTTTGGTTTGAAAGGTCGTGTCCGTTAACAAGCCGAATCCTTCCACCGGAATAAAGTTTTAGCGCGGTTCCTCCCTCCCCCATAAAGAGGAACCCCGCTTATAAGGTTGATACAATGAAACAATCCGGAAGTGCCGACAAGAAAATTTCGCGTTTCAGAACCCCTAGAGACCGAAAATAACGGTGGTTCAAATTTGTATATATATATTTGTCTGCTCGCTCATTTCTGGCTTCCCTGATGGTCCGATTTTGATGAAATTTGGTACAAAAATCTGTCGTCCAATTTGAAAGGTCAAGTTCGTTAACCAGCAAAATCCGCCCACTGGAAGATGGCGTTTGGGGCGAAATTCGCGCAAAAAAATCGTAACGCTTACGTTTTTGAGTTCATAAGCTTGTAAGTACTCTTTTTATAAGCTTCTTGGGCTAGGAAAACGAATGGAACCATTTTCAAGGCGACAGCTTTAACCGTTTTCGAAAAAACTGAAAAAATAATTTTTGAATGCCGTTTTTGGTTTGGGTACTTAGAATCATGGGATTCAGTTGAAACATTTACTGCATGTTCTACTTTCATTAAAACTATTATGTTGAAATTTTGGTTGCGTTTGGAGTTAAGGAAGGGTTAGAATAAAATATTTTATTAACAGACATAAAAAAGTTTTGGTAACTTTGTATACTTTCCTTAATATCTCGAAAAAGGTTGAGAATTTGGGAAACGGAAGAATACCATTAGAAAGCTTACTAAATGCTCTACAAAAAAGGTTCTAATGAAAGTTTTGATTAGGCGATGTCAATCGGAGAAATAAGTGCTTAAAACTTTAAAGTAATCGATTTCGCTTATTCGAACTGTTCTTTTTGTCTTTGATTTTGATACTTAAAATTATGGGATTCAGTTGAAACATTTTCTGCATGTTTGAATTTCATCAACACTAATATGTTAAAATTTTGGTTACGTTTGGAGCTAAGGAAGGTTTAGAATAAAATATTTTATTAACAGACATGAAATGTTTTGGGAACTTCGTATACATTCCCTAATATCTCGAAGACGGTTAGGAATATTGGTAAACGGAGGGTTACCATGCGAAAGCTTACTACATGTTCTACAAAAAAGATTCTGAAACAATTTTTGATTAGGCTATGTCAATCGGAGAAATAAGTGCTTAAACTTTGAAGTAATTGATTTCGTTTATTCGAACGGTTCTTCTTGTTTGTTTTTATTCCTTGTTATTTTTTAATTGATTAAAGTTGGATAATGTATTTGACAATAAAACAGATTAATTAAAATAAGAAAAACAATTCATTGTTAAAAATATATCAGGCTGTACCGTATGAAATGTCAGTTTTGGATTTGTCGATTTCCTTCAAATGTCTTGAAACTGTCGAGGCTCCTACTCCGAGTTCTTTGGCATATTCTCTAGTGTTTTTAATTGCTTATAGTAGTCAAATGTATTTGTCAATAAAACAGGATACGTATAATTAGAATCAATATTTTGTTTGTTAGAATTCGAAGATGCCTTATGAATATCTAGATTACAGTAGTGGTGTTGATTTCGTTCTTTAGAATTATTCTTGGTATTCCCTATTTTCATCTGTTACCCATAGTTTTTTATTGTTAGTAGGTTTTTCTTATTGATTATAGAATATAAATCTATTTGGCTATAAAACAGGATACGTAAAATTAGTGACAATATTTCGGAGATTTCTGAGCGAAATAATTTTTCGTGGATTCAAAATTTTCTACCACCACGAACGGCGTTATTCTTCTATTTTTATCCACTAGATAGGCTTTATTTTGCATATTATTCTATATAAGTTTTATTAAGCAGGGGATTCTGATGAAATGTCGTGTTTTTGCTGTGGATTTTAAATACGATGTGTCTAAGATTGGATAACATTAGCGAGTCTACATAGTTGAGAACCGACGACGGAGGATTACTTCTTGCTATGATTTAGTCTACATATGTATATTAAGTCCTAAATCCAAAAAATAAACTTCACAACGGTTAGATACTATGAGCGAATATGGCGGTTCAATGCCCGTAGAAACCACGGGGCCGCAGGAAATTTACCTGCTAAGAGTTAATCCTCAAGAGCTGTAAATATACCCCAGGTATCTGCCGACACAAATACAAAGCCTAGACGGAGAGCACCCCAAAAACTCAGATCCAAACATAGGTTATATACTAAATATTCATAAAGACTACTTAGTTGTAAACCGATTCATCAATTAGCAATCAATAGTTTTCAACAAAGGTTATATACTAAATATTGATAAAAAGTATTTAATTAGAAAAAAAACAATATTCCACAAGACTTGTTTTTGGTCCATTTGTATCTACTCCATAGACTTAATTAGGTATATTATTCTATTGTAGTTGGGCAACTAAACTTTGTTTTATTTTGTTAAATAAAGTTTTTTTTCTTGACTTGTTATTCGTCAAGACTTTTATTTGTCCTTGTGTATTTACTAGATAGGTTTTATTCGGCATATTATTCTATATAGGCTATATTAGGCAGGGTATTCTACTCAATCTTGTGTACTTCTTCTTGATCCTTCTGTACATGGGCGTATATAAAAACAATTTCGGGGGGGGGGGCTGAGACCATTTCCAGGGTATGGAATACTAAATATTTAGAGCTTGGAATAGTTTTAGGCAACTAAAACGCTATTACACGTAAAATAAAATATGTTTTATGAACTAAGTGATCTTATTTAATTTATTTTTAAGGGTTTTACGAGAAGTTTTTATCATCAATTCAAAATTTCGGGAGGGGCTGCAGCCCCCTCAGCCCCCCCCCACTCATATACGCCCATGCTTCTGTATCCTCTAGAAAGGCTTTATTAGGCATATTTTGTATTGATTTATAGAGCTTTGCTTTAGAATGAGAGCCAGATTCTGTAATTTCCGCTTCTGTGTAAAAGTTAGCTACTGTCGGTGTCCCTGACGCCTTAATATCACTTTTATTCGAGATGTTCGAGAGGATTTTGACAATTTTCACGAGATATATAAACAAAAAAATAAGTTTATTTCTTTTCTAAGCTTATCAAATGGCACTAGGGACATGAACGGAACCGCGCTAAGATGATGCAGTTCCTGCGAGTCGGACTTTTTTTACTTACAGGTAAACTTTTAATATGGAATCGGACTCGGGTAATCTAAGGTAACAAGTACCTCTTTGGGGTAATGGTGACGCCATTAGGGGCGAGATTATAAAAACATGTGCCCATCTTAATATTATTTATTTATAATAAACACAAAATATATACAACTGGCATGCCGCAAATAAATAATGGCCATTTAATAAAATATTAATTATACGCTAACTTAGTAACTACTATATAAAAGCTATAATCTAACTTATTATTTAAATTTTAACGTACATTATTATTAACTGAGAATTTTAGGACGGATTATCTATAGGTTACCACCCTTTTCTAGCCAGGATAGAGCTTTAGTGATTAATAACTTTTTTCCTAGATGAGAGCGATTTTTTAAAATTTTTTTAACGGATTCGTGTTTAGTGCACCAAAATACCTCATAGAATAACCACTAAAAAAAATCGGCGAGGAGGCCTTTGAACTTTACAATTACCTTTAAGTTATTAATGGGTACCTGGAAAGGGGAAAATCAGGCGACCGGAGCATTGTAGTTACAAAACAATCTCTCTGGTGTGCCCAATGTTGGGCAAAACTAAAAACTGAAACTAAAACTAAATTCACTTTTTGGAATAAACTAAAACTAAACTAAAAATTGTACCTAAAAAAAACTAAAACTAAAATTTTACTAATAAATGGATTTTAAATAAACTAAAACTAAATCTTTGGGAATTGACTAAAAACTAAACTAAAGCTTTAGTTTAGTTCAGTTTAGTTTAGTTTTACTAAAATAACATGAATTAATATAAATCATATGTTATTTCGATACTTAAGTAAATTATTAAAACAAATAGAACTTGCTTAGGAATAAAGGCCTATTGATGCTGTACCGTGCATGGCTACAGCCCGGGCCCCGGCCGGGCCTCCGTGTATGCTATTCCGACAGGTCTGTCCGGGCCGTGGTCGTGTCGTCTATTTGTGCCTCAAAAATGTACTTTTCCGAAGAAGATTTAGCAGCAATAGCATTAGCACTTAATGAAGAGCAAAGACAGAAACTAGAAGAAGATTGGGCGTGCATCCGACTTGACGTAAGCGTAAGCTGGAAGGAGAATTTGTCAAGCTGTTTAAAAAACGATTGGACGATGAAACTAAACTCTTTGGTTATTTTCGAATGCCCAAAAAATGTTTTAATGTTTTACTTCTTGAAGTAGGGTCTCAAAAAACAGAAGACACCATTACATGAGCGCATTCACCTACTGGGCGATTAGCAGTGTGTCTCAGCCAAGATATTAATAACTAAGTGAACAATTTATTATTAATGATAATTGCAGTTATGTAATTAAACACTGCTGCACAACTGAGAGAGGGAGCCGGGAAAGAATGTCCGTGTCCCGGCACGGGCTCCACCCGGTGTAGCTTGGGCTCCACCCGGTGTAGCTTGGGCTCCACCCGGTGTAGCTTGGGCTCCACCCGGTGTAGCTTGGGCTCCACCCGGTGTAGCTTGAACGAGTCCATTGTAAATGTTGGGGTGATTGTTCCACCGTGTGGCTCGGCACAGTCTAGCTTGAATCAACCTTAACCTAGACTCGGCTTTTGACCTAAGGTGTATTATAAACAGAAGGGAGTTAATATAATCTATATATTACTAATTCAGTCATTGTATATCTACTTTGTACTGTCTACATTCTATTTATATTTTTGTTTGCCAAGAGTTTTTGTCATCCAAGTGTCATAGTTCGTAGAGGTTTTACTGGAAATGTGCTTCATCCACTTGCCATGTTTCTACCTTTAAAAACTTCTATGTCTTTCTATATTGACGAATTGCTAAGAAAATATAATATGGACGAGTGCAATCCTGTGTCGACCCCAATGATACCTAGTCTTAAACTCGAGCGAAATTCAGAAAAAGTTCTTCCAGGATACCCTTATCAAAATATAACATGGCCGAGTGCAATCCTGTGTCAACCCCAATGATATCTAGTCTTAATCTCGAGCGAAATTCAGAAAAAGTTCTTCCAGGATACCCTTATCAAAATCTTCTAGAGTCACTCCTTTACCTATCAATTGGTACAAGACCAGATATTTCTTATCGAGTACGTTTTTTAAACTAGTACAACACGTGTTATGGACATGATCACAGGATGGTAGCAAAACAAATTCCCCGTTACCTCAAAGGGACCAGAAATCTGAGGCTTACCAATCTAACTCCGAAGAAATGTGAGTTCGTTTTCAGTACATAATTGTATTGGCTTATACATCTTTCCTCAAGAATGAGGATTAAGAATTATCCGCTTCTGTGTAAGTTGGCTACTGTCAGTTTCCTGTGCTTTGTGATGTCTAATCTATCCCATTTTTTCGAAATGTTGTTAACATTTTTTAATACTAAAAAAAGCTGTTCATTTCTATTCAAAGCTTTCCAAATGTCACTAGGAACTGCGCTAAGATGATGCAGTTCCTGCGAGTCTGACTTTTTAACTACTGATGCACTATTTTGATCAATACAGGTCAGGATATACCAATTCTTTGGAGAATAAGAAACTGTGGCTTTTTCTCATAATTTGAAAACATATGTTCTTAGATAAACTAAATTACTAAACTAAAACTAACCTAAAATCACAAATTTAGGTCTCTTTTAATAAACTAAACTAATTGCATTACTAAAAACGGAGTCCACATGATTAATAATTATACAAATCTAAAACTAAACTAAAACTGAATCTAAAAATACAACATTAGTTTAGTTTTAGTTAGGGAAAACTAACGTTAGTTTAGGTAACTAACGTTAGTTTTGCCCAACACTGGGTGTGCCCTATGGTCAAGAATCAAATATCTCTACAGTGTCTGCCCCTCTGGGCCTCTTACGGAACTGATTTGTGTATATATACATATATATACATATATATATATATATATATATATATATATATATATATATATATATATATGTCTAATATATTCTAATATATAAAATTCTCGTGTCACAGTTTTCGTTGCCATACTCCTCCGAAACGGCTTGACCGATTTTGATGAAATTTTTTGTGCTTATCCGGTATCTATGAGAATCGGCCAACATCTATTTTTCATCCCCCTAAATGTTAGGGGTAGTCCACCCCTAAATTTTTTTTTTTATTTTTTAGACAAAATTTTTAATTTCTATTTTTTTATGATACAACATACAAAAATACATACAATCCTCAATTTTCACCCTTCTACGATCAACCCTTATTTTTTAATAGCCATTTTAGTAATTGGGTGAATGAGTAAATTTAATCATTTTTCCTCTCCGGTCGAAAACTGATCAATCGTCATTTAATTAGTTATCCCCGCCAGATGTCTACATCTTGATAGCTGACCCGGAGTCCTGAATAGCAGAATAAATATTTAAAAAAAATTATTGAATTGACTGTTAGGCGGTACGAAGTTCGCCGGGTCAGCTAGTATATATATATAGTAGACCAGGGCCGCCACATTGGAGGGGAGACTGCTGGGTACAGTTGTCCTGGGCCCGGGCGCCGTGGGCTAATTGGAAAAAATGTTTAGGTTATGAGCTTGTAAAAAGAATGGGTTTAGAAATATAGACTGGCATAGCCTATATTAATTGGAATGGGATCTATATATTTTTAATGTACATGAACGACAAAACAAGTGCAATCCCAGAATAGTATATTTCATTAGGAGTCGTAATAAAACTACAAGTACCGAAAGTGACCTTTGCTGCACCGATTGTCGGCTTTTATTCTCATTTCGTTCTAATCTCAAGATGAAAATAATTTTAAAATGTCCAAAGTCCTATAGCAAAGTACTAGAATCTTCAGTATGGCTCTGAGAAGGAGGGGCCCGGTTCCGTGAAGTGGGGGGTGGGCTCTCAGAAGTGGGGCCCGTGATGTGGTCCAGGGCCCGGCTCTGAGATGTGGTGGCCCTGCCGTAGACTCTCCCTTATCCGTCGCTCTCTCTAATCCTGCGGTCTCCGAGAGGAATGAGTGACGGATCTCGGAACTAGCCGGAGCTAGACCTGCTCCTAGAAGACCTTCCCTTCCTAGCTAGCCAAACATTTGTTTCGTGGTATTTCATTGAATGGAAGTCGAAGAAGGAATATATGTTTCTTTTGAGAGGCAGCAACTTGTGTTTCTACTAAGAAAATAAATGTTTCTATTCAGACATCTGGGTTTGGTGCGCCTGGTAATCTGGGTTTGGTGCGCCTGGTAATCTTGGTTTGGTGCGCCTGGTAATCTGGGTTTGGAACGCCTGGTAATCTGGGTTTGGAACGCCTGGTAATCTGGGTTTGGTGCGCCTGGTAATCTGGGTTTGGAACGCCTGGTAATCTTGGTTTGGTGCGCCTGGTAATCTGGGTTTGGAACGCCTGGTAATCTGGGTTTGGAACGCCTGGTAATCTGGGTTTGGAACGCCTGGTAATCTGGGTTTGGTGCGCCTGGTAATCTGGGTTTGGTGCGCCTGGTAATCTGGGTTTGGAACGCCTGGTAATCTTGGTTTGGTGCGCCTGGTAATCTGGGTTTGGAACGCCTGGTAATCTGGGTTTGGTGCGCCTGGTAATCTGGGTTTGGTGCGCCTGGTAATCTGGGTTTGGAACGCCTGGTAATCTGGGTTTGGAACGCCTGGTAATCTGGGTTTGGAACGCCTGGTAATCTGGGTTTGGAACGCCTGGTAATCTGGGTTTGGTGCGCCTGGTAATCTGGGTTTGGAACGCCTGGTAATCTGGGTTTGGTGCGCCTGGTAATCTGGGTTTGGTGCGCCTGGTAATCTGGGTTTGGAACGCCTGGTAATCTGGGTTTGGTGCGCCTGGTAATCTGGGTTTGGTGCGCCTGGTAATCTGGGTTTGGAACGCCTGGTAATCTGGGTTTGGTGCGCCTGGTAATCTGGGTTTGGTGCGCCTGGTAATCTGGGTTTGGAACGCCTGGTAATCTGGGTTTGGTGCGCCTGGTAATCTGGGTTTGGTGCGCCTGGTAATCTGGGTTTGGAACGCCTGGTAATCTGGGTTTGGTGCGCCTGGTAATCTTGGATTGGTGCGCCTGGTAATCTGGGTTTGGAACGCCTGGTAATCTGGGTTTGGTGCGCCTGGTAATCTGGGTTTGGTGCGCCTGGTAATCTGGGTTTGGAACGCCTGGTAATCTGGGTTTGGTGCGCCTGGTAATCTGGGTTTGGTGCGCCTGGTAATCTGGGTTTGGTGCGCCTGGTAATCTGGGTTTGGAACGCCTGGTAATCTGGGTTTGGAACGCCTGGTAATCTGGGTTTGGTGCGCCTGGTAATCTGGGTTTGGTGCGCCTGGTAATCTGGGTTTGGTGCGCCTGGTAATCTGGGTTTGGAACGCCTGGTAATCTGGGTTTGGTGCGCCTGGTAATCTGGGTTTGGTGCGCCTGGTAATCTGGGTTTGGTGCGCCTGGTAATCTGGGTTTGGAACGCCTGGTAATCTGGGTTTGGAACGCCTGGTAATCTGGGTTTGGAACGCCTGGTAATCTGGGTTTGGTGCGCCTGGTAATCTGGGTTTGGTGCGCCTGGTAATCTGGGTTTGGAACGCCTGGTAATCTTGGTTTGGTGCGCCTGGTAATCTGGGTTTGGAACGCCTGGTAATCTGGGTTTGGTGCGCCTGGTAATCTGGGTTTGGTGCGCCTGGTAATCTGGGTTTGGAACGCCTGGTAATCTGGGTTTGGAACGCCTGGTAATCTGGGTTTGGAACGCCTGGTAATCTGGGTTTGGAACGCCTGGTAATCTGGGTTTGGTGCGCCTGGTAATCTGGGTTTGGTGCGCCTGGTAATCTGGGTTTGGAACGCCTGGTAATCTGGGTTTGGTGCGCCTGGTAATCTGGGTTTGGTGCGCCTGGTAATCTGGGTTTGGAACGCCTGGTAATCTGGGTTTGGTGCGCCTGGTAATCTGGGTTTGGTGCGCCTGGTAATCTGGGTTTGGAACGCCTGGTAATCTGGGTTTGGAACGCCTGGTAATCTTGGTTTGGTGCGCCTGGTAATCTGGGTTTGGAACGCCTGGTAATCTGGGTTTGGAACGCCTGGTAATCTGGGTTTGGAACGCCTGGTAATCTGGGTTTGGTGCGCCTGGTAATCTGGGTTTGGTGCGCCTGGTAATCTGGGTTTGGAACGCCTGGTAATCTTGGTTTGGTGCGCCTGGTAATCTGGGTTTGGAACGCCTGGTAATCTGGGTTTGGTGCGCCTGGTAATCTGGGTTTGGTGCGCCTGGTAATCTGGGTTTGGAACGCCTGGTAATCTGGGTTTGGAACGCCTGGTAATCTGGGTTTGGAACGCCTGGTAATCTGGGTTTGGAACGCCTGGTAATCTGGGTTTGGTGCGCCTGGTAATCTGGGTTTGGAACGCCTGGTAATCTGGGTTTGGTGCGCCTGGTAATCTGGGTTTGGTGCGCCTGGTAATCTGGGTTTGGAACGCCTGGTAATCTGGGTTTGGTGCGCCTGGTAATCTGGGTTTGGTGCGCCTGGTAATCTGGGTTTGGAACGCCTGGTAATCTGGGTTTGGTGCGCCTGGTAATCTGGGTTTGGTGCGCCTGGTAATCTGGGTTTGGAACGCCTGGTAATCTGGGTTTGGTGCGCCTGGTAATCTGGGTTTGGTGCGCCTGGTAATCTGGGTTTGGAACGCCTGGTAATCTGGGTTTGGTGCGCCTGGTAATCTTGGTTTGGTGCGCCTGGTAATCTGGGTTTGGAACGCCTGGTAATCTGGGTTTGGTGCGCCTGGTAATCTGGGTTTGGTGCGCCTGGTAATCTGGGTTTGGAACGCCTGGTAATCTGGGTTTGGTGCGCCTGGTAATCTGGGTTTGGTGCGCCTGGTAATCTGGGTTTGGTGCGCCTGGTAATCTGGGTTTGGTGCGCCTGGTAATCTGGGTTTGGAACGCCTGGTAATCTGGGTTTGGAACGCCTGGTAATCTGGGTTTGGAACGCCTGGTAATCTGTGTTTGGTGCGCCTGGTAATCTGGGTTTGGTGCGCCTGGTAATCTGGGTTTGGAACGCCTGGTAATCTGGGTTTGGTGCGCCTGGTAATCTGGGTTTGGTGCGCCTGGTAATCTGGGTTTGGTGCGCCTGGTAATCTGGGTTTGGAACGCCTGGTAATCTGGGTTTGGTGCGCCTGGTAATCTGGGTTTGGTGCGCCTGGTAATCTGGGTTTGGTGCGCCTGGTAATCTGGGTTTGGTGCGCCTGGTAATCTGGGTTTGGAACGCCTGGTAATCTGGGTTTGGAACGCCTGGTAATCTGGGTTTGGAACGCCTGGTAATCTGGGTTTGGTGCGCCTGGTAATCTGGGTTTGGTGCGCCTGGTAATCTGGGTTTGGTGCGCCTGGTAATCTGGGTTTGGTGCGCCTGGTAATCTGGGTTTGGTGCGCCTGGTAATCTGGGTTTGGAACGCCTGGTAATCTGGGTTTGGAACGCCTGGTAATCTGGGTTTGGAACGCCTGGTAATCTGGGTTTGGTGCGCCTGGTAATCTGGGTTTGGTGCGCCTGGTAATCTGGGTTTGGTGCGCCTGGTAATCTGGGTTTGGAACGCCTGGTAATCTGGGTTTGGTGCGCCTGGTAATCTGGGTTTGGTGCGCCTGGTAATCTGGGTTTGGAACGCCTGGTAATCTGGGTTTGGTGCGCCTGGTAATCTGGGTTTGGAACGCCTGGTAATCTGGGTTTGGTGCGCCTGGTAATCTGGGTTTGGAACGCCTGGTAATCTGGGTTTGGTGCGCCTGGTAATCTGGGTTTGGTGCGCCTGGTAATCTGGGTTTGGAACGCCTGGTAATCTGGGTTTGGTGCGCCTGGTAATCTGGGTTTGGTGCGCCTGGTAATCTGGGTTTGGTGCGCCTGGTAATCTGGGTTTGGTGCGCCTGGTAATCTGGGTTTGGTGCGCCTGGTAATCTGGGTTTGGTGCGCCTGGTAATCTGGGTTTGGTGCGCCTGGTAATCTGGGTTTGGAACGCCTGGTAAGCACCGTAAAAGGATTTAGATTTTTTCAATTTATTTTATAATTCGGTACTAAATTTTACTTAGATATGAAATATTAAAAGTGTATAATGGGTACTTAGGTATTAGCGTCAAAGCAGTTTAAAGAGTCAGGTCTCAGAGAACTGGATCAAGGAGTCGAATCACTTTTTGCCAATATGGCGACGGGATTATCAACGTTTTGGGTTAACTAGAGTTTTTTTTGTAACCTTTATCGAGCGAAAAGGCATAGCACTTATATTAATAGCATAATTCCTATGCGTTTTCGCTCCCTACGCTCGCTCAAGGTTATATCTAAACTCTAGTCAATCCAACTCGTTGATAATATCGATCAAGGATGGTTTTTCGCAGGATAATGGACTGATATTCAATTTAGCATTGCTTGGAAAGAGTCTCTTTCATCCTAGCTATTCTGCTGTCGCCATATTAACTCTTCTAAATATGAATCTAAATAATAAACAACAATTGCTTGGGTAAAAAAACCACAAATGAATTTCGTTATAAAGACAAAGACAACAAGATGGTTACTATAAACACAATAGCCAATGAACCTATGCTGCTCTGATAGTGATTGACCAATAGATATGCGTTATCCACGATCCAGATCTCTGAACGAGACCCGTCTCCTTAACCTGCTCTGATGCTAATACCTAAGTACTGTATAATGTTATCTGTGATCCAGCTCTCTGAACGAGACCCGCCTCTTTAACCTGCTCTGACGCTAATACCTAAGTACTGTATAATGTTATCCGTGATCCAGCTCTCTGAACGAGTCCCGCCTCTTTAACCTGCTCTGATGCTAATACCTAAGTACTGTATAATGTTATCCGTGATCCAGATCTCTGAACGAGACCCGCCTCTTTAACCTGCTCTGACGCTAATACCTAAGTACTGTATAATGTTATCCACGATCCAGATCTCTGAACGAGACCCGCCTCCTTAACCTGCTCTGACGCTAATACCTAAGTACTGTATAATGTTATCCACGATCCAGATCTCTGAACGAGACCCGCCTCTTTAACCTGCTCTGACGCTAATACCTAAGTACTGTATAATGTTATCCGTGATCCAGCTCTCTGAACGAGTCCCGCCTCTTTAACCTGCTCTGATGCTAATACCTAAGTACTGTATAATGTTATCCGTGATCCAGATCTCTGAACGAGACCCGCCTCTTTAACCTGCTCTGACGCTAATACCTAAGTACTGTATAATGTTATCCACGATCCAGATCTCTGAACGAGACCCACCTCCTTAACCTGCTCTGACGCTAATACCTAAGTACTGTATAATGTTATCCACGATCCAGATCTCTGAACGAGACCCGCCTCTTTAACCTGCTCTGACGCTAATACCTAAGTACTGTATAATGTTATTATCTCCTCAAATAATGTTTTTCTCAAATACATAAGTCACCTATTCTAACTGAATTCTTTAATCCGGCTGTACCCCGGTCCCGACGACGCCGAGTTAGCATGGGCGTATATAAGGGGGGGCTGAGGGGGCTGCAGCCCCCCCCCCCGAAATTTTGATTTAATTGGTAAAAATTTCATAAAACCCTTAAAAATAAATTAAATAAGATCATTTAGTTATTAAAACATATTCTATTTTGGGTGTAATAGCGTTTAAATGCCAACGGCCATAGCTACGTTGAGTGCACCGGCTCCCGTTGATCACCGAAGTTAAGCAACGTCGGGCGTGGTCAGTACCTGAATGGTGACCGACCACGTGCTGTTGGCATTAGAAAAGGGTGGCAACCTGTAGATAGCCCGGCGCTAATGGCCAAGATGTAGATGCGCCGTTAAATAAAAAAAAAACAAGCGTTTAAGTTGGCTAAAACACTTCCAAGACCTAAATTGTTAGTATTCCATACACCGGAAATGGTCTCAGCCTCCCCCCCCCGAAATTTTCTCAGCCCTTTCCGAAATTATTTTCTATATACGCTCATGCGGGTTAGGGAGAGTCTACTGTATGTATGTATGTATGTATGTATAAATATATATATATATATATATATATATATATATATATATATATATATATATATATATATATATATATATATATATATATATATATATATATGTATATAAAATCAGTTCCGTAATAGGCCCAGAGGGGCAGATACAGTAGAGATATCTGATTCTTGACCATGCGGCACACCAGGGAGATAGTTTGGTCACTACTATGCTCCGGCCACCATATATATATATATATTTTATTTTATTTGATTTTATTTGAAGATAAAACTACAACATAATGAATACACAAAAAAAACATTGTTGTACAAAATGGCTTATGATACAAAAATACAAAATGAGCGTCTCCTTCGCTCAAGATTTGCTTGGCTTGCTAGCAAGCCTTGCTTATATTATTATCTCCTAAGTATTAAAACTATATTGACTAGCTAATCCTTAACAATCTAATACGTGAATACAATTTAAATAAATAGTAAACTAAAGACAATAAAAATTACTTATGCAACAATCACCCAGAGCAGTTGTCTCTATAAAACTAAGTAAAAACATGAAACACATGAGTAGAACACATTCATAATTTAGAAGTAATACATGTAAACAAAACAAAACATCAACAAAAAAAAACCTAAATAACTCTGGATTTTCAGTTTAACTACAACTCCTTAGTAAATAGATTGTTTGGCTCAGTACTGCACTTGAAACACAAAGAAAAATAAGTAAATACATATAAGAGAAAAAGAAGAATTTTAACAAATATTAAATAAATAAATAAATATATACAGTAAAATAACCTATACAAACTTGTACACATAAAAAAATTCAAGATATTCATGTTTAAAAAAGAGCAATCAATTATACAAACTATACACTCAGGATAAAATAACTACCGGCTAATTAACTAATACTGAATTATCAGTCTAATTTGATAAATTTATCATCTTGTGAGCATCTTGTATTACTACTAACGTAGTAAAATACCGCCTTCACTAAACAATAATGTCTCCATATCAGCGGCCATGCGCTGCTAACAGAGCCCTCCATCTGCCAAAGATGACACTAGATCCTTTCAGAACTCGTGCGGTGATTTTCCTAAGGCAAGTTGTAGAGACGCCAAGATCTTTAAGACTCCTCGCAGAGGCTCCGCACCAGACTCCCCTCCAGCTTACTGTGCAGGATGTGACATTCACATGAGTGAGCGGCACACCAAACATACGGCCTACTGCCAAGCGGACGTCAAGAGCATAATACTTCTTGCATTTCTCACGATGAGCCGAGCCTAGATCAGGAGATGCATTAACTATTTGAGCGTCCACTATTGTGACTCTTCCATCCTTAGCCGCAATAATGTCGGGCTTCCAGCGGCGACCTCCAGCTCTCAAAGTTGTCTCAATGTGGACTTCGAAACCCTTCTTGGCTAGGGTATCCCCCAGTACTCCAACCACGGAATCATGCCTCAAGCATCGGCCTCCATGTGAAACATAGCACTTTTGGACTGCGTGAGTACCGGTTTCATTCTCCAAGCAACCAGCCCTGCAACGAAGTACCCGGCCCTCACGCCTTCCTCTTGTGCATCTAACAGTTGTAGGTAGGGCATTGATGTGAGTTCGGACAAACTGGACGAAATCCCAGCCAGTTAGGAATTCTGATCCCCTGTGCAACCAATAGGTTGCTATATATATATATATATATATATATATATATATATATATATATATATATATATATATGTGTGTGTGTGTGTGTTTGTTTATTAAGCAGGAATGTGAGGAGACCGAGAAAGTGTACAAGAAGCCGAGCGATCGAGCGATATTGTTGAGAGTTCTAGAGATACTTGGTTCCTGCTTGAAAGGAAAAGGATAAACCCACGCCAAGTGTTGTCTGATTCATTCATCCAGTTACAACATAGGCGTGGGTTCTACTTGCTAGTAAACAGACCACTTTTGGACATGCTCCTTGGATTGTGCTTCTTTCAATGGATTGGCTGTAGAAGATTTGATGATGCTCACATCCTTATACTTTACATGGATTTGGGATATATTAAAAAACTTTTTCCAATTTCTCTATTATCGATATTTACAATCTGTACAAATATGTACAATAAGTAAATTTGAACAAAGAATGGCTAAACACTGGATGAGGGGGGGGGGGGGAGAAGGCAGACATTACTGCTACTCCCAATGACACTTCTGGTATTATATTAGGGATGGTTAGGCTAAACACTGGATGAGGGGGGGGGGGAGAAGGCAGACATTACTGCTACTCCCAATGACACTTCTGGTATTATATTAGGGATGGTTAGGCTAAACACTGGATGAGGGGGGGGGGGGGGAGAAGGCAGACATTACTGCTACTCCCAATGACACTTCTGGTATTATATTAGGGATGGTTAGGCTAAACACTGGATGAGGGGGGGGGGGGAGAAGGCAGACATTACTGCTACTCCCAATGACACTTCTGGTATTATATTAGGGATGGTTAGGCTAAACACTGGATGAGGGGGGGGGGGAGAAGGCAGACATTACTGCTACTCCCAATGACACTTCTGGTATTATATTAGGGATGGTTAGGCTAAACACTGGATGAGGGGGGGGGGGGGAGAAGGCAGACATTACTGCTACTCCCAATGACACTTCTGGTATTATATTAGGGATGGTTAGGCTAAACACTGGATGAGGGGGGGGGGGGAGAAGGCAGACATTACTGCTACTCCCAATGACACTTCTGGTATTATATTAGGGATGGTTAGGCTAAACACTGGATGAGGGGGGGGGGGGAGAAGGCAGACATTACTGCTACTCCCAATGACACTTCTGGTATTATATTAGGGATGGTTAGGCTAAACACTGGATGAGGGGGGGGGGGAGAAGGCAGACATTACTTCTACTCCCAATGACACTTCTGGTATTATATTATTTTAATGCAAACTTGGTCGAACTATATACACTATTTCGAGCAATAAGTTGTCTCGAGGCCATTGGCGGCGAGGAGGATTATCAGGAATAAGATTGGAAATGAGGGATCTGCCAAGAGGATTGGGTTGCGCTGGGGGGAAAAAATCAGAAATCGGGATTTGGCTAAATCATGGACAAGGGTAATATCAGTGTCTCGGTGTATAGTCGAGTTTCAGACGTAGAAAGGAGCGTTGAGGATTTTACGGAGGACTTTGGATTGAAAACGTTGGCTAATGTTTATATTTGGGATAATGTATTATATCCTATTAGTTTTTATGATGACTAGGAAGAGGAACATAACTCGATACTAGCTTTAGAATCGATGCGGTGTGTAATATCGACTAGTGAGAGGCGTACATTACCTTGATAATGGCCTTCCAAGCTATTCCAAGTAAAGTATTTATTTATTTATCAATGCCGCTTCATTCATACACAGAAGTCCTCATCTAATTACCACCAAATATTAATACCTGCTCGGATTTTACTTGGGCATTTTATATTCATTGGACTTGACATGTGTAAAAATAGCTTTAACTCATTCAGGGCGCATGCTCAGTACTTGGCTAACTCCCGCCCATTGGCGGGTACACATTGTGTGTTTATCAGTGCCGGGGTACTTCTTAGAGGCGTACAAGATTTTCGCCGTATCCATATTGAAGGATGTGGTCGTCCCACTGCCAGAAGCCTGGAAAAGAGGGAAGCCCTCTACTATCTCAGGTTCTCTCCCAAACATTGCACAGTGCAACCAAACCACATTTCGTGGTACAAGAAAGGCTACAGTGCACTAATAATGTATCAAATAAGTGCTTAAAACTTGTGTTTGTTTTGTTATTTTAAATGGGATTTTGTAGTTGTTTAGCTCACTTTTTAATTAGTTGTTTTTTTTAATTGCATTGATTAGTAGAATTAGTATCATAGTAGAAGAAGTCAAGAAAATGAGAAACGTTTTGATATTTTTCAATGCATTGAACTGTGGAGTCAGTATTTCTAGTTTTATCATGGGTGGTGGGGGCTGGCCGACCAGGCTGTAGGCTGTATTTGCAGCTAAGGGCCAGACCCTTTCTCACGTATCTGGGACTATAAAAGGTCCAGGATTCACGAAAGGTCGAACCAAAATAATAACTCTTTCTATTTCTATCTTTCCAAATGACATTAGGGATAAGAACGGAGCCGCGCTAAGATGATGTAGTTCCTGCGAGTCGGACTTTTTGATATTATATTTGACAGAGACACAGCATAGGTCCCACCGACACTACCGCCTCCTATAGACACACCTACCACACATCACCAACCGAAAATAAAACAATCCCTCGTTAGAATCCCCAAGCCTCGTCAATACTTGAGTCATAGAATAATCCCGCCGAACCCGTTCTGTCGTCATGCGCACAATAACATCATCAAAACAGTCATAGGTACACCTGCTCTTCTTCCAAATCTCCTTACATAATTCCAGAATTATACTTCACGACTCGACGTTTCTCCTAACTCTCTGGATTTCCCTACCTCGCCAAGTTACCCTCTCTACCTACCTTTTAATCTAAACGCTGCCAACCTCCTCTCTATTTCTAAATCCACCGATATCAACCCACTGACTACCGATCAGTCTTGGGCGCGTTTCTCCTAACTCTCTGGATTTCCCTACCTCGCCAAGTTACCCTCTCTACCTACCTTTTAATCTAAACGCTGCCAACCTCCTCTCTATTTCTAAATCCACCGATATCAACCCACTGACTAGCGATTAGTCTTGGGCACGTTTCTCCTAACTCTATGTATTTCCTACCTCGCCAAGTTATCCTCTCTACCTACCTTCCTTTTAATCTAAACGCTGCCAACCTCCTCTCTATTTCTAAATCCACCGATATCAACCCACTGACTACCGATGAGTCTTGGGTGCGTTTCTCCTAACTCTCTGGATTTCCCTACCTCGCCAAGTTACCTTCTCTACCCATCTTTTAATCTAAACGCTGCCAACCTCCTCTCTATTTCTAAATCCACCGATATCAACCCACTGAATACCGATCAGTCTTGGGCACGTTTCTCCTAACTCTCTGGATTTCCTACCTCGCCAAGTTACCCTCTCTACCTACCTTCCTTTTAATCTAAACGCTGCCAACCTCCTCTCTATTTCTAAATCCACCGATATCAACCCACTGACTACCGATGAGTCTTGGGCGCGTTTCTCCTAACTCTCTGGATTTCCCTACCTCGCCAAGTTACCTTCTCTACCCATCTTTTAATCTAAACGCTGCCAACCTCCTCTCTATTTCTAAATCCACCAATATCAACCCACTGAATACCGATCAGTCTTGGGCACGTTTCTCCTAACTCTCTGGATTTCCCTACCTCGCCAAGTTACCTTCTCTACCTACCTTTTAATCTAAACGCTGCTCACCTCCTCTCTATTTCTAAATCCACCGATATCAACCCACTGAATACCGATCAGTCTTGGGCGCGTTTCTCCTAACTCTCTGGATTTCCCTACCTCGCCAAGTTACCTTCTCTACCTGTCTTTTAATCTAAACGCTGCCAACCTCCTCTCTATTTCTAAATCCACCGATATCAACCCACTGACTACCCATTAGTCTTGGGCACGTTTCTCCTAACTCTCTGGATTTCCCTACCTCGCCAAGTTACCTTCTCTACCTACCTTTTAATCTAAACGCTGCCAACCTCCTCTCTATTTCTAAATCCACCGATATCAACCCACTGAATACCGGCCAGTCTTGGGCACGTTTCTCCTAACTCTCTGGATTTCCCTACCTCGCCAAGTTACCTTCTCTACCTACCTTTTAATCTAAACGCTGCCAACCTCCTCTCTATTTCTAAATCCACCGATATCAACCCACTGAATACCGGCCAGTCTTGGGAACGTTTCTCCTAACTCTCTGGATTTCCCTACCTAGCCAAGTTACCTTCTCTACCTACCTTTTAATCTAAACGCTGCCAACCTCCTCTCTATTTCTAAATCCACCGATATCAACCCACTGACTACCGATGAGTCTTGGGGACGTTTCTCCTAACTCTCTGGATTTCCCTACCTCGCCAAGTTACCTTCTCTACCCATCTTTTAATCTAAACGCTGCCAACCTCCTCTCTATTTCTAAATCCACCGATATCAACCCACTGAATACCGATCAGTCTTGGGCACGTTTCTCCTAACTCTCTGGATTTCCCTACCTCGCCAAGTTACCTTCTCTACCTACCTTTTAATCTAAACGCTGCTCACCTCCTCTCTATTTCTAAATCCACCGATATCAACCCACTGAATACCGATCAGTCTTGGGCGCGTTTCTCCTAACTCTCTGGATTTCCCTACCTCGCCAAGTTACCTTCTCTACCTGTCTTTTAATCTAAACGCTGCCAACCTCCTCTCTATTTCTAAATCCACCGATATCAACCCACTGACTACCCATTAGTCTTGGGCACGTTTCTCCTAACTCTCTGGATTTCCCTACCTCGCCAAGTTACCTTCTCTACCTACCTTTTAATCTAAACGCTGCCAACCTCCTCTCTATTTCTAAATCCACCGATATCAACCCACTGACTACCGATGAGTCTTGGGCACGTTTCTCCTAACTCTCTGGATTTCTCTACCTCGCCAAGTTACCCTCTTTACCTACCTTTTAATCTAAACGCTGCCAACCTCCTCTCTATTTCTAAATCCACCGATATCAACCCACTGACTACCGATTAGTCTTGGGCACGTTTCTCCTAACTCTCTGGATTTCCCTACCTCGCCAAGTTACCCTCTCTACCTACCTTTTAATCTAAACGCTGCCAACCTCCTCTCTATTTCTAAATCCACCGATATCAACCCACTGACTACCGATTAGTCTTGGGCACGTTTCTCCTAACTCTCTGGATTTCCCTACCTCGCGAAGTTACCTTCTCTACCTACCTTTTAATCTAAACGCTGCTCACCTCCTCTCTATTTCTAAATCTACCGATATCAACCCCCTGAATACCGATCAGTCTTGGGCACGTTTCTCCTAACTCTCTGGATTTCCCTACGTCGCCAAGTTACCCTCTCTACCTACCTTTTAATCTAAACGCTGCCAACCTCCTATCTATTTCTAAATCCACCGATATCAACCCACTGAATACCGACCAGTCTTGGGCACGTTTCTCCTAACTCTCTGGATTTCCCTACCTCGCCAAGTTACCTTCTCTACCTACCTTTTAATCTAAACGCTGCCAACCTCCTCTCTATTTCTAAATCTACCGATATCAACCCACTGAATACCGATCAGTCTTGGGCACGTTTCTCCTAACTCTCTGGATTTCCCTACCTCGCCAAGTTACCTTCTCTACCTACCTTTTAATCTAAACGCTGCTCACCTCCTCTCTATTTCTAAATCTACCGATATCAACCCAATGAATACCGACCAGTCTTGGGCACGATTCTCCTAACTCTCTGGATTTCCCTACCTCGCCAAGTTACCTTCTCTACCTACCTTTTAATCTAAACGCTGCTCACCTCCTCTCTATTTCTGAATCTACCGATATCAACCCAATGAATACCGACTAGTCTTGGGCACGTTTCTCCTAACTCTCTGGATTTCCCTACCTCGCCAAGTTACCTTCTCTACCTACCTTTTAATCTAAACGCTGCTCACCTCTTCTCTATTTCTAAATCTACCGATATCAACCCAATGAATACCGACCAGTCTTGGCCACGTTTCTCCTAACTCTCTGGATTTCCCTACCTCGCCAAGTTACCTTCTCTACCTACCTTTTAATCTAAACGCTGCTCACCTCCTCTCTATTTCTAAATCTACCGATATCAACCCAATGAATACCGACCAGTCTTGGGCACGTTTCTCCTAACTCTCTGGATTTCCCTACCTCGCCAAGTTACCTTCTCTACCTACCTTTTAATCTAAACGCTGCCAACCTCCTCTCTATTTCTAAATCCACCGATATCAACCCACTGACTACCGATGAGTCTTGGGCATGTTTCTCCTAACTCTCTGTATTTCCCTACCTCGCCAAGTTACCTTCTCTACCTACCTTTTAATCTAAACGCTGCTCACCTCTTCTCTATTTCTAAATCTACCGATATCAACCCAATGAATACCGACCAGTCTTGGGCACGTTTCTCCTAACTCTCTGTATTTCCCTACCTCGCCAAGTTACCTTCTCTACCTACCTTTTAATCTAAACGCTGCCAAACTCCTCTCTATTTCTAAATCTACCGATATCAACCCAATGAATACCGACCAGTCTTGGGCACATTTCTCCTAACTCTCTGGATTTCCCTACCTCGCCAAGTTACCTTCTCTACCTACCTTTTAATCTAAACGCTGCCAACCTCCTCTCTATTTCTAAATCCACCGATATCAACCCACTGAATACCGATCAGTCTTGGGCACGTTTCTCCTAACTCTCTGGATTTCCCTACCTCGCCAAGTTACCTTCTCTACCTACCTTTTAATCTAAACGCTGCCAACGTCTTCTCTATTTCTAAATCCACCGATATCAACCCACTGACTACCGATGAGTCTTGGGCACGTTTCTCCTAACTCTCTGGATTTCCCTACCTCGCCAAGTTACCCTCTTTACCTACCTTTTAATCTAAACGCTGCCAACCTCCTCTCTATTTCTAAATCCACCGATATCAACCCACTGACTACCGATTAGTCTTGGGCACGTTTCTCCTAACTCTCTGGATTTCCCTACCTCGCCAAGTTACCTTCTCTACCTACCTTTTAATCTAAACGCTGCCAACCTCCTCTCTATTTCTAAATCCACCGATATCAACCCACTGAATACCGATCAGTCTTGGGCACGTTTCTCCTAACTCTCTGGATTTCCCTACCTCGCCAAGTTACCTTCTCTACCTACCTTTTAATCTAAACGCTGCCAACCTCCTCTCTATTTCTAAATCCACCGATATCAATCCACTGAATACCGACCAGTCTTGGGCACGTTTCTCCAAACTCTCTGGATTTCCCTACCTCGCCAAGTTACCTTCTCTACCTACCTTTTAATCTAAACGCTGCCAACCACCTCTCTATTTCTAAATCCACCGATATCAACCCACTGTCTACCGATTAGTCTTGGGCACGTTTCTCCTAACTCTCTGGATTTCCCTACCTCGCCAAGTTACCTTCTCTACCTACCTTTTAATCTAAACGCTGCCAACCTCCTCTCTATTTCTAAATCCACCGATATCAACCCACTGACTACCGATCAGTCTTTGGCACGTTTCTCCTAACTCTCTGGATTTCCCTATCTCGCCAAGTTACCTTCTCCACCTACCTTTTAATCTAAACGCTGCTCACCTCCTCTCTATTTCTAAATCCACCGATATCAACCCACTGACTACCGATCAGTCTCGGGCACGTTTCTCCTAACTCTCTGGATTTCCCTACCTCGCCAAGTTACCCTCTCTACCTACCTTTTAATCTAAACGCTGCCAACCTCCTCTGTATTTCAAAATCCACCGATATCAACCCACTGAATACCGATCAGTCTTGGGCACGTTTCTCCTAACTCTCTGGATTTCCCTACCTCGCCAAGTTACCCTCACTGCCTACCTTTTAATCTAAACGCTGCCAACCTCCTCTCTATTTCTAAATCCACCGATATCAACCCACTGAATACCGATCAGTCTTGGGCACGTTTCTCCCAACTCTCTGGATTTCCCTACCTCGCCAAGTTACCTTCTCTACCTACCTTTTAATCTAAACGCTGCCAAACTCCTCTCTATTTCTAAATCCACCGATATCAACCCACTGAATACCGATCAGTCTTGGGCACGTTTCTCCTAACTCTCTGGATTTCCCTACCTCGCCAAGTTACCCTCTCTACCTACCTTTTAATCTAAACGCTGCCAACCTCCTCTCTATTTCTAAATCCACCGATATCAACCCACTGACTACCGATGAGTCTTGGGCACGTTTCTCCTAACTCTCTGGATTTCCCTACCTCGCCAAGTTACCTTCTCTACCTACCTTTTAATCTAAACACTGCTCACCACCTCTCTATTTCTAAATCTACCGATATCAACCCACTGAATACCGATCAATCTTGGGCACGTTTCTCCTAACTCTCTGGATTTCCCTACCTCGCCAAGTTACCTTCTCTACCTACCTTTTAATCTAAACGCTGCTCACCTCTTCTCTATTTCTAAATCTACCGATATCAACCCAATGAATACCGACCAGTCTTGGGCACGTTTCTCCTAACTCTCTGGATTTCCCTACCTCGCCAAGTTACCTTCTCTACCTACCTTTTAATCTAAACGCTGCTCACCTCCTCTCTATTTCTAAATCTACCGATATCAACCCAATGAATACCGACTAGTCTTGGGCACGTTTCTCCTAACTCTCTGGATTTCCCTACCTCGCCAAGTTACCTTCTCTACCTACCTTTTAATCTAAACGCTGCCAAACTCCTCTCTATTTCTAAATCCACCGATATCAACCCACTGACTACCGATGAGTCTTGGGCACGTTTCTCCTAACTCTCTGGATTTCCCTACCTCGCCAAGTTACCTTCTCTACCTACCTTTTAATCTAAACGCTGCCAACGTCTTCTCTATTTCTAAATCCACCGATATCAACCCACTGACTACCGATCAGTCTTGGGCACGTTTCTCCTAACTCTCTGGATTTCCCTACCTCGCCAAGTTACCTTCTCTACCTACCTTTTAATCTAAACGCCGCCAAACTCCTCTCTATTTCTAAAACCACCGATATCAACCCACTGACTACCGATGAGTCTTGGGCACGTTTCTCCTAACTCTCTGGATTTCCCTACCTCGCCAAGTTACCCTCTCTACCTACCTTTTAATCTAAACGCTGCCAACCACCTCTCTATTTCTAAATCTACCGATATCAACCCACTGAATACCGATCAGTCTTGGGCACGTTTCTCCCAACTCTCTGGATTTCCCTACCTCGCCAAGTTACCTTCTCTACCTACCTTTTAATCTAAACGCTGCTCACCTCCTCTCTATTTCTAAATCTACCGATATCAACCCACTGAATACCGATCAGTCTTGGGCACGTTTCTCCTAACTCTCTGGATTTCCCTATCTCGCCAAGTTACCTTCTCCACCTACCTTTTAATCTCAACGCTGCTCACCTCCTCTCTATTTCTAAATCTACCGATATCAACCCACTGAATACCGATCAGTCTTGGGCACGTTTCTCCTAACTCTCTGGATTTCCCTACCTCGCCAAGTTACCTTCTCTACCTACCTTTTAATCTAAACGCTGCTCACCTCCTCTCTATTCCTAAATCTACCGATATCAACCCAATGAATACCGACCAGTCTTGGGCACGTTTCTCCTAACTCTCTGGATTTCCCTACCTCGCCAAGTTACCTTCTCTACCTACCTTTTAATCTAAACGCTGCCAACCTCCTCTCTATTTCTAAATCCACCGATATCAACCCACTGACTACCGATGAGTCTTGGGCACGTTTCTCCTAACTCTCTGGATTTCCCTACCTCGCCAAGTTACCTTCTCTACCTACCTTTTAATCTAAACGCTGCTCACCTCTTCTCTATTTCTAAATCTACCGATATCAACCCAATGAATACCGACCAGTCTTGGGCACGTTTCTCCTAACTCTCTGGATTTCCCTACCTCGCCAAGTTACCTTCTCTACCTACCTTTTAATCTAAACGCTGCTCACCTCCTCTCTATTTCTAAATCTACCGATATCAACCCAATGAATACCGACCAGTCTTGGGCACGTTTCTCCTAACTCTCTGGATTTCCCTACCTCGCCAAGTTACCTTCTCTACCTACCTTTTAATCTAAACGCTGCCAACCTCCTCTCTATTTCTAAATCCACCGATATCAACCCACTGATCACCGATGAGTCTTGGGCACGTTTCTCCTAACTCTCTGGATTTCCCTACCTCGCCAAGTTACCTTCTCTACCTACCTTTTAATCTAAACGCTGCCAACGTCTTCTCTATTTCTAAATCCACCGATATCAACCCACTGACTACCGATGAGTCTTGGGCACGTTTCTCCTAACTCTCTGGATTTCCCTACCTCGCCAAGTTACCCTCTCTACCTACCTTTTAATCTAAACGCTGCCAACCTCCTCTCTATTTCTAAATCCACCGATATCAACCCACTGACTACCGATTAGTCTTGGGCACGTTTCTCCTAACTCTCTGGATTTCCCTACCTCGCCAAGTTACCTTCTCTACCTACCTTTTAATCTAAACACTGCCAACCTCCTCTCTATTTCTAAATCCACCGATATCAACCCACTGACTACCGATGAGTCTTGGGCACGTTTCTCCTAACTCTCTGGATTTCCCTACCTCGCCAAGTTACCTTCTCTACCTAACTTTTAATCTAAACGCTGCCAACCTCCTCTCTATTTCTAAATCCACCGATATCAACCCACTGTCTACCGATTAGTCTTGGGCACGTTTCTCCTAACTCTCTGGATTTCCCTACCTCGCCAAGTTACCTTCTCTACCTATCTTTTAATCTAAACGCTGCCAACCTCCTCTCTATTTCTAAATCCACCGATATCAACCCACTGACTACCGATGAGTCTTGGGCACGTTTCTCCTAACTCTCTGGATTTCCCTACCTCGCCAAGTTACCTTCTCTACCTACCTTTTAATCTAAACGCTGCCAACCTCCTCTCTATTTCTAAATCCACCGATATCAACCCACTGACTACCGATTAGTCTTGGGCACGTTTCTCCTAACTCTCTGGATTTCCCTACCTCGCCAAGTTACCTTCTCTACCTACCTTTTAATCTAAACGCTGCCAACCTCCTCTCTATTTCTAAATCCACCGATATCAACCCACTGAATACCGACCAGTCTTGGGCACGTTTCTCCTAACTCTCTGGATTTCCCTACCTCGCCAAGTTACCTTCTCTACCTACCTTTTAATCTAAACGCTGCCAACCTCCTATCTATTTCTAAATCCACCGATATCAACCCACTGAATACCGATCAGTCTTGGGCACGTTTCTCCTAACTCTCTGGATTTCCCTACCTCGCCAAGTTACCTTCTCTACCTACCTTTTAATCTAAACGCTGCCAACCTCCTCTCTATTTCTAAATCCACCGATATCAACCCACTGAATACCGATCAGTCTTGGGCACGTTTCTCCTAACTCTCTGGATTTCCCTACCTCGCCAAGTTACCTTCTCTAACTACCTTTTAATCTAAACGCTGCTCACCTCCTCTCTATTTCTAAATCCACCGATATCAACCCACTGAATACCGATCAGTCTTGGGCACGTTTCTCCTAACTCTCTGGATTTCCCTACCTCGCCAAGTTACCTTCTCTACCTACCTTTTAATCTAAACGCTGCCAACCTCCTCTCTATTTCTAAATCCACCGATATCAACCCACTGAATACCGATCAGTCTTCGGCAAAAATCATGATGAATAATGAATAAATCGGTTATTTCATTCCGAATAATGTGGAATTTTTCATTCAAAATTCAGTCAATTCCATGAATAACATAAATTTTTATCGAATGAAAGTTATTTATTCGAATGAAACAATTTTTGGAATGAAATTGATTTATTTGACTGAAATCTTTCGTTAAATACTAGTGATTTATTTTAACAATATTTTCTAATAAAAATTACTAAGTTCAAGAAACAATTGTGACTTTTAATTAAAAATTATTTATTTAAGCTATATTGTTTATTGAACTTAAGGAATCCGTGTTTTTTGTTCCATGAACCACATTATTTTGAATTTATACAAATAATGAATGAAGAATGAAAAATAATTAATTATTCTTTAATTAAAAAAAAAATATCAGTCAATGAATAACTGAATAAATTCTTATTCAATAAAACTTTATTGAATAATGAGCCAAACCTGTTATTTATTGAATAACAGCGCGGTTCCTCCCTATGGAAAACTAAGGGAAACGGATGGAAAGTACCGTTCTAATAACGAAACCAACTATTTCAAACTTTCTAAATCCCATAGAACAATTCGAATATATGTGTGTTATTTATTCTTGTAGATGACCCAAAATATATAAATTATTTTTGATCTTAGGAGGCATGGGGTCGTTATAGCAGTCTTCCTGTCTTCATACTACTTTATTTAATAGGACCGACATGTTTCGTGCATATTTTCCCACCCGTTCAGGGACACTTCTTGCAAGGAAGTAACTCTTGGTAACGAGGAGAAACATGGTAACGAGAGGACTTCCTTGCAAGAAGTGCTCCTGAAGAGGTGCCAAAATATGCACGAAACATGTCGGGCCTATTAAATAAAGTAGTATGAAGACAGGAAGACTGCCATTACGACCCCATGCTTCTTAAGATCAAAAAGAATATATATATATATATATGTGTGTGTGTGTGTGTGTGTGTGTGTGTGTGTGTGTGTGTGTGTGTGTGTGTGTGTGTAGAAGCTGCAGGTATCTTTATATATATATATATATATATATATATATATATATATATATATATATATATATATATATGTATGTATATTTATTCACTTTTTCTTGTTTATTTTTCTGGCAGGGGGTCGATAAAGTAGTACACACTTTTTTCACTTTAACTACATTATTTTGTATGTTTCGCCCGACATGTTTCGTGCCTTTTCGCACCTCTTCAGGGGCTTTCCTTATCAGGAAGTCCTCTCGTCGTGTTGTCAAGCTTGAGTCAGGAGTAATCGTTCACCAGAATTAATATATATATATATATATATATATATATATATATATATATATATATATATATATATGTTACCTGTTGGTTCTATTTTTCACAGGACTGTATACCTAAGAAAGTATGCATAGTTAGTAATTTGTGTAGCTGACTATCCCCAAGGTGTGCAGACAGATTTCAGAACTAGATAATATCAGCTGATAGTTTATCTGAAGTTATTAAGGAATGCTTTTCTCTTCTCTTTCCGCTTTCGAAGGATGTGTACGGAAGTAACGGGGGACTACACCCGCCGTAAGGTAACAGGCTATCATTTGAAGCTACACGCTTCGACGTAACACTCGTCCAGCTGGGTACGGGATCAACAACGGGGATCAGATGGGAATGGGAGATGTGTGGATAAGCTTCTTCTAATATCTATTTCCTACAAGGAGGCTGTTGGAAGGAGTTTACATAAAGCTGAAGGAGCATTTGGTATTTATATCAGGCTGTACCGTATGAAATGTCAGTTTTGCACTTGTCGATTTCCTTCAAATGTCTTGAAACTGTCGTGGCTCCTACTAGGAGTTCTTTGGCATATTCCCTAGTGCTTTTTGAGGGACAAGCTTCAAACCTTTCTTTCAGGTGGTCATTGTCAAGCTTGGTTTCTGGCCTTCCTCGCTCCTCGTTGTCAAGGTCAAAATTTCCACTTCGAAACCTGGAAAACCACCGGTAAACAGTTCGTTCATTCACCGCTCCCTCCCCGAACGCCGTTTTAATGTTCATACACGCCTCAGCAGCGCTATGACCGAGCTTAAATTCATAACGAAAAATAATATGGATTTCCGTTCAAGTCATAATTTAAGTTTTATTTTTTCCCCAGAGGATCGTTCTCACAACACAGTACGCAAGTTACTGATTAAATAATAGGAATAAAAGAGCTTTAATTCTATATGAATAACAATGATGTTTGTAAATAATGAAATAAATAAGGGAAAGGATTAAATCGCAAAGTAAACAAAACTGACATTTCATATGGTACATTCTGATACCATTTTATAGAACGGGGAAATATCAAAAAAAGTCCGCCTCGCAGGAACTGCGTCATCAAAGCGAGGTTCCGTTCTTATCCCTAGTGAAAGAAAATTTCTGTTTTCCTCATTTTGGCTCAATAGTAAGATAGCAATTTTAAAATTGGTCAAATTTATAAGTTTTTGGAATCAGTTATTCATGCTCTTTAACTTTTAGGGAGGGGTCAAAATAATTGAGGAATCCAAGCTGTAACTTGTTAAAAAGTTCACCAGTTTTCGCAAAATTGGAAAAAAGAGTTGTTTTTTGGCTAGCGATTGCGGCACTTTTACCTGGCCGAATTTGGACTTTGACCAGTTCATTTGAAGAAGAATTTAATATTCTTTACTTCCTATTTGAAGTTTTTTCATCCAAAATCAACGGTTTTTAAATTAATGAAGAAAAACTGAAAAAAATGCTGACATTTCCTGCCAAAAGTTCTCCTCCCGGCATTCGAGTTGGAAAAATTGGTTTGAGCATACTCACACCATACCTAAGGATATTAGAAAAAAAAAAAATGTTGTGCGGTAGTTAATGTTAGCTGAAAGGCCTGTATCTATTGGACTATGTCCCTACTCCTGATTCATGGCGAGGAGACCTGTCCGAATCTACCAGGCGATTTCTTGAAACCTTTCTAGATCCATGTACGCCAACACTTCAGGGACTCATGTCTAACTATAATTAGAGAGGGATTATCTAAAATTTAATGAAATGTAAATCTATGTATATATATATATATATTCCAAAGGGTGAAACAAAATTCAGTCTTCCCACAAATTTTCTTTATTTTGCACTAGGCCTTTCAACACAAATGTGCCATCATCAGGTGCTAACAACAAATAAAAACATGCATTAATATTGTTTGACTCCTTAATAACAATTAATATTGTTTGACTGTTGTTGGACAGTAATTAGTCTAATTAATAGTTAGAATTTATAAAGCAAACGGTGAAAGTACAGATTAGAACATAATGTTATAATTAATAGTAATCTATAACATTATGTTCCAATTTTTATTACTACCGTTTGCTTCATATATTCTAACTATTAATTATAACATTATGTTCCAATCTATACTTTCACCGCTTGCTTTATAAATTCTAACTATTAATTAGACTAATTACTGTCCAACAACAGTCAAACAATATTAATTGTTATTAAGGAGTCAAACAATATTAATGCATGTTTTTATTTGTTGTTAGCACCTGATGATGGCACATTTGTGTTGAAAGGCCTAGTGCAAAATAAAGAAAATTTGTGGGAAGACTGAATTTTGTTTCACCCTCTGGAATTAAGCAACCCCACTACCGGAAAACATCAATACAAAATATATATATATATATATATATATATATATATATATATATAGAGAGAGAGAGAGAGAGAGAGAGAGAGAGCGAGAGGGAGAGAGAGAGGGAAGGATTGAGTGAGGAGAGAAGACACAAGGAGAGATTATGGAATGTTGATATATATTCTGTCTATAGAATGACAGGTGCCCGAAGGAAGGCACCACTACACTAGCCTAGGCCTCTCATAGCTACGGGATGCCTTCTCTCCAAGAATAGTCCTAGCTGGACTCTATCCAATCTATAGGGCTATTGGTGTACTCTCTATTCCTCAGGAATCTAGTTAGTTATGCAGCTCCTGCGGAACGGAGTGTTGTAAGAACATGTTTGGTAATAGTTTGACATAAGCCTCTTCCGCCGTCAGCTGTTCTGTCCGTCTTCCCCGCCTACATTGGACCTGTATTTCTCCCGATCCGATCAAATCCAATCCGATTTCGTTCGACCTAGAACGGCCGACAGATCCCATTACGTGAGTAGTGAACTCGTAGTGCAGTGGTAATGTCTGATTCTGACGACCAATGTTTTTGTTGGATGTTGTTTGAGAAGAACCCCCTGAAGAGACGTAAGAGGAAGTCTTGGATCCTTGGCTTCTATTTGGATAGATCGAGAGGAGAGGTTTTTTACAAGAACAAAGCCTACCTTTGCGGAATCTCGCTGATAAATTTCAAGAATACTACCGAATGAGAACAGAAAGATTCGATTACCTTCTTATACTCTGTCAACCAAGGCTGGTGTATTGATTCTGAATCATAGCTAGACATTAATCAGTTACAGCAACATGCAGGATAATTCAGCAACGGTTTTAGTTTGAACAATCATTTTTATTGTATTTGTTATTAATACTTTTAGCACTTTCCTCCGAAGGAAAGTAGCTATTGAGGTTGCACTCATGACGGAATTTTTGAAAAATTTCTTCAAATCTTTATCGATCCTACCTAGTAGACACCGAAAATGACCCCCGTTAAAATTTATATATATCTATCTATCTATATCTATCTATCTATATCTATATATATATATATATATATATATATATATATATATATATATATGTGTGTGTGTGTGTGTGTGTGTGTGTCTGTTAACACGATAGTGGCCAGAGTTTTTGTTTTTTCGTCACGAAACTTGGTATATAGCATTCAATTAGCAAACGATTGAACGAGTTCGTTAACCACCAAAGTCGGTCCACCGGAAGTGGGGGGGGGGGTTTACCCCGAACCCAAAACACTAATTTGACTATGTCAGCGGTAATATTTGTTATATTTCAACGAAACTTGGTATTCGAAGTGGTAATCTACGGGTAAATATGTGTTGTAAAAATAAACTAAATCGGTTTATTAGGAGGGGGGGTTTACTCCGGACCCAAATTACTAATATACTCATACCGGTCGTTATTTCTGCTGTATTGTAAGGAAACGCGGTATACGTCGTGGGTAACTCATGAGAAAGAAGTGTTGTAAAAATGAGCTGAATCGGTCAATCGGAAAGCGGGGGTTTACTTTGTAATATATTTCAATAGAAAAGCCCGCCAGACGTAGGTTCACAAAGCCGCCGCAAGGAGCGCTTTCTACCACTAGGGGTACTGTATCCTGTTCCTGCGTTAGATTAAAATACGATAATATGAGGTTTTTTGTATTTATTACGTAGTGTAATAGGTACCATGTGTAAACATAACTCTGGAAGCAAATTAATAATTGATCAGTTACTCTTTACAAAATTAAAAGAGAACTATTCATGTTTTTATTTTATTTATTTAGGATATTTTAAGCAAATTATTCTGGAAAGCAATCTACACTACCCAAATTCTGAGGAAAGTGCTTAATTATGCAGCTCCTGCGTGACGGACTTTTTTCTAAAAGCCGTTGATTGAAATTGACGTTGAATGACGTGTCGCTCCTGATCTGATGTTGATAGACATGACTTGATGTATATTAACAAGACAGTAGATTGAGAGATAAGATATGATTAGATATCTACTTCCTGATTGGCAGACTCCCTGCATCTTGACCAATTACCGGGATATGACCGTTTAATAAACAGAGTAAAGAACACTTACAGTCCAGGCATCGAACAGCTATAGATGGCATTTTTCGGAACAAAGTTTTAAACTTGGTAACTTTGTTTCGGCTAGTTAGGAGGTCAACATATCAAAAGTCCTCGCCCGTGGCCTTTGTGCCGGGGGGGGGGAGGAGGGGGGGTTTAGAAGGTCCCATTTTTCGGGTTTTCACTTATATCTCGGAAACCCTGCGTCCTAGCGACATGACCATTCTCTAACAAATGAAAGCTGATTACATTTTCTACAAGTTCTACTCCATAGAGTTTTTCGAAATATCTTTAGTTTTCGAAATATCCGCTCTTGAATGTCTGTCATTATAGGAAAAAACTCTTTCGCCTCATATTTTTTCCCCTTTTTCGCTCCAAAAATTTCCATCTATAGCTGTTTTTAAAGCATTCTTTGCTTGGACTGTTCTCTCTTTGGTCCACTCGACACTATCCCTCGAGGGATACATCCACAAGCCCAGAGGTGCAGATCCACAACCCCAGTGGGGTAGAGATAGGCAAGACGGCTCACCTGGAAGATCGGCACTGAGCGCTCCTCTCACTAAAAAGTCCGTCTCGCTGGAACTGCATCATCTTAGCGCTGATCCGTTCATATCCCTAGTCTAATTTGGAAAGATTAAAATGGAAGCAGTTATTATTTTGGTTCCACCAGTCTTTTTTTTAATTAATTATTATAATGGCGTGTCAACCCTTAAGGCCACTAACGCCATTCCTGTGTGTAGTGAAGTCTTGAAAGGTCATGATTTACAATCTTACTTGGAAGGGTCGGCTAACAATAGAAACGGACCCGCTAGTGACAAGGTCTTGGAATCCTGGAAATCTATATTTCTAACAATAAATTGTTTTTGTTTTTACTTAACCAGTTTTATTGCCAAATACATTATCCAACTATAAGCAATTGAAAAATAACAAGGAATAAAACAGGCAAAAAGAACCGTTCGAATAAACGAAATCAATTAATTTAAAGTTTTAAGCACTTATTTCTCCGATTGACCTCGCCTGATCGAAAGTTGCTTCAGAAACGTGTTTGTCGAAAAATTAGTAAGCTTTCGAATGATTATCTTCCACTTGCCAAGATTCCCAAGCTTTTTCGAGATATTAAGGAAAGTATACGAAGTTCCCAAAACTTTTCATGTCTATAAATAAAATATTTCATTCAAATCCTTCCTTAACTCCAAACGTACCTTTTCTATGCCAATAGATCTATAAAACGACGAGTACTTGCAGGCATACGAAGTAAGAGTAACGATTTTTTTTCCGCGCGAATTTTGACCCAAAAACCATGTTCCGATGGACGGATTCTGCTGGTTAACGAACTTGACCTTTCAAATTAGACGAAAGATTATTGTACCAAATTTCATCAAAATCGGACCATTTTTGGAAGCAGCTACAGAGCGAGCAGACAAATATGTGTGTGTATATATATATATATATATATATATATATATATATATATATATACACTCAAGGTAAGCGAGGATCCTACTAAAACCGCGCTAAAAGAAAAGAAGAACAGAAGAGAAAGAGTGTACGAGAGGATTGGTGGATTCGAAGAGCTGAGAGCGAATCTAGATTTCCGGCTCTCTGGCTCTTTCGATCCCAAAAGAATGTTTATATCGAATAATACCAGCCTCAAGTTTTTCTTAACCGATTATTTTCGTTCTCGGTTTCATTGGAAATCTTTTAATATCTTGTTATAGAGCTTAGTAGCACCAGTTTTTTTTTTTTTTTTTTTTTTTTTTTTTAAATGAATTTAGGTTTTATTAAGCGAAAAGTTTTTTTTACAATATGCAAAAGTAAAACTTTCTTTTTTCTCCAAACGTTGGGGATCGTGTGCTCATTTATGATGGTTAGTTTTGATTCGAAGCTTCTTAGTTTATGAACAAATCATTTTTCTTTCCTACAACTGCCTTGTAAAGGTACTTTTCTAATGTACACACCTTTTCCTATCCTGTACTGGGGGATTGCTTGATAAGGTGCAGCTGATAAGCAGTGTTGTTCCTTCCCTCCTTACCCCAAGGTCTATACATCAATACTATAGACACTATGTATGAATGGTACTAGATAGACTTAGACTAGGCCAATATCCGCTAATGGACACACCTTTTCCTAGCCTGCACTGGGGGATTGCTTGATAAGGTGCAGCTGATAAGCAGTGTTGTTCCTTCCCTCCTTACCCCAAGGTCTATACATCAATACTATAGACACTATGTATGAATGGTACTAGATAGACTTAGACTAGGCCAATATCCGCTAATGGACACACCTTTTCCTAGCCTGCACTGGGGGATTGCTTGATAAGGTGCAGCTGATAAGCAGTGTTGTTCCTTCCCTCCTTACCCCAAGGTCTATACATCAATACTATAGACACTATGTATGAATGGTACTAGATAGACTTAGACTAGGCCAATAACCGCTTCCTCTAGCTCTATCTACTGTACTATACGTACCAGGCATCGCCTCTTTTCATCACTCCTCTTTTTATTGATTATATATTCTATATTACTCTAACCAAGTCCCCCCTCCCCCTCACTCTCTCTCTCTTTTCTCTCCTTCTCTGTCCCCGCTGTGCCTTAAGGCTGCCCTTATACCAGCCGTTCTGTCCAATTTATAAATTTTGAGTGCGCGAGATTTTTATAGGTCAGTACAGCTCCACCTTCGTTCTTTGTTAAGAAGAAAGGCTAAGCCTTTATACAACAATATTGGGATTTATTAGATCGGTTCCAGAATTTAGGGCGCCCGCAATTGGAAAGCCTCTGCTCAGAGGGTCTCCAATAATATCTATCCTAATATAATTCTAGATGATTCTTTACAATATTTACAATACATTATACTATGAACAAACTATATACACATTACTGCTAGACTTCATAATCTATACATATTAATATATTTTTCCAATATATATATATATATATATATATATATATATATATATATATATATATATATTGGTGCCATATAATTAGATTTAGCTGCTTACACTCACTCATACACACACACACGCGCGCGCGCACACGCCCTCGCTCGCACGCAGAGAGAGAGAGAGAGAGAGAGAGAGAGAGAGAGAGAGAGAGAGAGAGAGAGAGAGAGAGAGAGAGAGAGAGAGAGAGAGAGAGAGAGAGAGAGAGAGAGAGAGAGAGAGAGAGAGAGAGGAGAGAGATAGACAACACACACACACACCGTTATTTTCGCCGCCTATTGCATACGTACGTATTCACTTGACGATGTACATAAACAGAACATAGCATATGGACGTGTTCACATGACGATGGACAGAGTGTCCCAAAAATAATGGTCATCCTTTGGCGAGATGATTCTTCAATGCGAGATCGGAAAAAATAACCCCCATATTAACCCCCGCAAAATTAACCTTGAAATATTATTCAAGGTCAAATTTTTTTATTGCATATTTAGAATCTACGAGTCATAAGGATGAAAAAAATCAACGGCACCATAGGTCAGAAATGACTCCTCTTGGTCATAATGACCAATAACATCGTATACGTGGGCCAGTCTATTCCAATAGACAAATGGCGGCCGATTTAGATTTCTTTTTTAACACGTTCTAGTAACATCGCCTTACGCGAAAATAACTATCTTGAATTACACGTTCTAGTAACATCGCCTTACGCGAAAATACCTCTCTTGAATTACACGTTCTAGTAACATCGCCTTACGCGAAAATAACTATCTTGAATTACACGTTCTAGTAACATCGCCTTACGCGAAAATACCTCTCTTGAATTACACGTTCTAGTAACATCGCCTTACGCGAAAATAACTATCTTGAATTACACGTTCTAGTAACATCGCCTTACGCGAAAATAACTATCTTGAATTTTATAAAAAAGCATCTTCCAGTATAAGAAAAATATAGGTATATTATTGCGCATGCGCGAACGCCAGCGGACACTTTTTTTTCCAGTTTAGTCACCGCTAAAGCATATTCATGCTAAAAACGGCCCTCTCAGCGGCATTCATTGAAGAACCATAACTCACATTTTACAATAGACAGGAATGCCTTCATGAGGTTCTTCTCGAAGCATATCAAAAGATCTTCGCCATAAGCTATCCACCAATCGCTGAAATTACTCATTAGGGATTTCACTGGTCATATATGAATTTCATGAACCAGCCAGTCCCTCCCAGAATAGAGGATAGAATAATTGCCCTCGCCTACTATGGAGCTGAGAAGATTGGCCCAAGCTACGGGAGTCTCGAGGTTGGCGGTCCGCCGGATCCCTCGGGAAGAACGTCTCCCTTCAGATTACAGCAGGTTCAGGAGTTGAGGCCCGCCCCGGGCAGGAGCAGGGAGCATTGTATTGCAGGTGGGTGCTGGAACCTCCTCCTCACTTCCTCCAGCGGGTATTGTGGTCTGACGAATGCTCGTTTTCCAGCGACATCGTCCACTGCAGGAAAAATGGACGCGAATAACTTGGGCATTTGAAAGAATTATAAGAAATTCTACCCAGGTCCTTAGCTGAGTGAGGAGCAGTTTGAAAGCAAGGTTGGCAGCTTGCCTCAGGAATGAAGTCCGAAATATCTTACAACTTAGTTTTGTTTTTTTGTTGTTTTTTTTTTTTACGAAGAAACCTTTTTTTTCTGCCCACGGGCAAGGGCAATTATTCTATCCTCTATTCTGGGAGGGACTCGAGGACTGGCTGGTTCATGAAATTCATACAAGACCCGTGAAATCCTTAATGAGAAATTTCAGCGATTGGTTGAAAGTTTACGGCAAAGAGCTCTTGATAAGCTTCGAGAATAACCTCATGAGGACATTTCTGTCCCCATGAAGACATTTCTGTCTGATCTTCAATTAATGCCGCGGAGAGGGCCGTTTTTCAATATACTTATAACTTTTTATGCTAGAAGATGCATGTTAGTAGAACAAGTAAAAAAAAAAAATTTCGTTTAGAGCCTTCTACTCAAATTCAGGAACATAAATATGCTTTAGGTCCACCCGACAAACCTATGTAATGTACTGTATAACATACAGTCTTATTTTTCGTATATAGCCACTGCGCAAGCGCGAACGCCAGGGAACACTTTCTTGTGACACATACAGCCTTCTTTTTTTACATGGCCGCGCCAGACGCATGCGCGAACGCAAGTGGACACTTTTAGCACTTTCCTCCGAAGGAAAGTAGCTATTGAGGTTGCACTCGTGGCGGAATTTTTGAAAAATTTCTTCAAATCTTTATCGATCCTACCTAGTAGACGCCGAAAATGTCCCCCGTTAAAATTTATATATATATATATATATATATATATATATATATATATATATATATATATATATATATATATATATATATGCATATTTATATGTCTGTTAACACGATAGCGGCCAGAGTTTTGTGTTTTTTTCGTCACGAAACTTGGTATACAGCATTCAATTACCAAACGATTGAACGAGTTCGTTAGCCACGAAAATCGGTCCACCGGAAGGGGGGGTTTACCCCGAACCCAAAACCCTAATTTGACCATGTCAGCCGTAATATTTGTTATATTTCAACGAAACTCGGCATTCGTAGTGGTAATATAGAGAGAAAAGTGAGATATAAAAATGAACTAAATCGGTTCATAAGGAGGGGGGGGGGGGTTTACTCCCCAATACCAATTCGCCACTACCAGCCGTGATTTTTGGTATATTTCGACGAAACTCGGTATTCGTAGTGGTAATCTACAGGTAAATTTGTGTTGTAAAAATAAACTAAATCGGTTTATTAGGAGGGGGGGTTTACTCCGGACCGAAATTACTAATATACTCATACCGGTCGTAATTTCTGTTGTATTGAAACGAAACGCGGTATACGTCGTGGGTAACTCATGAGAAAGAAGTGTTGTAAAAATGAGCTGAATCGGTCAATCGGAAAGGGGGGTTTACTTTGTAAAATATTTCAATAGAAAAGCCCGCCAGCCGTAGGTTCACAAAGCCGCCGCAAAGAGCGCTTTCTACCACTAGGGGTACTGTATCCTGTTCCTGCGTTACATCAAAATACGATAATATGAGGTTTTTTGTATTTATTACGTAGTGTAGTAGGTACCATGTGTAAACATAACTCTGGAAGCAAATTAATAATTGATCAGTTACTCATTACAAAATTAAAAGAGAACTATTCATGTTTTTATTTTATTTATGTAGGATATTTTAAGCAAATTATTCTGGAAAGCAGTCTACACTACCCAAATTCTGAGGAAAGTGCTAAGTTATGTAGCTCCTGCGTGACGGACTTTTTTATGACTCATACAGTCGTCTTTTTCGTACATGGCCTTTGCGCATGCACGAACGCCAGCAGACACTTTTTTTTCAGTTAGTCACCGCTAAAGCATATTCATGCCTAAAAAATTATCTAAAGCGGCGACCATTTGTCGATTGGAATGGAATGGCTCCCGTATACGCTGTTAATGGTCATTTGTCGATTGGAATGGAATGGCTCCCGTATACGCTGTTAATGGTCATTTGTCGATTGGAATGGAACGGCTGCCGTATACGCTGTTAATGGTCATTTGTCGATTGGAATGGAATGGCTCCCGTATACGCTGTTAATGGTCATTTGTCGATTGGAATGGAATGGCTCCCGTATACGCTGTTAATGGTCATTTGTCGATTGGAATGGAATGGCTCCCGTATACGCTGTTAATGGTCATTTGTCGATTGGAATGGAACGTCTGCCGTATACGCTGTTAATGGTCATTTGTCGATTGGAATGGAATGGCTCCCGTATACGCTGTTAATGGTCATTTGTCGATTGGAATGGAACGGCTGCCGTATACGCTGTTAATGGTCATTTGTCGATTGGAATGGAACGGCTGCCGTATACGCTGTTAATGGTCATTTGTCGATTGGAATGGAATGGCTCCCGTATACGCTGTTAATGGTCATTTGTCGATTGGAATGGAATGCTCCATACGCTGTTAATGGTCATTTTGTCGATTGGAATGGAATGGCTCCCGTATACGCTGTTAATGGTCATTTGTCGATTGGAATGGAATGGCTCCCGTATACGCTGTTAATGGTCATTTGTCGATTGGAATGGAACGGCTGCCGTATACGCTGTTAATGGTCATTTGTCGATTGGAATGGAATGGCTCCCGTATACGCTGTTAATGGTCATTTGTCGATTGGAATGGAACGGCTGCCGTATACGCTGTTAATGGTCATTTGTCGATTGGAATGGAATGCTCCATACGCTGTTAATGGTCATCTTGTCGATTGGAATGGAATGGCTCCCGTATACGCTGTTAATGGTCATCTTGTCGATTGGAATGGAATGGCTCCCGTATACGCTGTTAATGGTCATTTGTCGATTGGAATGGAATGGCTCCCGTATACGCTGTTAATGGTCATTTGTAGATTGGAATGGAATGCTCCATACGCTGTTAATGGTCATCTTGTCGATTGGAATGGAATGGCTCCCGTATACGCTGTTAATGGTCATCTTGTCGATTGGAATGGAATGGCTCCCGTATACGCTGTTAATGGCCATTTGTCGATTGGAATGGAACGGCTCCCGTATACGCTGTTAATGGTCATTTGTCGATTGGAATGGAATGGCTCCCGTATACGCTGTTAATGGTCATCTTGTCGATTGGAATGGAATGGCTCCCGTATACGCTGTTAATGGTCATTATGACCATAAAGAGTCATTTCTGACCTACGGTGCCGTTGACTTTTTTCATCCTCGTGACTCGTAGATTCCCAAATTCTGAGGAAAGTGCTAAGTTATGTAGCTCCTGCGTGACGGACTTTTTTATGACTCATACAGTCGTCTTTTTCGTACATGGCCTTTGCGCATGCACGAACGCCAGCAGACACTTTTTTGTAACTTTTTTTTCAGTTAGTCACCGCTAAAGCATATTCATGCCTAAAAAATTATCTAAAGCGGCGACCATTTGTCGATTGGAATGGAATGGCTCCCGTATACGCTGTTAATGGTCATTTGTCGATTGGAATGGAATGGCTCCCGTATACGCTGTTAATGGTCATTTGTCGATTGGAATGGAATGGCTCCCGTATACGCTGTTAATGGTCATTTGTCGATTGGAATGGAACGTCTGCCGTATACGCTGTTAATGGTCATTTGTCGATTGGAATGGAACGGCTGCCGTATACGCTGTTAATGGTCATTTGTCGATTGGAATGGAACGTCTGCCGTATACGCTGTTAATGGTCATTTGTCGATTGGAATGGAACGGCTGCCGTATACGCTGTTAATGGTCATTTGTCGATTGGAATGGAACGGCTGCCGTATACGCTGTTAATGGTCATTTGTCGATTGGAATGGAACGGCTGCCGTATACGCTGTTAATGGTCATTTGTCGATTGGAATGGAACGTCTGCCGTATACGCTGTTAATGGTCATTTGTCGATTGGAATGGAACGGCTGCCGTATACGCTGTTAATGGTCATTTGTCGATTGGAATGGAACGGCTCCCGTATACGCTGTTAATGGTCATTTGTAGATTGGAATGGAATGGCTCCCGTATACGCTGTTAATGGTCATCTTGTCGATTGGAATGGAATGGCTCCCGTATACGCTGTTAATGGTCATTTGTAGATTGGAATGGAATGGCTCCCGTATACGCTGTTAATGGTCATTTGTCGATTGGAATGGAATGGCTCCCGTATACGCTGTTAATGGTCATTTGTAGATTGGAATGGAATGCTCCATACGCTGTTAATGGTCATCTTGTCGATTGGAATGGAATGCTCCATACGCTGTTAATGGTCATCTTGTCGATTGGAATGGAATGGCTCCCGTATACGCTGTTAATGGTCTTTTGTAGATTGGAATGGAATGATCCATACGCTGTTAATGGTCATTTGTAGATTGGAATGGAATGCTCCATACGCTGTTAATGGTCATCTTGTCGATTGGAATGGAATGGCTCCCGTATACGCTGTTAATGGTCATCTTGTCGATTGGAATGGAATGGCTCCCGTATACGCTGTTAATGGCCATTTGTCGATTGGAATGGAATGGCTCCCGTATACGCTGTTAATGGTCATTTGTCGATTGGAATGGAACGGCTCCCGTATACGCTGTTAATGGTCATTTGTCGATTGGAATGGAATGGCTCCCGTATACGCTGTTAATGGTCATTATGACCATAAAGAGTCATTTCTGACCTACGGTGCCGTTGACTTTTTTCATCCTCGTGACTCGTAGATTCGAAATAAGCAATAACAAAATGTGACCTTGAATAATATTTCAAGGTCAATATGGGGGTTATTTTTTCTGATCTCGCATTGGAGAATCATCTGGCCAACGGATGACCATTATTTTTGTGACACCCTGACAATAAACAGAAACTTGTTTATCAATAAATAATAATATATATATATATATTTCCTAATGACAGGATATTGTGTGTTTTCAGTGTGAACAACCTGGAGTCGCTAGAAGTGTTCCAGTTCTGCACGAAGCTTCAAGATCTCTTCGTTCGGAAGAACAACATTGCTGATCTTAACCAAGTCTGCTATCTCCAAGGTCTTCCGGAACTCAAGAGCCTTTTGATGAAGGACAATCCTTGTTCTGCCAATGAAGAAGAGTAAGTTCCTTTCAGAGATAGGCACAAAGTACAGTGTTTAGGTATAATTTGTCACTCGGGGAAAGGAGAGGGAGGAGCGTCAACCCAGCAAGGTCGTCATTGGCTGGGGTGCCTCCACCTTCCCCTAACCGTCTACAGCCCAGTGACAACTTATATATATATATCACACTGTAGAATAGCTTTCTCACCATCTAACGGATGAGTTATATCCTGTTTAGATATTTGGAAAAGCTTAACCTTTTCGATGCGACATGGGCTAGCTGCCTATTCCCTCCACATGCGGACCAAACTCCCTCTCCTAGAGCGGCCGTATACACCCGTATTTTTTTTTTTACTTTTTTACATACGCGCTCGTTACTAATCATCATTTTCATGTTTGTCTTACGTGAAGGACGACCTGTATTACTTGAAACGATTTATTTACTACAATTTAGGTACACAGCAAACCTACAATAACCATTTAAAACCAAATTTACTTACTTTTCTTTCCTATATTTCTATTTCTATTTCATTCCGAAACAACTGCTTGTTTTTAGACGTGATTTTTAAATGTAGCAATGACATTTTTTTTGTTTTAATTATTATAATAAGCTACTCCTTTATTATTTACAGTTTCACTAAAAAAATGCCCTAAGAACATTTTTACTGTGAACACGCCTCACAGACGCATGTTACTTATAACGTTCAAAATTTGTACATTACCAGTTAAGGGTTAAACCATCAATTATCCCTCATTCCTGCTAGAGCACTCTGTACACGCTCAAGGCTAAAGAGGGCTCGGAATCAAGAGATACAGCTGTGGCGAGAATACTCGGGCGTCGCCTCTGAGGAACATCTTTCTCCGGCAAGTCTTCTCGGGCGTTGTATAGAAAAGTTTAATACACGCATGTAGCAACTTCTCAGGAAAACTTCCATTTGCAAAGACCATTCTTTTCAGCCCTAGCTTTGGCTAAGTATTGATAAACATTAAACACTATCTCCCTTGTCTAACCTCTCAAAGTCTTCCCTAGTCCTAAACAAGACATAATCAGTTTTCAGCCTTAGCTTTGCCTAGGTATTGATAAACATTAAACACTATCTCCCTTGTCTAACCTCTCAAAGTCTTCCCTAGCCCTAAACGAGACATAATCAGTTTTCAGCCTTAGCTTTGCCTAAGTATTGATAAACATTAAACACTATCTCCCTTGTCTAACCTCTCAAAGTCTTCCCTAGTCCTAAACGAGACATAATCAGTTTTCAGCCTTAGCTTTGGCTAAGTATTGATAAACATTAAACACTATCTCCCTTGTCTAACCTCTCAAAGTCTTCCCTAGTCCTAAACAAGACATAATCAGTTTTTGCGTGTTTCACCCTCCCTGCATAGGAAACCTGCTTATGAGGTTGGCACAATGACACAATCCATATGTCCCGACTAGAAAATTGTATTTAAACATAAAATGAGTATTTTAATAAAAAACAATGTAAGAAAATGAGAAAAATATTTGTAAGACCGTTTTCCTCGTGTGAATGGTAAGAAGGCGGAGAGTAACTACAGAATAAGGTAGTGTTCGTTTCCTTTTGAAATACTAATAAAGATGAATGTCAGGATGAATGATTATGAAGCTGTTTAGCAAACAACCCAATGAAGTTTGACAACCGACTTATTTTTTAAAAGTATTCTTCTCCTCCAACATGATTCAATGTAACTTGTCTCATTATGTAATGGTCGCCAAATAAAAATTGTAATCCAAATAAAATAGCACACTCATATTAAGAATTTCATAAAATACAATTATTTTTACAGAATGGTTCCAAATAGAATGATGGAATACTAAGCAGTAGGTAAGGAGAAAAAGCTTGATAAACACTCTACTCGAAATGTTTAGAATGGAATTGAAGCTGTATATTATGGAATATATTCATTTCATACATGACAACACATGTTGTATTCCCGTCTTATGGATTTCCTCCGTTTACATTTAGTTATATATTCATGTTACCATGTAGATTAACGGGTAATACTATCTTGGAACTTTTTTTTATGGGATAAAATTCTTTCTTAACTAATCAAAAATGATATCCAAGAGTGTTCACGTGAAGAAAAATGTTTTAAATTGGCAAAAAAAAAATACCATTTTCCGAGACTATTCCTGATTCTGAGTGAACGTGATGCTAATTTGAAGATAGCTTTTTGAGCAAGCTTCGATTAGTCCCTTTTTGGTAAGTTTTTTTTTGGGCCTTCAATACATTTCAAAATGAAAAACCATTTTCTGAACTTTATTACAAAGAAGTATGAAATAGGGAAAAGTTATCATTTCAGTACATTAAACTTTAAAGTCTAAAGTTTTTCAAATTCTCTGGCGTCTTCAATTTTTGCTCCATCAACTTCAAATTTTAACTGCAGCTTACTAATGATATTTGCTAGTAAGGTACATAGTATTTTTTTTTTTTTTTTTTTTTTTTTATTCATTGAATTATAAAAATGTTATTACTGATTTTCGACAGATTTGTGAATAGAAAATGAATAATTGTTCACCATTTTCGAAAAAATTAATATATCTTAAAAATCCTACGAACTTTACTATATTTAACCTTCTTTTTTTGAAATAATTTTACTTTTTCGTTCTAGAGTAAAAATTACCGCTTGCAGACTATCTCCCGTGAAAAAAGAGGGTTTCTGTTCATCAGACACAGCACCTCCATTTATTTTTCAAAGAATTGAAACTAATTTTTTTTTAATACTTTAGCATCCGATATAATACTTTAGCATCCGATATAATACTTTAGCATCCGATATAATACTTTAGCATCCGATATAATACTTTAGCATCCGATATAATACTTTAGCATGCGATATAATACTTTAGCATCCGATATAATACTTTAGCATCCGATATAATACTTTAGCATTCGATATAATACTTTAGCATCCGATATAATACTTTAGCATCCGACATAAAGAATTGAAAAATATTGATTTATTCATTATTTCTAAATTGAAGAAAATCACTTAGATTTTGATTGGACAAGGTAGTATTAGTCCTTAATAGCATAAACTTCTAATATTTTTTTAATTTTCTGAATCCTTGTACAGATGGTGTAAAATTGTAGTTTACTCTTAAAAGGACCCATCCCCAGAGAATCTAAAGGATTCTCTTTTCAAATAGAATATTCCAGTCTCTAATATAAATACCTATCTCTAGATTCTACAACAGAGATGATTGAATGTGTTTCAGATACCGGCTGGCTGTGATCCGAGCACTTCCGCAGCTAAAGAAGCTGGACGATGCACCAGTCGAATCTACCGAGATTGAAAAGGCACAGAGGCTGGGTAGACTCCTAATACATCCAGATCAACAGCAGGTATGTGTAGAACATCTTACGACAAGTAATTATTCTGGAGAATTTGTAGGAACTTGTGCACCTCACAAGGACAATCACCCAAAGCAAACACCTTTTCACTCCAACAATGTTTCAATTGTAAATGAATGCATCACTAAATTCTCACGGAATCCACAACCACCAATCGAGTGTATTTATTTTCCTATTTATAATCATGATTTTCTCTACATAAGCTATGTATTTTAATTTCAGAAGGTGTAATGATTAGTATTCATGAAGTATAAAAGCATTTCATAAATACAGCGCTACTCTAACTATACAGGGTCTATCACAAGTTAATGACAATACTCTAAGGGCTGAAACTAGACAAAAATGTAGTTCAACACCAAACACACTATAAAATGCAATAACAAAAAAAAAAAAAAAAAAAAAAAAAAAAAAAAAAAAAATTAAACACTGAGGCAAACAGAGGCAAAATTGAAAAGAATAAAACCTTCACCTTGGAATTCTAAGCACCAATTCCTCCAAATGAAATCGACTCATCAAAAATTATTTCACAAGTAAGCTTTTGAATGGTTACCATCCACGTATCACGATTTTGCTAACATTTTCAATATGCAAAGATACTAAAACATGAAAATTGCTCATGTCTCTCAATAAATTTATTTTCTAATCCTTCCTCTACTCCAAACGTAACCAAAATTTAAACATCTTGAGTTTAGATGAATAGCAAACATTTAGAAAAAGTTTCAACTTAATCCATTGTTTCTAAATACCCAAACTGAAAAATAGTTTGCAAAACTAGTTGCAAAAACTATGGTTTCAGTTGTTTCCCTAGGTTAGAAAACCTATGAAAGGTTTATCTATGAGGCTTAAAAACAAAAAGCCCCAAGTGCTACATTTTTTTTTCTTTTCTTTTTTTTTTGCCAAAAGAACAATGATAAGGATAAGCTGGGCGAATTTGAATTCTCCTGGTTAACCAACTTCATTGTTTAAATCTGACAAAGTGTTTTTATGACAAATTTTATTGAAATCAGACCACCTTTGGGGCAGCTATATAACAAACAGATATATATATATATATATATATATATATATATATATATATATATATATATATATATATATATATATCTTTCTCTTCTTCTTTATGAGATTTCCTAAAGTTAGAGAGAAATATAAAAGACGCTTAAAGATTTTCTAAATTGAATTTGCTTACGGAAGTGGGAGGACTGATTTACTGATGGAGTTCCTATTTATGCTTTTCACATTAGGTTTAATTATTAGGCTTTATTTATTTTGTTGTGAAAAGTGATTTGGTGTTGCTGATGAATTGTAAATATGATATGTTTTTTATAGGAATACTATTCGGAAAGCGATGAAGAAGAATATTCATACTCTGGCCAACAGAATAATAGAGAGGTGGGCTTTATTAAAACTTTTCATTTATTTATTTATTTCTAAAATATTGTTGAACTTCATATCTCCTCTTTATGTGTGCTTTTTTTTTTTTTTTTTTTTGCTGAGAATTTGTTTTGTCACTTTCAACATGTTACGTTTTTTATAAAATATAAGTCTGAAATTCAAATATTTCTTATTGAAAAAAGGAAGGAAAATGTGTTGAAAAGCTTGCATAAAAGTATGGATTACTTCATTCTGATCCGTTTGATTTGGTTGTGTTGTGGGAATTCACGCCTTGTAAATACACGCACTTGATTCACTCACCAATTTGCCACTCTTTAGTAATCACGTTATTATCTACTTTAGCAAGTCTTGTTAAATTTAGAAATATTTTGAAATACCTTCACGTTTTCAAGGGCCAACTGGCCATAAGAAGTGACGAGAAGCCTACTATGTAAGTCCTCTAACTAAAGTTTTGTAAAAACATAACGTTTTGAGCATGTGCCAGAGGTGAAACAAAAATCTCTGGAGGAAACGTAAGCGATTCAATTAACTAAATATCAAAACTATTTTGAACTTTGGACGAAATTATTAGAAAAGTGCATTGCAGTCAGTGGTTTGGAGCAAAAATATTAAAAAAAACCATTTATTTATAAAAATGTCTTTAGTAACGAGCATTTTGTTATAAACTAATTGTTGATAAAAAAAAAAAAAAATGCCCATTACCTTTAGATCTCCCGGACACTGGGTTAGAAAGGTACTTCTCATTAAAGTGTAAAATAAAAAAAATATATATTCAATTACAGTTATAAATCCAACGAAAAATGGCTGCAAATATAAATATTAAAAATGAGAGAAATTCAACCTCCAACTGTTTTGTAAACAAATTACAAAATATTTTTATAAAAATGCAGTAAATAAATATATCATTTTTTATTATAAAAATAATATTTTCATTTTTGTTAAAGTAAAACATTTTCACGTTAATTTATTTAATGTTTGTTAACTTAGCTTCCCGAAAGAAGCCCCTCCCCTGAAGTAGTGGAATATCGAAGAGAGAGGAACAGGACTCCGCCCACTCCTGAACCAGCAAATGGACAGTAAGGCATTTATACATTTTATCAAAGCTTCCTTAAAGATTTATACAAGAATAAAGATAATTAGCAGGAATTTCTCCTCATAATTGTTTAAAACATTAAGTTATATTTACGATGTTTCAAACCTGTTTTGGTTTATCTTCAGGCATCTGCAATATAAAATAAAAACACAGGAAATAAGGAGAATACTACTCCCATGTCACTATACCAAGATAAATACAATATGTAATAATAATACAAAATATAAGGTACCTTAAATTAAGTCTTGTTAAGGTTTAGCATAATTTTGATAATTTCATGTTAAGGTCAATAATTTTGAAGTTTGTGAGTAAAACGTTAAATGCGGGTAACGAATTTCTGAAAGGGTTTTAGAAATGTAATGGTGACAAGTAAAAATGGTGGTGAGGGTTAGCACCACCCTAAAACCCTTTCAGAAATTCTTTACCTGTATTTAATGTTTTACTCACAAACTTCAAAATTATGGACCTTAACATGAAATTATAACAGACCTATATATTTGTATGATTTTTATTTTACATCGTAGATGCCTGACGATGAACTTAAACAGGCTTGAAACGTCGCAAATATAACTTAATGTTTTAAACAATTTTGGGGAGAAACTCCTGCTAGTTACTTGGAGAATCCATTGATCCATCCCCGATTACATACTGAAGATAAGGTTTTATACTTTTCTTCAGGGAAACTGAATATTCTCCAAGGCAGCAAGTGTTGGCATTTTTCAGAGACTAATGAAGGAAAAAAAATATGGAAGAAAAAATGCTTTAGTAATAGAGTTTTTGGTATGTATTATATATTTGTTATGAGCCTTTTCCAGACAGAGTAGGGGTTGAGGTAGAACATAGGTAGAGGGGTCATGGAGTTCATTAGAACAAACAAAATGAAATCCTCTCTCTCGTCCTTAATCTGAAATCTAGCTGCTCAGAGATTAAGGTGTAATACACCCTACCCTTGTGCCATCACACACCCCCCGTGACCCTACCCTACCCTTGTGCGATCACACACCCCTTGCGACCCTACCCTACCCTACCCTTGTGCGATCACACACCCCCCTCGACCCTACCCTACCCTTGTGCGATCACACACCCCCCGTGACCCTACCCTACCCTACCCTTGTGCGATCACACACCCCCCTCGACTCTACCCTACCCTTGTGCGATCGCACACCCCCCGCGACCCTACCCTACCCTTGTGCGATCACACACCCCCGCGACCCTAACCTACCCTTGTGCGATCACACACCCCCCGTGACCCTACCCTACCCTTGTGCGATCAAAATCAAACTCATTTTCAGGAATTTTATAAATAAGAAATAAATGAATATTTTTCTATTCTTTATATCTAACATTTTATATGGGATGTTAAAGTATCCAAAAAAAAAATAAGCTTCAATTCTGCGGGGAGAAAATGGTGGCGCTGTGTCTGACCAACGGAAACCCTCTTTTTTCACCGGCGATAGTCTGCAGGCGGCAATTTTTAATCTAGAACGAAAAAATAAAATTATTTTGAAAGAAGAAGGTTAATTCTAGTAAAATACGTAGGATTTTTGTAAAATACTAATTTTTTCGAAAATTGTGAACAATTATTCATTTTCTATTAAAAAATATGTCAAAAATGGGTCATAAAATCATTATAATTCAATTAATCGAAAATATCCTATGTACTTTATTAGCAAATATCATTAGGAAGCTGTAGTTAAAATTAGAAGTGATCGGGCAAAAATTGAAGATGCCAGAGTATCGTCCGATTTGAAAAACATAGTTTTAAGAAAACGACTTTAAAGTTTAATGTTCATTTTTGAACATTGGTTTTCATACTTTCTTGTAATAAAGACAAAAAAAAATGGATATTTGAAGGAGGACCGAAAAAAACTTAACAATTAAAAAGGGGTCAATCGAACCTCGCTAAAAAAATTATCTTCAAATTCAGAATCGGGACTTCACCCGGAATATCAGATTTTTTGCCAATTTAAAAACTTTTTCTTCACATAAACACTCTTGGATATAATTTTTTATTAGTTAAGGGATAGTTTTAGCAGATTAAAATAAAAAAAGTTACAAGGTAATATTACCCCAAAGGCCACACACATATTTAGGAGTGATTTGATTAAAATAAAAATTCCTATGATAGAAGCAGAAGAATATGAAACCGCTCAGTGTTAGCTTATTTAATTCCTATGATAGAAGCAGAAGAATATGAAACCGCTCAGTGTTAGCTTATTTCATTCCTATGATAGAAGCAGAAGAATATGAAACCGCTCAGTGTTAGCTTATTTAATTCCTATGATAGAAGCAGAAGAATATGAAACCGCTCAGTGTTAGCTTATTTCATTCCTATGATAGAAGCAGAAGAATATGAAACCGCTCAGTGTTAGCTTATTTAATTCCTATGATAGAAGCAGAAGAATATGAAACCGCTCAGTGTTAGCTTATTTCATTCCTATGATAGAAGCAGAAGAATATGAAACCGCTCAGTGTTAGCTTATTTAATTCCTATGATAGAAGCAGAAGAATATGAAACCGCTCAGTGTTAGCTTATTTAATTCCTATGATAGAAGCAGAAGAATATGAAACCGCTCAGTGTTAGCTTATTTCATTCCTATGATAGAAGCAGAAGAATATGAAACCGCTCAGTGTTAGCTTATTTAATTCCTATGATAGAAGCAGAAGAATATGAAACCGCTCTGTGTTAGCTTATTTCATTTCATGTTCTAACTTTTCATTTATATTAAATTAAAATGAACTAAATAATTCATTAAATGCGTGTAAGATTGAGTAATTGCAAGGTGGTTTCTGTTGTAGGTATCAGAGGAGTAGGGAATTCAACAATTCTTTTGAGGTGAGTTTAAAAAAATTCCTTAAAATAACAAAGTCATATATATATATATATATATATATATATATATATATATATATATATATGTGTGTGTGTGTGTGTGTGTGTGTGTGTTAACACATAAGACACATACACACCTACTTTCTTTGTTGACCTTCCACCTTATAATTGAAAAAGTTAAAATTTTGTTTTCTTGCTTTTTGCTATATTTTTGGGATAGGAACATAGATAATCTAATTTTACTTTTTGAAGATTTAAATACCTACTTTATTTACATCTTGAAAAAAAATCGAGATTACGCCTAAAAGGATTTAAACGAAAAGAAGAATCAATAAAAAACCTACACTTTTGTAGTTTTAAGCACTGTTTTCTCCAGATTTGATTATCCTATCAAAAATTGCATGAGAATCAAATTTGTAGGAAATTTATTAACCTTCCAAAATTTTACGTATTTAAGAAAATATACCAAAACTTGCTTAAGTTGAAAGACTTTCTAACTCAATCTGTTGTTTTGGGGTGAGAAATGAAAATTCTAGATGTGTTCAATTTTCTCCTTTAAGTGATTTATTTCAATTTTTCATTTCAAACTTTTACCAAAACTTCACCTGGATGCATATAAATCCAAAGCCTTAAATGCTACTTTTTTGTGCAAAAATTGCAAAGAAAAAAACATGTTCCAGTCAGCAGATTCAGCTGATTAACGAACTAAATGGTTAAGTATTTACTTTGTCGCCTCCTAATTTCTGTGTTTATCTCTATTCCAGCAGGTGAATGATCAGCAGTCATACAACAATGAAAGTGGAGATCCTCGTGATATCTACAATGAACCTCCTGTACAAGTAAACCAAAATCATCGACAGCCTGCTCCAGTTTATAAGGTTTTTATTAATTATATCTTACTATTTATCTCCCGCTGTTGAGCGTTTACATTAAACTATTTATTAAATTCTACATTCCTATCCCCCCCCCTGTATATAGTTCCATCATTGCTCCAGTCTCCCTCGTCCCCTTCTTGCTCCTGTATTCCACAATCCCTCCATATTCACTCTATTCTTTTTATTAATATGTAAATATGTTTTATTCTTTCGAGAGCATATATCACTCCAATATCTCCATAGGCCTAGAGTCGATTGGTGTTGAAAAGAAATATACTTCCCTGATTGAGAAATTATACACAGGAAACACAGGTTTCATTTCAGGTAAAACTAGAGGAGAAAAGTTCCCTATAAAAAGAGGTGTAAGACAGGGTGATGCACTATCCACAACTATCTTCATAGTCGAGCTAGAAGAAGTCTTCAAAGAACTACAGTGGGATGGAATGGGAATAACAATAAATGGCATAAAATTAAATAAGCTTAAATTTGCAGATGATATAGTTCTAATTGCATCAACAGAGGATGAACTAATCAAAATGATTTCTGACTTACAAGAGAGTAGCAGCAGACACAGCCTATACTTAAATACCAGTAAAACAAAAATAATAGCCAACAAAAATACTGAAAAGCTGACACTCTTCCCAGACATTGAAACTGCAGAAGAGGTAATATACCTAGGACAAATAATCTCCTTCAAAGATAAGCAGTCAAAGGAAATACAAACCCGAATTGCAAAAGTATGGAAGAAGTATTGGAGCCTGAAACCAATAATCAACGGCAACATTAGTACTGATTTAAAAAGTATTGTATTTAACAGCTGTATTGTCCCAGTACTCACTTATGGTTGCCAGACATGGTCTCTCACAAAAGCACTGGAAAGCAAGATTGGAGTGTGCCAGAGGGCAATGGAGCGAAGTATGCTGGGCGTAAAGAGAAGTGACAGGGTAAGGCATACAGTACTTAAAAAGAGGATGACCACCGTAGACATGATAAACTATGCGAATAAAATGAAATGGATATGGGCAGGTCATATTCTAAGGAAGAATGACACAAGCTGGGCGAAGCGTGTTATCGAATGGGTTCCGCTTCACAATAAAAGGAGAGGAGGGAGGCAGAAAAGAAGATGGGCCGACATATTTAGGAAGCTGGAAGGCTCAACCTGGAGCAGAAAAGCCAAGGACAGGGACTACTGGAGGACAAGGGCTCGTGAACTCTACACAACTAGGTCCGGATAGTCTCCGTTAAAAGACTTTAAACTCCCTAGCGGGAAGGTCTATATTGTACATATATATGAGGTTTACGTATATTTTTATTTTATTTTCATTATAATTAGTATTTGTACATATATAAATAAAGACTTATTATTATTATTATTATTATAAGGGGATGTGTTCTTCTCAGTTTCCTGGAGCAAATTCTTTCGGGGGCTATTGCCAACCGAAAGAATTGTTGTTCATATTAGTTTTTTTATTATTATTATATTTTTATGTTTCTTGTCACGGGCGTTCGTTTAAAAATTTTCGAACTATTCTCGCAGTGTCGAGCAGTACCGCTTGCTGTGTGCGTCTTTAATCAGTTCCTCCGAGATTTTCAAGTATTTTGTAGCTGTGACTGTGGTTTTTGGGATGAGTCCATTAGCCGATATAATAATAGCTGTTATCCTTGCGGAATCTAACTTACACAGATCTTTTAATTCTATGGCCAAGTCCTGGTATTTTCGAAGCTTCTCAGCATAAGATTTCCGAATATTCTCATCATTCGGGACAGCGATATCAATAATATCAGCTCTCTTATTCCCTTTATCAATGATAAGAATATCCGGTTTATTGTGATGGACAGTTCGGTCCGTCAACATCGCTTCGTCCCAATACACTTTTATTTTATTATTATTATTATGTTTTATTCTTGTATACGTTTTTGTAAATAGTATTAGAGTTTGTTGTTTCCTTGTTGTCTCTTCTCTTGGTATAGAGTTAGAGTTTTATTTTAAATTTGTATTTACATGTTATTCTTAAGGAACAAACTCAAAGAATTAATTGTTTTTTTTTTCTTTCATTCATTCATACTCAGCACACCTTTACATCTAATAGCCTTCTCAACTATTTCCTTCTCTCCTTCTCCCAATATCCGGTTCCATTCCTTTCAGCACATCATCTCATTTCCATATCCTATAACAATCGAATGCCCACTTTTATCCGTAAAACCATCTTCTATGGAAACCTCACCTCCCTTACCTTCGAATTTCTTAAGCCTGCTTACTTGCAAAGATATCTTTCTATCTCCGAGACATATCCACTTCAGCCTTCCTCAAAAATACGTCTGTAGGCTCGGACAGCATTCCATTCCCAGCATTCATGAAACCTTCCCTCCGAGTTATCCTCCCTTATCTCCTTACCTTCTTCACGTATACAATGTCTCCTTGCAACAATAAGTCCTTCCCATCTCCTCGAAGAATGCCCTCGATCGCCTCTTAAGCAAAATTCCCAATCTACCTGTGCCTAGTCTTTTTTCAGAAAATATAAACACTTCACACAAAGTAAACATCCATTAGTTAAACAAAAGAACTAAATGTAAACTTCTCAAACACTACAAAGTTAATTTAGAACCGAATATTTTTGGATTGAAATCTGATTTTCAGTTAAAGTATCGTATAAATAGAATGAATGCTCAGGGAAAATGTTCCAAATCCATAATGATATTGTTTTGTTTGCAGTACGAGGAGGAAATGAGACAACAGAACCATAGGCTTCAAGGAATCATGCCGAGAAGCAGAACAGTAAGTAAAGAATTAGAGGATAAATCTAAGCTTTATTCATGATTATTCTCTTTACAGTCGGCTAGATACTCAAAGGAAGGCGTAGGATTCGCTTAATCTACTTCAGTATCCAGGATTTGAGAATATCCTTCTTTTGCAGGAAGGGCGTCTTTCTATTTAGTAACATTCAGATTGAACTACCAGTATTTATGTCATCTATGGGTTCTGAAACATGAAATTTTCTAGTCCCTAGTTCCCTATGGAGGAAGGGAGGAAACTTGTGAAAAGAATAACATTGTTTAAAGACTAATCTTATTTGCTGTGGAATTTAACTTTGAATTGACAAACATATTTGTTTATCTTTATTGATAATTTACAATCTGTACAGTTATGTACAATAAGTAAATTTGGTCAAACTATACATACAACAGAGTGGATGAAATGAGGGGAGAAGGCAGACATTACTCCCACTCCCAATGAAAGTTCTGGTATCTCCTTATTTTAATACAAACTTGGTCACTTTGTTGAACTATTACAATATTTACATTATTTCAGAAGGCAGGCGAATTAATCAGTAGTAAATTGTCTCATGGCCAATGGGGGGGGGGGGGGGGGAAGAGGATTATCTGGGATAACGTTGGAAGAGTGATCTGCCAAGAGGATTGGCTCGGTCAATGGCCTGAGCCGCGTCAAGAAAGACGCTGGAGGAAAAGCCCTTTTATGTAGGCATAAAAGGGCATACTTTTTATGTAGGTCAGAAGACTTGTCGGGTGGTGGAATGCTGGGTACGGAAGCCTAACTGGTGATCAGGGATTTTATGGTTTGAGTTTACTATCGGTGGGAGTCTTCTGTATAGGAGTTTTTCAAATACTTTAGAAATTATTGGGAGTAGGCAAATAGGATGATAGGAGCTGGCAAGTATTGGAGATTTGGGAATAAGGATTACTTTGGAATGTTTCCAAGATGTTGGAAATTTGTTAGTACGGAGGATGCTATTAAATATTAGGGTAAGGAACATCAGGGTTTTGTGTGGCAGGTGTCGAAGAATATTGGCAGTTATTAGATCAGGACCAGGAGATTTCTTACGAGGGAAATGGTGAATTGTATACTTGACATCTGCAGTCTATTTAGTATTTAGGTGGTTTGGAAAGGGGAAGGGGTTCATTGAGGGAGTTCAGGATTTCAGTAGTGAGTGTGGTTGGAGTTGGTTGTTCTGCTCCCCCATCGAATGTGTTTCGCATTGCAGTCTCCTCCTGCGACAAAGTGAGAATTGACAAACAAAATAAGATATTTTAAGCTGTTTGTTTAGGAATTAAACAAACATCAAAAGTATTTCATTTTTTGACCACTACACTCTAATGATTATAAATGATCTAAATAATGTTTTGTAGACCGATGGAGAGCTCGGACACTACAGCTGTCAAACCTGTTGCAGGATTCCTCAGCAAACTCACAGGCGGCCGATGGAAAGGGTAAGCTCTTCTTTAATTCATCATTTTTCAGTTATTCCATTGAGCAGGCAAAAGTTGAATTAATAAATGCAAGGTCAACTAGTTCCACACTCTTCGTGCATCTTAAGGAGCATTCTTGCAAGCAATGCAGAGCCTAAATAGACAATTTACCTTCGAATACCTTCTTAGTTTCCCATCCTCAGATACTTCCTGAGAAGCCTAAAAACTAGGCTCCATTTGACTGCACGTAGTTGTGCATCCTCAGATGCCTCTTTAGGAGCCTAAAAAGTAGGCTCCATTTGGCTGTACATAGTTTCCCATCCTCAGATGCCTCCTGAGAAGCCTAAAAAGTAGGCTCCATTTGACTGCACGTAGTTGCGCATCCTCAGATGCCTCTTTAGGAGCCTAAAAACTAGGCTCCATTAGGCTGTACGTAGTTTCACATCCTCAGATGCCTCCCGAGAAGCCTAAAAAGTAGGCTCCATTAGGCTGTACATAGTTTCCCATCCTCAGATGCCTCCTGAGAAGCCTAAAAACTACGCTCCATTTGACTGCACGTAGTTGTGCATCCTCAGATGCCTCTTTAGGAGCCTAAACTAGGCTCCATTCGGCTGTACGTAGTGTTTAGGCTCCTCAAGAGATATCTCAGGATGCAAAAGATGATTATTTGAATTTGGACTTTTCTTCATCCATCTTCTGCCTACACAAGGAAGAATTGTCTATATTATTTTGTCCAGGAATAAATTGTTGAGTATTTACTCGAATGATTCTTCTTTCTATATTTGAAAATGCCTGAAGATGTTTATGTTTTCAGAGAACGAACGTCCTGAGCGCTGTACTCTGTCTTATAAAGGAACTCGATTATCCTAACCTCGAAGTCGTGCAGATGGAAGTTAAATGCAGAATGGAGGAGTTGTCCAACGACATATAACTCCAGCTATTTCTCATTAATTATCTAAAACATAGAAAATAGTTTAAAAAACTTAATTCAAACTTAAAACAAAGTGATATTAATTAAATGTGTATATATATGTATTAAGGCTCTGGATAACGTTGAAACTAGTACCAAGAGAATTATGAGTAATTGTGAAGTTTTTTTTTTTTTTTGTGAAGTTTTGTTTTGAATGTTTATTAGTACTTACCAATACTTGCCAGATATTCATTACTTTATTTGTATTTATCCTAATTACCTTAACATTATCTCTATTTATCTTTACCTACATTTCTTCTTCAACTTGTGTTCCTATTTGCTGTTTGGAAAAATATTACTTATAAAGATGTATTACTCTTTTAAAAATACTCATATTGTATTTAATTAAAAAATGTTTTGTTATGAAATAATAGTTCATTTATTAAGGAATTGTTGAAATTTGATGATATATTTTACGAATAACTTCTTGAGTGCAATAAAACAGCTGCTAATTTAGTGATAGTATTAAAATATTTACCATTTTCTTTACTTTTTATGTAAATGCCCCAGGCATTAATCATTTATTACTTTAATTGATTTTTCCAAGGGTAAATGTCAGAGATTGTTGTATTTTTAATTTACAAATGATTAGGCTTAGCCTGTAAATATGTGAAGAATAAGATATTAAAATAAGAGTTTAGTCGTAATAAAAAGGTAGATTTTGGGCGTTAGTATTATCAACTTTGTGATATTTAAGATATGTCGTCAATTTAAGGGGAGAAAAGGAGAATTCATTTATTTATTGTTTGTTTTTTAATTTTAGTCAAGGGGATTTTTTTCCTCTCAGATATTTTCTGTCAGTAATGTATTCTTTGAAAATTCTCTGTAATATTTTATTTACATATTTTTTTTTTGAGGGGGGGGGGGCAATTTAGAAGGTTCTCTTCCTTAGAAGGAAAATTATTTTAGTGCAATTTATAATTGAGATTTTTAATTATCAAGAAAAATGACTAAATTCTCCTAATTTGAAAGTGAGGGTGTCCAGCGGGTGGGAGGGAGAGAAAGTGAATAAAATGTTGATAATCAAGAAAGATGTTTCATTAAAAATGCAGAATATTAATAAAGCGATGGGTTTTGGTTGTGTTTATGAAAGACCATTACAACATGTTTACGAGATGTATCTCTCTCGAAAACAGATCCAAATAGGGAAATCACATAGAAACTGCTATTCCTATTTTATGCAATTCGTATTTTTTATACACTCATAAAAATATGTTTTTGATGATATTTAACAACTTTGTTGAACATCATATATAAAAAAATGAATTAAAGTCACTAAATTAAAACTTAACCAAATCTCTCTATTACATTGTATTTACAATAACTTTCCATTAGTATATAGATTTATTGGCTAATTTACTATTTAAAATCATATAAGACACCATTACATTTAATCAATCTTCTCATCAAGCTAAAACTCAACCCAGTAGAATTCATTAGAAATACAATTATCTTAGGTGGATAAAATAATTTATAATTGAATTGCAGCACGAATAAATGAATTAGTTTCTGAAGGGGAGAATATGAGAGGAGATAGAACGGAACGGGATTATTGAATGGAACAGAACGGACTGGTCTCGACTTCTTCCTTTTCTAATAGTACGAAGCTCATTCTCGACAAGCAGCTTTTATGGTTCTATGATTCTATGGTGCTATCATAGATTTCTTCATTCATTCATCGACTCCTAGATTCCTCTCCACGCTTATCCAGTCTTAGAACTAACCATTCAAATACATAAGGTTCACTACTTCCATCTCCACAAGTTTTTATCAATTTTCAAAGGACTGTATATGTATTACTTTTAAACTGCTTCGCTGGGAATTACATGTGTTTCTTGTAATGCGGCTTCTATCTCCAGCCGCTGAACAAATTGGGGATTGGCTTAGCAAAAGCAAGGACAAGCAGCGGTTGCAAGACCAGGGTGTTTATCTTCTACCGTGTGACTACGGGAAAGTGTGTATAGGACAGACAGGGAAGAAGGTAGCCACATGGATTGGGCAACACGCTGCAGACTATAGGCTGGGACGCACCAAAACTCACTGCGGTGGCAAGAAACGGAGAAGAGTGCCCCAGATAAGGCCTGTTTGTTGAAGCCAAGACCCTGGCTAAGGAAGACACGCTGAACAGGAGACTCATCAGAGAGGCGATTGAGATCCACAAACATCCAGCCAAATTCAATAGAGAAAAAGGACTCATCCTCTACAATACCTGGCGGGCCATTCTGAAGAAGACTAAAGAGAATCCACTCATACAGGACCACCAGCGCCCCGAACGGACGACCGAGGAAGGTAACATAGACAGACGGAACCCGATTGGTCCAGAGCCTCCCCAGTTCATTGGTTCGTATAGCTTCCGACCAAGAAGGGCCCAAACCGCTGACGAGGCTTACCATCCAGCAAGGATGAGTCACTGCCAGAAGAAGCAGGAGAGGAATCCGGCGAAATATTGCGATAAAAGGAGGAGCAAGGCCGCTAAAGAAAGAAGTTCTCTCTCAGTTCCCTTATAGCCATACAAGACATTTTTAGTACACATCCAATTGTAACAAAAATACACAATAAAATACATTCATTGAAGAAACGAATAACTATTTATTGGCTTCCTGGTCATAAAGATATACCACAAAGTACGAATGTAGACAGACAAGCAAAATTATCCACAACACGAAACCAATACGACGTCACAGACATAACATATGAAGATGTTTTCAATGACATACAGAAACACATTGAAAACCAGTGGCACGATGTACGGTACAGGACAAGAGACAACAAACTACGTGAAATTAAATCTACAATTACTAACTGGCCATCGAGCAACAGAAGTACAAGAAGAGAAGAAGTAGTACTGACACGTTTACGGATTGGACACACTAGACTTACACACTCATTCCTAATGACCAGAGAACAAGCACCGATTTGCCCAATATCTAACACTTTTTTAACTATTAAACACTTACTAACGAACTGTTTAAGACTTAACTCATTTCCCCTCCCAGCTATAAATCTAACAGAGTTGTTAGCAGAAGGAAGCAAATTCATTGATTTTGTTTTTAGATACTTAAGGAAAATTGGACTATTTGAAGAAATATGACGTATACGTATATGGTTTTCTATGTTTGTATACGAGCTTATCTGTTTGTGTATGTGTATATCTGTATGTATATTTATTTTTCTCTTTACGACCTCCTATCATTAATAAATATGTACAAACTATGATTTGAAATTCATATAGATCTAAGTCTATAATTGTATTTACAGACTGCCCTATCTGCCTCTGTCTTGTTCCTACCTTTTTATAGTCAATGCAAATTGTACTAGTAATTTTTTTCTTTTTTATTTTTATATTTTTTAATTATTTCATTTTCAAATTTGTTAACAATTGTTTACTATTGTTTATTCTTATGTATGTATTTTAAGTGATGAATTGCCCTTGTCGCGGTCTCACTAAGAAACCAATAATAATAATAAAAAAAGAAGCCACATTACAAAAACCACACACACACACATATATATATATATATATATATATATATATATATATATATATATATATATATATATAGAGAGAGAGAGAGAGAGAGAGAGAGAGAAAGAGAAAGAGAGGGAGGGAGAAATATATATATATATATTTTTTTTATTTAACGGTGTATGAACAATTGGTTTAGTCACCCATTCAGGTTCTGGCCAATCTTAACATCAGCATTCAACGGGGCTATGGCCGTTGGCTATAAGTATATATATATATATATATATATATATATATATATATATATATATATATATATTTCATTTTTAACTTTTACAAATAAGTTGAAATGGGAATAGTTGTGAATTTGAAGTGATAAGTCCAATTTTGAGAAAATTGGGATGTGATTTAATAAATTTGCAAGACACCCTGAAAGTTTGATTTAATTTTCATTTGAGAATGATTACTTAAAAATAGATTCTTATGTAACAATGAATTTATATGATTAATGAAAATATTTATTAAGATTTTGGTGCTGAGCTAGAGTTAGTTTGGTGCTGAGCTAGAGTTAGTTTTGCACTGAACTAGAGTTAGTTTGGTGCTTATCAATGTCCAATTCATTTTTATTTCACCCTAATCATAAGGGAGACTTTACTCTCCGTCCAAAATTAATTATAATTAGTTTTATTTTAAATTAATCAAATTTAATGTATTAATTTTTGTTAACTTCTAATGTTATAGACTGTCCTATAATATTATCAAGTGGAAGTATGATATTTTGAATTTATTATAAATGTTGTTTTCCATAACGTTATGATAAATCAGAACTGAGCTATATTAAATCTTCACTAACATATTGTTTAAGAAATTTCTATTTGAAAAATTTGTTTGATAATGTTTAAAATTTTTACTTGAAAATATTTCAGTTATAAATTAATATGATTTATGATTTAACAATTACTACAGAATGTTATTTTGCTCATTAAAACTCCAGTTTTATATGAAGGATTTGTTATTTTTCTTTTAAACCTTACCTTTTGTGTCATGTTATTATTGAAGAATAGAAAGGAGATAAACATCTAATTAAGGGTATGAAATAAATAGGAAAATATTCCTTTTTTCCAGCCCTACTCAGGGAAATAAACATAGGCGGCACGTATTAGGTATATTCAAAAATATCAGGAAATCACATTTTTAGCAAACTATTTTATTTATTGCTTTTCAAAAATTTTATATGCAGGGTTATTCTAAATGATGGAACCATTTTTACAAATTTGTATTTATTAAAGTACAATAATATTTATACCAATGGAGAGAGGAAGTTTCAAAGTTTCGGCGGGCAGACAAGTGGTGATGGTTTTGATGCTGTCGGTAAAGTTGTGGCAATAAGTTGCCATTTGTTAACTGAGTTGTGAGTGAGATGGCTACTGTGGAGCAGAACATTTTCTATTTGTCATTTTCAATTTTCCATTGCAACACAGAAGGGACTCACCGAAGATTAACACATAACTGTGCCTTATCCTGTACAAAGGTTTATGGACCATTTTTCTATGTGGTAAAAATATACGTAGGCATGTTGGAACAATGGCTGATTCTTAAAGTTATGAAGATTCACAGGATTTCATTTTCCAACTGGAAGGAGCTCCGCCCCAAGTCACCGTGATGACGAGGCTTTCTGAACAAATCTTTTCATCATTGCTGGATAGGTGCCATGAGAAATGAAGACCAGGCTCTACACTTCTGGCCACCGAGATCTCTCGATCACAACCCATGTAATGATTTGTGAAGGGAGCGTGTTTACCTACCACCAATAATTCGATGTGCAAAACCATATCACTGCTGCCGTAAACTCAGTAACAGTAGACACACTTTCTTGTGTGTTGGAAGAGTTTGGATACCGCCTAGATGTTTGCCGTGCAGCATATGGTGGTCAACATTGAATAGAGGAAATCATTCATTAGAGGGCTTTAAAAGACAAATAAATAAAAATAAACTAATCAAAAAATGAATATAAACTTCTTTTCATTGATTTTTTTTTTTTATTAAAAATATAAGTTTTATATGATATGTTAAAACAGCCATATTATAACATAGATAGTATATAAGTTTTTACAAATTATAATGTCTTTGTACGCTGAGGAGGTGACAAAACCAATTAAATAGTTATAGGCTGGATAAATACTCTGAGCATTCATAAAGCAAACACAATTGAGTTTTGATTCGAGACTGACTATATTGTCAGTACCAAGTTTCAGAATTCTGATGACCCTGACTACTCTCATGTTAGATACCAGATTTAATTCTGAAACTTGGTACTGATAATATAGTCAGTACCAAGTTTCAGAATTAAATCTGGTATCTAACATGAGAGTAGTCAGGGCCATCAGAAGATATTCAAGTTTCCCATTGTAAATTATGTCTCAATTGTGTACAGTCATCGGAACACCAAAATAGAAACCCTCGTAACATTAATGCTCCTAAAACTGCAGAGGTATCTTATCCGAGTATTTGTACAAGTAGCGCCCTGCTCAAGGAGTCTAGTAACTATCCACGGAGAGGAGTATCTAGGGAGTATTCAAAGGAAAGCCAGGATTGTTCTGTTCCTCTCTTGGCGACTGTGGGTTGGCTCAGGCTTTATGTTGGTATTATCAGGGTATTGATAACATACAAGTCGCTTTTATGCTCGCTCAAAATGGAGTTAAGGCGGAATGAGGAGCAAATTGTCAGACGACAATATGATGGATGTCTGCTCATCACACGAGCCCCATGGGTCTCAAGACACTAGGGAATACAGTGTCTGCACATCACATGAGCCCCATGGATCCCATGACACTAGGGAATACAGAGTCTCCCATGGATCCCAAGACACTAGGGAATACAGAGCCTCCTCATCATATGAGCCCCAAAGATCCCAAGACACTAGGGAATACAGTGTCTGCTCATCACACGAGCCCCATGGATCCCATGGCACTAGGGAATACAGTGTCTGCTCATCACACGAGCCCCATAGATCCCAAGACACTAGGGACTACAGTGTCTCCTCATCATATGAGCCCCAAAGATCCCAAGACACTAGGGAATACAGCGTCTGCTCATCACACGAGCCCCATGGATCCCAAGACACTAGGGAATACAGTGTCTGCTCATCATATGAGCCCCAAAGATCCCAAGACACTAGGGAATACAGCGTCTGCTCATCACACGAGCCCCATGGATCCCAAGACACTAGGGAATACAGTGTCTGCTCATCACATGAGCCCCATGGATCCCATGACACTAGGGAATGCAGTGTCTGCTCATCACACGAGCCCCATAGATCCCAAGACACTAGGGACTACAGTGTCTCCTCATCACACGAGCCCCATAGACCCCAAGACACTAGGGAATACAGTGTCTGCTCATCACACAAGCCCCATGGATCCCATGACACTAGGGAATACAGTGTCTCTTCATCACACAAGCCCCATAGATCCCAAGACACTAGGGAATACAGTGTCGGCTCATCACACAAGCCCCATGGATCCCATGACAGAAGGGAATACAGTGTCTACTCATCACACGAGCCCCATAGATCCCAAGACACTAGGGAATACAGTGTCTGCTCATCACATGAGCCCCATGGATCCCATGACACTAGGGAAAACAGTGTCTACTCATCACACGAGCCCCATAGATCCCAAGACACTAGGGAATACAGTGTCTGCTCATCACGCGAGCCCCATGGATCCCATGACAATAGATGATAAAGCTGACAACCTCGGCCCAGTGGTCCTTCACTCTCTCCTTCCTACATTACCCAAATTAAATACATTCTTCAACAATAAACACCTTGAGGACTTTTTCTTTTACATTTATAAAACCTCACTTAGTATTAATCCCAAAATTAATACAGAATTCCTACAATTTTCCTCTGAGAAATCCTGATGGCAAACACTCTCTTCTAATGTACAAAATAATTCCTTTTGATGTACATCCATTTATTTGTTATAGCTACTCAAATTTGCTTATTTAGTTTTGCTAACACACATACATTACAAGCAAATTGAGGCGTTGCGGATACGAAGGGGGAACTCAACATCCAGTCATAATTTTCTTTCCCACCATCTGAAACTAGACATTTCAGAGAATCTATAGGGAATGAAACAAGCTGGCTAGAAACTGCCATAGGAAGGCCGATACGAAAGGCGAACTCAACACTCCATTACCAGTCCGATGGATGATGATAGAAATAAAATTCTTGTTTATTTCAGAAAGTGAAGTCACCAATAATTCTTGATCAATTGTTATATAAGTTGATTATTAATATAAATTAATAAACAAACAGTGAGACATCGCACAAGGAAAAAATGGTTTGAATATCTTGTGGCGTTCACCCTTATAGAAAAAATAACTGCCTTTTGTTGAGTTCGCCCTTCGTATCCACAATGCCTCAAAACCAAACGGCTCAAATTTGGGAAATTAATGCTTTTGTGTTTGAATCTCTTGTTCTTTCATTACACTAAATAATGTTCATGACTAAACTTCTTCAAATTCTTGAGGTATGATTTGTTCGTTGTAGATGAGTGTGTAAATAAGGCCTTCTTTTTTATTGCAACTGCTGACAGCTTTAATGTAAGCTGCATTTTCCCCTACCTGAAAATGTGTCTCGGTTCCTCCGTCTACAAATTCACCCTGAAATAGAAAGTGAGAAAATTAATATATATATAAACTACCTATTGACAGAAGTTGTATTCAGGTATAAGAGGAAATGTCAAATCAAACTGAATATATGTACAGAAATTCTCAAGTTTTGAAATGAAATGAAAATGAAAAAATATATTATTATTCCGGCACTCATGTTCCTTAGGAATAATTTTGAACTTGACAGGTTAAACAATTTAAAACATTAAATTACATCACTGAAGTATGAATGGAAATATGGAACTTGCAAGGATAAAAAGTGGTGGAAGAGTCGGGATTTAAAGGTTTCTATAGACGCACCACAAAGAAAAGAACCAGGTTTTGCGCACATGCTGCCTCCAGCCTACATGGGGGAATGTCTTGGGAGCTCCCCTCCGGCCACGCCCCTTCTGGTCAGACTATAGGTTGGTAGCTTGGCAGAAAAACAGAGGTAAGGAATTCCATAGCGAGGTGGTACGAGTGATAAATAACTTTTCGAATAATGCAGTACGGTGGAAGGAATATAAATATCGGAAGGATGAGATCGGGTGTTACGGGAGTGAACAGAGGATTTAAATTTGATGATTTGAAATATATAAGAAGGTCTTCGGAATTGAATTACCCCATTTTCCCACGACACCAGACGACAGCTCAGCACTTCGCTCAGCGTCTCCTATATAAACCAGCTCCTTTCTCCAATCCTCATCATTGAAAGCAGCCTATAGCTATCTGATACATCTCTCTAAGTCTTTCTTAGACCAGTAAGGTTTTCTAGAAGTTAATAAGTGCTAAGTATTAAAGTGATGATAAAGAGAAAATAGCCAATTCAGTTCGTGGCAGAAGTGCGAAATATGGATATCTCAAAGATAAAACGAATGAAACAGTTCATGGAGGTGTTTGAGTTTTTCCTTCAGATCCCAGAAAGAAGAAAATAATAGAGAAAATTAAACACTTTTCTGATTGAGAAGTTATTGTTTACTGTGTCAATTAGCAGGACAGAGATAGTTGGGCTTGGATCTGATTAGGAAGTAAAACAGATTTAAGGAAATTATTTTTTTGGTAAGGTTTTAAAGCCTTCATGAGGGTTTCAAGGGAACCTAACACACCTCCTGGCTTGTGAGTTGGATAATTCTAGATAGCTCAGCCCAGAGCGGGCAATGAGAGCTTAAACCATAATGATAATAAAAATGGTACATTTTTTTTTTGTTTAAAGATTTACACTATAAATGGTTTATTTATTTGTTTTTTGTAAAAAAAAGATTTCACGAACAAGTCGAAGAAAAAATAGAGAAAATTAAGCACTTTTCTGATTGAGGAGTGTTTAATTTTCTATAAATGGTATTTGGCGCCGCTAGAGGCTGATCAAATAGTAAGAAAACAAACTAAATCCTAAAGGTTCCCGTTAAAGAGTTGAAGACTTTGCCGATGAGAAGAAGAGGTCGAGGGAGAGAGAGATATCTCTTTGTGAACACTGTGTTGGGAGATATTCTACAGATCTTAAAGAGAAAGGAGTCGAATAATGTTGCTCAGTCGAGTCTGCTCCAAGTAGAATTTCAAACAGTCTGTTTATCTTACACTCAGCTCTAATTGAGGCGTTGCAGATACGAAGGGCAACAGAGAATCCACGGATATATTTTTCATGTTGAGTTCTCCCTTCTTTCCCTCTCAAAATACAGAGAGAATGAAAACAAGCTGGCTAGAAACTGCCATCGGAAGGTGGATACGAAAGGCCAATTCAACACTCCACTACAGGTCCGATGGATGATGAAATACATAAAATGCTCTTTTTGTTAAAAGTGAAGTTCACACTAATTCCTCGTCAATTATTATATAATTTGTTTATTGATGTAAATTAATAAACAAACAATGAGACATGTCACAACGAACAATGAGACATGTCACAACGAACAATGAGACATGTCACAACGAACAATGAGACATGTCACAACGAACAATGAGACATGTCACAACGAACAATGAGACATGTCACAATGAACAATGAGACATGTCACAACGAACAAATGTTTTGAATATCTTGTGGAGTTTGCCCTTTTGGAAAAAATATATTCAAACGCGTTTTCCAGAAAACTACCTTTTGTTGAGTTCACCCTTTGTATCCGCAACACCTCAATTCTTCAATTAGAGTACTTAAATAAGAAAGTGCAATTTAATTTAATTGTGATTCATTTAAAATGGATAATGGAAATTAATGAAAAATATTATAAATATGTTGTATTCTTACCGTTGCTTCAACTTTCTCACCATCAACCCAAATATCCAAAGTATCTTTCTCTGAAAACAACAATATCATAAAGTAACTAAGCTCGGATAAAACTCTTCTTCATGAAACATTTTCCAGATTGTTATTTACTTGATGTAACTGGCAGGAGTTGATGTCAAAAATTGTTTAAAACATTAATATATATTTTTGACGTTTCGAACAAGTTTAGGTTCATCATCAGGCATCTTATATTAAGTTGTGTTTAGGTCTATTATAATTTGTTTAGTAGACAACATTAGTCTGAATACAACTTATAAAAGCTATAAGATATAAAAGGTAAAAATGGCTGAAAAGAAGCAGAGTAGAAGATAATAAACTCTTGAAAAGAAGCAGAGTAGAAGATAATAAACTCTTGAAAAGAAGCAGAGTAGAAGATAATAAACTCTTGAAAAGAAGCAGAGTAGAAGATAATAAACTCTTGAAAAGAAGCAGAGTAAAAGATAATAAACTATTGAAAAGAAGCAGAGTAGAAGATAATAAACTCTTGAAAAGAAGCAGAGTAAAAGATAATAAACTCTTGAAAAGAAGCAGAGTAGAAGATAATAAACTCTTGAAAAGAAGCAGAGTAGAAGATAATAAACTCTAGAAAAGAAGCAGAGTAGAAGATAATAAACTCTTGAAAAGAAGCAGAGTAGAAGATAATAAACTCTTGAAAAGAAGCAGAGTAGAAGATAATAAACTCTTGAAAAGAAGCAGAGTAGAAGATAATAAACTCTTGAAAAGAAGCAGAGTAGAAGATAATAAACTCTTGAAAAGAAGCAGAGTAGAAGATAATAAACTCTTGAAAAGAAGCAGAGTAGAAGATAATAAACTCTTGAAAAGAAGCAGAGTAGAAGATAATAAACTCTTGAAAAGAACCAGAGTAGAAGATAATAAACTCTTGAAAAGAAGCAGAGTAGAAGATAATAAACTCTTGAAAAGAAGCAGAGTAGAAGATAATAAACTCTTGAAAAGAAGCAGAGTAGAAGATAATAAACTCTTGAAAAGAAGCAGAGTAGAAGATAATAAACTCTTGAAAAGAAGCAGAGTAGAAGATAATAAACTCTTGAAAAGAAGCAGAGTAGAAGATAATAAACTCTTGAAAAGAAGCAGAGTAGAAGATAATAAACTCTTGAAAAGAAGCAGAGTAGAAGATAATAAACTCTTGAAAAGAACAATAGGAACACTCTTGATTTTGAAACACCGATTTCTCCACCTGACTTTTCTCTATCAAAACTTGAATAAGATTTGTTTCTGTAGGAATTGTAGTTATCTTTCGGATCACAAGTATCAAACTTCATGGAAATATATAATGGGGGCCTGAGGGGGCTGCAACCACCCTCAAAATTTTGTTTTAGTGAGAACATTTTGTATAAAAAAAGCCTATAGAAAAGTAAAATGACTTCATCATATACCCTGGGTTACTAGGTGTCCAGAGGACCTCAAAACTAACCATTTTACACTAAAATATTTTAAAAAATTCCTTCCCCCCCCTAATCCCTGAGGCTCTCAACCTCATCCCCCCATCGAAATTATTTCCTATAAATGCCCCTGTTCCACTTAACATGATTTTAAAACACTTTTCAAGATATTTAAGAATATGTACAAAAATCTCAAAACTGCTCAGCCCTGTTTATAATGTTATTTTTTTCTTCCTCAACCATGGGTGTATATAGAAAATAATTTCGGGAGAGGCTGGGAACATTTGAGGGTATGGAATACTATCAATCTAAACTAGGAATAGTTAACCAATTAAAACACTGTTACACAAAATAAAAACTATTTTTTCTGAACTAAGTGATCTTATTTCATTTCTTTTTAATGTTTTTATTACACATTTTTACCAATTTTGGGAGGGGGGCTGCAGCCCCCTCAGCCGCTCCCCCTTATGTTGCCTGTGACCTCAACACTAAAGATAGCTGAAGGGTTTATGTCTTAACTTGGATGAATGGGAAATATGTTGAAAATATTCCAGCTTAATCTGCTATCTTCATCTATCCAAAGTGAAAAATTCCAAAAAAGTCTAGATTTTTCCACTTGCCTTGAAAATGGTTTTATTTATATTTTGCAGAATGTCAAATTTCAAATAATACATGTACTTCCTTCACTGCTCCCGTTTTTTGGTCTCATGTCTAGACGTGGCCCTACCCGAGGAATACCTACCTTCCTCGGGTAGACTAGAAACATGTAGAGCAAAATAAAGCAGTAGTGAAGAAAGTAAATGTATTGTTTGATATTTTACCTTCTGACACAAATAAATGTATTGTGAAAAATAATCACCATCTTATAACATGAAAATGGTTGTAGATATGGATTACCTAAAACAATTCTATGCGTGTCTCCGATGTTCCAAGTGCAGACTTGTGTTGCTCTTTTCTGGGTGAATACTTCAAGAGGATGGCCATCGACAAAGAGCGAATATTGGTATGAGAAACCAGAAATAGGTTCGATCCTTACAGAACAAGAAGTATCTCCGATCTTGAAATCCTGGTCTCCAACAAGCTTAAACATCCATTCAGCTTTGAAAACGTCCTGGAACCAAAGCCCTCGAATTGTATTCCAAGTATCTACATCATCTAAAGAAATCTCCTCTAAGTACTTTAGATGTGCAGTGCTGTGGATCCAAGTAAACAATGAAAGAAGGATCATGAAAAGGAATGGATAGATGGCTTGAGAGGAATGGATATGGGGCTTGGGAGAAATGGGAAGGAAGCTTGGGAGGAATGGGAAGGAGGCTTGGGAGGAATGGGAAGGAAGCTTTGGAGGAATGGGAAAGAGGCTTGGGAGGAATGGGAAGGAAGCTTGGGAGGAATGGGAAGGAGGCTTGGGAGAAATGGGAAGGAGGTCTGGGAGGAATGGGAAGGAGGCTTGGGAGGAATGGGAAGGAGGCTTGGGAGAAATGGGAAGGAGGCTTGGGAGGAATGGGAAGGAGGCTTGGGAGGAATGGGAAGGAGGCATGGGAGGAATGGGAAGGAGGCTTGGGAGAAATGGGAAGGAGGAATGGGAAGGAGGCATGGGAGGAATGGGAAGGAGGTCTGGGAGGAATGGGTAGGAGGTCTGGGAGGAATGGGAAGGAGGCTTGGGAGGAATGGGAAGGAGGCTTGGGAGGAATGGGAAGCAGGCATGGGAGGAATGGGAAGGAGGCTTGGGAGAAATGGGAAGGAGGAATGGGAAGGAGGTTTGGGAGGAATGGGAAGGAGGTCTGGGAGGAATGGGTAGGAGGTCTGGGAGGAATGGGAAGGAGGCTTGGGAGGAATGGGAAGGAGGCTTGGGAGGAATGGGAAGGAGGCATGGGAGGAATGGGAAGGAGGCTTGGGAGGAATGGGAAGGAGGCTTGGGAGGAATGGGAAGGAGGCTTCGGAGGAATGGTAAGTATCCTTTCCAGTATTTGAAGTACTTAGGAATACGGTAGGAAGTATTTGGTTCCCTATAACCAACATTATTTAGTAGTGCCTAATGTACTTTTAAACCTGTTATGTGTATACTAGTAATTTATATCCTTCATTCATTCAAAGGTATTCATAGAAATTTACCATATGATTAACACATGACCAGAGATAAGATAACAGGAAAGCATTGCTTGGAGCACGAGGTACACTACACTTCTCATAAACGTGGTGTGCCATTTTATGAATGGAAGAAAGATTTATGAGAAAGTATTAAAAATAATACATGGTATACATACTTTATCATCTACCCTGACAACTCTTTTCCCCGTAGCAGTCCCGTGTTCGAATTCTACTCTGTGAAGTCCATCAGACAGAGGAACTTCCCATGTCCCAACGACATCACTAGCCATGTTCCGACCACAGTGTCTCGCTTCAATTCATAAGTCAAAGCTGGAATATAGAAGTGTTATTGAGATGATTATAATTTTAAACATTATATATGAGTAAAGTATTAATATCTAATCATAGAGAAATGGTTAATATGCTCAGCAAACAAATCGACAAGCTGGGGAAAACTTGTTTTATTAATTTGGTTCATATCGTCTGATAAAATTCGGTCTAAAGGTGCCCTCATACTGGCAAAAATATTGCTAAAAATTTTAAAGAAGTCGGTTTTGTGCAAAAATTTTGAATCCTAATAGCTCTACAGCCCCTTGAATGGAACAATTTTTTGTTTATTTATATCTGTTTCCGTTTTTTAAATATTAATTTTCCAAATATTCAAAAACGGCTTTTTTTGGCCTACTGGAAATTGTTAATTCCTTGGTAGATTGAGTTCTATTCTAGCTAGAACAGACAGCATAGTCTCATTGTTTAGCTTAGCAGAATAGTTCCAAGATGGATATGACTGTTTATAAATGAATATTGTTAATTCCATGGTAGATTGAGTTCTATTCTAGCTAGAACAGACAGCATAGTCTCATTGTTTAGCTTAGCAGAATAGTTCCAAGATGGATATGACTGTTTATAAATGAATATTCAGATGAAATATGTTTTAATGTTCAATCCTCTAATAATGCTGTTACTTTTATTATGGGATGGTAATGGGAAAAACAAAATTCATTTATAAACAATCATATCCATTTTGGTGCTATTCTGATAGTACATTTCAACTGCAGCCCCCCCCTGAAATTTTGATTTGATCGTTAAAAATTTATCATAAAACCCTTACAAATAAATTAAATAAGATCACTTAGGTCATAAAAAAATATGTTATTTTAGGTGTAATAGCGTTTTAGTTTGCTAAAACTATTCCTACTTCTAAATTGTTAGTATTCCATATCCCGGAAATGGTCTCAGCCTCCCCCCCCAAATTATTTCCTATATACGCCCATGAGCAACATATGTCCATCTAGAGGAAAAAAAGTCCGACTCGCAGGAACTGCCTCATCTTAGCGCGGTTCCGTTCTTATCCCTAGTCTAATTTCGAAAGATTAAAATAGAAGCAGTTATTATTTTGTTGAGAGGAGATCGTTGACCGTTGATGATGCAAGGTAGGGATTGTCCGGGTTAGGTCACTGCTACTTAATAATACATACCCCATATGTGTAGGTATGTGGGCATATATATGTACATATGTGTGCGTGTATATGCATATATATAAATATATATATATTATATATGTATATATATATATATATATATATATATATATATATATATATATATTTACATAGATATGTGCATATATTAGTGTTAAATATGTCCTACTTGTATTTACAGCCCTGATGAAGGCTTGAAGTTCAAGCCGAAACGTCGGCACAATAAAACCATTTTTACGATAAAATGTAGTTTTATTAAGTAGCAGTGACCGAACCCTGACAGTTATATTTTGGTTCCACCAGTCTTGAAAGGTAGGATTTACAATCTGACCTGGAAGGGTCGGCAACACAAGAAACCGTCCCGCTAGTTGCAAGGTCTTGGAATCTTGGAAATCTATATTTCTAACAATAAATTGTTTTTGTTATTTTACTTAACCTGTTTTATTTTCGAATACATTATCCAACTATAAGCAATTAAAAAATAACAAGGAATAAAATACAGGCGAAAAGAACACTTCGAATAAGCGAAATCAATTACTTTAAAGCTTTAAGCTCTTATTTCTCCGATTGACATCGCCTAATCAAAACTTTTATTAGAACCTTTTATGTAGAGCATTTAATAAGCTTTCTAATGGTATTCTTCCGTTTACCAAAATTCTCAACAGTTTTCGAGATATTAAAGAAAGTTCCCAAAATTTATATTATTTCTAGCAACAGAAAATTGGCCTCATTTTTCATATCCTGTTTTACACACAAAATTTTCGCAACATAAGAAATTACAAAAATAAAAAGCAATAAAAAACGAAGGGAAAGAGACAAAAATTACAACAAGAACGACAAAAACCCGTTCATAAGAACAAAACAGACGTATTTGAAGTTTTAAGCACTTATTTCTCCGATTGACATAACCTAATCAAAAATAGTTTTAGAATCTTTTTTGTAGAGAATTTAGTAAGCTTTCAAATAGTTTCTATCCACTTACCACGATTTCCCAACCGTGTTCGAGATATTAATGAAAGTATACGAACTTCCCAAAACTTTTCATGTCTGTTCATAAAATATTTTATTCTAACCCTTCCTTAACTCCAAACGTAACAAAACTTTCAACATATTAGTTTTAATGAAAGTAGAACATGCAGATAAAGTTTCAACTGAATCCCATGATTCTAAGTACCCAAACCAAAAACGGTATTCAAAAAATATTTTTCCAATTTTCTCAAAAACGGTTAAAGCTATCGCCTTGAAAATGGTTTCATTCGTTTTCCTAGCCCAGGAATCATATAAAACGAGTACTTAGAAGCTTATGAACTCAAAAACGTAAGCGTTACGATTTTTTTTGCGCGAATTTCGCCCCAAACGCCATCTTCCGGTAGGCGGATTTCGCTGGTTAACGAACTTGACCTTTCAAATTGGACGACGGATTTTTGTACCAAATTTCATCAAAATCGGACCATTCGTCTTCGAGCTAGAGAGCGAACAGACAAATATATATATATATATATATATATATATACATATATATATATATACAAATTTGAACCACCATCATTTTCGGTCTCTAGGGGTTCTGAAACGCAAAATTTTCTAGTCGGCACTTCCGGATTGTTTCATTGTATCAACCTTATAAGCGGGGTTCCTCCCTATGGGGGAGGGAGGAACCGCGCTAAAAAGTCCGACTCGCAGGAGCTGCGTCATCTTAGCACGGTTCCGTTCTTATCCCTAATGTCATTTTGAAATTAAATCTTTATATAAATCGTTAGGTTTTAGTTTCCACGATTTTCCAACCGTTTCCAAGATATACGAAGATCCCACGACTTTTCATGTCTGCTATTAGGCCTTTGATGAGGAAAAGAAACGAAGTCCGGGAGGCCTCATCTAGGCTGTAGAGTGGCTGGGATGCCTGCCGGGCTTGGTAGCTGGACACAAGACAGGAGGTGTGAGTCGGGGCGTAGTCGTGGAGCAGCTTCCAGTCGGCTGCGATGTCTTTTCGGACCTGATTGACCCTTCGGTTTGAGTCTCTTCAGCACTTCCACATAGAACGTGGAGTTGACGGTTTGTCCAGGACTCACATTGCCGGTGTTTCTCGAAGTCCAAGGTCTTCCAGCACGGTCTTCATCGGCAATCTCTTCCCGGTCCCGTGCCACCGAAACACACCACTTCTTGCTAAAGTATTATATCAAACGTCTCTGTCGCAGATTCACCGAGTTTCACACAGAATTTAATCGCTCACCTCTGCTCTAACGAACGCTGCATCTTTGGCTTGTACAAAAACTCGACGCATATATATATATATATATATATATATATATATATATATATATATATATATATATATATATATATATATAAATCACGTGTCTGACTGTTTGTTCCTTATACAAATCCACGCCATTTGACCGATTTTTACCAAACTTGGAATACTGGTAGGTCTTGATACGGGAAGTCTCGTAGGCTAAGTCAAAAACGTCTACCAGCTCTCTGTCTGTATGTTTGTTCCTTATACAAATCCACACCCCTTTGTCCGATTTTGGCCAAACTTGGCACACAGGTAGGTCGTGATACGGGAAGTCTCGTAGGCTAAATCAAAAACGTCTACCAGCTCTCTGTCTGTATGTTTGTTCCTTATACAAATCCACACCCCTTTGTCCGATTTTGGCCAAACTTGGTACACAGGTAGGTCGTGATACGGGAAGTCTCGTAGGCTAAGTCAAAAACGTCTACCAGCTCTCTGTCTGTATGTTTGTTCCTTATACAAATCCACACCCCTTTGTCCGATTTTGGCCAAACTTGGCACACAGGTAGGTCGTGATTCGGGGAGTCTCGTAGGCTAAGTCAAAAACGTCTACCAGCTCTCTGTCTGTATGTTTGTTCCTTATACAAATCCACACCCCTTTGTCCGATTTTTACCAAACTTGGCACACAGGTAGGTCGTGATACGGGGAGTGTCATAGGCTAGGTCAAAAACGTCTATGACTCACAGTTCGGAGATCACGAGTTCGAAACAGTAAACCCAAATAGTTACAGATTTGCGTTATTAGATTTTAATATTAATTTTTTGGTTTCTAATTTATTTTTGCTTTTATAGTTGCAGGAAGCATAGCACGCCGGATAACAGCTAGTTTATATATATATATATATATATATATATATATATATATATAAGGGGGCGAGGTTAGCTCAGTGGTAGAGCACTCGACTAATGAACTGGAGGACCAGGCTCAAAACCCGAGCGCGCACTAAACATTTTTTCTTTTAGTGCTGTCGTTCGAGGGTTGGATTTGGGGTCCCAGATCGTCCCTAGGCTCACACAGCCTTTAATTAATTTAATTTATAATGGGTACACTGGGTGCTAATGACTGTAGCAGTCGAAGCAGCCAAGGGGAAAATCAGGCGGCCGGAGCATAGTGTTGACCACACTATCTCCCTAGTGTGTCTTATGGTCAAGAATCAGATACCTCTACAGTATCTGCTCCTCTGGGCCCTTGTGGCCTGTTACGGGACTGATTATATATATATATATATATATATATATATATATATATATATATATATATATACACATACATACCTAAAAATTAGATTTTGTTGTTTCTCTGTATGTTTTGAATTGATGTAGTGTTGGATAATATAAAAGAGTTGATAATAATAAATGCCTATGTTTGAACTGATCGTGCTCCATTGTAACAGTATGCGAAGTGTATTGTACTTTCAAGAGACTAAAGTATACAGGAATGATAATAAATGTCGAATGTGTTGGTTTCTGTTTGGAATAATGATAATAGATTATTGTTCTAATATCTACTTACATCAAAGCTGTATGTTGTTGAGTTGAACTGGTTCTTCTTGGCGAAACAGCGGATCTGGAGGAATTGTTTGGAAACCGTTGCTTAGATCCGGCTTCGATTCGTCCCACATTATCTTATTTCAAGGACATTTTATCAGATACATCCATCTTACAATGAAAAGTTAATTCTTCGTACTCCTGCATCATGTATAAACCTTTGGTATTCACGTATTAGCTTCAAGGCAGGCTAAAGAACCGGCTCTCAGAGATCTGGATCATCACCAGGTCAGAGATCTGGATAAAGACATCAATTGACGCCTTGATCCAGCTTTCTGACCCGGTGGTGATCCAGATCTCCGAGAGCCGGTTCTTTCCATATTTATTGCGACAGGATTATCAACGATTTGGGTCGACTAGAGTTTCGATATAACCTTGAGCGAGCGAAAACGCATAGCACTTATGTTAATGGCATAATTGCTATGCGTTTCCGCTCGCTCAAGGTTATATCGAAACTCTAGTCAATCCAACTCGTTGTTAATATAGATCAGTGTTTTTTCGCTGGAAAATGGACCGATATTCAATTTAGCATCAGCTATAGGTAAATCCTAAAGACGCATTTTCCTAGCAGAAACATGTACAGCACAAAGAAAACAAACAACATTAAGAACTCAAACAACAATGAATGAAAAGAAATTGCGTAAAACACAAATCTATAAGTGATTAGCGTTGAAAAAAGAAAGTAAACAAGACTGTTACTACAAACAACGGCCAATAGAATTGCCCATAGGAATAGGCCAATAGAAATGCTAATGAGTTATGCGCCTGCGCTGATGATCCAGATCTCAGAACGAGACCCACATCTCTAACCTCTGTTGAAGCTAATAGGTAAGTAACAAACATCTTTTAGACAATCCGTCCTTTGATGGAACTCGGAGGAGTATCGTTCACCAATAAACCCAATCTTTGAACTGAGTCTTTGGAACTGGTTTCCGAAACCTTCCACAGATTTATAGTCCATTTGCGCTATATATATATATATATATATATATATATATATATATATATATATATATATATATATATATATATATATATATAATGCATAATAAAATTAAATGAAAAGTCCGACCAGCATTCTATTATCCTTAGTGTCATTTTGCAGTTAAATCTATTCATTTGTTGGATTGATTTAGTTAATATTTTGTAAAATATATAAACACATACTTCAAAGTCATCTTGAAGAAAATATGATATTTTGCTTGATATTTATATTCATAGCAACCTCAGAGTCGCGGAAAGCTAAATCAACCTCTACGACTTCTGCCCGGAAAGCTAAATCAACCTCTACGACTTCTGCTGGGAAAGCTAAATCAACCTCTACGACTTCTGCTGGGAAAGCTAAATCAACCTCTACGACTTCTGCTCGGAAAGCTAAATCAACCTCTACGACTTCTGCTCGGAAAGCTAAATCAACCTCTACGACTTCTGCTCGGAAAGCTAAATCAACCTCTACGACTTCTGCTCGGAAAGCTAAATCAACCTCTACGACTTCTGCTCGGAAAGCTAAATCAACCTCTACGGCTTCTGCTGGCAAAGCTAAATCAACCTCTACGACTTCTGCTCGGAAAGCTAAATCAACCTCTACGACTTCTGCCCGGAAAGCTAAATCAACCTCTACGACTTCTGCTCGGAAAGCTAAATCAACCTCTACGACTTCTGCTCGGAAAGCTAAATCAACCTCTACGACTTCTGCTGGGAAAGCTAAATCAACCTCTACGACTTCTGCTCGGAAAGCTAAATCAACCTCTACGACTTCTGCTCGGAAAGCTAAATCAACCTCTACGACTTCTGCTCGGAAAGCTAAATCAACCTCTACGACTTCTGCTCGGAAAGCTAAATGAACCTCTACGACTTCTGCTGGGAAAGCTAAATCAACCTCTACGACTTCTGCTCGGAAGGCTAAATCAACCTCTACGACTTCTGCTCGGAAAGGTAAATCAACCTCTACGACTTCTGCTGGGAAAGCTAAATCAACCTCTACGACTTCTGCTCGGAAAGCTAAATCAACCTCTACGACTTCTGCTGGGAAAGCTAAATCAACCCCTACGACTTCTGCTGGGAAAGCTAAATCAACCCCTACGACTTCTGCTCGGAAAGCTAAATCAACCCCTACGACTTCTGCTCGGAAAGCTAAATCAACCTCTACGACTTCTGCTCGGAAAGCTAAATCAACCTCTACGACTTCTGCTCGGAAAGCTAAATCAACCTCTACGACTTCTGCTCGGAAAGCTAAATCAACCTCTACGACTTCTGCCCGGAAAGCTAAATCAACCTCTACGACTTCTGCCCGGAAAGCTAAATCAACCTCTACGACTTCTGCCCGGAAAGCTAAATCAACCTCTACGACTTCTGCTCGGAAAGCTAAATCAACCTCTACGACTTCTGCCGGGAAAGCTAAATCAACCTCTACGACTTCTGCCGGGAAAGCTAAATCAACCTCTACGACTTCTGCTCGGAAAGCTAAATCAACCCCTACGACTTCTGCTCGGAAAGCTAAATCAACCTCTACGACTTCTGCTCGGAAAGCTAAATCAACCTCTACGACTTCTGCTCGGAAAGCTAAATCAACCTCTACGACTTCTGCTCGGAAAGCTAAATTACTAACAACCAAAAAATAAATCTACTTTACGTTTTTCTGATTTACTGGCAAATTCATTTTACTGCTAAAAGAAATTACTAAAAGTCCATTAGCAAATGAATAGAAGCAGTTATTGGTAAGTTTTGAACTTTCGTGAAAAATATCAAATAAAAATTCAAAGAGAAGTAATATAAGATTTTAAGCGCCACAAGAGGAAACTGATTGTATCTTAAGCGGAAATTACTCCATCCTCTTTCTCAACGATCGCTCTTGGAAACACTATAACAACGTTTCTCATTTTCTTACCTTGTTTTACTATAATACTAATTTCACTGATAAATGAAATTAAAAAATATATAAATAAATAAAAATACAAGGAATTAAAATATTAGGTAAAAATATAGAAAAATCCGACTCGCAGGAATTGCTTCAACTTAGCGCGGTTCCGTTCTTATCCCTAGTCTCATTTGGAAAGATTAAAATAGAAACAGTTATTACTTTGGTTCGATCTTTCTTGAAATGGTTTTATGGTCTGACCTGGATGGGTCGGTCAGCCCCACTTCTAGAAGTACTTAATTGAGAGTTCAATGCATTTAAAAATATCAAAACGGTTCACATTTTCTTGTGTTCTTGTACTATAGTACTAATTCTAAGTGCAATTTAAAAAAATGAAATTAAAAAAAAAAAAAAAAAAAAAAATGACACCAACAGCATAAAGGCAGTTGAAAATATTCACAAGGCGTCTTCGAATCTCTCTCTTGAAAAGCTAAACTTCTAACAATAATTTTTTTTTTCTTATTTTAATTATCCTGTTTTATTGTCAAAAACATTCTCCTACTATAAGAAATTAAAAAAATAACAAGGAATAAAAACAGACAAAAAGAACAGTTCGAATAAACTAAATCAATTACTTCAAAGTTTTAAGCACTTATTTCTCCGATTGACATCGCTTAATCAAAACATTCTTCAGAACCTTTTTTGTAGAGAATTTAGTAAGTTTTCGAATGTTAACCTTCCGCTTACCAGGATTCCCAACCGTTTTTGAGAAAATATAAGGAAATTATACGAAGTTCCCAAAATCTTTCATGTCTCTTAATAAAATATTTTATTCTAACGCTTCCTTAACTCCAAACGTAACCAAAATTTCAACACAATAGTTTTAATGAAATTTGATTTTGGTACTTAGAATCATGGGATTCAGTTGAAACATTTTCGGCATGTTCTAATTTTATCAAAACTAATATGTTGAAATATTTGTTACGTTTGGAGTAATGGAAGGGTTAGAATAAAATATTTTATTAACAGACAAAAAAAGTTTTGGTATTTTTGTATACTTTCGTTATTATCTCGAAAACCGTTGACAATCTTGGGAAGCGGAAGATTACCATTCGAAAGCTTACTAAATGCTCTACAAAAAAGGTTCTAATGAAAGTTTTGATTAGGCGATGTCAATCGGAGAAATAAGTGCTTAAACTTTAAATTAATTGATTTCGTTTATTTTAACGGTTCTTTTTGTCGGTTTTATTCCTTGTAATTTTTTAATTGCTTATAGTTAGATAATGTATTTGACAATAAAACTGGTTAAGCAAAATAACAAAAACAATTTATTGTTAGAAATATAGATTTCGAAGATTCCGACACTTGTAACTAGCGGGACCTAGTGTTAGCCGACCCTTCCAGGTAAGATCATAAATCATTACCTTTCAAGACCTTTCAAGACTTTACTACACACAGGAATGGCGTTAGTGACCTTTAGGGTTGACACGCCATTATAATAATTAATTAAATAAAAAAGGCTGGTGGAACCAAAATAATAACCGCTTCTATTTTAATCTTTCCAAATTAGACTAGGGATATGAACGGAACCGCGCTAAGATGATGCAGTTCCTGCGAGACGGACTTTTTATTATGTTTTTTTAGTTTATTTATTCAATGTGATTATTTGGTTAGTTTTGTTTAATGTTATTCTTTTCTAATGTTTACTTACATTGTATTATTATTTATTAAGTGTTTCCTATTATTTATTATTATTTTTTTTTTGTTTATTTTATTTTTTTTCTTACATTTTATTGTGTCGTTGTGTAGATCTTTACTTATCTTTATATAGTACGTATATATATATATATATATATATATATATATATATATATATATATATATATATATTATTTTTATATATTTTTTTTCTTTCTTCTCTTTATTTCTATTGAGGAACTCATGTAAATTTAATTATTAGTTTATGTATGTTTTAAATTATTCCAGGACATAAGACAACAGGTTTTGTAACCTGTCTACTTTTATTTTAATTGGACTTCTGGAGGGGTTAGTCGTAGTAACCCTTAACTCCGGAATTATGGTTGGCACATAGCATATGGCTGAGGTGTCCTGGGTAATAACTCTGGAGGGGTTAGTAGTAGTAACCCTTAACTCCGGAATTATGGTTGGCACATAGCATATGGCTGAGGTGTCCTGGGTAATAACTCTGGAGGTGTTAGTAGTAGTAACCCTTAACTCCGGAATTATGGTTGGCGCATAGCACATGGCTGAGGTGTCCTGGGTAATAAAATACCCTTTTTGTTTTTGGTACTATTTATTACTCGGTGGTTTGCCACCAATTCATCATGGTAAGAAGAGCCATAGCTGTATTAAGGTTATTTAAATGTAGAACTCACTGTGTGACAATTGTACTGTGCTTATTGTACTATTTCTCCCAATAAAGAAAAAAAAATTACGTTTGAGAACCCCTAGAGAACGAAATTACGGTGGTTCAAATTTGTGTATATATATATATATATATATATATATATATATATATATATATATATATATATATATTCTATTCGCGCTCTATCTCAGTGAATAATAGTCCGATTTCGATAAAATGTGGTACAAAAAAACTTTCGTCTAATTTAAAAGGTCAAATTCGTTATCCAGCAGATTCCGTCCACCGGAATATGGTTTTTGGAGCGAAAAAAATTCGTTATGCTTACATTCGTTATAATATCCTTGCAACTACTCGTTTTATAGATTTCTAGGTCTAGGGAAACGAATGAAAACATTTTTAAGGCGATGGATTAAACTGTTTTTGAGAAAAATGGAAAAATAGTTGCTAAAATATGTTGTACATTTTTCTAATTTATGTAAACAAAGATGTTTACATTTTGGTTTCGTTTGGAGTCAAGGAAGGAGTAGAATAAAATATATTATTAACTTTTTGGGAATTTCGTATATTTTCTTTAATATCTCGAAAACGGTTGGTTAATCCTGGTAAGTGAAAGGTGACCACCATTAGAACGCTTACTAAATTCTCTACAAAAAATGTTCTGAGGGAATTTTCAACGGGATAGTCACATTTTGAGAAATAAGCCCTTAAAACTTTGAAGTAGTTGGTTTATCTTAGTTCGTTCTTTTTGTCTGTTACCATTAGTTTTTTCATTGCTTGTAATAGTTTCAATTGATTATAAGACAAAAATGTTTTTTTTGTTTTATTATTTTACTTATTTTTTTTTAAGGTGCATCGAAATCTAGGCCATTATCGCCGACACCCAGAGTGAAGCGAGGTATTTTCCCAATGAGCCGTGAGATGAGAAAATTCCTACCGCCGGTGGGGATCGAACCCACCATCTCCCGCATATGAATCTAAGGCGTTAGCCACAAGACCATGGGAAGACCCCGGAATGTTAGTATTTTGAATTGACTTATAGAGCCTTGCTTCAGGACAAGGAAGTGCCAGATCTTTACCTGTAGGAGGCGAGTAGGTTTTATTTCACTCCCTAAATCAAGAAGCATCCTAGGGGAGCTGACAGCTATTTTACAGAGATCCGATGTGTTTATGATTTTGGTTACTTTTAGAGTTAAGGAAGTTTAAAAAAAAAATGGTATTATGACATTAAAAGTTTTGGTATCTTGGTATTTTAAATTGCAAAAGTTACCAAAACCTAAAAAGTTGAAATTTCGGGAGGTGCTAGAATCTTGTCGAAGAAGAAAAGGGTAAATAAAATACAAGTATTTACTAATCAATATCTTTATTGGAAAATGTTTTGTCTTACCTCTGCTGACATTTGCATCTTAAAATGACTATTTGAATGGAAATTCAGACAAAGACTTTCTATGAGGTATTCAATTCTATATCTCACTTAATTTTATCAAATACTAACAATGAAATTACAATTATTTACAATATGTCTGCTACTAAGCATATGTAAGCTGCATATTGGCACAAACTATTAAATAAAGTTATGAAAAGTCTCAATAACACACAATAGTAGAATGCAAGTGCTTTATTTCAAATATCAATACCTAATCATATAAAATTTTATACTATACAGTAACAATAAAACAGGCTTCGTATCATTAGAAGGGATGACTTGTAATTTGAACACACAATGGTTTTTTTTTTGATAAAAAGTTTATTTTCGATGGAAATCACAAACTAAGCTGATTTTATTGCCTTTTAATTACTTAGAATTAATTAAATTGTAAAAATGACCTACTTATCCAGTGTTTAGTGAGAATCTCAATGTTTGTGTATCGTACAACATTAATAGAAGGAATATATTGTATTTAGGTGAATCACTCGAGTCTAGAATAAACATAATACAGTCATATTATCAAAAATGGCTTTCCATCTTTCAACAGATATTTTATAATGTGAATATGTTTCAGAAGGATTTAACACGCTTTATTTTAGCATTTCCACAACATCCAAAAGACGAAGAATGTTTTCCGCAAAGCAGGACCTACGGAATTTCAGATAATAGGTCTGCTATTTTATGCAATTATTTCAATATTTTTTTTAAAAATAAAAATAATAATTGTTTTTGTTGTTGGCTTTATTCTTTCACAGGTCCGTCTACTGGAGGATAAAGCTGAGGCAGAGAACTTTGCCAGAATAGTGGATTTTCTACTCGCTTTGGTAGTAAATATACAACTTAGATTTTAATACAAACATTACAATCTCCAATACTCTTCACATTACCAGTCTAATATTAACTGAATTTCAGAAGAATTATGTAAAAAATAAAACTGTTAATTGTTACTGATGTTTCAATTTGATTAAAAGAAATAAGAAATGTTTTGCAATTGACTGACTGCTCATGAGCAACTAGTACGCTCATGACGTTAGAAAATTTCTGCCTTTCGTATTATACATGAGTGGCAACGACTAGACGGCCTAAAAACCTGAGATAAACATCTTGAAAAACCAAGAATTCTCAACATCTCCTCATGCATGTTGAAAAGATGGTTCAGGGAGAGAAGAAGCAGTAATTGCTTGGCTTAGGATAAGCCACATAACTTTAACATCCCAACATCTCCTAAGTATTGGAGCTTACTGGACAGTATGTATATGTGATAGAAACTGTGTCGAGCATGTAGACTGCAGCTGTATGTGTGATATAGACTGTAACGAGCATGTAGACTGCAGCCGTATGTGTGATATAGACCGTAACGAGCATGAAGACTGCAGCTGTATGTGTGATATAGACAGTAACGAGCATGTAGACTGCAGCTGTATGTGTGATATAGACTGTAACGAGCATGTAGACTGCAGCTGTATGTGTGATATAGACTGTAACGAGCATGGTGACGGCAGCTGTATGTGTGATATAGATTGAAATGAGCATGTAGACTGCAGCCGTATGTGTGATATAGACCGTAACGAGCATGAAGACTGCAGCTGTATGTGTGATATAGACTGTAACGAGCATGTAGACTGCAGCTGTATGTGTGATATAGACTGTAACGAGCATGTAGGCTGCAGCCGTATGTGTGATATAGACTGAAACGAGCATGTATACTGCAGCCGTATGTGTGATATAGACTGTAACGAGCATGTAGACGGCAGCTGTATGTGTGATATAGATTGAAATGAGCATGTAGACTGCAGCCGTATGTGTGATATAGACCATAACGAGCATGAAGACTGCAGCTGTATGTGTGATATAGACTGTAACGAGCATGTAGACTGCAGCTGTATGTGTGATATAGACTGTAACGAGCATGTAGAATGCAGCCGTATGTGTGATATAGACTGAAACGAGCATGTAGACTGCAGCCGTATGTGTGATATAGACCGTAACGAGCATGAAGACTGCAGCTGTATGTGTGATATAGACTGTAACGAGCATGTAGACTGCAGCCGTATGTGTGATATAGACTGAAACTGTAGACTGCAGCTCTTCCCCCCCCCCCTACCACGATTAGCTTCTGGAATGTGTACTGTTGATGGGGCTTAGGAGTGTGTGTATATTGTGCTGTAATGTGTGTGTGTGTGTGTGTGTATGTTAGAGGATTATCCTCTCCTCAGGAGAATCCCAAGTCACCGTCTAGCAATGATAGATAGCACTTCCTCAGGTCTAGTTCTCAAATCTTTCTTTATTCATCTCATTCTCGTGTCAATGAAAAAATAATTATAAAAATCACACAGTTTTGTCTAAGGCAGAAACATTGTTGAACCAATGATTTTTTAGCAGGGAAAAATTAATCTGAAAAATATGCAGTACAATATTTTACAATTTTTATCTCATTTTTCTTCTTTTTTTTCTTATTCATTTCTGTTCTATTGATGATGTAAGTAACCCTTTGAGTGGGTTTATGGGATGCGGAAGTCGATGAGTCATAGATTTACTACTTCTACTGATATACGATGTTGAATGTAAACCTTACCCAACCATATGAGGCAGGAGCAATGACTCAATGAATAGATGTATTATGGGATGCGGAAGTCGATGTGTCATAGATTTACTACTTCCACTCATATACGATGTTGAATGTAAACCTTACCCAAGCATATGAGGCAGGAGCAATGACTCAATGAATAGATGTATTTCTTCTATTAAATATTATATACATGTAGATGTCCAATATAAGCCTTCTCTTTGGTATATTAGACGACAGCATTACGGGTCATCATTGTCATCATGCTGCCCCTAGGCCCACCCATCCTTTAATGGATACATGGAAAGGGGGAAATCTGGCGGCTAGAGCATAGTACTGACCACACTATCTCCCCAGAGTGCCGTATGGTCAAGAATCAGATACCTATCAGTATCGGCCCCTCTGAATCCTATTACCCAATTAAGGATTGATAAATAAATAAATTACTCATGTATTATGACCAAATTATGTACTTGATTAGTTTTGAACGTTTGTAGTTTTATACAAATAATTTATTCCTGCAATTAGATGGGATAAATGGAGAATTAGTTTGAAATGCAGATTGTAAATGAACTTTCACTCATATGAATTAGGTGTTCCAACGTCGAATACAATGTTTAGCATCAAATGCAAATTATTCAACACATTCAATATTTTATTTTATTTTAGAATGCAACGTGCTCTATACCTTTCGAGGTTAAAAGTGGCTAGGGATGGTAAGGATGTTGAAAATCATACTCTTTGGGTCGTCTACATAATCAAAGGCAGTAATCAAAATCTACAATGTAAGGTAGTCAAATGTAATCCATAAGTACTCCATTTATTACTGTAGAATATATACGTATATATATATATATATATATATATATATATATATATATATATATATATATATTGAATACTGTTATGTATTAAGGATGTAGTATTGTGTCGATATGATGACTACTATCACCAAGTAGTTGTCTTGTCTCAAGTTACAGTCTGTGAGTACATGTTGAACTGCGATAGCGTACTTATCTCTGTCACAAATGTTTTAATACGTGTTTTCAACCTGCGTAAAAAATAACATGCAAAAAAAAAATCAAATAAAGTTGGTTCTTCTGTCAATTGTTAATTATTATACTTTATATTTAATGCACTAATAGATTTTCTTCTTGTTTATGTTTATATAATTATTGGTAGATTATTATTGTATTATTGTTTGATGTTGTCAACACTGTGATGAGATAAGAGCTGTATGTTGGCAGGCTTGTTTCTCCTGTTCTTGTACGTGTGATTTGTATGATGTAATGCCCGTTTTGTGTGTTGTCTCATATTCAATATGTATAATATTGCATGAAATGTTTTGGATAGATTATGCCTTAAATCATTAAAAAAATGACAAGTCCACTTGATTTCCTCGTATGTTGTTCAGGTTATGAAGCGATTAAGCTAATACATTGTCAGTATGATTGTATTCTTCGAAGGGAAATGTTCCATTTTTCCTTCACTATTTGAGTTAAAAAAAAAAAAAAAGACATTAAAATCAGCTTCTCAACCATATGGGAGCTCATCTTATGTTCACGCTTTGTCGTCCAGAAACACGCCATAGCCGTCTCTTTAATCGACATCCAACATTCTCTTCTCGTTCAAATTGCACAAATATTGAGCGACTACAAAATTTAAATGAAACTTTTATTTGGAAAAATGTTTGAGAGTAACAAACATAAAATTAAATAAAACAAAACTTAATTTGGCTTAACCAAAATGAAACTCTCTCAATCACAGCCCTCAATCCCAAATCCTTACTAATTGACAATAAATAATTTTTAAGATATATCCTATATATCTGATAATATTACATTAAAATAAATAAATTCAAAATGCATTTTTTAAAAACAATTAGTTTACAATTTACACTGCTTAAAAAATAGGTATTATAAACAAAAATTTTACATTTTTCAATTCAAAATCAAACAAAAATTCATATTAACCAAGGCATTTATAATTTTACAAATGTGAGAGAGCTTTGATAGAGTATATATATGTACATATATATATATATATATATATATATATATATATATATATATATATATATATATATATGTATATATATATATGTAATACATTTATATTCAAAAGTTTTTTTTTTTAATATTTTTCCATTTGATAACAATCCACTGTACATACAAATATTGTGAGATAATTATTTCAAATGGAGGTAGGAATCTTTTTCTTTCGAAACAACTGAAGATTTTGTTGCCGAGTTTTGAGAAGTCTATCGACAGCTCTCGGATTAATATTGACAAGATATAGTTCCAACAGATTTATACATATTTCATCCGCACATTCCGTATTATACCATCTTACTCCCTATAGTTGTTCGATTTAAAAAAAAACCCGCCTATATACAAAATTGGGAAAACCATGACAACACTCAAGATATATATATATATATATATATATATATATATATATATATATATATATATAGTTACTAAAAACAAAATTTCTCAAAAAAAAAAAAATTTACACCATTATACATATTTACAAAGAAGAAATTAACCAATTTACAAATTAATTAGAGGTACCCAAGGAATACTAAAATTAAAAAAAAAATCCACAATGTTAATAAGAGTAAGTAATAAGAAATATAACATACCAAAATATTTTGAAATAAATGAATTCTCTAAAATCATCTAAAGAGGAATAAATGTTCTGAAAAAGTCACTTAATGAAGTTATTTAGGAATTTTGTGTGCCAATATATAAAAGGTGCAAGAAATATAAAAATTACATTTATGAGGCATTCGACACCAAATGGCGCAACGATTACAGCACCAAATGGCGCAACTATTACAACACCAAATGGCACAACTATTACAACACCAGTTTAATATTTAAAAGTTTTCTATTCTGAACATTAAGTACACAAAAGCTCTTTTATTCTTATTATACATATAAGATTCTTCAAGAATAATCATACAGAACATTGCAAGGTTCTTCCAGTTCACAAACACACCAAATATATATATATTTGCAAACACTGATCATCAATTTAAAAAATATTTAATAGATATTGCTATTAGATTTTATTTTGTCACTTTTATTAGATTTAGTGAAGACCTACAAGAACTAAAACTTTGAGCAAGGTTTAATATATTTAATTTAGAAAAGTTGATTACGTTGGCAGTGACAAACCATTCAAGAAGCCGAAAGATTCGAATCTTTTATCTTCATTCTTCACTATCTTTTTCTTTCTTTCTTTTTTTTTTTTTTTTTACTCTTAGTATTCCCGTTTAAGAAGACTATTTACTTGCTAAGACTCCATCTGAATGAATAAAGACGGAAAACTATGCTATTTTATTTAAACTCCAATATGTAATAACCTAGTAAATTATGCATTTTCCACCGAAAAGTTGTACTGGATGTTTCGAAAAGGTACTGGATTTCTACTCTGAATAAGGTATTTAGTCGCCATTGGCCGATAAACATCTATTTTGTACCATCACTAAAGCTATTCTTCACATGAGCATATACGTATATAGAATTATAAAATGTGATAACTTTGGTTCAGTTTTCTAATATACACATACAAGTTTTACATCAAGTTAAATAACTCTAATCTGAAACGAGTAGAACGCAAACTGATAATAGCACCATTAGATGAGCTTTAACAACTAAACAAACAAATAGTAAACAAAAGTAAGGAAGGAAAAATAAAATGTATAAAGTTACTTTGAGGAGGGAATGAATTTAGATGCTATTTGGAAAGAAATACAATCGCATCTCGAGAGGAACAATTTCACGCAGAAAATAACACTCGATCATGAGAAATTTATTTTGCATCAAATAGAACACACTTCCCTGACTAAGCCATTCGAGACAGATAGCCACTTTTGAGCCAGTTGACGGCACAACATCTGGACTGATAGCCACTTTTGTGCCAAAGGTATTTCTTCTATTCAGGACTGAAAGTCTCTGCGTTGACAGTTTCTTGCGATATCTACCGGTAAGCTTCGTCAGCTCTAGGCACTCTTGTATCCACTAGAGTTCATTACAATACAGTTTGAGCCTATTGAATGGGGGGGGGGGGGTCCCTCTGCTACCCGGTCCCTTTACAAAATTCTGCTCCCTCTGAAGGGCTTAATTTGTATTTTAGCAGTTGATGCGTTCATACAGATCATTATACCAATGCCGAGAATTTTGAATTGATATTATTTAAAAAAATAAATAAACAAATTTTTAAAAAAATAAATTAAAAATTTAGTCATGCTGATGCCTGGTCCAAAGCCCAAAGAAAGAAAATGGGGACATAAAACATTTAAAGAATGAAATAACGAGAACGTGTTATGGGAAACAAGAAGAGATGGACGGAGGAGACACTGCTATTTAACCCCGTCCAGCGGGAGCAGTAGGGTTGGACAGGACCAGCTCTGCGAACCTCGAAGCTTGTGTGGCTCCCTGTTCTCCTAACGTTTAAACTATAATCTAAAGTTTCTGTATACACCTATATATACAGTGAATATATAATATTATTAAAGCAGCCTACGTTCCATCATCGGAGAGGTTTATCTACTTTTCTCTTATACAACCTCCAACCTAATAATTTAACTTAGGCTAAACAACACTCCTTTCTTTTTACATTGTGAAATTATAATTTTTGTTCAATTTATTATTTGGGAAGTTTAATTGGTATATCTATAGAATTACTAATAGGTTTATTAGTAAAACATTGATAGTAAATTGTGAAATATCCATTACTAGACTTTCTAGACATCGTATGAAAATATTTCATTTGATCATCTAAATGGTTGTTCAGTTTAAAGCCGAGAACCGCTTTTACAATAACTAAACAAATTAGTAGCCGAAAGAGTAGATGAAACGTCCTTAATGCAGATTTTTCCAAAAAACCTATTGATGTTTTCCCAGCCGAATCCCAATTATCCCTGACTGCTTATCACTTCGACGGTTAACTATCTGCAGCTCATAAACAATTATTATTGTATGTACTATTTACTCGTGATAAGGTTCTGATTTACCGTTCTATGATTTTATTTCATGCTGAATCCAATCGGACTATATGCAATCAAAACAGCTCATAGGACAGAACAAGCAAAACATATATTGGATGGTTATTTTCGGAGAGAAATTCTTCCACTCGAGATCTGATATGAATTTCTATATTACAAAAAATTAATCATTTAAATCCAACTCCTCACTTTGAGATCAGAAAGACGGAGTAATATGAAAATAAAATGAATATAAGTGCTCACATGGCTTCTCTAAACTATCTGACTCTGTTTAGAATGAAAAAGTACACTTGAACTTGAGATAAGGAAGTATTAGAAAGAATAATGTACATATATACACGTATAGGTAATTTTTACACAACAAGTGCTTATTTAACTATTAAGCACCCAAAAATATTTGTACTTTTAACATCGTAAAACTATAAGAAGCCGTGAATTATAACTTACTTCAAAAAGTCAATAACTACTTAAACTTACAACAACTTAAATAATAACATATTATAATGAGAGGCACTACACATTTACAAATCATAGTCAAATATAAATTGTTAAACACCATAATTGGTCCAACAAAGTAATACTAAAGCATGGACCTCAAAAAATACTTTTAGTCAATTAAACGCATTGAAAAAAATGCTTTTGTATAAAAATAATAGCCATATAACTATAGTAATTCTTTTATAACGAATATTAACTTTATATATATATATTTATAAAATAATGGCACAGTTTACGGCTTTTTATAAGTATTTAGCAAGAAAACATAATTTAAATAATAAAATCAGAAAGTAATCTTATCTCATTTCGATCAACAATATGATACAAATTTATAAAGATTCAGTCGTTTTAAACAAAATTCATGACAAAATATTTGACATAATGATCATTTTAAATGAATATCACATAAAAGTTATTTAATTTTCTTTGTACTCAATTATTATCATATAAATTATTAGAAAATAACTCGCCGACCTCCAGAGTAACCCGACTCAAGAGAAAAATCATACATACAATCATGTACTCGAATTTGGCATTTAGAAAATGGTTTAATACAAACCAGAACATTATCTAGGGACAGAATACATTATCCCAACAAACAATATTAAACTCATTAAAGCGTATATTTTTCAAATATACAACACAGTAAAATATTTATTCTCTTAAATGCATTAGGTATACCATAAATGATATTGACACAAGTCTCCAAGGTTTTTCTCATTTAAAAAAATGGAAAGAAATAATGTTAATACACTGCTGATTCAAGTGTTTTATAATCACTGGGATGAAAACTCACTGGGAAAATGTAAATCTAAAAGCAAGGGAGAGAACGGAGAACAAGACGTAGGATTGTAGTGTACGTCCGTTTGCGTGCGGAAGGAGGTTCGGTTGATGGAAGAACGGCTAAGAGGGAATCTTGTGAGGAGATCATTCGGAAAGAGGCTCAGCTTTAATAGATCCAGGAGATGTGATGACAGAAACAGGGCTACTTCGAACAATCGTTGTGCTTTCTTTCCGAACGGGAGGGGGAGGTGGTTGGGGTTCTTTACAAGGCGTGCTTGTATCACATTTCACAGCCGTTTCGGAGGATACCCTTGAAGATTCTCCTTCCGAAGGTCCTTCCGATCTCTGCTCTTCACACTTCCCTTCAGCTAGTGGTGAAAGAGGCCTTTGAGGAGAGTCGGGTGGAGGGCTCGATGCTGGAGTCGGAGATTTCACTACGACTGGCTTGAAGTCTGAAGATAACATCTTCCCTTCAGTATCTTTTGCAATTATTTCTTCAGATTCCGTTCGGTCAGTGTTTGGAGATACGCTTTCCCTTGACCTCGATTCTTTAGCCTACAAAAGAAAAGATAAATAAATAAGTTTTAATACTTTTGAAGAGTGATAAGATAACATGAATTCATTTTATTTCTATAAGGATTGAAGGATATTCTAGAGTTTTCATCTCTTGAAGAAATGAATTTAACAAGATGGAGATAGATATCTCCTAGTTACTCTCCACATCTAACAATGTCTTCTAAAACATCAATATATTTACAGTAATGAAGTTTTATATTGAGCCAGTACAACTTCAAACAATAACCTAAAACTAACAGTTCCTCTATTTCAGTATTACTATTTTTTTTTAATTAGCTAAGAAATTGAATAAATTTAAACTTTCATCTTTTGTGAAATATCAAATATAAATTATTTTTATTTAAATTTTAACAACCATTATTATTAACTAGGAATTTTGGGATGTGTTATCTGTAGGTTACCACCCTTTTCTAGCCAGGATAGGGCTGATGCCTTTTCTTTTTTTGAATAAAAAGCCACCACCCCTAGTGGGAATTGAACCCACCACCTTTGGCACGGAGTGCTAAGTGCTCACGCCTTAACACTCACGGCCATGGGGCCTCCAAAAAAAAAAATGATTTAAATAATAAAATATAATTAAAAATTATTTTTATAATACACTTAGATAAAAATAAGGAAGTAGTTCTTCACCTTTATTATATACAGGAAATTAGGGAAAGATATATTTATTGAGAAAGAGTTAGAATCCGGAGGTTATGAAAATCTCTGCTTTGAGTGTATTATTACGACAAGAATGGTTGACTTTTCACTCCCCCCCCCCCACTCATAACCTTCTTCTTCATTAATCTTTTTTAGGAGCAATATTTATTATTGTTTATTGTAATTACCTTATTTATCTGTTGTAATAGAGACACATTGTCTTTGAGGAGTCGTTTGTTTTCTGCTTGTACACTGTCGAGCTGGCCAGCGAGCCTCTCGACAAGCCCGACAACTAGTTGTCTCGTTGTTTCTTTGGCGTCACTCAATGCAGCAAACACAGCTGCTACTTGCTCTACAGCACTACCTGAACAAAGTAAATAGACAATGATTAATCAAAGAAATTGTTTACAAGTTCAATTATAATCTTATTAAATAATACACACACTGGTTAACGTTTGGGAAAAGCTCTCTTACAGATTCGTATACAAAACTTGTTACAAGACAACATTACGTTGATCATCGTACATCACACAACAATACAATTAAACTAAATATCAGAATATTTTGGGAATATACCTGGATTTGACTAACTTACAATAAATTATTACAGTTCAAAAAATACTACAGAATCAAGCTACTGCAACAATTTATCTATTTATTTCAGATCTGTACAATGATCAAGTTTGTTGATGCAAATATTAGTTACCCACAAGTTGACCAAAACGGTATAAGTAAAATAAAATAAAAAAAATACAAAATTAGGAAGAAGCCAACCATTGTTGGCGCTTCCAGAGCTGTCTCAATAAATATTTTAATGGTCACGATAAGATTAGGTGAGTAAATTGTCTCGGGGCCAATGTCTCTTGAGCCGCCTGGGAGGATTGTCTGGACGGGATTGGGAAGATAAGGATACACCTTCAGGGTTAGGATGGTGAGGCAATTTGGAGTGGAGCATTTAGAAACATGACTGGAACAATAGACATGAAGAAATAGTACTGGCTTGGTTGTGGATTGGCCACGCAGATATCTCATGGAAGGATTTAGCAAAGCAGCTTCCGATGCATGTCTTATAGACTTTACAGAAAATCACCTATTTTCAGAATGCAGGAGACAAAATCAACTAAATACCCACAAGACACAAAGGAATTGTGTCCTATTTGTTTAAATTAAGGAATCAATTAGATTTGGATGGTGGTGCTGGTTGATTAGATCTTACAGGAGATTAACACTCAAGGAGGGAAATCCACGTTGAACCAAAACACTTTTCTAACAAGAATAATTAGTTGGATGAATAGCGAATAGAGGAATACCTGTGGTTTCATGGTGTTCTGAAGCGCTATCGTCTGTGTCTGTCGACAATTCTATTTCTGGATAAAGCGGTTTCTGCTCCTTTATAGGACTTGCTTTCTCTTCAACCGGCCTCGCAATTTCAGCTTGAACCTGCATAAAGATATACATTTAGTAATACACAAATATATATAAATACACGATATTTTAACAAGATTAGTAACTAAAAGTAAAATAGAGAATCTGGAATTAATTGATGCTTTAAATTACTTTAGGGCTTTATCTTTATATTACATACAATCATGATTATTATCAAATAATAATACAATTGTAATCAATAGTTTCTTATTTGCATGTGTATTGTGTGATGGAGATTCGAGGGCTGAGAATGAAAGGCAGCGTGTAAGTAGTAGCGTATATTGACAGGACAACTCGCCTGGACGGGATGAGAGAGAAGTATTTAATATCAAATAGTTTTAATACAAGTTATTTTTTGTATTAGTAAGTATTAAAATAAACACAGCAATTTAATAATGTTATTAAGGGATTTTTTACTTTAATTTTTAATTATAAGTGAAGGAATAGTTTGGGTTTCTGTTAGCTGTTCCCAAAGATTCGTCAACGTGTTATCACCTCCATGGCTAGCTTTCCACAACTCATTGTATTCCTTCCTTCGGAATGGAAGCAGTTATTCTGCTCTTTCAAAAGAATCTACGAATCTCGGAAAGCAAACTTTTACACTCGACACAAACTTAAAATTTAAAACATCATAAATTAAATTTTAGTAAGATGGAATATAGTTTTAGCCAAGTAGTTTTTTTCTGATTGTCTGAGCATACATATTATTTAGTTTATTAACTGTTAAATAACATGCTCAAATATTTAAGAGTACAAGAGGATAGAGCTTCTTAATACATTCAAAATAAAAGAGTTTAATGAAATTAATCTAATAATCCTTGATAAGAGAATATCAAAATGTAATTAAAATTAATAAACATTTAATGATATGTCGATATTTAAAGATATGTTGTATTATTTTAGTGAATTGGTTCGTTGTGTATACCTCAGGCCTTCGGTTTTCTATCGCCGATCGTGGAGCGAGGGCAACATTCGGTTGATAACTCCGTTCAAACCTTTCTGTTTCGCTCATCGGAACAACTCTCTCAGGATGGAGAAGCACAGGTGGGTCGTGGTTCAAGTACGCAGGAATACTGAAACACAATTAATCACAATCTAATATTATTGTATAACTACTACTCATTCGTTGATTTTCTAGTTTAAAAACTAATAAAAACTAAGAAACTAAAAATAAAATAAATTAATAATTAGATATTTAATTTGATTAGAAACTGTGCCTTCTGGTGACTGAATAGAGATTGTAGGAAAGATCAAGTGATTCCTAAATCATTATAGTATGTGATATTTTATCAATAGATATTAAAGTTCCCTAATATCCGTGTGGTAGTTAGGATTACAGATTTGTGTATATTCTTGTAAAGTTCATCTGCTAAGCGAAGTCTATACAGGAATCCCGTTGAATCCTTCAGTCTCGCTGTCGTAATGTTGTAAAGAACGATAGAGAAAGATAGTTTAAAATCTTCCATTTCCCAACTCCTCCGGAGTTGTAAGGATAATTCCAGATGTAATTGTCTATTTCCTCTCTGATTGCATTGGAGTGATTAAAGATAGCGCTGTCTACAATTCATACTTTCTATCTATCCACTCTTCTCTATTAGGACAGGTTTAGTCCAAGAGAAAATAATTATTTCATTTCCCTTAAAATCAATTCAAGAATGATTCAACTATGTGTGTTAACTTTAAATCTCTAAGAATCTCTGATTGAGAGCAGCTTCCAGATGAATAATCTTTCCCTAACAATTGCGTCTTTCTTTGTAATCTCTGGGTCCAATCATGGACATTCAATGATTGCTCAGTTAGCGCTAATTTAATTCTTAATATTATTACTAAATACATAAGTTTGAAAAACATTAAAAGAATTATAAATGATTAAAAGAGTAAGAAGATGGTCTCTTTATAATTATGAGAAAGGGAGATGGTGCTATCAATGGTCGTTGAGATTACAACGTGGCGATGGTCAGGGGTGAGTGATAATAATTTATAAAATTAAATTTTTACACAAACAGAAATGAGTTGGCCAAGATTTTTGCTCGAATATGAAGCCTTCATGAGAGCTGTAAGGATAAGACCAATTCATTCCGAGGAATCGATTCTCATTATCCAACTCCATGATGGAGATAGAATTTACACTTGGTAGACTTTCCTCGGTAGTACAGCGTGTGCTTGCAACTCCAGCTAAGGGGGGCAATAGGGGGGGGGGGGGTGAATAGAAGTACATTATCTCAAGACGGGGAAAATCCCCAAAATGTTATTAAATATTGAAGAGAAGATTTTGGACACCTTCTTCCGCTAAATAGTAATTCCATTTTTTTTGTTATCTTTAAGTTATAAACAAATGTTGGAGGCCCAGTGTCCATGAGTGTTAAGGCGTGTGCACTTAACACTCCATGCCAAGGGTCATGGTTTCGATTCCCACTATGGGGTAGTGGCTTTTCTTTAGAAAAAAAAAGGAATCAGCCCTATCTATCTATAGCTAGAAAAGGATGGTAACCTATAGATAACCCGTTCTAAAATTCTTAGTTTATAATAATGGATGTTAAAATTTAAATAAAAAATAAACAAATGTTGTAAGGAAGAAGCAAAACATAAAAGTAAATTACCTTCTCTTGACAACACACCTGTCTCTGTACGCAGGTTTGTCGTCTATCTGCGCAAATGTATGCCACGGCCTGAATGCAGACCTGACGAAAGGATCATACCATGTATAGTACTGGAAGTCGTACTGAGGAGGGATGTACGGAGGTGGAGGTCCTCCAACAAAGTCTTCAGACAACTTCAACTTCTTAGCAGCAACGACTTCGTCTTCATCTCTTCGTTCCCACTCTCCTCGTGCTCCTTTACCTTCAATTGCCTGCAAAAAAAAAAACTTGATTAGACAGGACATTTTTGGTCTTAATTTAAGAGTAAATATTTTGAAAGTGTTTTTATTTTAATATAATGATAATATGACAAAAATAATAAATAAAAACTCATTTTTAATATCACATTTAAGTTGAATTTTGATTATGTATGTGTACGTATATATATATATATATATATATATATATATGTATATATAGTCAACTAAGAAAAAGACAATCAACCTAGATTATGTCCCAACAGTAAAAATGATTTTTACTTATTTAAATACAAATATTTTTTTAATGCATTTATTAATTATGGACATTTAAACATTTTCATATAATCTAGGAGTGTTAAGGAGTAAAAGATGTTGTGAAAATGTTATTAGTTTGCCCGATAATTTATATTATATATTTATATTTATATATTTATATATGATAATTTATATTATATATTTATATTAGATATTTGGTTGGAGTCGCTGTTGTGTTGGGATTCAATCCATTGGTCGAGATGATAACTGGAGCTATTCTAGCGGAACCTAGTTTGTAGAGATTTTTGAACTATATAGTGAAGATGTATATTCCCAGAGGATCTGGACAGCTCCTTCTTGAATATTCCCATCATTAGATGCAAAGCAATCAATTATACAAGTCTTCATTTATTTGTTAGTACGGGGTAATTATTGAAATGAGGTGTAGTAGCCAGAAAAGGTGATCCAAGGCGACACAGTAACTCACCATAAGTTAGTATAAGTGTGTTGTTTGGAGTTTGCGGTATATCGTAACACACGAGGGGGATCGTAACACACGAGGGGGATCGTAACACATGAGGGGGATCGTAACACACAAGGGGGATTGTAAAGCCCCACAACTGTGCACATCAGTTACGCCCTCATAGTTAGTGCTTCCCGGTAATAATTATCCCCAAAAAACATAAATGTGAAATAGAGGCCAAGTTCTTGCCCCCACAAAGAAACACTCCCTTCCTCAAAAATATTCCCTCCTAAAACCCCCCAAAAACGCCTTACCATTCTACACTCGAAAAAAGTAGTATGAGTTGGTGTATTAATTCAACCAAAAATATTTGCCAATACAAGACATGATACAAGAAAGAAATGTCCAAGTTCATAACTTAGAAGACCTCATATTTACTTACTAAGAACAGTAAAGATACTTCAACTGACCTTTAAAAACAACCATAAAAATACTTATATCCAGCTACTAAAATATCACTATCCTCAACCAGGTATATTCTTAAACTTGGCAATGTTTTTTTTGTGCCGAAATTATCTTTAGAGAAAAACTAAACATTGCCAAGTTTAAGAATATACCTGGTTGAGGAAAGTGATATTTTAGTAACTGGATATAAGTATTTTTATTGCTGTTTTTAAAGGTCAGTTGAAGTATCTTTACTGTTCTTAGTAAGTAACTATGAGGTCTTCTAAGTAATGAACTTGGACATTTCTTTCTTGTATCATGTCTTGTATTGGCAAATATTTTTGGTTGAATTAATACACCAACTCATACTACTTTTTTCGAGTGTAGAATGGTAAGGCGTTTTTGGGGGGTGTTTATGAGGGGATATTTTTGAGGAAGGGAGTGTTTCTTTGTGGGGGCAGGAACTTGGCCTCTATTTCACATTTATGTTTTTTTGGGGATCTCATTACTTTTTTCTAAGTATTAAATAGAATTTAGTTACCGCATACCTACTGGCTTTTGTACTTCATATAAAACCAGGGTCTTTGGATTCTGCATAAAGTTCTCCTTACTGCTTGATATTTGATACCAATAATCAACCTACATACATCTAATCACTAGACTAGAAAAGTTAGAAGCTCTTCCAGATGACAGTACTCTAGAGGACAAATTGATTGCTCTCTTAACTAAACTATTACACTGTAAAACACAGGAACCTTATCCCGAGGATAAAGATCACAATAGGGAAAGTGCAGAAGGCCTTCAAAAAAAATATAAGAACAAAGACGATACATTTTGGGTTTGTGATCCTAAACTTTGTAATTTAGATGGCTCGATTTGAAAAACTTAGTATCTGCTTTGAATTATATTATGCAGTGAACCCCTACGACTTTATTTACTACATTTAAGAAAGAAGTCACAACTGTTTTTGTTAAGATGCGTCGAAATGTTTTTTTTTTAAACATCAAATATAGGTTCTCCTTACCAAGACGATTCATTTGATACCTCACATGATGGGTTTCAGAAGGAATGATGGCATTTCGATGGAACAAGAAGTAGAAAACGTCATAGGTAATATGACACTCCCGTATCAAGACCTACCCGAGTGCCAAGTTTGGTCAAAATAGGCCAAACGGTGTGAATTTGTATAAGGAACAAACATACAGACAGACAGCTGGTATACGATTTTTACCGAGCCTATATGCGTCTAATTGTTTCTTAAAACATCAAATATAGGTTCTTCATACCGAGACAATTCATTTGATACCCCACATCATGGGTTTCGGACGGAATGATGGGTTTCCGAAGAAAGTACAAAACTGGCACGCCCCCGCCCCGGAAGCGGAGTCAAACACGATTTTTCGATTTTTTCCTTAAATAACGTTTTCATATCTATCTTCATGCAAAATTTCAAGTCTCTAGCATCATGGGAAGTGCCTAATAATTTTGATGAGTGAGTAAGTGAGTGGGTGAGTCCTATAAATCCCGATTTTCGATCGCTTATATCTCAGAAACTATTCGATTAGAATTATGAAAATTTCCAGTTTTACTCACATCTAGTAGTATAATACCTGTGTAAAATTTCATAACTTTATCTTTACCTGGTTGAAAGTTACGAGAGGGTAAAAATCGGCTCTAAGGCCGCCTGTAATATACACACAGTATGCTTAGGCAGGAACTTGGCCTGGCGCACTACCGTGCGCCTAGATTATTATTAACAATATAAGTCATCAATAGGAAAACTAAAAATCTTTTTATAGAAAATATAATCAATTGAGTAACATTATCTATGAATAAGACGATATGTGACTATAACGCCCATGATGCTTGGTGACCAATACCCATGATGGTTGGTGACCAATACCCATGATGCTTGGTGACCAATACCCATGATGTTTGCTGAGGAATACCTATGATGGTTGGTGGCCAATACCCATGATGGTTGCTGACCAATACCCATGATGGTTGCTGACCAATACCCATGATGGTTGGTGACCAATACCCATGATGGTTGCTGACCAATACCCATGATGGTTGGTGACCAATACCCATGATGGTTAGTGACCAATACCCATGATGGTTGGTGACCAATACCAATGATGGTTGCTGACCAATACCCATGATGGTTGGTGAACAATGCATCTGAATCTTAATCTTATCGGAATATAGTGTGGCCAGTTCTGTGGTCCAGCCTCTTGATTTTCCCTTGGTAGTGCCCAATAGGCGTTTGGTGGGCCTAGGAACAGCCTGAGTCCCCTGGACGACAACACTAGGGAGATAGCATGGTCAGTACTATTCTCCACACTGCCTGATATCCCCCTTGTGAGTACCCATTAAGAGATTGGTGGGCCTAGGAACAGCCTGAGACCCCTGGACGACTACACTAGGGATATAGCATGGTCAGTACTATTCTCCACACTGCCTGATATCCCCCTTGTGAGTACCCATTAAGAGATTGGTGGGCCTAGGAACAGCCTGAGACCCCTGGACGACTACACTAGACGGTCCCCCAGAACAGGAATGACGTACCCTACCCCTGAACACCCCCCCCCCTCCCTCTTTCCTAGAGGATTATACCCTGAAAGCTGTGCCCTCTAGTAGCAGTGCGACTATTATTGTTGGTCTATTTCCGAAGCCGTGGTCACTTGCCAAGACACTATCTCCTTCTTACTGCTTCTCCTTTGCGCCACCAGGGAAAATAAATAACATGAATTTTCATTATAATGAGTCCAAGAAAGCCAATGACCTGAAAAACTCTTTTATAGTGTGGGAATAAAGCAAACAACAAAACACTGATTTAATATTAGAATAAAAACAATTTAGTTTTGTTTTTTTACATGTTATCCACTAAACATACATGTGACTGCCTTATTTATTGTAAAATTGCTTTAATTTTCATTAAAGCTAGTTGGCTTCTGAGTAAAACGCTATTTTTGGGCAGTATTATTTTGCACCTTTTCTCCTATGCGCAGTACCTGGTGTTCCACGGCAAGTCTAGCCAGCACATATTTACCTTCTTATCTACCAAAGAGGTACATTATAGCAAAATTTCAAGGTGCATAAAACACTTCATGAAACGTGCGGTTACTAGATCTTGGACTATTCAACCTTCAAATATAGCTACGTTTTTACGGACGCGCCCTGGCCTAAAGTAGGCACCTTTTCAAGTCCTTTTATTTCATGAGAGGTCAGCTTTTGTAAACTGCATAAGGAACCGACAAGAGCCGAAGACAGCCGATCTTGAACGAGTAAGGAGAATGAAAGGAACTAGAGAAGTGGGGGTTATGAGAGGTAGGTTTCATTCAGAGGCAGACACAGGGTCGGTCGCCATGGAGCCAGCCCAGACGGGATCGATCTATGACGTCATTGTAACCCCTACGCACTAGTACTCCTCAGATGTGGGTCACAAACAGCCAATCTCTCCCTATCTTGCCTTTCACATACCTCTTTGCAATTCCACAGGGGAATCTCTTATAACCTCTCAGTATTATAACCTCACAGTTATACAATAATTATACTCAAAATCAATATTTGCCAAACAAAACAATAAGGGGTAATAGGGTCGGACTGAATCAAATAAATCCTAAAGCCTACACAAATATATCATTTAAATTACAAACACCAGCTACAACTTTATCAAATGTACACTCCATAAATTCACACAATTCCTTACAGAACATGGACCGACCGCATGGACGTATATCGAAAATAATTTCGGTCGGGACTGGGAGCATTTCGGGGGGGGGGCTGAGGATTTCTAGGGGGGTATGGAATACTAACAATCTACAACTTGTAATAGTTGGCATATTTCGGGGGGGGGGCTGAGTGTTTCTAGGGGGGTAGATTAGAAGATGGACGAACCTACCGCTACAGTATCCGCGACATAACTGAAGACCATCTACATAACAAAAATCAGCTGTTTAACAAATCGATAGCGTCCAAAACGTAAAATTCGATTATCCAGAGGTAATTAGCTCATTGAATTAAAAACTATTTTTATTAATTATAGATTAAAAACTTTATTTAATGTCCAATAAATTATATATATATATATATATATATATATATATATATATATATATATATATATATTATATTTGATGTGTTTCTCGGTTATTCCCACTTCTTTACATACACTTTTTATCTTATTATAAATCACCTTGCATTTGTCATATTTTGAAATTGTCTGTTGCTTAAAATGTGGTCGTTATTCTGCAACAGACTATTCAAAATAGACAAACGGGATATTAAAATTATTTATAAGAAAGCTAGCTAGAAGGTTATAAACCTCTTTCCACATAATTTAATAAACAAGAAAGAAAAATGGGAAGTGACAAGGTTGTTCTAAATTTTATTAGCTTCCAATTAAAAAAAACAAACATTGACATCGGTTAAGATTTAGAAGCTGTAGAACTTTTTGAAACATTATTTGTGGTTTGGCACCATTTTGCTTCGTAGCGACGAAGCAATATGGTGCCAAACCATTGGCGTCCAAACCAGCGACCGACGCGTCGGTCCGAAATCGGTCTCGAAACAAACAACAAGTTTGAACGGTCGAGAAACGTTGGTCATCGGATCGGATCGGGACCAATGCAGACACCTCCATTGAGATGCATGTGTTTGTTTTTCTTCCGACAGTCGGTTGCTATCGGATCGGGGCCAATGCAGACACCTCCATTGAGATGCATGTGTTTGTTTTTCTTCCGACAGTCGGTGGCTATCGGATCGGATCTGATCGGGACCAGTGTAGGTGCATCTTTAGACGTACAGATATTTATTGTGGAGGTATTTTCTGGATATATTTATTCTACAAATGTTGGAATATTATTGTTAAATAGAACCATTCATTGATTCGTTGGTGTGTAATGTTTTCGAATTGTCTTTGTCCTGAAGTAAAGAGAATGTAGACACAGCCGAGACGAGGAAGGACATCGAGGTGACTTATTCTTCCAACTTGAAGGAAGAGGACGAATCTGATTCCTATGAAAGGCCCGATAAATTGGCTGAGGGGGGATAGGTGCCCCCCAAGGCAATTTCAGATCAAGAAGGTCGCTTTGTTCTCACAAATCCCATTTCCTCCATCTTCAAATCCATTAATTTTTCCCCGTCGGCTCGTTAGAGTCCGAAGATAGCTTCATTACTTCCTTAGGATGGCTTTAAGCGAAGGGTTACTATAATATTATTATATAATAATAATCAGAAATTATATAAGTAATTATCAGCAATACGAGTACTCTAGTATTGTATTGACTTATAGAGCCTTCCTTAAGAATGAGTGAGAAGGCGGATTGAGTAATATCCGCTTCTGTGTAACTTGGCTACTCTCAGTTTCCTTTGCCTTGTCTCGTCTAAAATATTGCTTCAAGATGTTTAAATTTTTGCACGAAATATCAAAATAACTGCTTCTATTCCTTTACTATTATCACTAAGATAGGAACTGCGCTAAGATGACGGAGATCGTGCAAGTCGGACTATATATTTTAGCGCCACAGGGAGGAAACCCGCTCATGAGGCTGACCCCATTACGCAATCCGGAACTAATCTCATGAAAATAACTAACTCATGAAAATTTCATGTTTCAGATCCCATAGATCAATAATATAACGGTAGTTCAAATTTGTATATATATATATATATATATATATATATATATATATATATATATATATATATTTGTCTGTTCGCTCTTTAGCTAGCTCAAAAATGGTCCGATTTTTATAAAATGTCATACAAAAATTTTTCATCTAATTTGAAAGGTCAAGTTCGTTAACGAGCAGAATCCGCCCACCAAAATTGGAACAAAATTCGCGTGAAATAAATCGTAAGACTTACGTTTTCGAGTTGATATACTTGCAGATAATCGTTTTATAGGTTTATTAACGTAGAAAAACGAATGAGACCATTTGTTTTAAGCGATATCTGTAACCATTTTCGAGAAACATTGAAACTCCAACTTTTCGGAAATAATTTTCAGTTTACGTTAATTCAGAAAAGATTAATTCAGTTGGAACTTATTCCATGCGTTTTGATATTCATCTAATCTATGATTTAGGTAAATTTTGGTTTGGTTTGGAATTAGGGAAGTACTAGAAATAAAATATTTCATTAACAGGCATGAACAGTTTTGGGATTTTTTTGTATATTTTCTATAATATCTCGAAAACGGGAGGGGAAAGTAACTATTCGAAAACTTAGCAAATTTTCTACAAAAAAAGATTCTGATGTCATTTTTGATGGGGCGACGTCAATGGAGAATTAAGGGCTTGAAACTTCGTAATTGTTAGTTTTGCTCTTTTGAATGGGTTTTTGTATCTGTTTACCTAATGTTTTAACTGGTTGTAGCTTTCTTTAATTGAATTTAACGGTAAAACGAGTATTTCACTAAAAAGAAAATTTGAAACATTGGGACTAGAGGTATAAACGGAACCGCGCTAAAATAACGCATTTCCTGCGAGTCGGACTTTTAGCGCGGTTCCTCCCTCCTCATAGGGAGGAACCACACTTATAGGGCTGACCTTAAGACGCAATCCGGAACTACCGACTAGAAAATTTTACGTTTCAGAACACCTAGAGAACGAAAATAACGGTGGTTCAAATTGTAATTTTTGTTATATATATATATAAATATATATGCCTGTTCGCTCTCTTGGGCCCAGACGAATGGTCAGATTTTGATGAAATTTGGTACACAAATCTCTTGTCAAGAATTTGAAAGGTCAAGTTCTTTAACCAGCAGAATCCGCCCATCGGAACATGGTTTTTGGAGCAAAATTCGCGCGAAAAAAATCGTTGCGCTTTCTTCATATGCTTGCAAGTACTTGTTTTATAGGTTTATTGGTCTAGAAAATCGAATGAAAACATTTTTAAGGCGATAGCTTTTCGAGAAAATTGGAAACATAGTTGTCGAATAATGTTTTTGGTTAGGGTACTTAGAATCATGGGATTCAGGTGAAACATTTTATGGATGTTTTAAATTCATATAAAGAAAGATCTAAAATTTTGGTTACGTTTGGAGATAAGGAAGGATTAGAATAAAATATTTTATGAATAGACATGAAAAGTTTTGAGAACTTCGTCTATTTTCCTTAATATCTCGAAACCAGTTTGGAATCACCATAAGCGGATCGTTACCATTCGAAAGCTTACTAAATTCTTTACAAAAAAGATTCTGAAGCAATTTTCGATTAGGTGATGTTAATCGGAGAAATAAGTGTTTAAAACGTCAAATGTGTTTCTTTTTGTTCTTTTGAACGGGGGTTTCTTTGTTCAAATCACTTCTTTTTTTTTTTTTTTTTTTAATTGAATTTATCAACAAAATTAGTATTATAGTAAAATAAAATAAGAAACAGTAAGTATTGTGTTTCTTGAGCGACTAGGCTCTTGACAAGGCCAGGTAGTCAGGTATGAGGTATGGACCCTTGCAACCTTGACAAGGCCAGGTAGTCAGGTATGAGGTATGGACACTTGCAACCTTGACAAGGCCAGGTAGTCAGGTATGAGGTATGGACCCTTCCAACCTTGACAAGGCCAGGTAGTCAGGTATGAGGTATGGACCCTTCCAACCTTGACAAGGCCAGGTAGTCAGGTATGAGGTATGGACCCTTCCAACCTTGACAAGGCCAGGTAGTCAGGTATGAGGTATGGACCCTTGCAACGGTGACCTATTTGGGATCATAAATTAGTTAATAAAAGATCTAACGAAAATTATAACTGTTTCTATGTGAACCTTTCCAACGCAGGTCCTGCGAATCGGACTTGCTTATTTGTATAGGTTATTCTTAGCAAATTATTCAGAAATGCGGACTACACTACACCTAATTCTGTGAAAAGTGCTTAGTTCTAGAGTTGCTGAAATTTCCCATACCATTAGCAAGTCGATATGATACAGCACCTAGCCTGTAGTAAGACCTACTTTTGAAATAGTAGCTAGTTTTAAAACCTGTAAATGTTTAATCTACTACCGATACGAAATGAACCTCCTGACCCAATAATTAGACCTCCTTGGATTCCTTCCAGCTCTCAATGGATTCTATATAATTCCAACCTTTAAATACAACCATAGCAATTTACTATCTCTTTGGAAGAAACCATTCACCCATTTATAGAGCCATTATACATTCATTCAGAAAGGAAACTCAATTTCATTCATATTAACAGGAATAATTGGAAATAAATAGAGATATTTATAATTTATTCCTTATCTGTTAATTTTAATAAAATTAGCTTTTTTATATATATATATATATATATATATATATATATATATATATATATATATATATATATACAAACAAAATAAAAAATACAAACCTAAAATAAAACGTTACTCCTTTTATTATTAAAACATTTCCTTAATAATAATAAAAAAACACGAAGGTTACTCATTTTGTAAACAAACAATTTTTTTGTTATTTTCTCTACTTTAATTAAGTCTTGCTTTGACGGAAAGACATCATCTTCAACCCGAATTTTGCAGTAATTTTTTTTTTTTTTTTTTTTTTTTTTTTTTTTTTACGGCGCATCTACATCTAGGTCATTAGCGCCGACATCCAGGGTGTAGCGAGGAATTTTCCCAGCGAGCCTTGAGATGAGAAAATTCCTGCCGGAGGTGGGAATCGAACCCACCATCTCCCGCTTATGAATCCAGCGCGCTAGCCACTAGACTACGGGAGACCCCCTTTGCAGTAATATTGTAATAATGAACGGTCGAGGTCACATCGATGAGGAGGTTCGTGCAAATTATCAAACTAAAGGATTTATTCTCTTATTTTATTTAAAAATTCCAAAGTTGAACTTCATTGCAGTAAAAATAACATAATAATTATGAATGCAGATTATAATAAAAATAATATAAAAATGATAGGCAAAGTAAATATTTTAAAATTAACAATATCCCTATTCATTTTTATGCAATATATATATATATATATACATATATATATATATATATAAGATGATTATAAATACTAGACTGTATGTTTAGCGGAAGACTGACGGTTCATTAGAGCTGAAGTTGAGTGGCTTCTTCCTGACAGACGTGGTCTTAGTCTTAAAGAGGCAAGTACAGTCATTATTTTCAAAATACCTTTTCCTCTTTTACTTTTTTTTTAAAAGACTTATCGCGTAGGGAGAACCGTAAAGCTCCCGGATTCTAGAGAAGAAGAAAAGACTCCACCCCTAAGTCGGCCATTGTTCTCTTCCCGGAACACAAGAATTATCACAATACCCATTCTCTCGGGTAATTATCCCTGAAACTTTCAGGAGGGCATGGGAGGGGGGTGGGGTGGGGGAGGCTCCCTATAGGGAGGGAGGGAAGGCTAGGAGAGGTGGGGGGAGGCTCCCTATAGGGAGGGAGGGAAGGCTAGGAGAGGTGGGGGGAGGCTCCCTATAGGGAGGGAGGGAAGGCTAGGAGAGGTGGGGGGAGGCTCCCTATAGGGAGGGAGGGAAGGCTAGGAGAGGTGGGGGGAGGCTCCCTATAGGGAGGGAGGGAAGGCTAGGAGAGGTGGGGGTTATGGCTATCGTATCTTCCCTGCTTTCATAAACACGAAATTCTTTTATTCCAAAACCTCAAAAAAAGATTTCTCAGCTCAATAAAAATGTTGACTCTGATTATAGACTGATAAATATTTCATATCTATTTTACGTTTTGTTTTAAGCTTACAATTATGGATTAAAAAATATTAATTTGAGATATATACATATATATATATATATATATACAGGGGCAGATACAGCAAAAATATTTGGTTTGTACTCATACGGAATATAAGGGAAGCAGTATGAGGACTGGGTCGTTCTGCCCTCCGCAGGTACCCATTAAATGCTACGTGGGCCTAAATACAGCGAGAGTAGAAGAAAGATCTCATGGAGTTTTCTCCTGAGCTGTGAACATCCGGACCAATAGGAAGCAAATCATTATCAAGGAAACATTTTTTGGGGTTTTTATATAAGAAATAAAATAAATCAGTCACGTAACAGGCCACAAGATTCCAGAGGGGTAGATACTATAGAGGTATCAGATTCTTAACCATACGGCACACTAGGGAGATAATGTGGTCAGTAATATGCTCCGGCCGCCTGATTTTCCCCTTTGCAGGTACCCATTAATTAATTAAAGGCTGGGTGAGCCTAGGGACGATCTGGGACCCTAAATCCAACCCTCGAACAACGACATTAGATGATAAAATCTTTAGTACTCGCTCGGGTTTTGAGCCTGGCTCCTCTAGTTCATTAGTTGAGTACTGTACCATTGAGCTAACCTTGCTCGCGGTTAGATTTTTACGAAACGTTATTTATGAGCTGTAGTATTGCCTTGCAAAGGAATGCGCTGAACCTACAAAACTCCTCCTTCTTTATGGTTTAGATTCGAGACGATTCGAGCGACAGCGGAAGACACGTTAATCAGACATAATGACATAACTATAGGACAATTCCTTAATCAGGACTCGGGCGGTAAGCCTCCACTCCCAAGGAGGTAACTCTAGCTCATACTAGCAGGGTATAGTCCCGCCGCAAACAGAAGGACAAGGCAGTGCGCACGCGCTGTCTTTAGCCCGTGTGGGGGGGGGGGGGAGGCCTAGCTCCTCTCAGGCCACGCCCCTTCTTGTTCTTCTGCTTGCGGCCGGACTATAGGAACGGACACCTTTAACAACCTCTCACAAGTCCAACAAGCCTCAGGTTCTAGTATAGACACCCCCCCCCCCCCAATATCCCTGATGGTCCCCGAAGTTTAGACTTAACTCCCGATTGGGTAGAACAGATCGTTGCACAGTGGGGCCAAACGACATTTCATGTTTCAAAGAAGTCTTCAAACTAAATCTTAACCGATTAAAATGCATTTTTTTTTTCATGAAAGCTAATTAAATTTACGGGGCTAGGTTAGTTCAGTCGTTGAGCGCTCGACTAATGAACTGGAGGATCCAGGTTCAAAGCTCAGCGCGCACACTAAAGATTCTTATCTCCTAGTGTCGTCGTTCGAGGATTGGATTTGGGGTCCCAGATTGTCCCTAGGCTCGCCCAGCCTTAAATTAATTAATAGGGTAAATCAGCCGGCCGGATCATAGTACTGACCACACTATCTCCCTAGTGTGCCGTATGGTTAAGAATCAGATACCTCTACAGTATCTCCGCCTCTAGGTCTGTGTGGCATGTTACTGTTAGTAATAAAATTTACAATAACTTTGTCTAGCAGTATTATTGTTTTTTGTTTCCCCTGTTTACTAAATTACCTGTAAATAATTAACGAACTTTTACAATTCAACATAAAGGAATATTATATTTTTCATATAACTTAACATCAGCACGGATATCGTTGAAATTAAACATTCAAATCATGATTAGACTTTGAAAAAATCAAAATCTACTTTTAAATCATTCAAAAATCATTGTTGAATTAAGATAAATTTACGTTATGATGTGTCAGTTTGATTTTTTGCAAGTCTAATCAGGATTTGAATGTTTAATTTCAACGATGTCAGTGCTGATAGTAAGTTAGATGAAAAATGAAATATTATTTTATGTTGAATTGTAAAAGTTGGTGAATTATTTACAGGTAATTTAATAAACAAGGTAAAAGAAAAACGGAAATCTGGCTAGACAAAGTTCTACATTTTATTAGCTTTCATTTAAAGAAATATGCATTAAAATCGGTTAAGATTTGGAGGAAGGAGCAATTTTTGAAAGACGAAATGCCGTTTGTCCCCACTGTGCGTTGGTTCGAATCGTGACAAATACGCCCAGAAACCGTCGAGCTAAAGGTCGGTGTTTGTCCCCACTGTGCGTTGGTTCGAATCGTGACAAATACGCCCAGAAACCGTCGAGCTAAAGGTCGGTGTTTGTTATAAACAACTTGACAATCTTATCTCTAGTTGTTATCGAACCATAGATTAGATCCGCAACAGTTTACATAACTCGGTTCTCCCTGCATCAGATAAATCTATAGGTAACTTACTTAGAATGGAGGAATCCCATGTTTACGGGCTTCTGTCAAGGTTATCATGGGAATGGTACGCTAGTAGAATGGTTAATTTGGTGAACACTTTGGTCGCTTAGGCTTGAGCGTATATAAGGAGTGGGGTGAGGGGGCAGCAGCCCCCCTCCCCCGAGAAATTGTGTATTCAACGGTTACAATGTGTCATAAAAACATTCAAAATAAATTAAAGATGATCACAATATGCAACAATATTTTTATTAGGTAAATGAAAAAGTCCGACTCGCAGGAACTGCATCATCTTAGCGCGGTTCCGGTCTTGTCCCCAGTCTCATTTGGAAAGATTAAAATAGAAACAGTTATTATTTTGGTTCCAACTTTCTTCAAATGTCTTGATTTATGATCCCATCAAAAATTTCTTCAAAACCTTTTTTTGTAGAGCATTTAGTAAACTTTCGAATGGTAACCTTCCATTTACAAAAATTGTCAACCGTTTCCGATATATTAAGGAAAGTATACAAAGTTACCAAAACGTTTCATGTCTGTTAATATTTATTTATATTTAATAAAGAGCTTGCGAAAGAAGCGATTCGCTCTTTTTCAAATGTTGGCGGTAGAAACCACTGACAAACCAATATATATATATATATATATATATATATATATATATATATATATATATGTATATATATATATATTTATCAATAGACATAGACATATATATATTAGAAAAAATTTCCTAGAAGCCTGGAAATGTATAGTTTTTTAAGATTGTGTCCATTACTTTACTTCACGTTAAGACATACATGTTATTATAATTTCTACAATGTGTGTATTCTAAATGTAATTGTAGATGTTTGTATCTTTGAGGTGGGTGATTATTGTATTTATGTGTGGACTGTCATCTGTCAACACTTCTGTCATGTCATATGGCAGGTTTGATCTGTCTCGTTGTTTCCAGTCAGTTAGTATGTGATTAATAGTCAAGTTTGTGTTACAGATGGCACAAACTGGTCCGTCCTGTCTCGTCATTAATTGGCGATGTGTCAGTAACGTATGCCCGATCCGCAATCGAGTAAGGACAACCTCGTCTCTTCTGTTCGATCGGTTGCTCAAGGGCCAAACACAAACGGTATTCTTGATTTCCCTTAGTTTATTGTTTGTCATGTTCGTCCACGTTTTTTGCCATTCATTTTGTAAGTGAGTTTTTATGTTAGTGTTTAAGTCCTGTACCGTTAGTTCTTGCACGTCAACTGTACATTTTTCTGTAATTTGTTTGGCATATTTGTCAGCTTCTGTGTTCCCTGAGATGTCCATGTGTCCCGGTATCCACAGAAGCACTGCTTGTATGCTGTAACTTTGTAAGTCGTGTATTTCTTGAAGAATCTCTGTCAGTAGTGTGTTTGTGTCGTATACGTTGGTGAGGGAGAGTAGAGAACTTAGGGAATCTGAACATATAATAATTGTCTTATTTGGAATTATTGTTATATTTTTCAGTGCCAAAAGTATTCCCTGCAATTCTGCTGAAAAGACGGTTGATTTATTGTTTATTTTAATGCCAAATTTAGAATTTCCCGTTATAGCTGCTGATCCAGTGCCTTCTCTAGATTTTGATCCGTCTGTAAATGCTAGGAGTGCATCTGGATACAGCGATAGAAGATAGTTAAACTCATTGTTGTAAAAATGTTTAGAAAGAGGGCTGTTTTTATTGAATTTTGATAATTGTAAGTTAATTTCTAAGTTATTTATTCTCCACGGTAAGTAAGTCTGCGGGTGTCTTGAGTACGTAGGACTTGTCAGTAGGTCTGTGTTCGCTGAGTAGTCAAGTATCCTTATGTTCAGTGGTCTTTGTCTTGTTCCCGTCTGGTTGTACATAGCTAAAAATGGGTTTTGTATTAATGTTTGTGTGCATGGTGTATTTAGAAAATTGAGTTTTGTGTCTGTTAATATAATATTTTATTCTAACCCTTCCTTAACTCCATACGTAACCAAAATTTCAACATATTAGTTTTAATGAAAGTAGAACATGCAGAAAATGTTTCAACTGAATCCCATGATTCTAAGTACCCAAACCAAAAACGGTATTCAACAACAATTTTTTCCAATTTTCTCGAAAACGGTTAAAGCTATCGCCTTGAAAATGGTTTCATTCGTTTTCATAGCCCAAGAAGCCTATAAAACGAGTACTTACAAGCTTATGAAGTAAGCGCAACGATTTTTTTCGCGCGACATTCGCTCCAAAAACCATGTCCCGGTGGGCGGATTATGCTATTTAACGAACTTGACCTTTCAAATTAGACAAAAGATTTTTGTACCAAATTTCATCAAAATCGGACCATTATTGAGGCCAGGAAAGCGCGAACAGACAATTATATATATATACAAATTTGAACCACCGTTATTTTCGTTCTCTAGGGGTTCTGAAACGCAAAATTTTCTAGTCGGTACTTCAGGATTGCGTCATGAGATGAACCTTATAAGCGGGGTACCTCCGTATGGGGGGAGGGAGGAACCGCGCTAAAACGTCCAGTTCCTTCACAAAAGGAACTGGACGTTTTTCATTTACCTAAAGATGTTCCTTCTCTGCAAGCAACCTCAAAGTACTTGGGAACATTTTTATATCCCAAAGGAACATTCTAACGAATGCAATATTAGAAACACAACTCTATCTGAAACAGACAATACTGAAAACAGTCTCCATCCTAACACAACTCTATCTGAAACAGACAATACCGAAAACAGTCTCCATCCTAACACAACTCTATCCGAAACAGACAATACTGAAAACAGTCTCCATCCTAACATTAAACTTTCTAACTCCATTTGCAGGGCGGTGGTGACCAGGAAGTTTACTATCCTTAAACTACCCCCCTCCAAGTTATAGAATGTTAATATTTCATATCCCTTAAATGTACCCAGCCCTCCCGAAATGCTCCCCCCCCCGAAATTATTTCCTATATTCGCCAATGGTTGTCGGCGTTAACGAGAAGAAGTGACTTGTTGAATAAATCGGTACTCATGTCAAGCATTGAGTGGTGTTGCATATTCTAAATAAACTGTCGATGGTAC